>CM070632.1:37036547-37683932 GCA_036346255.1 Ampelocalamus luodianensis | reverse complement strand
AAGTCAAACTAGTTGAAAACCTGGTCAAACCCAGGTCAGATGCTTGTGAATTTTTCAGAACTTTTCAGTGCATAGAAAGTTTTGGAAAATTTATGCAATGTTGTTCTCTGTCTCTAGTAGCTACCATAAAATTTTGAAATTTTGGAGCTTAGAGCCCTCAAAAATTCCCAAACCTTCTCCGTTTTTAAATCAAATTTAAAAATCTTTCCTCGCCCAACCAACTCGGCTCGAGTCCGACTCGCACATTTGGTTCGGCCAACCACTGCACCGCAGTCCAATCGATCGAATCGCCGATGAAGATCGAACGATCCACGGGCGCGATGCAACCGACGTCCGAATGCATACACTAATCTCCCCGTCCGCTTTAGATCCAACGGCCGCGATATTGATCGAGTCAACTCGCCCGCCGCTTGCCGCCGACGGCGGACCCACCGCAGGTCATCCGCCACGCCGCCGCCCCGCCGCCGCCTCAAAGGGGCCGCGGCCGATGCACGGCCCCACCTAGCCACGGCTTTTCACCGCCCACCGCCACCTCGCCGCCCGCTCGCTTACAAAAGCCATCGAGGGTTTTCCACTCGTGCTCATTGCCTTTTTCTCCATCGAGCCAGAGCCTAGCGCCGCCCCCGCTTCCGAGCACAGCCACCCTGAGCCCGGCCATCGCCAAGGCTCCGGGCCTAGCATCCCGTGGAAGTAAACCCCAAGGAATTTGTGATTCATCGTCCGGAGCGCGGATTTCTTCTCCAAGTCCCCCGAAACCGCTTTTTCCACCGCCGATTTCTCCTGAGCTCCACCCTTTTCGCCGGAGCACCACCGACTCCACCTTTCTTTCCACTCACTCGTGTCCCTCGCTCACCCCTGCCCTTTGCCGCACGCTTTTGCGCCGCGGGGCTCGCCGGTCACCCGGTTCTCTTCCGCCGCCAGCACACCGGGAGTTCCTCGTAACTCATCGATGCCCGCGCCGCTAAATTTCATTGTTTCTCAGTGCGCCGCATTTGTCACCCCACCGCCGCCGCCGCCCCGCCGCCACCCGGGCTCCCGCCCCTAGACCACCAAGTTTCGATCCTCCGACCCATTTTGCCTTGTTTCACCTCGCCGCCCCACCCGCAAATCCAGCCGAGCCGCCGAGATCCCTTCTTTTTCGGTGCTCCTCTCGTCCGTCGGGGGGCCCACCCTTCAAAACCAAGTCGCAATCATGCTTATGATTGTTCTTTAGTTCACTCATGCATGATCAAAGTTTGTAATTGAGGTTTGAAAGATAAGTGCAAGCCTTGTAGCTTTTTTTTTCTTTTTTTGTCGAATCAAAATTTGTATCATGCTTGTTATTAGGTTTTGTTAGTCTTGATGCCTTTTGTTGTGGTGGTTAGCATGAAATCATTTAGTTGGTATCTTTAAGTTTCTAAGCTTCCATGTTGATCATAGGATAGTTAGTCGTATTTTATTTGCCTCGATTTTGAGTTGTCGGTTATAAGATTTGGGTAGGCCAAATGTTGAAACTTGTTATGTTTTGTTGTATTGTTTGAGTTTTGCGGTGTTATTCGCTCTTATTCGTTGTTTTGTTCGATCGTTAGGCTTCGATATTTGCGCAACCCCGAGGACGATCCTCCGCACCATATCGAGCAATGTTAACTGTGCAAGATTTGATCATGTTTAATCCTAGTATTTTAAAGATTAATATTTTGTTTCAAATTGTATGTATGCATTGCTTAATTTGTGTTAAATTGATTAGTTAAATCGTGTAGTGCATATCCTGTAGACAAAATATTGATCTCTACTACCTGAGCCTAGGTTATTTGTTGTGATTAGAGATCATTGGATGATCTCTTATCACTTAGTAGATCCGTCAACTTGCTTAGACATGCTTAGCTATCGGAGAATCAAGCGGTTATCGACTTTAGTCGGTAACCTTGATCACACAAAATTTACTATAACTTTATGTTTTAGCATTCTGCTATGTTTAATTACAAAATTAAAAATGAAAACAAAAATGATTTAGACTTGGGCACAATGGTAAGACTGGTGTGATCTGTTGGGTGTGACTCGAAAGGTGCCCGAGCCGCTTAAGGACCGAGTTACGGCGCCACCGCATCGAGCATTTTGCGTGCTAACCACACTAGAGTATATGGGACCTCTCTTGACCTAGTACTTTGGCGTGTATTGGCCCGGTCGCAGGAGGTCGCAGGAGGACGGAGGTGGGAGCATGGTAGTTGTCCAAAAGCTTTATCCCGAGTGGGTAGTTGTCTTTTCGCTTTACCATGTAAGCGTATGGATTTCTATCCATACGAGCGCTCATAGTTAATACACAATATTGGAAAAAGTCTCGTAGGACTTAGCACAGCAAAGATACCTTCTGAAGTGTGTTTTGGCTTAAAGGCGGTCTCAAGTGTGGTACATTGGTACACCCCTGCAGGTTAAAACTATTCGAATAGCCTCGCCCTAGGTTATGGACACGCCGGATACGCCCGTAAGAACTAGACTACAACATTTAAATTAAAATTTGATGGGTGGTAATGCGGGGATTCGTGTTATTGTTGTGGTGACTATTGGGATAGTCACTTCTAGGTTGTTTATCTTTCGCTTTTGTTATTATTACCCTTACTGTATTTCAATCTTAAAAATGAATTGCAAACTTGCCTTTAAACCAGATTACCTTATTGCAAACGAAAATTGGCTTTGTGCAAATAAAACATATGGCCTCCACTAAACAAGCTCGCATGTAGCATATGAACAGTCTGTTAGTTCACACGTCGGCCTTGCGGGTACAAAGACAATCTTTGTACTCGGAGTACTTTGCTTAATGTTTTGTTGCAGAGGAAGAAGGTGAGCCTCAAGGTCCTCACTACATGAGTGTGGTTTCGCTTCTTGGACGACTAGTCTTGGCGGTCGGTCCGGATGCCTTGTGGGTTGAAGGCACACCGATTGGCTTTGTTTATAGCCATTTTATGGCACTTTTGCTTCCACTGTCTTTTTGTTGTTATTTGTGTATCTTGTGGCGATCGGCCATTGTCCTGTAATATCTTTGCTATTTGTTTATCTTCCGCTTGGAAGTGTGGTGTTTGGACTCTATGTGTGGAATGGAGTTGATGTCTAATTTTGTACCGGGTGTGTATACTTTGCTTCGGGAAGTATACATATCTCGAGGATCGATTTATTTGATTTGTGATGCTAGGACCAGGTGGTTGGTTAAGCATTACAAACCAAATAAATGGGTCCTCACAAAGTTGGTATCGTGAGCCATTCGACCGTAGTAACCCAAGCATAGTCGTCCTTAGGATATTTTGAAAGTCTTATTTTCAAATCATAAAAGGTTTATGAAAACCTAGGCGATTCTCAGATTTTATTCCTTACCTATCTTAGCTTTCTACTCTCATCTTACTCTAATTTAAGTTTTGAAACTTGGTTTCTCTCTTCACCTTTCAAAAGATAGTTACTACGGTGGAATTAGTTTGGGAGAACCATGAAGTTTAATCCAACTAAAACTTGTGGGGATAATAGGGTAAGATGTAAAGTGAGTAGTTATGTGTCCGATTTTCTGCCGGTCTAACTTTATCCCGCCTTGTGTTTGTTTACGATTTGCTTTCATGAATTTTGGCTTTCTTGCTCTTAAATTTGTTGCTAACTTGTCTTAGTAAAACAGATGGCGGAGAACAGCGTGGCGTCAAGCGGTGGTCATGATGAGGAGCTTCCCCCTCCTCCGACCATGGGTGAGTGGTGCTCGCTGATCGAGCGAAACCGCATGGACAGACACGCGCATCTTGGAGGTTATTGCTAGGAATACCTCCACTCCCGCCGATGGTGGCGGCCACGCACTGCGCTGGGACTTGCGAGTTCCTCCGACGCGACCACCGACTTTCTCCCGCTCCGAGGACCCTCGACTGCGGATGATTGGTCTGCGCATGGTTGAGCGGAAGCTCAACATAGCTCGCTGCCAGCGCAGATAAGGCGCTCCTTCGCCCCACGGCTTGAGGGCGCAGACTCTCATGGTGGGAGAACTATCTCGCCATGCAGCCCGCGCCATGTGGTCGCGTGGGAGGAGTTCGTCGACTTTCGTCGCCCACATCCCGGCGGCTGGATGAAGTGAAGAAAAAGGAGTTCCTCGCGCTCAAGCAAGGGCGCAAATCCGGATCGAGTACTGCACGAGTTCAATCATCCGCTCGTTATGCTCTGGGGAGGTGGCCTCGTGATGAGGCTAAGCAGAGAAATTTATGGATGGCTTGTCCGAGGAGCCGCAGGACAAGCTATCCATTGTGGACTTCTCGGACTTTCGTGCCTTGGTAGATAAGGCCATTGTTGCGAGCATAAGGCAAAGGCGCTGGCGAGTCCCGCAGCGCAAATGGAGGCGATCAGTCTACTCACACCCTCGTTCGCCCTCGGTGGGCAGCACCGCTGGCCCGTTCTTTTGCTCCACCGGCGCCGAGACCATCTCGCACCAGCTCCTCGCCCACCGCAGCGTGTGAGCCACCACGCGCTACCGCGATCCAGAGACAGAGCGGCCTCCGCAATCCGGCGCCGAGGTGACTTGTTTTTTGCCACAACAAGGGCCATTATGCGAATACGCCTCGAGTGTTGCAGCAGTCCCTCGTCCTAATGGAGGACGCGGGCGAGGAGCGATCACCGCCGACAAAAAGATTATCTGAAAACCTGTGGTGCAGCGGCGGTGGTCGGGTGAACCACCTTTCACCGAGGAGGCTCGGAGGCGCCGGATGTCGTGATTGGTACACTTCTTGTTAATTCCGTCCCGCTGCGGTATTATTTGATTCTCGAGCATCGCATTCTTTTATTTCAAGATCATTTGCTGCTGTTAGTGGTCTTATTTGTGTTCCTTTGGGGTTCCTTTGCTCATCCGCTCTCGGGGCGGAAATGAGAGCCGATTCTGATGTCGGGATGTTCCTATCATGGTCAAAGAGTGGGATTTTTGGCAAATCTTATCGCCTTTCGATTCAGCAAGCCCGGATGTGATTCTTGGCATGGATTGGTTGTCCCAACACTTGGGGCGGTCGATTGTGCCAGAAGATTGTCTATCTCACCACTCTTCAAAGCGCAGCGTGTCGGATTTTCGCCCGACCTCAGGCCACATCTATGTGTATTAGAGGCAAAGCCACCTTGCAATTCATGATGTTCCCATAGTATCCGACTTTGGGATGTCTTTCACGAAGACTTGCCCGGATGCCTCCGCTCGAGACACAGAGTTTGTCATCGAGTTCTGTGCCCTGCATCGCCCGATTTCAAGCGCGCCGATCGGATGCCTCCCAATGAGCTAGAAGAATTGAAGAAGCGGCAGTGAGCTCCAAGCAAAGGTTTCATCCGTCCCGATTCATCTCCTTGGGGTTGTCAGTGATCTTTGTGAAGAAGAAGGACAAGACTTTGCGCATGTGTGTTGATTACCGCCCTCTCAATGAGGTGACGGTGAAAAACAAATATCCTCTCCCGCATTGATGATCTTTTTGACCGCTTATCTGGAGCCTGGTGTTCTCAAGATTGATCTCGAGATCGGGCTATCATCAAGTCCGGATCGGGTCGAGGATATTCAAGACGGCTTTCACTACTCGTTATGGCACATGCGAGTACACCGTCATGTCCTTTGGCTTAACCAATGCTCGGCTTTGTTCATGAACTTGATGAAATCAGATTCATGGAGTTTTTGACAAATTTGTGGTGATCTTCATTGATGATATTCTTATTTATTCCAAGATCAAGCAGAGCATCTTTGAGCATCCAAGATTGTTTTGGGCAAATTGCATGGAGCACCGACTATATGCGGTTCAAGAAATGTGAGTTCTCGTTGAAGGAAGTGGCATTCTTGGGCCATGTTCTTTCACCGAGGCATAGCGTGGATCCCAAGCAAGGTCGTGATGTTCTATCTTGGGTCACCCCAAGTCGATCATCGATGTACGGAGTTTTTCGGTTTAGCTGGCACTACCGCTTTATCGAGAATTTCTCCAAGATCGCAGCCAATGACCGAATTGCTCAAGAAGGACAAGAAGTTTGTATGGTCCTCTGCTTGTGATGAGAGCTTTGAGCTCAAACAGCGATTGACTTCACTCCGTCCTTACTCTTCCCGATATCCACAAGAGCTTCGATATTTATTGCGATGCTCTCGTCTGGACTTGGGTGTGTTCTTATGCAGAAGGCAAGGCGCTTGCCTATGCATCCAGCAGCTTGAGACCTCACGAGCTCAACTATCCCACCCATGATTTAGAGCTTCTTTGCGGTGGTTCATGCACTCAAGATTTGGCGGCATTATTTGATCGGTAGAATTGTGAGGTGTATTCACCACAAGAGTTTGAAATACTTATTCACTCGGCGGATCTGAACTCTCGAGCGGAGGAGATGGCTAGAATTAATCAAAGATTATGACATGGGTCTTCAGATCATCCCGCAAAGCCAATGTAGTTCTTGATGCACTTAGCCGAAAGTGTATTGCAATACTTTGATGATCCAAGAGCAACAACTGCACTACTTGCGGCACTTTCGCCTCAACTTGGGTTTGGTTGAGCACGGTTCCCTTCATCGCCACGACAGTGCAACCAACCTTGGTGGATCAAATCAAGGCAGCACAAAGAATCGATGATGGTGTGGGTAAAATCAGCGTAACATCGTGAATGGATCACCAAGTGTTTCACGTAAGATGAACACGGTGTTGTATGGTTTGGGCAGCGGCTTGTGGTCCCAAAGGTCCCGAAGTTATGGATTTGATTCTCGCAGAGGCCCATGACTCGCCTTTATCCATCCATCCCGGCCACTAAAATGTACCAAGATCTGCGTGAGATTCTCGTGGACTCGCATGAAGCGCGAGATTGCCGTGTTCGTGGCCGATGTGACATATGTTGTCGTGTCAAGGCCGAGCATCGCGCCAGTGGTCTTCTTCACCCTTACCTATACCGTAATGGAAGGATTCAGAGGCATGGATTTTATCACGGTCCGCCCTGCATTCTCGGGGAAGGATGCATTATGGGTTATCATTGATCGATTGACGAAGGTGGCCCATTTCCTTCCAAAGGCGATCAAGATTGATGTGAATCGCTTAGCGGATCTTTACATATCCCGTATTGTGAGTCCGCATGGTGTGCCACGAACAATTGTGTCGATCGTGGTCTCTGCTCACCTCTCGGTTTGGCATAGTCTGCGAGGAAGCCATGGGGACCCGTCTTCGCTCAACTCACCTATCATCCTCGGTGATCGATGGTCGACGGAGCGCGCCAATCGTGTGCTTGAAGATATGCTCGTGCTTGTGTTCTTTCCTATGGAAAGAATTGGGAGAAGTGCATACCGCTTGCCGAAGTTCTCCTACAACAACGGCTTCCGTGCTAGTCTCGGATGGCACCATTTGAGGCCTTGTATGGACGACGCCGCAGAACACCGTTGAACCGGTCGAAATCGGTGAAAGCGGCGCTTGGTCCGATTCCATCAATGAGCTGAAAGTCAAGTGCGCTTGATTCGTGAGCACTTGCGCGTAGCTCACCGTGCGTAAGAGCTATGCAGTCGGCGCCGCCGTGAGATGAGTTTCCAGCCCAATGACTTTGTGTATCTCAAAGTCTCACTCACGAAGGACATCGCCGCTTTGTCAAGGGCAAACTAGCTCCTCGGCATGCCGGACCCTACCGCATCATCGACAGTGGGAGCCGCTTGCTTACAAGTTAGACTTGCTACCTACACTTGAGGGGGTGCATGATGTTTTCCATGTGTCGCAATTGAAGAAGTGCCTCAGTGTTCAGGTGAGGAAACACCATTGGAAAATATCGATGTGCGGGAAGATCTGTCTTATCGTGAGCGCCCGTTCGTATCCTCGATGAAGGTGAACGCAGAACAAGGAACCGTGGTGATCAAGTTCCTAAGGTTCGAGTGGTCGAACCACTCAGAGGATGAAGCCACTTGGGAGCGGGAAGATCGCCTCAGAGCAGATTACCCGTCCTTCTTCTCCCGGTGATCGTAATCTCGGTGAGATTCTGTAAGGGGCGATTTGTAACAGCCCTAACTTAGGGTTTGTAATTCAAATATAAAATTTTGAGGAGAAATAAAACTTTTGTTGTCTCTTCAAATCATTTGGAAGTTTTCCAAATTTTCCTAGCAATTTCAATTTTCTAGAAGTTAATTCTTGTGATTGGAAATTGTTGTCATCAAATTATTAGCCTTCAAACTTGTGATCATCCTCTGCAAATATTTTTCCTAGCATCTTGATCATCCTATCTACCTCCTGAATTATTTCACAATTTTTAGATTTTATTTGCTATTTCAAATGGCCAAGTCAAACTAGTTGAAAATCTGGTCAAACCCTAGGTCAGCATGCTTGTGAATTTTCTGCAGAATTTTTCAGTGCATAAAAGTTCTGGAAAATTTATGCAATGTTGATCTCTGTCTCAAGTAACTACCATAAAAATTTCGAAATTTTTGGAGCTCAGGAGCTACCTCTAAAAATTCTCCAAACTCTCAGCCTTTTAAAAAAAACCCCAAATCGAAAACATTGTTCCTCGGCCCGAACCCAACTCAGCTCGAGTCCGACTCAGCACCACTTGGCTCGGTCGCCAACTAAACGTACCGCTCGAGTCCAATCGATCGTGACCATCCGATGCAAATCGAACGATCCACGCCGCGTCGCGCAACCGACTGTCCAATGCATACATCGATCTCACCATCCGTTTTAGATCCAGCGGTCGGGCGTTGTCGATCAAATCAAACCACGGTTCGCACCGTCGCACCGCCGCCGACATATGGGTCCCACTCGCCGAGTTCTTCCTCGCCGACTCCGCGCTCTCTGGAGCTCGCTGGCGATCGCGCATGCGTGCCACGCGCCTCGCCGCCACGCCGACGCGGCGTGTCCGCCTCGAGGATCGCACAAGTCCATCTACCTCATAGGTCGCTCATTCCTTCGCAGCCATTCTTGCGCCCTCTCCGCCCATTTCTTAGCTTCGGCGAGAAAACTTCGAGCGTAGCGCCGCCGTTGCCGAGCCGCTCTTGCGGCGATCGCACCATCGTGTTCCTCTTGCCTCGCGCCTCCATTTGCCTATTCCGGTCCTTGGCGTCCGGTGGATCGCCAAAGGGCGATATCGTCGTCTCCGCCTCGGCGATCTCGATCCCGTGAGCTCGTTTGCGACTGGTGAGTTTCGACTCGCCACCTAGTCCCTTAGGATCGCATTGATGCACCGAGTCTAACGGTGGGCTTGTTTACGCCTTTTGTGCATCGTTGCGGGCGTGCGACCAATTCTTCTCAAGCTCGGTTTTCGCGCCGCCGGAAATTCCGGTCACCTCGGGCTTTCTTCGTCGGCGTTATCGTGTGCTTCTTGCTCTGGTGTTGGCGAAGCTTAAGCACACCTTCCGAGTCTTCTAGAAGCCCGACGCCTTCTCCGCGTGGACGTGCTTTCTTCTCGCCTCGGCCGTCGTGAGCTCATCTCCGTCGACCATCGGGCTCGCGTCACCGTCATCGAAGTTCGCTAGGTCATGCGAACCCGAAGGTACCACTCTTTCGCCGAAACCTCCCCGTTTGCTAGATCGGTGCGTGCCGCGCCACCGCAGTGCCGTCTTCGCGGTGAACCGCCGTGATGAGTTGTTTGACTCTAATCATGTCTACCTTGAGTCTGTCTTGTGGGCCCTTGCGGTAATCGCGTTTAGAAATCGTTTAATCCAACCGCTGCATTTCACTTTGAGTCTCTGTCATGTGGGCCGGAATGTCGAGTTAGGGTTTGTGTAGTTTCATAATGCGTTTCTCTGTTGGGAAGCGTATTTCTCGTGAGGGTATGTTAGGTTTGCACTTTGGTAGTCAAGACGTATTCTTAGAATACGCCGACGCCACTTTCGGTGATGGGTTGCAATGGTCGTCAAGATTTTCGCCCATTGTCGATGTCTCGGGCTAGATATTTGTGGGTAGAAAAAGGATTTAATGCTTTAGTATTTACGTAATATGTTTTTTGCACTTTGTTAATTCATTTAAACTTAGAAAATGCATAACTAATTCAATTTTTATCCAAATTGCATGAATCCAGTCTGTTTATTTTCATTTCAAATGTATTATTTACTAAAATTAGTTTCATCCATGTCTCTGTAGCAAAAATCTGTTAATTAATAAAATGATGTTTTATGTATTTTCTAGATTAGAAAATGCATATCTCTTTCAATATTTGTCCAAATCCAGTGAAACCAATTTTGTAATTTGTCATTTTAATGTACTAATTATTAGGATAGGTTATATACACTGTTTCTGTTCATGAAAATTTGTTAAGTAATTAACTAGTGTTTTGATGTGTTTTAGCTTAGAAATTCATAGAAAATTCTTAATAACTTAAAATGAATTGCTCTCTGTTTCTTAAATTTTGTTATATCATGCTTAGGCTGCTGGGAAAAGTTTAGTGTGTTTTGTTTTGTTGTATTGTTTGAGTTTTGCGGTGTTATTCGCTTATTATTTGTTTTGTTCGATCGTTAGGCTCGATATTTGCGGCAACCCTAAGGGCGATCCTCGCACCATATCGAGCAACGACAACCGAACAAGTAGTTTGATCATGTTTAATCCTAGTATTTTAAAGATTAATATTTTGTTTCAATTGTATGTATGCATTGCTTAATTTGTGTTAAATTGATTAGTTAAATCCGTGTTGCATATCCCGTAGACAAAATATTGATCTCTACTACCGAGCCTAGGTTATTTTTGTGATTAGAGATCATTGGATGATCTCTTATCACTTAGTAGATCAGGTCAACTTGCTTAGACATGCTTAGCTATCGGTAGAATCTGGCGGTTATCGACTTTAGTGGTAACCTTGATCACACAAAATTTACTATAACTTTATGTTTTAGCATTTCTGCTATGTTTAATTACAAAATTAAAAATGAAAACAAAAATGATTTAGACTTGGGCACAATGGTAAGGTGGTGTGATCTGTTGGGTGATTGGAAAGGTGCCCAGTCGATTGGGGACCGAAAGTTACTTGCGCCACCGCATCGAGCATTTTGCGTGCTAACCACACTAGAGTATATGGGACCTCTCTTGACCTAGTACTTTGGCGTGTATTGGCTCGGTCGCAGGAGGTCGCGGGAGGGACGGAGGTGGGAGCATGGTAGTTGTCCAAAAGCTTTATCCCGAGTGGGTAGTTGTCTTTTCGGCTTACCATGTAAGCGTATGGATTTCTATCCATACGAGCGGCTCGTAGTTAATACACAATATTGGAAAAAGTCTCGTAGGACTTAGCCGTACAAGATACCTTTGAAGTGTGTTTTGGCTTAAAGGCGATGCGAGTGTGGGTACATTGGTACACCCCTGCGGGTTAAAACTATTCGAATAGCCTCGCCCTAGGTTATGGACACGCTCGGATACGCCTGTAAGAACTAGACTACAACATTTAAATTAAAATTTGATGGGTGGTACGAATCGGGATTCGTGCTATTGTTGTGGTGACTATTGGGATAGTCACTTCTAGATTGTTTATCTTTCTTTTGTTATTATTACCCTTCATGTATTTCAATCTTAAAATGAATTGCAAACTTGCCTTTAAACCAGATTACCTTATTGCAAACGAAAATTGGCTTTGTGCAAATAAAACATATGGCCTCCACTAAACAAGCTCGCATGTAGCATATGAAGCAGTGCATTAGTTCACACGTCGAGTCTTGCGGGTACAAAGACAATCTTTGTACTCGGTACTTTGCTTAATGTTTTGTTGCAGAGGAAGAAGGTGAGCCTCGGGGTCCTCATGTGAGTGGTGTGCCGCTTCTTGGACGACTAGTCTTGGCGGTCGGTCGGATGCCTTGTGGGTTGAAGGCACACCGATTGGCTTTGTTTATAGCCATTTTATGGCACTTTGCTTCCATTGTCTTTTTGTTGTTATTTGTGTATCTTGTGGCGATCGGCCATTGTCATAATATCTTTGCTATTTGTTTATCTTCCGCTTGGAAGTGTGGTGTTTGGACTCTATGTGTGGAATGGAGTTGATGTCTAATTTTGTACCAGGGTGTGTATACCGCTTCAGAGAAGTATACATATCTCGAGGATCGATTTATTTGATTTGTGATGCTAGGACCGGTGGTTGGTTAAGCATTACAAACCAAATAAGCTCGGAGTCCTCACAAAGTTGGTATCGAGCCATTACGACCGTAGTAACCCAAGCATAGTCGTCCTTAGGATATTTTGAAAGTCTTATTTTCAAATCATAAAAGGTTTATGAAAACCTAGGTGATTCTCAGATTTTATTCCTTACCTATCTTAGCTTTCTACTCTCATCTTACTCTAATTTAAGTTTTGAAACTTGGTTTCTCTCTTCACCTTTCAAAAGATAGTTACTAAGGGGTGGAATTAGTTTGGGGAGAACCATGAAGTTTAATCCAACTAAAACTTGTGGGGATAATAGGGTAAGATGTAAAGTGAGTAGTTATGTGTCCGATTTTTTGGTCGAACTTTATCCCGCCTTGTGTTTGTTTCTTTGCTTTCATGAATTTTGGCTTTCTTGCTCTTAAATTTGTTGCTAACTTGTCTTAGTAAACAGATGGCCGGAGAACGCGTGGCGGTCGTGCTGGTCATGATGAGGAGCTTCCTCCTCCCCACCATGGTCGAGGTGCTCGCTGGATCGAGCGAAACCGCATGGACCGCAGCGCATCTTGGAGGTTATTGCTGGAATACCTCCACTCCTGCCGGTGGTGGCGGCCACCGGACTCGCGGACTTGCAGAGTTCCTCGTGCGCAGCCACCGACTTTCTCCGCTCGAGGACCCTCTCGTGCGGATGATTGGCTGCGCATGGTTGAGCGGAAGCTCAACATAGCTCGATGCGGCGCAGATAAAGCGCTCAAGCGTCCCACCAGTTTGAGGGCGCAGCACTCATGGTGGGAGAACTATCTCGCCATGCGGGCGCGAGCCATGTGGTCGCGTGGGAGGAGTTCAGTCGCCTTTCGTCGGGCCCACATCACGACGGCTGATGAAGTGAAGAAAAAGGAGTTCCTCGCGCTCAAGCAGCGCAAATGCGTGATTTGAGTGCACGCGAGTTCAATCATCCGCTCGTTATGCTCCGGGAGGTGGCCTCAGATGAGGCTAGCGGGAGAAATTTATGGATGGCTTGTCCAGGAGGCTGCAGGACAAGCTATCCATTGTGGACTTCTCGGACTTTCGGGCCTTGGTAGATAAGGCCATTGTTGCGAGCATAAGGCAAAGGCGCTGGCGAGTCCCGCAAGCGCAAATGGGGCGCGTCGGTCTACTCACCGGCCTCGTTAGTCCTCGGTGGGCGGCACGATGGCGTTCTTTTGCTCCACCGCGCGAGACCATCCGCACCAGCTCCGCCCACCGCAGGCCGTGAGCCAGCCACGTGCGCCGCGATCCAACAGAGCGGCCTCCGCAATCCGGCGCCGAGGTGACTTGTTTTCGCCACAACAAGGGCCATTATGCGAATGCACGCCCTCGAGTGTTGCGGCGAGCCTGCGTCCTAATGGAGGACGCAGGCAGGAAGCGGTCACGCGACCAAAAGATTATTCAGAAACCTGAGTGCGGCGGTCGGGTGAACCACCTTTGGTGAGGAGGCTCGAGGCGCGGATGTCGTGATTGGTACACTTCTTGTTAATTCCGTCCTGCTGCGGTATTATTTGATTCGGAGCATCGCATTCTTTATTTCAAGATCATTTTGCTGCCGTTAGTGGTCTTATTTGTGTTCCTTTGGGGTTCCTTTGCTCATCCGCTCTCGGGGCGGAAATGAGAGCCGATTCTGATGTCGGGATGTTCCTATCATGGTCAAAGGAGTGGGATTTTTGGCAAATCTTATTCGCTCGGGCCAAGAAGCTTGGATGTGATTCTTGGCATGGATTGGTTGTCCCAACACTTGGGGCGATCGATTGTGCGGGAAGATTGTCTATCTCACCACCCTTCAGTGAGCAGTCGGATTTTCGCCACATTCGGGGCCACATCTATGTGTATTAGAGGCAAAGCCGGCCTTGCGATTCATGATGTTCCCATAGTGCTCGACTTTAGGGATGTCTTTCTGAAGACTTGCAGGATGCCCGGTTCGAGACACGGAGTTTGTCATCGAGTTCTTTGCCGTGCGCCCGATTTGAAGCGCGTGTCGGATGCCTCCCAATGAGCTAGAAGAATTGAAGAAGCAGCTTGGTGAGCTCCAAGCAAAGGGTTTCATCCGTCCCAGTTCATCTCCTTGGGGTTGTCCGGTGATCTTTGTGAAGAAGAAGGACAAGACTTTGCGCATGTGTGTTGATTACCGTCCTCTCAATGAGGTGACGGTGAAAAACAAATATCCTCTGCCCCGCATTGATGATCTTTTTGACCAGTTGTCTGGAGCTCAGGTGTTCTCCAAGATTGATCTGAGATCGGGCTATCATCAAGTCCGGATCAGGGCTGAGGATATTCCGAAGACGGCTTTCACTACTCGTTATGGCCTGTACGAGTACACCGTCATGTCCTTTGGCTTAACCAATGCTCCAGCTTTGTTCATGAACTTGATGAATTCAGTATTCATGGAGTTTTTGGACAAATTTGTGGTGGTCTTCATTGATGATATTCTTATTTATTCCAAGATCAAGCGAGCATGCCGAGCATCGAAGATTGTTTTGGGCAAATTGCGGGAGCACACTATATCACGAAGTTCAAAGACAAATGTGAGTTAGGTTGAAGGAAGTGGCATTCTTGGGCCATGTTCTTTCGGTTTGGAGGCATAGCCGTGGATCCCAGCAAGGTCAGCGATGTTCTATCTTGGGGTCGCCCAAGTCACATCGATGTACTCGGAGTTTTCTCGGTTTAGCGGGCTACTACCGCGCTTTATCGAGAATTTCTCCAAGATCGCAAAGCCAATGGTGAATTGCTCAAGAAGGACAAGAAGTTTGTATGGTCCTCTGCTTGTGATGAGCTTTGTGAGCTCAAACAAGCGATTGACTTCAGCTCAGTCCTTACTCTTCCGATATCCACAAGAGCTTCGATATTTATTGCGATGCCTCTCGTCGGGGACTTGGGTGTGTTCTTATGCAGAAGGCAAGGCGATTGCCTATGCATCCAGTGCGATTGAGACCTCACGAGCTCAACTATCCCACCCATGATTTAGAGCTTGTGCGGTGGTTCATGCACTCAAGATTTGGCGGCATTATTTGATGAGAATCACTGTGAGGTGTATTCCACCACAAGAGTTTGAAATACTTATTCACTCACCGGATCTGAACCTCGAGCAGAGGAGATGGCTAGAATTAATCAAAGATTATGACATGGGTCTTGATATCATCCCGGCAAAGCCAATGTGGTTCTTTGATGCACTTAGCCGAAAAGTGTATTGCAATACTTTGATGATCCAAGAGCAACAACCCGCACTACTTGCGAATTTGGCGTCTCAACTTGGGTTTGGTTGAGCACGGTTCCCTTCGCCACGATTGTGCAACCAACCTTGGTGGATCAAATCAAGGCGAAGACAAGAATCGATGATGGTGTGGGTAAAATCAAGCGTAACATCGAGAATGGATCGGCCAAGTGTTTCACGAGAAGATGAACACGGTGTTGTATGGTTTGGCGGCTTGTGGTCCCAAAGGTCCCCGAGTTGCGGGATTTGATTACGCAGAGGCCCATGACTCGCCTTTATCCATCCATCCGGGGCCACTAAAATGTACCAAGATCTGCGTCGAGAGATTGCGGTGGACTCGCATGAAGCGCGAGATTGCGAGTTCGTGGCGGATGTGACATATGTTGTCGTGTCAGGCCGAGCATCGGCGTCATGGTCTTCTTGACCCTTACCTATACCGAATGGAAGTGGGATTACGTAGGCATGGATTTTATCACCGGTGCGCCCGTACTCCTGCGGGAAGGATGCATTATGGGTTATCATTGATCGATTGACGAAGGTGGCCCATTTCCTTCCAAAGGCGATCAAGATTGATGTGAATCGGTTAGCGGATCTTTACATATCCCGTATTGTGAGTTCGCATGGTGTGCCACGAACAATTGTGTCGGATCGTGGTTCTCTGTTCACTCTCGGTTTTGGCATAGTCTGCAGGAAGCCATGGGGACCCGTCTTTCGCTTATTCTCACCTATCATCCTCGGTGATCGATGGTCGACGGGCGCGTCAATCAAAAAGTGCTTGAAGATATGCTCGTGCTTGTGTTCTTTCCTATGGAAAGAATTGGGAGAAGTGCATACCGCTTGCCGAAGTTCTCCTACAACAACGACTTCGAGCTAGTCTCGGTATGGCACCATTTGAGGCCTTGTATGGGCGACGCAGAACACCGTTGAACTGGCCGTAAGCGGTGAAAAGCGGTTCTTTGGTCCGATTCCATCAATGAGGTGAAAGTCAAGTGCGATTGATTCGTGAGCACTGGCGCGTAGCTCGATCCGAGCGAAGAGCTATGCGGTCGGCGTCGTCGTGAGATGAGTTTCGCCCAATGACTTTGTGTATCTCAAAGTCTCACCTCTGAAGGGACATCGTCGTTTGGTGTCAAGGGCAAACTAGCTCCTCGGTATGCCGGACCCTACCGCATCATCGGCAGTGGGAGTCGTTGCTTACAAGTTAGACTTGCCACCTACACTTGAGGGGTGCATGATGTTTTCCATGTGTCGCAATTGAAGAAGTGCCTCAGTGTTACCGAGGAAACACCATTGGAAAATATCGATGTGCGTGAAGATCCGTCTTATCGTGAGCGCCCGTTCGTATCCTCGATGAAGTCAACGCAGAACAAGGAACCGTGTGATCAAGTTCCTTAAGGTTCATGGTCGAACCACCGAGGATGAAGCCACTTGGGAGCGGAAGATCGTCTCGAGCAGTTACCCGTCCTTCTTCTCCCAGTTGATCGTAATCTCGGGCGAGATTCTGTAAGGGGGAGATTTGTAACACCCTAACTTAGGGTTTGTAATTCAAATGTAAAATTTTGAGGAGAAATAAAAACTTTTGTTGTCTCTTCAAATCATTTGGAAGTTTTCCAAATTTTCCCTAGCAATTTCCAATTTTCTAGAAGTTAATTCTTGTGATTGGAAATTGTTGTCATCAAATTATTAGCCTTCAAACTTGTGATCATCCTCTGCAAATATTTTTCCTAGCATCTTGATCATCCTATCTACCTCCCTGAATTATTTCACAATTTTTAGATTTTATTTGCTATTTCAAATGGCCAAGTCAAACTAGTTGAAAATCTGGTCAAACCCTAGGTCAGCATGCTTGTGAATTTTCTGCAGAATTTTTCAGTGCATAAAAAGTTCTGGAAAATTTATGCAATGTTGATCTCTGTCTCAAGTAACTACCATAAAAATTTCGAAATTTTTGGAGCTCAGGAGCTACCTCTAAAAATTCTCCAAACTCTCTCAGCCTTTTAAAAAAAAACCCCAAATCAGAAAACACTGTTCCTCGGGCCCGAACCCAACTCAGGCTCGAGTCCGACTCGCACCACTTGGCTCGGTCGCGTCAACTAAACGTACCGCTCGAGTCCAATCGATCGTGACCATCCGATGCAAATCGAACGATCCACGTCGCGTGCGCAACCGACCTGTCGAATGCATACATCGATCTCACCGTCCGTTTTAGATCCAGCGGTCGGTGCGTTATCGATCAAATCAAACCACCGGTTCGCACCGCTGGCTCGTCGCCGACATATGGGTCCCACTGTCGAGTTCTTCCTCGCCGACTCCGCGCCTCTGGAGCTCGTGGCGATCGCGCATGCGTGCCACGCGGCTTCGTCGCGCCACGCGAGGGCGCGCGGTCCGCCTCGGGATCGCCAAGTCCATCTACCTCATAGGGTCGCCCATTCCTTCGCAGCCATTCTTGCGCCTCTCCGCCCATTTCTTAGCTTCTACGGAGAAAAACTCGGCGTAAGCGCCGCCGTTCGAGCCGCCGCCAGCCGGCAGCCGCACCATCGTGTTCCTCTTGCCTCGCCTCCATTTTGCCTATTCGGGTCCTTGGCGTCGGTGGATCGCCAGGGGCGGTATCGTCGTCTCGCCTCGGCGATCTCGATCCGTGAGCTCGTTTGCGACACTGGTGAGTTTCGACTCGCCACCTAGTCCTTAGGATCGCATTGATGCCGCGAGTCTAACGGTGGGCTTGTTTACGCTTTTGTGCATCGTTGCGGGCGTCGACCAATTCTTCTCAAGCTCGGTTTCCGCCGCCGCGGAAATTCCGGCCACCTCGGGCTTTCTTCGTCGGCGTTATCGTGTGCTTCTTGCTCCCGGTGTTGAGGCGAAGCTAGCACACCTTCCGAGTCTTCTAGAAGCCCGTCGCCTTCTCGCGTGGGACCGTGCTTTCTTCTCGCCTCGGCCGTCGTGAGCTCATCTCCGTCGACCATCGGGCTCCGCGTCACCGTCATCGAGTTCGCTAGGTCCTGCGAACCCGAAGGTACCACTCTTCGCCCGAAACCTCCGGTTTGCTAGATCGGTTGCGCGGCCGCATGCACCGTGCCGTGCTTCGCGGTGAACCGCGGTGATGAGTTGTTTGACTCTAATCATGTCTACCTTGAGTCTCATCTTGTGGGCCCTTGCGGTAATCGCGTTTAGAAATCGTTTAATCCAACCGTTGCATTTCACTTTGAGTCTCATCATGTGGGCCGGAATGTCGCTTAGGGTTTGTGTAGTTTCCTTGTCGTTTTCTCTGTTGGAAGCGTATTTCTCTGTGAGGGTATGTTAGGTTTGCACTTTGGTAAGCCGAAGACGTATTCTTAGAATACGCCTTCGACGTCACTTTCGTGGCCGTGCCGTTAACGTGACATTTTCGCGCGGGCCATTTGTCGATGTCTGGGGCTAGATAGTGTGGGTAGAAAAAGGATTTAATGCTTTAGTATTTCGTAATATGTTTTTCATTTGCTTTGTTAATTCATTTAAACTTAGAAAATGCATAACTAATTCAATTTTTATCCAAATTGCATGAATCCAGTGCTGTTTATTTTCATTTCAAATGTATTATTTACTAAAATTAGTTTCATCCATGTCTCTGTAGCAAAAATCTGTTAATTAATAAAATGATGTTTTATGTATTTTCTAGATTAGAAAATGCATATCTCTTTCAATATTTGTCCAAATCCAGTGAAACCAATTTTGTAATTTGTCATTTTTAATGTACTAATTATTAGGATAGGTTATATACACTGTTTCTGTTCATGAAAATTTGTTAAGTAATTAACTAGTGTTTTGATGTGTTTTTAGCTTAGGAAATTCATAGAAAATTCTTAATAACTTAAAATGAATTGCTATCTGTTTCTTAAATTTTGTTATATCATGCTTAGGCTGCTGGGAAAAGTTTAGTGTGTTTTGTTTTTGTTGTATTGTTTGAGTTTTGCCGGTGTTATTCGTTCTTATTCGTTGTTTTGTTCGATCGTTAGGCTTCGATATTTGCGGCAACCCTGAGGACGATCCTCCGCACCATATCGAGCAACAGCAACCAGGCAAGCAGTTTGATCATGTTTAATCCTAGTATTTTAAAGATTAATATTTTGTTTCAGCTGTATGTATGCATTGCTTAATTTGTGTTAAATTGATTAGTTAAATCCGTAGCTGCATATCCTGTAGACAAAATATTGATCTCTACTACCGAGCCTAGGTTATTTGCTGTGATTAGAGATCATTGGATGATCTCTTATCACTTAGTAGATCCGGTCAACTTGCTTAGACATGCTTAGCTATCGGTAGAAGCGGGCGGTTATCGACTTTAGTCGGTAACCTTGATCACACAAAATTTACTATAACTTTATGTTTTAGCATTTCGCTATGTTTAATTACAAAATTAAAAATGAAAACAAAAATGATTTAGACTTGGGCACAATGGTAAGACTGGTGTGATCTGTTGGGTGTGATGGAAAGGTGCAGAGCCGCTTAAGGACCGAGTTACTTGCGCCACCATCATTGAGCATTTTGCGTGCTAACCACGAGAGAGTATATGGGACCTCTCTTGACCTAGTACTTTGGCGTGTATTGGCTCCGGTCGCAGGAGGTCGCAGGAGGGACGGAGGTGGGAGCATGGCAGTTGTCCAAAAGCTTTATCTGAGTGGGTAGTTGTCTTTTGGCTTTACCATGTAGCGTATGGATTTCTATCCATCGAGCGGCTCGTAGTTAATACACAATATTGGAAAAAGTCTCGTAGGACTTAGCCGTGCAAAGATACCTTGGAAGTGTGTTTTGGCTTAAAGCGATGCTGAGTGTGGGTACATTGGTACACCTGCAGGTTAAAACTATTCGAATAGCCTCGCCCTAGGTTATGGACACGCTCGGATACGCCCTGTAAGAACTAGACTACAACATTTAAATTAAAATTTGATGGGTGGTACGAATCGGGATTCGTGCTATTGTTGTGGTGACTATTGGGATAGTCACTTCTAGGTCATTTATCTTTCGCTTTTGTTATTATTACCCTTCTTTGTATTTCAATCTTAAAAATGAATTGCAAACTTGCCTTTAAACCAGATTACCTTATTGCAAACGAAAATTGGCTTTGTGCAAATAAAACATATGGCCTCCACTAAACAAGCCCGCATGTAGCATATGAACAGTGCATTAGTTCACACGTCGATCTTGCGGGTACAAAGACAATCTTTGTACTCGGTACTTTGCTTAATGTTTTGTTGCAGAGGAAGAAGGTGAGCCTCGTGGTCCTCATACGTGAGTGTGTTGCCGCTTCTTGACGACTAGTCTTGGCGGTCGATCGGATGCCTTGTGGGTTGAAGGCACACCGATTGGCTTTGTTTATAGCCATTTATGGCACTTTTTGCTTCCACTGTCTTTTTGTTGTTATTTGTGTATCTTGTGGCGATCGGCCATTATCTGTAATATCTTTGCTATTTGTTTATCTTCCGCTTGGAAGTGTGGTGTTTGGACTCTATGTGTGGAATGGAGTTGATGTCTAATTTTGTGCAAGGTGTGTATATGCTTTCAGGAAGTATACATATCTCGAGATCGATTTATTTGATTTGTGATTGTAATACCCGATTATTCGATATCGAATCTGTAAGATTAGAGAGGAAATAAGTTAAAATTTAGAATTTTAGGAGAAGTATGGGCCGCCAACCCATATTCGAGAAGAGGGGAGCGACCATAGTGGCCTAAGGCCCATGAGTGGGCCTGACCCATTAGAAGGCAAAGGGAGGAGGGGACCAAACCTAGCCCCATTTGCTACAGATGCCGCCGTGCTCTGAGAGCTCGAGTGCTGATGAGCGGCGTGCTCGATGCCTCGCCGCTGTCTTGCTCCTCCTCTCCCGCGCCATCTTTCCTGCTTTGCTTGTGGTGGCCGTGGGAAGAAGAAGAAGAGGAAGGAAGAGAGGATTGAAGGAGAATTTCTTCGTAGGATTTGATCGATCTCCGATGGTTCTACAAGGGTAATGATCGATTTCCTCATTTGTTTAGGTTGTTTGAATGCGATTCGATTAGTTTGATTGGATTGAATTCTTTTAGTTAGAATTTCGATTCATTCAGAATGTTGCGTGGCTGCTTCGTGATCTTAGAGGCGAATTTGGGTTGTCCATCTCCTAGAATTTTATACTGATAACACTATTGAAAGTATCGCGATGTGGTATGAGTGATTCTGATGATGTCAATGAGTGAGTATATCGGAATTGTGGGGATCATAGAGATTTAATCCGATGATTTCACTATTTGTTATAAGAGGAATTCGTTGTAGAGGTCTCGGAGGTTAAATTTGGGCTTTCCGTTTTCATACTAAACTTTTGGTCACCTAAAGATTGGTGTGTAGAGGAGATAGAAACCTGAGTACTACGAGTAGTGGAATGATTGTCGATAGAACCCTTTTGTTGTAGTTCATGAGCGGGTGTAATGAAAATTCGATGTGATATTCTTGAAAGTTGGAGGTGATGAGATTGCATGGGTTTTGAGGGCTTTGGTGCCTTCTATCAAATTAATGTCATCGCTGAAGGAGTGGTCCAGAGTGTTGATGGAATCAATAGAGTCTCTCCACAAAGGTGTGGATGATGTATTTCGGCTTAAGCCTAATTTGAGGTTGTTAAATTAAGAGGTTTGAGCCTGTGGTATGCGATGAATTCGAATTCCAATGTCTGAGAGAAATTTTATTCCTAAAGAGGAATTGAAAAAAGGATGTTACCTTAGGTATTGAGCGTTTTCTTGTTACTCATTTGAGCTTTATGTTGTTGATCGTGTCTTCTGCATGGTGAGTTGGTGTTGTGTTGGCATGTTTGCTTCTTTCCAATTCAGGCAAAACAAAAGAAGTTTTTGGTTTGAGCGTTCAAGTGATCTCCCTTTGGCTTTCGTGGCGTTTATTCGCAATTTGCCACTTGGAAAGTGGAAAGGTTTTCTTGATGAAATTTGATTTGGATTTTACTCTTGCACTCGATTGGTAACGTATAATTGTGATGTGAATTTTTCTTATTCAGATGTGTTTTGCTTCGGTAAAAGAGTTTGCTTAAAAGAATTCGATTGTATGTTTAGGTTAAAAGAGGTGATCCTTGTTCGTGAAGAGTTCAATGGAGAGGTGGAACAAGATTTCCGTGCTCTATGTGCTTGTTGTGTGGTTCGACTTCAAGGAGAAGGTTAACCTGAGTTCATTGGGTTGTTTTCGATAGCTGCATCGTTCGCTAAGACCGTCTCGGATTCCTACACGTTGTACTCACTTTTGGTTTCATTTGGTGTGGAGTGAGTACCGGAGATCCGAGTTTGTTATTCGTTAACAACGTTGACCATCGAGTAGGATCTTACCTTGAGTCTCGTCCAGATGAGTATAGCTGGAAGTGTCGGGACGAGTGTTAAGACAGACGTCGATTTGCGTCAAGATGTTGTGGTGTCCTCAACCAGAAAGAGGCCACTTAGGAGTGGAGGCTCGCATGCACGAGCATTATTGATTTGTTCATATCGAGTACATGTTACTGTTATTAATTTTTAGTTGCAACCGACCTTTCGCAGAGTCGGTGTGAGGATTCGGTCGAATCCTATTTAAGGGGGTAGAATGTAATACCCGATTATTCGATATCGAATCTTTGTAAGATTAGAGAGGAAATAAGTTAAAATTCAGAATTTTAGGAGAAGTATGGGCCGCCAACCCATATTCGAGAAGAGGGAGCCACCATAGTGGCCCAAGGCCCATGAGTGGGCGCAGCCCATTAGAAGGCAAAGGGAGGAGGGGACCAAACCTAGCCCCATTTGCTACAGTAGCCGCTGTGCTACAGAGCCCGTGCTACTGAGCGGCGTGCTCTGATGCCTCGCCGCTTGCTGCTCCTCCTCTCCCCGGCGCCATCTTTCCTGCTGCTTGTGGCCGACCGTGGGAAGAAGAAGAAGAGGAAGGAAGAGAGGATTGAAGGAGAATTTCTTCGTGGGATTTGATCAGCGATCTCCGATGGTTCTACAAGGGTAATGATCGATTTCCTCGCTGTTTAGGTTGTTTGAGATGCGAATTCGATTAGTTTGATTGGATTGAATTGCTGCCGTTAGAATTTCAGTTCTGTCCTGAATGTTGCGTGGCCTGTTTCGTGATCTTAGAGGCCGAATTTGGGTTGTCCATCTCCTAGAGTTTTGTAGATATTGATCTTAGCTTTCGGTGGCCGCCAAGAACACTGAATTCCGACTTTCGAGTCAAAAGTTATGATAGATTTATTATCTGCTGTCCAGAATCCTGACGAGAAATAGCAGTCTCTGTATAGGTTGATTTATGGCCTAGTTAGAGGGTGATTCAGAGGTCTTGCCCATAACAAATTTTGAAGGTGATATCACTAGCTTTCAGGATTGATAAAGAACACCTCATTTGGATTTATAGATCAAAAGTTATGCACTTTTCTTTGTGACTGTCCAGATTGTATGTCAGTCTGTCCAGTTTGTATGTCAGTTTCTATCTTTAATTTTGACCCGTGTGCCACTTTTTGTTAAAGACAATATATGAATGTCGTGCCAACTAGGTTATTGTAGATAATTTCATAACCTTTTCAGATTGTTAAAGAACGTCCAATTTGGAGTTGTACAACAAAAGTTATGGATATTTTAATTTAGCCGATATTTCTGTCTATTAATTCAGTCAACAGATTTGAGCCGTGGGCCAAATTTTATTAGAAGCAAAATCTGAACTTTTGCCCAACCAGAGTATTGTAGATATGTCAGTTAAGAATCCATGGAAATTGGTCTCACCTCATTCCGAGTTCCAGACCAATAGATATGTCAATTACCGTGCTGCTGTCCAGAATTAAGTTATGTCAGAAATTGTTGATTTCATTTTAAGTTTTGTATTAATGACTAGAGTCATCGTGGCGATGTTTAACATCGATTAGTAGTGTTGGGTATATTATGTCCTTATTGAAATTATTTTACTTGTTTAGGAGGTGAAGCCTCGGGTTTAGGAGTATCACCTTTGCCGACTAACGTCGCATCGTGGAAGGCAAGTACATTGCCACCCTTAATGATTGTGATTGATGAATGTTTATATGGTCATCTTGTGATTTGGTATGATACGAGAGAAGATGGATTGTTTATGTTCTTTCATATGTGTTGAATCCATGTTTTGTTATCATGTCTTTCAATATTCAGTATTTCATTCTATGCATTCATTATGCATGTTTAGTCCACGAAAGTGGATTGCAAGTCCCACCATTCCAATGTGGCGTGTTGGACATTGTCATGTCCCGCCCACGGAGTGGATTTGAAAGACCCATTAATTCCGAATGGGCATGTAAGACCCATTAACTCCAAGATGGGCAATGTTGGACACCGTATGAAACGTTCTTCATACGGAAGTGGATCCCCGCATTTTTGTTAAGATGCGGGCTTGAGTGAACACCGACGGGTGTTTCACTGGCTATACCGGTATATGCATGTGTGCAGTCCATTCCTTTGATTTTGAGCATTCATATCATGTTTTCATTTGTAATCAGTTGTGATGTGATCGAACCTGATGATGAGTTTGTCTTATTCATATTGAATGATTATCTTATTGATAACTGTACTTGCTGAGTCATGGACTCACTCTTGCGTTGTTTGTTTTTTTAGGTAACCCCTGATGTTGGCTCTTGGGAGGGAGTAGACACGCACTACTTGTTCACAACATCAAATTCATGTTCAAGACTAAATTTTAGTTCCATATTTCATTCGTTAACGATGAACTATAATAATTAAATTATAATTGGAGAAGGAAGGATACCTTCTCCACCTGGATGTTGATTTATTACTGCGTGTGAACCTTCTTTATTGATGTTCAGTATTAAATAACTTAGAAGGTGAAGGAAGGATACCTTCACCATGTCCTGTTTATCTTAATGCTGTCTTTAGTTGATATACTTGATTCAAGTTCTTCCGCATTATGGATGTATGTTAGATGTTTTAGGTGACATCTTGGCTTCCGGATGGCGAGTGTTCTGATTGGTATCGAGCGGGCTTTAGGTCCGTGGTTAATAGAAGAACATTAAATGACACACTTGTGCACGTGAGGTGGGGTTGAAAAGTACATTGCTTCCGCAATATCTGTTATTATGTTTCATTTTGGTTGAGCAATTGTTGAATTGCTTCTGTACTATCATCCTTGTTGGTAATATATGATCTGCTATGATATTCAATATCTATGAACTAATACTATGATTGTCATGAGATGATCTGTGTAATCATAATTGAGTATTTCGGAGGCGTGATGTTATCAAATGATAAGAAGTGGAGGTCGTGGTTGTTACTCAGGATTCACGAGTTACACCATCGCGCGATAACGTGGTTAGAGGAGTAGTTCCCGAGTACCATAGTTTGGTGTTAAGCGTGAGTTGCTTTAGAAAGTTGTTCTCTTTCTTGATTTGAATTTGGCAATTCTTGTCTGTGGTGGTTGATGAACTTCTCCGGGATTTGTGGTCCATGATAGTTATGGTTTTCCATAGATCCCTCTTGGTTCTCTGAAACAAATAATGCCTTTCAACTGTTGAGTTGTTTCTACTACTTGTGATCGTTGTCAATTGGCAAGATTGATGTTTTCTTGGTTGCTCCTTCTTTCTCATTGAAAAGAATGACTCATTTACTCATTTGGTAACTTGATTAGTGAAGAGTTTTCCATTTGTAAGTTCGGTTGCTTGGGAAAGCTTTGGCTTTATGTGTTTCTTTGGATTACTCGAGCGTTGAGGTTTGAAGTCTCTCTTTTCTTTGTAGTAAGGTGTTAGAATCCTTTTGTGATGTCTTGCCATGCTTAAATTGAGAATTTATGATTAAGCGAATAAATTGTTATGATATGAGTTACCAAGTCAAGTTATTAGCATAGTGCAAATCAATTACTCTTAACTACCATCCATGGAAGTGAAACTGATTAATTTGATATGTCCTTGTATTTGATTCATGGTGTATGTTAAATAAAGATCACAATATCTATTCGTAACCTATAGATCTTACATAAGAGCTAGATTTATCTATTTCCTAGTATGCTAAAATTGTTGAAACTTGTATAAAGTACGGATGGGTTGGTGTATCGACTCATGAAACCTTGTTTATAGGAAATTATGTTAGTGAATCTTTAATCATGTTTTGAAATGATTTTCGAACAAAGGTGAAATGTGAATCTATGTTTATAAATGGTTATGTGATTGCAAATAGAATTAGTACCGTATGTATACGCGTGGTTAGTACAATCATCATTTGTTAATGAGTATTGAAGAAAGTGTTGAGCAACACCAACAACCGAGTAGATGAATTTCGTAAGTAGTCTTTGTTAGCGTGCCTTGTGATATTGTTATTGCTTAGCATAAACTTGTTATGATAAATTTGTTTCAACCTTGTGGTTTGTGTTCCCTTTGGGAAGTTTTAGGATGGAGTAATAAAGTTTGATGATTCTTGGTACTATGTATGTTGTCGATGTTATTAAATAGTTAAAAATGTGAGAATGAGGTTAATTCTGTAGTAATTTGATCACCCATGGTGATATTTCCTAAATGATCAAATTTCAGAATTTGTATTCATGATCTTTTGGGGTTGGGCTTTATGTGGTAAATGAAGTTTATCGAGTAGCGATATGTTGCAAAGTTATAATGGTTCTTGAGAATGCAAGTGCTTTGATTTGAGTACTTATTTGTTCTTATCTCGTTAAGGTTCGATATTCTCTTCTTGTGAGGCTTAAGTGTTCAACTGTGGACTCCACTTATGTTCTATAAGTTCATTGCTTAATTGTTTTCTTCCTTGGTCCCGTGTTCAGTGCGAGTGGTGGATGAGTTTTCTAGTTGGTGAAAATCGTTTCCATTTGTCTCTTCTTTGAGAAAGAATCAAGTCATTCTTTTCACGTGGGTCTTTTGAAGTGTTTTCTAATTGTTGTTGTGAAATTGATGTTAATACCCATAGTAATTTGATCGCCTTTGGTGATATCGTTCAGATGAGAATAATTCAAGTTTAGCTTTCGTGATATTTTCTTTGAGCCCATGAATCATCGGTAGCTGAAATTATTTTAAATAAATTAAGGTATTGGATTGTCTGTTGCTTCTTAAGAGATTTGTGTGATTTAATTTTAAAGGCTCTTTGGTGCGAGTTGGCAACGTGAGGTTGCAATCAAAGAACTTATGTTGGTTCCTTTAAGAGGAGAATAATCTACTATGCGTTCGCGAAATCTCAGAATTGGAAATGTCTCGAGTTTGGTGGTTGAGATTATTTGGATCTCATGTTTCTTGTGTAGTTGAACTATTCGAACAAATATGACGTATGGAAGAATTTCATTGGTTCTTAATTAGTCCTTGTGGTTTGGACTAAAGATCTTATCTTGTGCGTTGTGGCAAGCGATGTTAGTCAAAGAATTAATTTCAGTGTTAAGGGAAAGAGTGCAGAGGAATATTTGAGAATTTGAGTCAAGTTTTGTAACTTGTAGTTATTCGAATTGTTCATAAACTTTTACTCTTTTCACTCAAGAGTTGTCGAGTTTCAATCGCAATGTCATTTTTTTCTTATTAGTGGTTATTTGCTATTCCTTTTCGAGGATGCGTGCCTCCGCCGTGAACTCAACTTCGTTTTCGGATCTTTATTACAGATTATTTCTTTTGGTTTTGTGCTCACTGTGAGCAGTGAACATTTTCTGTGTGGTGAAATTTGTTCTGTTTCGCCTCTTTCTTTTGAGAAAGGATCAACCGTTTTGTGTCAGAAAGTTTTACAACTCGTAAGTTGTTGTTTGTTTGGTGGTGGTTAAGTGATTGTAGGGGTGAGTTTTTGCTACCCAACTATTGGAGTAGTAATAGAAGATGAGTTGGTTTTGACTGAATCTCTTGGAGGAAGTTGATTCATTGGAATGTTTGGTTTCGAGGTAAAATCGTATATTGTTCGACTAAGTAGGACCTATGGTATAGTGTAGTTCCGAACCTTGGTTCATGTTGAAATGTTGGGGATTATCAAATGTATGGAAATCGTAATCAATTTTATACAAGAACACTATTGAAAGTATCGCGATGTGGTATGAGTGATTCTGATGATGTCAATGAGTGAGTATATCGAATTGTGGGGATCATAGAGATTTAATCCGATGATTTCACTATTTGTTATAAGAGGAATTCGTTGTAGAGGTCTCGGAGGTTAAATTTGGGCTTTCCGTTTTCATACTAAACTTTTGGTCACCTAAAGATTGGTGTGTAGAGGAGATAGAAAACTGAGTACTCGAGTAGTGGAATGATTGTCGATAGAACCCTTTTTGTAGTTCATGAGCGGGTGTCTGAAAATTCGATGTGATATTCTTGAAAGTTGGAGGTGATGAGATTGCATGGGTTTTGAGGGCTTTGGTGCCTTCTATCAAATTAATGTCATCAGTTGAAGGAGTGGTCCAGAGTGTTCAAGTGGAATCAATAGAGTCTCTCCACAAAGGTGTGGATGATGTATTTCGGTTTAAGCCTAATTTGAGGTTGTTAAATTAAGAGGTTTGAGCCCTGTGGTATGCGATGAATTCAATTCCAATGTCTGAGAGAAATTTTATTCCTAAAAGAGGAATTGAAAAAAGGATGTTACCTTGGGTATTGAAGCGTTTTCTTGTTACTCATTTGAGCTTTATGTTGTTGGATCGTGTCTTCTCGCATGGTGAGTTGGTGTTGTGTTGGCATGTTTGCTTCTTTCCAATTCGGGCAAAACAAAAGAAGTTTTTGGTTTGAGCGTTCAAGTGATCTCCTTTGGCTTTCGTGGACGTTTATTCGCAATTTGCCACTTGGAAAGTGGAAAGGTTTTCTTGATGAAATTCGATTTCGATTTTACTCTTGAAGACTCGATTGGTAACGTATAGTTGTGATGTGAATTTTTCTTATTGGATGTGTTTTGCGGTAAAAGAGTTTGCTTAAAAGAATTCGATTGTATGTTTCCTGTTAAAGAGGTGATCCTTGTTCGGTGAAGAGTTCAATGGAGAGGTGGAACAAGATTTCCGTGCTCTATGTGCTTGTTGTGTGGTTCGACTTCAAGGAGAAGGTTAACCCTGAGTTCATTGGGTTGTTTTCGATAGTGTCGTTTCGCTAAGACCGTCTCGGATTCCTACACGTTGTACTCACTTTTGGTTTCATTTGGTGTGGAGTGAGTACCGGGAGATCCGGAGTTTGTTATTCGTTAACAACGTTGACCATCGAGTAGGATCTTACCTTCGAGTCTCGTCCGATGAGTATTTGGAAGTGTCGGACGAGTGTTAAGACGACGTCGATTTGCGCCAAGATGTTGTGGTGTCCTCGGTCAGAAAGAGGCCACTTAGGAGCTGGAGGCTCGCATGCACGAGCATTATTCAGATTTGTTCATATCAGTACATGTTACCCGTTATTAATTTTTAGTTGCAATCGACCTTTCGCAGAGTGGTGTGAGGATTCGGTCGAATCCTATTTAAGGGGTAGAATGTAATACCGATTATTCGATATCGAATGCTGTAAGATTAGAGAGGAAATAAGTTAAAATTCAGAATTTTAGGAGAAGTATGGGCCGCCAACCCATATTCGAGAAGAGGAGCGACCATAGTGGCCCAAGGCCCATGAGTGGGCCGCAGCCCATTAGAAGGCAAAGGGAGGAGGGGACCAAACCCTAGCCCCATTTGCTACAGTAGCCGCCGTGCTACAGTAGCCCCGTGCTACAGAGCGGCGTGCTACGCTGCCTCGCCGCTTGCTGCTCCTCCTCTCCCGGCGCCATCTTTCCTGCCGCTTGTGGCGACCGTGGGAAGAAGAAGAAGAGGAAGGAAGAGAGGATTGAAGGAGAATTTCTTCGTGGGATTTGATCAGCGATCTCCGATGGTTCTACAAGGGTAATGATCGATTTCCTCGCTGTTTAGGTTGTTTGGAGATGCGAATTCGATTAGTTTGATTGGATTGAATTGCTGCCGTTAGAATTTCAGTTCTGTCCTGAATGTTGCGTGGCCTGTTTCGTGATCTTAGAGGCCGAATTTGGGTTGTCCATCTCCTAGAGTTTTGTAGATATTGATCTTAGCTTTCGGTGGCCGCCAAGAACACTGAATTCCGACTTTCGAGTCAAAAGTTATGATAGATTTATTATCTGCTGTCCAGAATCCTGACGAGAAATAGCAGTCTCTGTATAGGTTAATTTATGGCCTAGTTAGAGGGTGATTCAAAGGTCTTGCCCATAACAAATTTTGAAGGTGATATCACTAGCTTTCAGGATTGATAAAGAACACCTCATTTGGATTTATAGATCAAAAGTTATGCACTTTTCTTTGTGACTGTCCAGATTGTATGTCAGTCTGTCCAGTTTGTATGTCAGTTTCTATCTTTAATTTTGACCCGTGTGCCACTTTTTGTTAAAGACAATATATGAATGTCGTGCCAACTAGGTTATTGTAGATAATTTCATAACCTTTTTAGATTGTTAAAGAACGTCCAATTTGGAGTTGTACAACAAAAGTTATGGATATTTTAATTTAGCCGATATTTCTGTCTATTAATTCAGTCAACAGATTTGAGCCGTGGGCCAAATTTTATTAGAAGCAAAATCTGAACTTTTGCCCAACCAGAGTATTGTAGATATGTCAGTTAAGAATCCATGGAAATTGGTCTCACCTCATTCCGAGTTCCAGACCAATAGATATGTCAATTACCGTGCTGCTGTCCAGAATTAAGTTATGTCAGAAATTGTTGATTTCATTTTAAGTTTTGTATTAATGACTAGAGTCATCGTGAAGCAGTGTTTAACATCGATTAGTAGTGTTGGGTATATTATGTCCTTATTGAAATTATTTTACTTGTTTAGGAGGTGAAGCCTCGGGTTTAGGAGTATCACCTTTGCCGACTAACGCGTCGCATCGTGGAAGGCAAGTACATTGCCACCCTTAATGATTGTGATTGATGAATGTTTATATGGTCATGCCGTGATTTGGTATGATACGAGAGAAGATGGATTGTTTATGTTCTTTCATATGTGTTGAATCCATGTTTTGTTATCATGTCTTTCAATATTCGTATTTCATTCTATGCATTCATTATGCATGTTTCGTCCACTTAAAGTGGATTGCAAGTCCCACCATTCCAATGTGGGCGTGTTGGACATTGTCATGTCCCCGCCCACGGAGTGGATTTGAAAGACCCATTAATTCCGAATGGGCATGTAAGACCCATTAACTCCAAGATGGGCAATGTTGGACACCGTATGAAACGTTCTTCATACGGGAAGTGGATCCCGCATTTTTGTTAAGATGCGGGCTTGAGTGAACACCGACGGTGTTTCATCGGCTATACCAGATATATGCATGTGTGTCCATTCCTTTGATTTTGAGCATTCATATCATGTTTTCATTTGTAATCGTTGTGATGTGATCGAACTCGATGATGAGTTTGTCTTATTCATATTGAATGATTATCTTATTGATAATCAGACTTGCCGAGTCATGGACTCACTCTTGCGTTGTTTGTTTTTAGGTAACCCCGATGTTGGCTCTTGGGAGGAGTAGACACGCACTACTTGTTCACAACATCAAATTCATGTTCAAGACTAAATTTTAGTTCCATATTTCATTCGTTAACGATGAACTATAATAATTAAATTATAATTGGAGAAGGAAGGATACCTTCTCCACCTAGATGTTGATTTATTATGCGTGTGAACCTTCTTTATTGATGTTCAAGATTAAATAACTTAGAAGGTGAAGGAAGGATACCTTCACCATGTCCTGTTTATCTTAATGTTGTCTTTAGTTGATATACTTGATTCAAGTTCTTCCGCATTATGGATGTATGTTAGATGTTTTAGGTGACATCTTGGCTTCCGGATGGCCAGGGTGTTACAGTGATGCTAGGACCAGGTGGTTGGTTAAGCATTACAAACCAAATAAACTGGGGTCCTCACAATAATTGCTTGTGTAATTTTTCTAGAATTTATATGTTCTGAAATTATCTCAAAAATTAGGGTTTTAGGTCTCAAAAATGAGGGCTTTAGGGAAATTGGGGTTTTAGGTTTCAGAAATTAGGGTTTCATGATTTCTGAAACCTAAAACTCTAATTTCATTTGAATAAATGTGGAAATCATGAAACCCTAATTTCCAAAATGTAAAACCCTAATTTTTTAGACAATTTCATAACAAATAAAATGTGGAAATCATGAAACCCTAAAAGCTCACCAGCCCACATGTCAGCTCCACCTGAAATTTGCAGGAACTTAAAAGAGAGGGGGCCAAGAAAGACATGATTTTTTCAGTATAACCTCATATAAAAATTCACGTGAATTATCAATTGAGTCATTCCATAAGAATTTCATAGGAATATTAAAAGTTTATTCCTTTGTTACTTTGGTCCATATAGGAAACTATCCTATAGGGTTCTATTCCTTCAAAATTCCTCTAAAAATTCTACTTTCAAAAATGACCCTAGGAGTCTAAAAGCTACGTGGAATCGAGCAGATCCTGCTCTTCATTGCAAATACCACAGAATTCTAGAATGTGTGCAGTTATCTTCCAAGAACTTGATTATTTAGGTCCATAAATTCAGAATGCGAGAAACTCTTTCCGACATAATTCTTGCAAAACTCCTATCTATAATATTCTTTTAAGACTCTTGTGAACAGCCCTACTTGCAAGACTCTTGTATTTGAAACCTTGTATATGATGAAATTTCACACGAGTTTCATTCTAGCATAGAATCTTAAAAAAATCTTTCACTAAAAACTACTACCTGGATATTTTATTCAATCTGTAAGCATAATTTAGTGTTCTATTATGCTTAAAGAACAGTTGGTACTAAACATTGTCCAATGCTTAAAAACAGCTGGTACTAAATAGGGCCTAATCATTCTCAGGGAATCCTCAAATCTTGTACTAAAATTCCAACCTGAGACTAATTAAGGACAAAAAAAAACTATTGTCTAGTATGTTTAAGGATGAGAATCGGAATATACTGATCCAGAAGTACAATACAATGTGACTCCATCATGTGGCAACTGTGAATAATGCTAATAATTTAACACAAAGAATAATTAAAGTAAGCTTAATACCGAGTGGAACAACCGCAAGACAAAGTTTATCAGTGACTTAAGTAGGCTTAATACCATGCGACACAAGAATTACAAGCCAAAGTTTACAACACATACAAAGCACAACGAAGATTCAGACTAGATCATTCAACAACTCAGCTAATACAACACTGCATATATTATACAACATAAAGGGCAAATCAAGCTTCAATGGCGCATGCTTGAACAAGGAAAACACACAATTGACCGGGAATCAAGCCAACCTAAATCTATCTCATGTTCTATCCATCGATAGCAAGAACGGATAGAATGCAAGATAGATAGACATTTGGCTGGTATGCGACAACAAAAGTTTAATCTAATCAGTAAGAGCCGGCTAGACAACCGACCACGTGCTCCTCCATCTGTCGGACACCGTCCCACGATAGCTCAAAGCGCACTGGCAAGAACTGTGATCCAGAGAAGTGCTCCACAAAGGCGTTAAGCCCTACGAATTCCAAGCAACGAATGCTAATTAAAAGATCTACGACATCGAGCTACGGGGGATTTTCAAAGATGGCGGCGACATACGTAGCCCGATGCACGCGTGCACGACATCACATATCTTCTTGGATCCCGCAGCCTCCCAGTGGTGGCCCTGGAGGAAGGCGTGGAGCCGACACAGTGCCATTGTCGTTGTCATGTTGACAAACGTGTAGCCCTTGTTGCACTTGGACCCTAATTCATAAAACCCTAAAACACTCGATAACCATTCACAAGAAATCATGAAACCTCAATTTTCGAAACCTAAAACCCTAATTTCCCTATAGCTCTAATTTTCAATACCTAAAACCCTAATTTTTTAGACAACTTCATAACATATAAAATTCAAAAAAAATACACAACTAAGTACACTGTGTAAGGAGTCTTCAAAAAATTCATAATTTCTGTAGCTCATTTTGTATATTTAGAAATTCCTACAGGCATTATCCTTAAATGAATTTTTGAGAAAAATGCAGAATATATAAAATTGTGGAAAAAATACACAAGAAAGTAAAATGTGTCATGAGCCTACAAAAACAAGTTCATAATTTTTTGAGCTCATTTGCTATATTTAAAAATTCCTACAAATAGTACTGTTCTCGAGAAGAGAGATGTGTTTCAGGCTGTACATGTGTTTTTGTTTCTTATCTGATTGCCTTCACAGAACAAGTGATCATTTTTAGGAAGTGAAGACCTTAGCCACATGTATGCATGCATAATCCCAAATGGTTGCTTGATCTTTGGTGAATACATAGGTATCATCTGTTTGACCCCTCGTAATTTCATATGTGGCTAATGAAGAATAGATAAATAATTGTCTTATCTATGCCTTGTTGGAACAAGTGGTGCTCTATTAGATTCTAAGTTGGGATGTGCTACCATTTTTTCCCACTTAATAGAGGAGAAAATTTACTTCATGCTTGCATGCACATTCCTGTAATGTATGATACTCCCTTTGTTTCGCAATATTTGTTCACAACCCACTATGATCAAAGACAAAGTAAGCACTAATTTGAAGGAAAAACTATTAAGACATGACCATACGGACCCATACTTAATGACATAGTACCCCCACTTAACCTCTTCTAAAGCATTTAAGTAGGGTAGAGAGTAGAGACATTGCAATAACTATATGTTTTATTCACTCAATGGACAAACATTTTGAAATGGAGACTCTTGAGGCATCGACAACATATTGAAATGGAGGGAATAATTACATGTCAATGTATCTTCAATAGGATTACACAGCTCTCCCGGTGCCATAGAAAATGACTACTAAAGTCCATTAATTCTTGGCTGAACGTTTCCGAGATTTAGTCCAGTAAACAACACCTTGTTGTATGTGTTTTACAATTGGAAGCAGTTATTAGAAGAAAGGATTGCAAAATTGAGGATTCCCAAATGGCTTAAAGCTTCATTAATGTGTCTCTCCCCCTGTTGTATGTGAAAGCTCAATTACCTCGACAAATGCTCCCTACACTGATTGGTTTCATTCAATTTGTCTGAATTAATGCATTGTACTACTTTGGTATGTCTGTAATACTGTTATTGTCATTTAGTTGTCCCAAATACCTTGTGTCTTGGTCTTGCATCCTGACGGATGCTTCCCTTACTGGCGGATGACATGCATGTTTCATTTTTATTTATTTTCATGTGAGTGTTAGGGCCTGTTTGGTATAGCTTGAACTCCTAACTTCATAGTTCGAGTAGGTGGAGTTATGCCAAACAGGATAGCTCCATAAAATTTTTAGAGTTGGAGAAACCGGGAGCGGAGCAGCCGGTAGTGCAATTTTCTGGAGCAGATGGAACCTTGCTCCAAGTGGGAGCAACGGTCAACAAAGCAAAATGCCACTATAGTTAGGGTTAATTAGTCGTGATGTGCCACTAGACTACCCCTTTGCCCATCCCTGGTAGGCTCGCACTTGTTTTATTTCATCTCCCGATTCTCCCAACTAGACCTGGGACTTGGACCGTACTTTTTCGGGTTGACCCGAGGCCCGGCCCAAACATGTCACGGCATGCGACGTGGTGGGCCGGGCGGACATAGCATGAATGGCAGGGTCATGCCGGGCCTAAGGATGGCCCATCGGACGGCACAGCACAACACATGGAGTTGGGTCATGCTTGGGCCGGCCCAGCATGACTGTGGCACAATGGCACACTAGCGGCACGCCAAGCCCCTGTAGCCCTTGAAGCTAGCAGTAGAGAAACAGGGAACTCGTTCAAAAGCTAGCACAAGCACAATTCCAAGGTCCCAAACTTTCTGGAGATCCAAAGCAAGCAATGTGCCTGTGAACTCAAGAAAGGTCTAAAATACTTCTGGAACATCTAGATATTGTTGAAAAGCATGTGCAAATTCAGTCAAACAAGGCCAACAACATGCATGACACTTGGTAAATTAAAGATCACTTGGTCCGTGCCCTGAAACTGGAGACTCGATGCTTGGTCCGTTACCTTCCTTCAGTGTCCGAAAACGAGTAATTTTCCAACGCAAAGAGAAGCAAAAGGTAGTTGTGCACATCGTTTCATTTGAAGCTCGGGGGCGGCGATGGGGGAGAGGGGGAGGCGTTGGGGGAGAGGGGGTCCAGGGGGAGGTTAGGGGCGGTGGGGGAGATGGGGGATGCCGGGGGCAACGGTGGGGGATGGGGGATGGGGGAGAATGGGAGATGGTGGGTCGGGGATGGGGGAGATGGGGAGATGGGGGGATCGGGGAGAATAAGAATGGGAGATGGGGGATGTGGGAGATGGCCAGATGGGGAGAAATGGAGATGGCCAGATGGGGTCATGGGGAGATGCCATGGATGGGTGATGGCCTGATGGGTCATGGCAGTGGAGGCGAGATTTGAGGGGAGTTTGGGGGAGGAGGAAGGGAAAGTGGCAGCCACTGAGAAGGAGGGGGAGGTGGCATTAAGGAAGGCCCTGGAGACTTGTTTACTCATTATTATCACTACCACTGTGTTATGGGTAGGGATGGCAACAGGGTCATTCCCCGTCGGGGACTGGTGGAACATTCCCATCCCCGAGAGACGGAAAATTCTCTATCCCCATCCCCGTTCTAAGGTTCTATTCTCCCCCCCCCCCCGTTCCCTGTCCCCATCAGGTTATCGGGGCCCCATACCCGAAAGTTGGATCCCGAAAGAAGAAAAAAATAAGGGAAATCCATAATGTTATAAAATGAGTATGAACATCCACATGCAATGCTGAAATGATAATGTTTTTTGATTAATTAACATCTGGAAAGTAAGGGATGCAAATGAGATTATCTGGCTATCACCTTATCGGGCTGTGCGGTAGTGGGCTAGTGACCTACATGTCTTATCGGGGGCCCATGCGGGTAACGGGGATGGGGAGTAGGATAATGACCCCATACCCACTTCACCTGATGGGGAATTGTATTTGCATATTAGCATCCCCGTGGGGGAAGAAATAGCCCCATCCTCGTCCCCTAATGGGTGAATTCTCCGCCGGGGAATGGGGCCCCATTGCCATCCCTAGACATGGGCTCATGGCCTCATGGCTGTTCGGTGAACATTGTTTATTTTTTTCCCTTTCTTTATTTTCATTATTTTTTTTATGTTCCCTACAAGTCACAAGTGTGTCTCACTCACACAAACACACACATGTCCATCAGAATTTAGACCCAGCACCATTGTCTATTACACCAACAAAGGATAAAAAAGGCCAGAGTAAAAGAGAATCCAATGCAATATGAAATACTACTCCACTTCCACTCCCAGTGAGAGAGGGAAAAGTTACTACTACCAGGAAAATTTACATAGAATCCTTCTTGAGTTCTTGTGCTGTGCTTGAGTGCTTCCAAGTTCCATGTTTCCAAGCCCCAAGCTCGGGCTCCCTGCTCCATACACGCTGACGCACAAAGAAACATGAGACAATTGTTAAAATGCCACATCTTTGTGCTGCTTTTTGTAAAATATCATTAAGTTCGATACAATAAATTATTTGTCACGGCTTATATTAGTATTTTATTAATTTGCCCTTTTCGAATATTTATTAAATATTTTGGTTCTATTTCACACGTGTATTGCTTTGCTGTCATTTTCGATCCTACGAAAAAGTTGGTAGGTTTGCATATCGGTATGGAGGGAATGCTTTCGCACATATCAAAGAGGAGCTTTTTCGTGTTTTCCACATATATCATGACAAATTCGGTAGTAGTGCGAGATTAGAGGCTTCACAGGAGACATAACAAGGAAAAACAAGCTTGACATCCCACTTGTGGAAGAAGCTAAAGGGCAAGTCCAGTTCTTCGTCATCTCAGTCTCAGGGAGCCCCCAAGTGGAATTCTGTCTCAGAGCTAAACCACTACCTAAAGCATGATTTTACAAACATCGATCCTGATCTTGCTAGTGGAAGCAAGATAGACTTGCTCGAGTGGTGGAAGGACAACAAGCGGATATTTCCTGTGCCGTCACATTTCGCACAGGATGTTCTGCTGGTGTCGGTGTCCACTGTCTCTTCAGAAGCAATGTTCAGCATGGTAGGGAGAATAATTTATAGAAAGAAGATCATCCCTCACGCCTAGGATGGTGGAGGCAATCACATGTGCCAAGGACTAGGAATTGGCTAAAGAGCGGCAACAACATCAACTGGAGGATCTTGAGATCGTGCTGGCATACGCTGACCTTGAACGCATGAACGATCTCGACATTAATGAGTAGTTAGTATGTACGCATATTGTTATTGTACTCTTTTCCTTACTCGGGAAATCCCACTCTGGGGCGTAAGATTTTTAACGAGACAGTAACATTGTATTTGTAAAATACCAAGAAAATTCCAGTTTTCCCTTGAAATATTTACATGCCCATGTTTTTACGCAATTGATTCAATTTTAACTAGGTTTTTAACGAGGCGGGCACGAGAGAATGAAGATGATGGTCGCTGCCACCATCGCCGCCGCTGCCTCTGCCATCTATAGTTACTTAGGGCTGGGCTAGGGCCGGCACGGTACGACCCCGGCACAGTGGGCTTTGGGCCATGCCTGGGCCTGGCCTGAGGCGAGGCAGGTCGACACGGCATGGCACGATGGGGTGGCTGGGCCGAGCCAGCACAGCACGATGTGGCCCGAAGCATGGCGGGCCCGTACCATTTCAGCACGACACGACCCGATGCCCACCACTATTCCCAACTTCCCACATGCCCATGGCGCTCCTGGCCCATCCCTTCTCACTCCTCATCCTTGTGGGCCTCCTCACCGCATGGTGCTTCCTCTACCTCTTTCGCGCCTCCTACCAGCCCGTGACGCTCTTTGGCCACACCTTCTCTGACCGCGAGATGCTACTGGGGCTTGTCGTCATGTCATTTGTCACCATCTTCTTCACGTCCTTCATGTCGCTCATCATCTCCAGGTTGCTCGTCGGCGGCGCCATCGTCGCCGTGAACAGCGCATTCCGCATGCTCGAGGACCTCTTCCTAGAAGATGTGGATGCCACCAGCGACAACAGTGCATCCCAGGGGCTGCTATCCTTCCTCGGGGCACCCGAATCTAGTAGGCTTCTTGCTATCCTTCCAAAAAATTTATGATGTTTCGGTTGTTTACTTGCAATACTTGATATGCTTGTGGAAATTTATCGTGGAAAATGAATGCTTTGGAATCATGCTGAATATTTGTTGTCAAATTTTCAATTCTTCTCTTGTTGGAGATCAATGGGTACGCAATGCTCGAGTAGTGGAGTAAAGTCATTAGATCTGTGTGATCATCTAGTATTGTTGTAAGCTTATGTTAGTAGCTGACATCGGAAATAATATTATGGTGTGCATCAGTATGAACTTGGCTTCATAATTTTTTGTGGTCGCTGTTTGGTATTGGGCTTTCCTAGGTTTGCACTTTGGTTCGAGGGCTCAAGAGATGCAAAATCATCAGTTTCTTTGTTGTGTGATCATCCACAACAATTCAAGACGAGTTCTTCTGGTCTAGATATGCTAAGTCTCCTAGGGCACCAAATTTCTGCTAAACCATCCCCAAATTTATGAGGACCCCCGGGTTACCTCCGTAACACCGAGGCCTTCCCAATCTTATGAAAATAACTCTGAGCCTCAAGGAAATAAAATCCAACTTAACTCCATTTAAGTAAGGGGGCCCTGTTGAACTTACAGCGGTGGACACCATGCATACCGCTCCTCTGTGAGTATTACATGATAGCCGGCTCTCCAACAGCCTGAGTACACACTTGTAACAGCCCTAACTTAGGGTTTTTATTTCAAATGTAAAATTTTGAGGAGAAATAAAAACTTTTGATGTCTCTTCAAATCATTTGAAAGTTCCTACATTTTTCCCTAGCAATTTCCATTTTCTAGAATTAAATTCTTGTGAATAGAAATTGTTGTCAGCACATTCTTAGCCTTCAAACTTGTGATCATCCCCTAGGAATATTTTTCCTGTCATCTTGATCATCCTATCTACCTCCCTGAATTATTTCACAATTTTTAGATTTTATTTGCTATTTCAAATGGCCAAGTCAAACTAGTTGAAAATCTGGTCAAACCCTAGGTCAGCATGCTTGTGAATTTTCTGCAGCATTTTCAGTGCATAAAAGTTCTGGAAAATTTATGCAATGTTGATCTCTGTCTCAAGTAACTACCATAAAAATTTCGGAATTTTTGGAGCTCAGGAGCTACCTCTAAAAATTCTCCAAACTCTCTCGACCTTTTAAAACTTCAAATCAATATTCATCGTTTGTGGGCTCGGACCGAGCTCGACTCAAACCCGACCGCACCTAAATGGCTTGGTCGCGCCAACTAATCGCACGCGCGAATCTAATCAATCGTGACCGTCCGATGAAGATCGAGCGATCCACGTCGCGTCGCAACCGACTGTCGAATGCATACACCGATCTCAACCGTCCATTAGCGATCGAGCGGTCGGCATCTTCCGATCGAGTCGAACCACCGGTTTGCGCCGACCCAACTCGCTCGCGCCGCTCGTTTCTTCGGCGACTTGTGGCCATCCTCGCCGGTCACTTCCGCCACGTCGCTCGCCAACTCAGCGCACCGCCGCTTCGCGCGCTCTCGCCGGCTCGCCGCTGCATGCTGCGCCACCTCGCCTCACCGGTCTTTTCACCGCCCACCCTCACTTCGCGCCTCGCTTTGCCTACAAAAGCCCACGAGGGTTTTCCTACCTCGTTTCGTCTCCATTGCCTTTCTTCTCCACCGAGCTCCGGGAGCGTGGCGCGCATTGCGCGCGCCCTCGGCGTGCTACGCTGCTCCGGTGATCTCCGAGCACGGCGGAGCCGCGTCCTGGCGTGTTCCACATCCTCGGAAGTAAACCCCTCAAGGAATTTCGGGTTTCATCGTGCGTGGAGCTGCGCGTGGACTTTCTTCTCCAAGTCCGGCCGAAACCGCCCTTCCGCGCCAGTCTTCTCAGTGAGCTCCAACTCGATTCCTTGCTTGGTGAGCATCACTGGACTCCACCTTTCTTCTCCACTCTCTCACTCGTCCTCTCGTTCACCCTGTGCCCTCGTCACCGTTGATCGCCTTGCGCCGCCGCAGCTCTCGCCGAGCCACTCCGGTGCCTCTCTCCGTCGTCGCCAGCACACCGGTGAGTTCTGGTAACTCATCGATGCCCATCGCGCGCTAATTTTCATTGTCTACCTCTGCGGTGCGCCGCACCTTGTCACCCCCTGCGCCGCGCGTGCTCGTCGCCGCGCCACCTCGGTGCATCTCCGTCGCGCCGCGACCACCCTTAGCTTCAGTGACCTGGCGACCCATTTTGGCCGTCGCACGGCCGCGCGCCACTCCTTCATCGGCGTCGAATCCAGTCGAGCCTCTGTTCTTCCTTGTGTTCCACTGTCTTTGTTGTGGTCGATGGGACCCACCTCCCGAGGGTTTGCGATAGTCGCTTATCATGTTTATGATTGTTCATTAGTTCACTCTCATGCATGATCAAAGTTAGTAATTGAGGTTTGAAGGTATTTTAGTGCAAGTTTCTCGTAGCTTTTCTCTGTTGTCGATTTTATTGTTGTCGATGGCGAAAATTGGTTCATACTTGCTAATTAGGTCTTGTTAGACTTGAAGATTTCCTTAGGAAGTAGCGTTTGGCAAGGGATTATGTTAGTTAGTAATTCTAGATTTCAAAACTCCTGTTGCCATGTTTGATCATAAGGGATAGTTAGCTGTTCATTTTATTGTCTCTGTACTTTTGCTTTATCAGTACATTAAGATTTGGTGTAGTAGCATCTGAATTGTGATAACCTTTCTTATGATGATGTGATACTTAGGTGTGTTAGTAGCTGAATTTTATTCTAGCCAAAATTCAATTAGAATTTTGTTTAGCATCTCATAGTTGGATACTTGACTAGTTATTGTTGTTAATACCTTCTTGTAGGTTCTGTGCTCTCAACTAATAATGGTTGTTTTGGAGTAGCTAGTTGTTTTTGATGTGTTAACTTGATGATTAAATAAAAGATGTGCACACAATCACCATCAAAGTCTGTAGAAAGATTAAAACATATAAGAGGATTGATTTTGTGGTTATCTTGGTAAATCAAGTGAGTGGATAGATCTATCATGAAAGCATGTCTATTTGAATCATCTCTGTAGCTGCTATTTTGTTATTCCTTTTGTGATAGTCTAGCCTTTGTGTATAAATTGGTGTTGGTTTGTGATCTTTGATTTTTGCCGGTGTTATTTGTTCTTATTCATTGTTTTGTTCAATCGTTAGGATTCGATATTTGCAACCCGAGAGCGATCCTCCGCAACAACTTGAGCAACAGCAGCCAGGCAAGCAATTTGATCATGTTTATCCCAATATTTTAAAGTCTAATATTTTGTTTCAACTGTATGTATGCATCGCTTAATTTGTGTTAAATTGATTAGTTAAATCCGTGTTGCATATCCTGTAGACAAAATATTGATCTCTACTACGAGCCTAGGTTATTTCTTTGTGATTAGAGGTGTTGGATGATCTCTTGTCACTTAGTAGATCCGAGTCAAATTGCTTAGACATGCTTAGTATCGGTAGAAATGGGCGGTTATCGACTTAGTCGGTAACCTTGATCACACAAAATTTACTACAACTTTATGTTTGACTTTTCTCGCTATGTTTAATTGCAAAACTAAAAATGAAAACAAAAATGATTTAGACGCGCACAATGGTAAGATTGGTGTGATCTGTTGGGTGTATTGGAAAGGTGCCCGGGTCAATTAAGGACCGAACATCTTGTGAGTTTTTGTTATCAGGGCATTTCGCGTGCTAACCACACTAGAGGGTATGGGACCTCTCTTGACCTAGTACTTTGGCGTGTATTGGCTCGGTCGCAGGAGGTCGCAGGAGGATGGAGGTGGGAGCATGGTAGTTGTCAGAAAAGCTTTATCTGAGTGGGTAGTTGTCTTTTCGGCTTTACCATGTAAGCGTATGGATTTCTATCCATACGAGCGCTCGTAGTTAATACACAATATTGGAAAAGTCTCGTAGGACTTAGCTGTGCTTGCATACCTTCGAAGTGTGCTTTGGCTTAAAGCGATGCCAAGTGTGGGTGCAGTGGTACACCCTGCAGGTTAAAAACTATTCGAATAGCCTCGCCCTAGGTGATGGACACGCTTGGGTAAGCTTATCGAGAGTTAGACTACAACATTTAAATTAAAACTTGATGGGTGGTGCGAATGCGGGATTAGTGCTATTGTTGTGGTGACTATTGGGATAGTCACTTCTAGGTTGTTTATCTTTCGCTTTTGTTATTATTATCCTTCTTGTTATTTCAATCTTAAAAATGAATTGCAAACTTGCCTTTAAAGCTGTATTACCTTATTGCAAATGAAAATTGGCTTTATGCAAATGAAACATATGGCCTCCACCAAATAAGCCTACATGTAGCTTATGAGCAGTGCCGCTAGTTCACACGTCGGTCTTGCGGGTACAAAGACAATCTTTGTACTCAGTGCGTTGCTTAATGTTTTGTTGCGGAGGAGGAAGGTGAGCCTCGGGGCCTCACTTCGTGAGTGTCTTTGTCGCCGTGGGTGGCGACTAGGCTTGGCGGTCCGGTCGGATGCCTTGTGGGTTGAAGGCACACCGATTGGCTTTGTTTATAGCCATCTTATGGCACTTTTGCTTCATTTGTCGTTCTTGTTTATTTGTGTATCTTGGCACATCGGCCTTTGTGCGTAATAACTCTACTATTTGTTTATCTTCCGTTTGGTATTGTTGTGTTTGGACTCTATGTGTGGAATGGAGTTGATGTCTAATTTTGTACCGAGGTGTGTGTATCTTGCTGCGGGAAGTATACATATCTCGAGATCGATTTATTTGATTTGTGATGCTAGGACCAGGTGGTTGGTTAAGCATTACAAACCAAATAAATTGGGGTCCTCACAAAGTTGGTATCAGAGCCATTCTGACCGTAGCAACCCAAGCATAGTCGTCTTTAGGATATTTTGAAAAAGCTTAATTTCAAAGTATAAAAAGGGTTTATGAAAACCTAGGCAGATTCTCAGATTTTACTCCTTACCTATCTTAGCCTTCTACTCTCATCTTACTCTAATTTGAGTTTAAAACTTGGTTTCTCTCTTTCCTTTCAAAAGATAGTTACTACCGGTAGAATCGGTCTTTGGGAGAACCATAGAGAATTAGTCTAATTAAAATTTGTGGGGGCATAAGGGTAAGATATGAGTTTGCTAAATGCCTGATTTTTGTCAGTTGGTTTTGTAACTTAAAAGTCTTGTGTTTGTTTTGTGCTATTAGTAAGTTATTTATGAGGTTGTCGACTTCGTGTTTTTCGCTATTGTTAACTTGTCTTAGTGAAACAGGATGGCCGGAGAAGCGCGTGGTAGTCGCAGAGCTGGTCATGATGAGAGCTTCCTCCTCCGACCATGGTCGAGGTGCTCGCCGGATCGAGCGAAACCGCATGGACCGACGCGCATCTTGGAAGTTATTGCTAGGAATACCTCCACTCCGCGGTGGTGGCGGCCACGCACTCGCGGGGACTTGCGAGTTCCTCCGCACGCGGCCGCCGACTTTCTCCGCTCGAGGATCCTCTCGATGCGGATGATTGGCTACGCATGGTTGAGCGAAAGCTCAACATAGCTCGATGTCGTGCACAGGATAAGGCACTCTTCGCGCCCCACCGGCTGAGGGCGCGGCACTCTCATGGTGGGAGAACTATCTCGCCATGCAACCGCGGGCCATGTCGGCGTGGGAGGAGTTCGGATCGACTTTCGTCGGGCCCACATCCACGATGGCCCGATGAAGCGAAGAAGAAGGAGTTCCTCGCGCTCAAGCAAGGCGCAAATGCGTGACGGAGTATCTATACGAGTTTAATCATCCGCTCGTTATGCTCGGAGAGGTAGCCTCGAGATGAGGCTAAGCAGAGAAGTTTATGGATGGCTTGTCCGAGGAGCTGCAGGACAAGCTATCTATTGTGGACTTCTCGACTTTCGTGCCTTGGTAGATAAGGCCATTGTTGCCGAGCATAAGGCAAAGCGCGGCGAGTCATAAGCGCAAATGGGAGGCACATCGATGCTGCTCACACCACCTCACTGCGTCCTCGGTGGGCGGCACCAGATGGCCCGTTCTTTTGCTCCACCGGCGCCGAGGCCATCCGCACGGCTCTCGTCCACCGCAGCCGTGTTTCAGCCACGCGCGCCGCGATCGGCAGACAGAGCGGCCTCCGCAATCCGCGGGCGAGGTTACTTGTTTTCGCCGCCACAACAAGGGCCATTATGCGAATGCACGCCTCGAGTGTTGCCGCACCCCTCGTCCTAATGGAGGACGCGCGGCAGGAGTGGTCACCACCGACGAGAAGGTTATCCGAAGACCGAGTGCGGCGGTGTCGAGTCAACCACCTTTCGATTGAGGAGGCTCGGGAGGCGCGGATGTCGTGATGGGTACACTTCTTGTTAATTCTCGTCCTGCTGCAGATTATTTGATTCAGAGCATCGCATTCTTTTATTTCAAGATCATTTGCTGCTGCTAGTAGTCTTCACTTGTGTTCCTTTGGGAGTTCCTTTGCTCATCCGCTCCGGGTCGGAAATGAGAGCCGATTCTGATGTCGGGATGTTCCTATCGTAGTCGAAGGAGTGGGATTTTTGGCAAACCTTATTTTGCTCGATTCAATGAGTCGGATGTGATTCTTGGCATGGATTGGTTGTCCCAACACTTGGGGCATATCGATTGTGCGGGAAGATTGTCTATCTCACGACCCTTGAGCAGCAGTCGGGTTTCGCGCAGCCTACATGGGCCACATTTATGTGCATTAGAGGCGGCCGACCTTGCGGATTCGGGATGTTCCCATAGTATCGACTTTGAGGATGTTTTCCGATGATTTACAGGATGCCTCGGTTCGAGATCTGGAGTTTGTCATCGAGTTGCGCCCGGCATCGCCCGATTTTGAAGGCGCCAGATCGGATGCCTCCCAATGAGCTAGAAGAATTGAAGAAGCGGCTTGGTGAGCTCCAAGCAAAGGGTTTCATCCGTCCAGTTCATCTCCTTGGGGTTGTCCGGTGATCTTTGTGAAGAAGAAGGACAAGACTTTGCGCATGTGCGTGGATTACCGTCCTCTCAATGAGGTGACGGTGAAGAACAAATATCCTCTCGCCCGCATTGATGATCTGTTCGATCGGTTGGTGGAGCCAGTGTGTTCTCAAAGATTGATTTGAGAATGGGGTATCATCAAGTCGATCGATCGAGGATATTCAAGACGGCTTTCACTACTCGTTATGGGTCATGCGAGTACACCGTCATGTCCTTTGGCTTAACCAATGCTCCAGCCTTGTTCATGAACCTTATGAATTCAGTATTCATGGAGTATTTGGATAAATTTGTGGTGGTCTTTATTGATGATATTCTTATCTATTCCAAGATCAAGCGAGCATCGAGCATCCAAGATTGTTTTGGGCAAATGCGGGAGCACCGGTGTATCGAAGTTCAACAAATCGAGTTCGGTTGAAGGAAGTGGCATTTTGGGCCATGTTCTTTCAGTGGAGGCATGTTTGTGGATCCCAAGCAAGGTCGCGACGTTCTATCTTGGGGGCAGCCCAAGTCAGTCACCGATGTGCGGAGTTTTCTCGGTTTAGCGGGCTACTACCGCCGCTTTATCGAGAACTTCTCCAAAATCGCAAAGCCAATGACTGAATTGCTCAAGAAGGACAAGAAGTTTGTGTGGATCTCGCTTGTGATGAGAGCTTTCGGGAGCTCTCAAGCGATTGACTTCAAATTTGATCCTCACTCTTCCCGATATCCACAAGAGCTTGATATTTATTGCGATGCCTCTCGTCGTGACTTGGATGTGTTCTTATGCGGGAAGGCAAGGCGATTGCCTATGCATCGAGCGATTGAGACCTCACGAGCTCAACTATCCACCCATGATCTAGAGCTTCTTCTTTGTGGTTCATGCACTCAAGATTTGCGGCATTATCGATCGGAATCGGCGTGGAGGTGTATTCGATCACAAGAGTTTGAAATACTTGTTCACTCGGCGGATCTGAACCTCAGCAGAGGAGATGGCTAGAATTAATCAAAGATTATGACATGGGTATTCGGTATCATCGGGCAAGGCCAATGTGGTTCTTGATGCACTTAGCCGAAAGGTGTATTGCGATACTACGATGATCCAAGAGCAAAGAACTCGCACCGCTTGCGAGTTTCAAATGTCTCAACTTGGGTTTGGTTGAACATGGTTCCCTTGTCGCCTTGGTTGTGCAACCAACCTTGGTGGATCAAGTCAAGGCAAGACACGGCGATCGGATGTCGGTGTGAACGGATCAAGCGAATATCAAGGATGGATAGCGGTGTTTCTCGGAAGATGAGCACGGTGTCGTATGGTTTGGGCAGCGGCTTGTGGTCCCAAAGGTCCCAGAGTTGCGGGATTTGATTCTTCAGGAGGCCCATGATTCGCCTTTGTCCATCCATCCCGGGGCCACCAAAATGTACCAAGATCTGCGTCAGAGATTCTGGTGGACTCGCATGAAGCGCGAGATTGCCAGGTTCGTGGCCAGATGTGACATATGTTGTCGCGTCAAGGCCGAGCATCAGCGTCCCGCAGGTCTCCTCCAGCCCTTGCCTATACCAGAGTGGAAGTGGGATTCCGTTTGTGGGGACCCCGGGATTTATTTAACTCGTAATACTTTAGCAAGCATTACCAATTAAATAAAACCGCCGAGACATGTATACTTCAGTGTGCGTGATACATACCCGATACAAACATACGCATCAATTCCATTCATCACATAGAACCAAAACATTCTGCACGAAGAAAAGACATACCTTAATTAAACAGAGTCATTACAAAGGGGCCTTTCACCAAATGACAATAAGCACAAAAGTAAATAAGCAATGAAACAAAAGCGCCATAAGATGGTGAACTAAAGAGCCAACCGGTGTGCCTTTACCCACAAGGCAACCGACCGGACCGCTGGCTACTCGCTCTCCCAACCCAAGCACATCTCATGAAGTACCTTGGCTTATGAGCAACCTCCTCTGCAACAAAAAGATTAGCATGCAAAGCATGTGAGTACATCAACTTGTACTGCAAGACCGACGTGTGAGATAAATGAACTATAATGTAACTATATGCAAAGCTGTTTAATTGGAGGCCATATGGTTTATTTAAGCACAAAGCAACGTTTATTTGCAATAAGGTAATACATTTAAAAGCAAGTTTACAATTCATTTTAAGGGTTCAAAATAATCATAAGCGACCAACTATACAATAAATAAAGGAGCACCAACACTGGAAGTGACTCCCAAAGTCACCACAACAATAGCATGAACTCCCGTTCATACCACCCGTCAAGTTTTAAGTTTTTAAACAGATTATAACACTAGCTCTTGAAAAGCTTACCCAAGCGCCCATAACCTAGGGCGAGGCTATTCGAATAGATTTATCCTGCAGGTGGTACCACTTTACCCACACTTCGCATCGCCTTTAAGCCACATGATTCAGCCCACTCCGTAGGTAGGCCGCACGGCTAAGTCCTACGAGACTTTTCCAATATTGTGTACTAGGCACGACCGCTCGTATGGACCGAAATCCATACGCTCGTTGCCGGCCGAAAAAGACAAGCGCCACAAAGGCCCAAATTTTTCGGACAAGCGCAACGCTCCCAATCAACAAAACCACCGCCACCCGCCCTAGCACACGCCAAAGTACTCGGTCAAGAGGGGTTCCATATGCCCCTAGTGTGGTTAGTACGCAAATAAATGCACGAGTAACGGGACTCACAAGATGCTCGGTCCTTAATTGACACGGGCACCAATCCGATCACACCCAAGAAAGAATCACACCAACATACCATTGTGCCCGTCGAAACCAATTTTCATTTTTAGTTTTGTTTTTAAATGGGTTTACAAAATTAATCGGGGCACCAAACACCAAGTGTTGGATAATAAGAGTAATAGTAGTTGTGTGATCCGGACCATCGGCAGAGTCGATGATCGCCCTGCATCACCGACACTAAGCATGGCTAAGCAATATAACACGTGACTACTAAGTGATGAGGGCCCCACCATGAACCCTAACCACAGCAAATAACCTAGGCTCATGTAGTAGAGGAATAAACATTTAGCTACAGGGGATGCAACTAAAGGATCTCTAACCATAATTTAACACAAATTAGCAATGCATACATACAGTTGAAGCAAAGTATTAAACTTTGAAATTAATAGGATTAAGGGGATATGATCAAACTGCTTGCCTGGCTGCTGTTGTTCAAGAGGTTGCTCTGATGTGCTATCGGGCTCAACGGACTCTTCGTCACCTAATCGCATAAGCAAATACACGGCAAAAGAGCAATAAGGCAATAAACCCTAATCACAAAATTTGAGCAAAAAGCAACCAAAAGACACAAAAATTATACACAAGGTAAAACCAGCACCTATCTAGACATAGAATCTGGAAAACCCAATTTGGATTTTTGGAGCAAAAGATATTAAAGAAATAGCTATTTTCGGCCATTTTTATTTTACTGTAGCAAAAATATTTTTCCTAATGATTTTGGAGCTGAAATTTTTATGGTAGCTAGCTACTGGTAGAGTGATAGCCCATATAAAATTTCAGGTCATTTGGAGTTATATTGCAAAAGTTATGATTTTTATGATTTAAAAAGGGTATTAAAACTAAATTTTAGTCCTTATGATTTTAACAACAGTAGGATTTATGAAATTAATTTTCCTAGCAATTAGACTATCAGAGGAAACTACTCCAATTGGATTCATACAAAAATGAGCTATAGATAAAAGATGTGCATTTTACAAGTTTGTTAAAAGTTCTGAAAAACAGTATTAAGTTCACTTGTTTACTATTTTGAAAATGGTTTTCCAGGTTTGATCATAGCCTGAAACTATTTTTATAATTAAGTTCAAGTTATATGGAAGTTAACAAAATTGGAATCATCTAAGTTGGAGCTAAGACGACAAAGATATGAAAATGAGAAGGCACTAACATTTTTCTGTTTTGAGACTTGGCCAAAACGAAAGTTTTCTACTCGTGAGCGGCGTGGGCGATTGAGAGCCGTCGATCACAGATCGGACGTCCCGGTTGAATGCGCGGCACAGCTGGCGCGCGAGAGGAGGGCGCGACGTGGAGGGCTGAGGACCGCAGATCTCTGGATCGGACGATCCCTACTGAGCCACGTCGCCCCGACCTGGAGCTCCGTCCGACAACAGAGGAGCTCCCGGCCGCGAGCTTGCCCGGCTTGTCGCCGGCGAGGATCGCCATGGCGACGCGGACAAGGCTTAAAACGGAACCCTACAGCTATTGCGCATCTAGTGGGGGCCGGAAACTCGCCGGAGGTGGACCAGAGAGGCAGCGCGACGGCGAGAGGCGGAAGAGGTGCTACGGCCGAAAACGAAAACGACGGACTGACTAAACTACGCGCGAACGAGTGGCGGCTAAAGTTACTACGGTCACACGAACCAACGCGACCAACCGAGCCCAAATGGTAGCCGCGCGAGCCGAGGCTAACGGCGCGCGGGCGCGACCGAAAGAAGGCTGCGCCATGGTGCAAAGCAAAGGCCAAGCGGAGAAGAGCTTAAGCTCACCAGGCCCGAAGGCGGTGGTAATCGATGAAGCCGAGGAGGCCCGGAGATGACCGCGACGAAGAGCAGCGCGGCGAGAGAGGCCCGGTGCCCGGCAACTGGGAGACACAGAGCTCCAATGAGTGGGGGCACTAGGTAGAGGAGACACGGGATGCTCTGAGCAAGGGATCGGCCGAGGAGGTCCTTACGGACTTGAGGACGAAGGGGGCACTTGCGCCACCGAGGGAAAACTCAAATCGATGACCTCTGCGAAGATCAAGGCCAACAGGTTAGGGTAATGCTCACGTGGATGAGGAGGTGGAGAAGGAACCAAATGCCGAGCTGGGCCATGGACGCGAGCTTCACACGTGAAGCTCTGCGCGGCAATGGCGGAAGAGATCGCGGGAGTTTGGGGCTCGCTCAAGCTCGGTGAGTGCACGAGGAGTAGCCGAGAGAAGGAAGAAAGCCAAAGGAGGGGTCGAGGAGCTTAAGTAGCGGTGGGGCACGGGGACTTCAACGCTCTCTCTCTCTCTCTCCCATGGCGCGAGCGCCTCGGGTTCTCGAGCGACGGGAGTGGGTGAGAGGTCGGGAAAGCGACTTCGGCGCGCCGCACGCCGAGCATTCAATGCGTGGGGCAGAAGTCGTTGGAGGCCCCCACCGCGACGACTCCGGCCGCGCGGCGCTCGGCGCGCGAGCGAGAAGGAGCCAGGAGAGCGAGGAAGGAGACGCGGCGGTGGCCCTCGACCGATCCAACGGCCGCAATCGACCGCGTCAACTCCTTGTTTGGTTGAACGGAACCGCCGATGGAAATCCAACGCCTCGATGAGCCACGCCGGCGAGCCCAACCGCCGCGCCGATGCGATTAGGCTGGTTGGGTCGAGTCAAAGACTCGAACCGAGCCCGACTCGGACAGATGAGCAGTGAACTCGGTTTAGGTTTTTGATTTTAGGTGGATTCTTGGAGGATTTAATTGGAGTATCAAACGAACTCCAAATTTGATGAAATTTTAACTGAAGCTAACTGGTTAGATGATTGAACTCCCTAAAATTTTCAGAAGTTTTTGTGCATCAAAATTTATATTAAAAATTTCAGAAGTGATAAACTAGGGTTTGACCAATTTAAAAATGGGTTTGACTGAGCCAAAGATGGCTCAAATAAATTCTAAAATCTGGGAAAAATTCAGGGTGCACAATACCACCCAAGAATTTATGATAAAAGTTTGAAAGGTTTTGGACTTGAGACAATACTCAAATATGTTTTGGACTTGAGTTGGAATATGAATTTGAATGTTTAATTCATGGATTTTCTTTTCAAGAATTATAACAATAATTCTAGGAGGTGAAGATGTGTGAAAAGTTTCAAAATGTACACATTTTGATACATTTGAAACATGAACCAGTGTTAGGTTCTGATTTGACACACACACCTTATTAGGGTCATTTTAGGGCTGTTACAAAACCTCCCCTAGAAATCTCGTCCGAGATTTTGGCTCACTCGGAAAAGAAAGAAGGGTAGTCCGCACTGCAGACGATCCTCTGCGTTCCCAAGTAGCCTCATCCTCGAATGGTTCGACCACCGAACCTTCAAGAACTTAATGGAGCGATTCCTAGTTCTTCGCTCGCCTCCTCGAGGATGCGAACCGGATGCTCGCGATAGGTCAAATCTTCTTGGACGCCGAGGGCTTCCAACGGAGTTTCCTCGGTCGAACACGGAGGCATCTCTTGAGTGGGATACATGAAATACATCATGTACCCCTCGAGACCAGCAGGTAAATCCAACCTGTAGGCGACAGCTCCTATCTTCTCGATAATGCGGTAAGGACCCACATATCGAGGAGCTAACTTGCCCTTGCCACCGAAACGCTGATGACCCCTCAAAGGAGAGACCTTGAGGTAAACATAGTCATCGAGCTCAAAGCTCAAGGGTCGGCGCCTGCGATCCGCATAGCTCTTTTGTCGGGATTGAGCTGTGCGTAAACGATCACGGATAAGCTGGACTCGACTCTCGGCCTCATTGATCGAGTCCGGACCAAAGAACGGTCTCTCACCGGTCTCGCACCAATACAACGGGTTTCGCACTTTCTCCCATACAAGGCCTCGAAGGTGCCATGCGAGACCGGCTTGAAAGTCGTTGTTGTAAGAAAACTTCGGCGAATGGCAAGCATTTCTCCCAATGCTTCCCATAATCGAGAACACAAGCACGGCATGTCTTCCAAAACACGGTTGACCCTCTCGTCCGACCATCGGTTTGGGGATGATACGTGATCGAAAGAAAGCCGAGTTCCATAGCCGCTGCGCACTCTTCCAAAATCGTGCGGTGAATAGCGCACCACGGTCGGAGACAATCGTCTTTGGTACCCCATGCAGGCACACGATACGGGAGAGGTAGAGGTCTGCTAGAAGTTTCACACTAAGGGTGGTTCGTACTGGCAGAAAATGAGCTACCTTGGTCAACCGATCAACGACGACCCAGATAGCATCATTCTTCCTGGGAGACAGGGGTAGACCGGTAATGAAGTCCATCCCGATCGAATCCCACTTCCATTCTGGTATCGGCAAAGGCTGAAGCAGTCCCGCGGGACGCTGATGCTCGGCCTTTACCCGACAGCATACGTCGCACTCGGCAACGAAACGCGCAATCTCTCTCTTCATTCGGGTCCACCAAAACCTCTGCCGGAGATCTTGATACATCTTGGTGGCCCCGGGGTGAATAGAAAGGCGAGAGTCATGGGCCGTGGAGAATCGCATCCCGTAATTCCCTGACCCTAGGGACTACAAGACGCTGTCCGAACCTCACAATACCAAGGTCATCTACCGAGAATGCCGTGGTTCTTCCGCTCTGGACATTCTCCTTAATATGGCCCACTCCAACATCTGTCTGCTGGGCGGCCTTGATTTGATCTACCAGGGTTGGTTGCACAACTAAGGCCGCAAGGGAACCCTGCTCGACCAAACCTAGGTTGAGGTATTGAAATGCCTCAAAAGGGTGGGTGATGTTCTTTGGAGCAACAATGCATTGCAATATGCTTTACGACTAAAGCGCATCGAAGAACGACATTAGCCTTGCCGGATGGTAGTGAATACCCATGTCATAGTCCTTGATCGTTCCAACCACCTCCTCGCCTCGAGGTTCGGATCGGTTGGGTGAACAAGTACTTGAGGCTCCGGTGATCGAATAGACCTCGCAAGCTGATTCCGATAAGGTAATGTCGCCAGATCTTAAGTGCATGAATCACAGCCGCAAGCTCTAAGTCATGGGTAGGGTAGTTAAGTTCATGGGTTCTCAGTTGCCTTGATGCATAGGCCACTACCTTGCCTTCTTGCATAAGGACACAACCGAGACCCCGAAGGGAAGCATCGCGATGAGATATCAAAGCTGCGATGGATATCGTGAAGAACGAACAAAGCGCCGTGGTTAAACGCTTCTTGAGTACTCGAAAACTTTCCTCACAAGCATCAGACCACAAGAACTTCTTGTCCTTCTTGAGAAGCTCCGTCATTGGCTTCGCGATTTTGGAGAAGTTCTCGATAAAGCGGCGATAATATCCCGCTAAACCCAGAAAACTCCGCACCTCGGTCACCGAACGGGGTGACTCGTGAAAGTACATCGCCGACTTTGCTAGGGTCAACGGCTACGCCCTATTTGAAAGAACGTGGCCAAGGAATGCCACTTCCTTCAACCGTAACTCGCGACTTGCTAAACTTGGCAGATAGTGGTGCTCACGGCTTGCCTAACACAAGCTTCAGATGCTCGGCGTGTTCTTCATCATCCTTAGAGTAGATAAGGATATCATCGATGAAGACCACCATGAACTTATCCAAATAATCCATAAAGACCGAGTTCATAAGGTTCATGAACAAGGCTGGAGCATTGGTTAAGCCGAAAGACATGACGGTATACTCGTACAGACCGTAACGAGTAGAGAACGCCGTCTTTGGAATATCCTCCGGTCGGATACGAACCTGGTGATAACCAACTCTTAGATCAATCTTGAGAAGACTGTGTTCTCGCCAATTGATCAAAAAGATCGTCGATCCGAGGCAAGGGATACTTGTTCTTTATCGTCACTTCATTAAGTGGACGATAATCAACACACATCCGTAGGGTATTATCCTTCTTCTTTACGAAGATGGCTGGGCAACCCCACGGAGACGAACTAGGCCGAATGAAACCCTTCGCTTGCAGGTCTTCAAGTTGCTTCTTCAGCTCCACTAGTTCATCCGTGTTCATTCGGTAGGGACTTCTCGCAATCGGAGCGGTGCCAGGTACCAACTCAATGACGAACTCCAGGGCTCGAACAGGTGGCATTCCGGGCAACTCGTCGGGGAAGACATCCACAAAGTCGCAAACAACAGGGACTTCACGAATCTCCGGAGATGGCTTCGCTTCCAGCGCGAAGAGACGAGGTCCTTGTAGCTTCGGTGAGAATCCAACTCGCCACGGACGGGTGAGAAAGACCATCTTCCTAGCATATCTATCCGCCTAGATGCCGACAACCAATCCATACCAAGGATCACATCTAAGCTAGCCGAGTTGAGGAGGATAAGATTCGCCCAGAATCTCACTCCCTCGATCTCGATGGGGACATCCCTACACTCTAATTCAGCTCTCATTTCCGAACCAGGAGAGCGAATCAGAAGCGGGATAGACAATGGAGTAAACAAAAGGCCACACAATGCAGCAAAAGATGCAGATATAAAAGAATGCGATGCTCCAGAATCGAATAAAACAGTAGCGGGGTAGGAGTTGACAGGAAGGGTACCCAACACCACGTCGGGCGCCTCCTGAGCCTCCTCAGCGGTGACGAGGTTGACCCGGCCACTACCCACTCCACGGGCAGTAGGGGCAACCTTCTGGTCCTGGGACGAACCAGCTCCATGCCCGCGTCCTCCATTGGGACGAGGGCTGCTCTGCTCTGCTCCTGTCCTTTGGGACAGCTTGTTCGCGTAATGCCCCTTAAGGCCACCACAGCGGTGACCTCCGCGGTGGGTTGCGGAAGCCACCTGGGAGCCGCGAGGGCACGTGGGCGATCCACGACTGCGATTTAACGTCTGGAGATGCCACCGACCTCACAAGTGATGCCCGAGGTCGGGACACCGAGTGGTAGGCGAGGGCACTCTCGGCCGAGTCTTGAGCCTCCCACTTGCGCTACTCGCTCGGCTCCCTACTAGAGTGCTCACCTGCGATGGCCTTGTCCACCAAGGCACGGAAGTCCGGAAGTCGACGATGGAGAGCTTGTCCCGGCTCAAGGACAAGCCAACCTCGAACTTCTCTCGCTTGGCGCATCGGTGGCCACCTCCTCCGAGCATAACGAGCCAAATGGTTGAACTCGTATAAATACTCAAATCGTGCGCGCACAGCAGGGCCAAAACTCCTCTTCTTGCGTCATCACACCCGCGGGGATGTGAGGCGTCGGAAGCGAGCGGAACTCCTCGAGGAGACTACATGGCCAGCTAGCCGCATAGCCGTAAAACTCTCCCACCAAGAGAGAGCTGCGCCCTCCAAGCGGTGGAGGCGAGCAGTGCCTTCTCCGCTCCACGGCATGCGCGATCTTGAGCCGAAGCTCAACAACGCGACGCAACCGGGCCGGCGTCGAGCGGTCCTCGAACACGGAGAAGGTGGGGGCTGAGTGCGGAGGAACTCGATAGTCCCCACGCGGTGGTGGCCACCCCACCTCCCGATCTGGCGCCGTGGCTGAGGCGGTGTTCGCGCATCGCCTCCGTGATCGCGTCGATCCATGCGGTTGCGCTCGACGAAGCAACACTCGGCCATGGACGGAGGAGGAGGAAGCTCCTCATCCGGGTCCACTGACCGAGATCTAGTAACACGACTGGGAGGCATCTGTTTCATTTAAAATTTTATGTTAGCAACTAATACTTGAAAAGTAAGATTTAACAACAATGAAGTAATGAAAGCAACAACTCTACAACGACAGAAAGACCAAGGTTAAACGCCAACTTCTCGATACGACCCACTCGTATTGAATGAGCGAGTAATCGTCGGGGAAGACAAAATTCTAACAGAAGACCTAGAGCAAACACTCGCCATTAAGCAAAATAAATCAACCAAGATAGCGCTAGATACTTAGCGAACTATTATCACCTCCTACCCTTTTATTCCCTTCAAATTTTAGTCGTTTTATTCTTTCATTCTCTACCTAATTAGAACCTCAAGAAGTCTATTGTCCGGAAATTGGCGCTTGCTGTCCAGATTTTGCATCAAGCTCCTAGTCGTAACCAAACCATTCGAAGCTTCAAAACCTTGAGCAGGCAGCTCACAATTCAATTTGCCAAACCCGTGGTCCCAAAACCCAATTAACTGTTAACATTATCTTTGAAAGAAGAGAGGAAAACAATTTTCAAAACTCAAATTAGAGTAAGAGGAGAGAAGAAAGCTAAGGTAGGTAAGGAGTGGCGAGAATCAACAGGTTTTCACAAAACCATTTGGTACTTCAAATTTGGTTTTCCCAAAATATCCTAAGAGACGACTAGCTCAGGTTACTACGGTCGGTATGGCTCGATACCAAGCTTGTGGGGACCAGGATTTATTTAACTCGTAATACTTTAGCAAGCATTACCAATTAAATAAAACATACGAGACATGTATACTTCCAGTGCGGTATACATACCCGATACAAACATACGCATCAATTCCATTCATCACATAGAACCAAAACATTCTGATTGAAGAAAAGACATACCTTAATTAAGCGAGTCATTATAAAAGGGCCTTTCGGCCAAATGACAATAAGCACAAAAGTAAATAGCAGCGGAAACAAAGCGCCATAAGATGGCTGAACTAAAGAGCCAACCGGTGTGCCTTTACCCACAAGGCAACCGACGGACCGCTGGCTACTCGCTCTCCCAACCCAAGCACATCTCGCGAAGTACCTTGGCTTATGAGCAACCTCCTCTGCAACAAAAGATTAGCATGCAAAGCATGTGAGTACATCAACTTGTACTGCAAGGCGGCGTGTGAGATAATGAGAACTATAATGTAACTATATGCAAATTTGTTTAATTGGAGGCCATATGGTTTATTTAAGCACAAAGCAACGTTTATTTGCAATAAGGTAATACATTTAAAAGCAAGTTTACAATTCATTTTAAGGGTTCAAAATAATCATAAGCGACCAACTATACAATAAATAAAGGAGCACCAACACTGGAAGTGACTCCCAAAGTCACCACAACAATAGCATGAACTCCCGTTCATACCACCCGTCAAGTTTTAAGTTTTTAAACAGATTATAACACTAGCTCTTGAAAAGCTTACCAAGCGCGTCCATAACCTAGGGCGAGGCTATTCGAATAGATTTATCCTGCAGGTGGTACCACTTTACCCACACTTCTGACCGCCTTTAAGCCACATGATTGAGCCCACTACCGTAGGTAGGCCGGGCACGGCTAAGTCCTACGAGACTTTTCCAATATTGTGTACTAGGCACGACCGCTCGTATGGACCGAAATCCATACGCTCGTTGCCCAAATTAAAAGACAAGCGCCACAAAGGCGGCTTTTCGGACAACCGCAACTCCCAATCAACAAAACCACCGCCACCCGCCCTAGCACACGCCAAAGTACTCGGTCAAGAGGGGTTCCATATGCCCCTAGTGTGGTTAGTACGCAAATAAATGCACGAGTAACTGGGACTCACAAGATGCTCGGTCCTTAATTGACACGGGCACCAATCCGATCACACCCAAGAAAGAATCACACCAACATACCATTGTGCCCGTCGAAACCAATTTTCATTTTTAGTTTTGTTTTTAAATGGGTTTACAAAATTAATCAGGGCACCAAACACCAAGTGTTGGATAATAAGAGTAATAGTAGTTGTGTGATCCGGACCACCGGCTGAGTCGATGATCGCCTGGACTCCGAGCACTAAGCATGGCTAAGCAATATAACACGTGACTACTAAGTGATGAGGGCCCCACCATGAACCCTAACCACAGCAAATAACCTAGGCTCATGTAGTAGAGGAATAAACATTTAGCTACAGGATGCAACTAAAGGATCTCTAACCATAATTTAACACAAATTAGCAATGCATACATACAGTTGAAGCAAAGTATTAAACTTTGAAATTAATAGGATTAAGGGGATATGATCAAACTGCTTGCCTGGCTGCTGTTGTTCAAGAGGTTGCTCTGATGTGCTATCGGGCTCAACGGACTCTTCGTCACCTAATCGCATAAGCAAATACACGGCAAAAGAGCAATAAGGCAATAAACCCTAATCACAAAATTTGAGCAAAAAGCAACCAAAAGACACAAAAATTATACACAAGGTAAAACCAGCACCTATCTAGACATAGAATCTGGAAAAACCCAATTTGGATTTTTGGAGCAAAAGATATTAAAGAAATAGCTATTTTCGGCCATTTTTATTTTACTGTAGCAAAAATATTTTTCCTAATTATTTTGGAGCTGAAATTTTTATGGTAGCTAGCTACTGGTAGAGTGATAGCCATATAAAATTTCAGGTCATTTGGAGTTATATTGCAAAGTTATGATTTTTATGATTTAAAAGGGTATTAAAACTAAATTTTAGTCCTTATGATTTTAACAACAGTAGGATTTATGAAATTAATTTTCCTAGCAATTAGACTATCAGAGGAAACTACTCCAATTGATTCATACAAAAATGAGCTATAGATAAAAGATGTGCATTTTACAAGTTTGTTAAAAGTTCTGAAAAACAGTATTAAGTTCACTTGTTTACTATTTTTGAAAATGGTTTTCCAGGTTTGATCATAGCCTGAAACTATTTTTATAATTAAGTTCAAGTTATATGGAAGTTAACAAAATTGGAATCATCTAAGTTGGAGCTAAGACGACAAAGATATGAAAATGAGAAGGCACTAACATTTTTCTGTTTTGAGACTTGGCCAAACCGAAAGTTTTCTACTCGAGCGGCGTGGGCGATTGAGAGCCGTCGATCACAGATCGGACGTCCCGGTTGAATCCGCGCACAGCGCTGGCGCGCAGAGGAGGGCGGCGGCGTGGGGGCGAGGACCGCGATCTCTGGATCGGACGATCCCTGCGAGCCACGTCGCTTCGACACGAGCTCGTCCGACAACAGAGGAGCTCCGCCGCGAGCTTGCGTTCGCTTGTCGCCGGCGAGGATCGCCATGGCGGCGCGGACAAGGCTTAAACGGAACCCTACGGCTATTGCGCATCTAGCGGGGGCGAAGCTTCGCGAGGTGGACTGTAGAGAGGCGCGACGGCGAGAGGCGGAAGAGGTGCTCAAAACGGCAACGACGGATCGACTAAACTACGCGCGAGCGAGTGGCGGCTAAAGTTACTACTGGTCACACGAACCCAACGCGACCAACCGGAGCCCAAATGGTAGCCGCGGCGAGCCGGAGGCTAACGGCGGCGCGCGCGACCGAAAGAAGGCTGCGGCCATGGTGCGGCAAAGGCCAAACGAGAAGAGCTTAAGCTCACCGGGGGCTCCGGAAGGCGGTGGTGCAATCGATGAAGCCGAGGAGGCCAGAGATGACCGCGATTTAAGAGCGGCGGTGCAGAGGCCCGACGGTGCGGCAACTGGGAGACACAGAGCTCCAATGAGTGGGGCACTAGGTAGAGGGAGACACCGGGATGCTCTCGGAGCAAGGATCGGTGAGGAGGTCCTTCACGGACTTGAGGACGAAGGGGCACTGCGCCACCGAGGGAAAACTCAAATCGATGACCTCCTGCGAAGATCAAGGCCAACAGGTTGGGGGTAATGCTCACAGGATGAGGAGGTGGAGAAGGAACCAAATGCCGAGCAGGGGGCCATGGACGCGAGCTTCAGTGAAGCTCTGCGCGGCAATGGCGGAAGAGATCGCGGGGAGTTTGGGGCTCGCTCAAGCTCGGTGAGTGCACGAGTGGCGAGAGAAGAAGAAAGCCAAAGGAGGGTCGAGGAGCTTAAGTAGCGGTGGGGGCACGGGGACTTCAACGGCTCTCTCTCTCTCTCTCTCCCATGGCGCGGCGGCCTCGGGTTCTCGGCGGCGGGAGTGGGTGAGGTCGGAACGACTTGCGCGCCGCACGCGTCGAGCATTCAATGCGTGGCGCAGGTCGTTGGAGGCCCCATCGCGACGACTCCGGCGCCGCGGCGCGCGCGCGAGCGAGAGCGAGAGAAGGAGCGAGGAGAGCCGAGGAAGGAGACGCGGCGGTGGCCCTCGATCGGATCCAACGGTGGCAATCGACGCGTCAACTCCTTGTCGGTTGAGCGGAACCGCCCGATGGAAATCAACGCCCCGATGAGCCACGCCGACGAGCCCAACCGCCACGCGCGATGCAGTTAGGCTGGTTGGGTCGAGTCAAAGACTCGAACCCGAGCCCGACTCGGACCGATGAGCAGTGAACTCGTTTAGGTTTTTGATTTTAATTTGGATTCTTGGAGGATTTAATTGGAGTATCAAACGAACTCCAAATTTGATGAAATTTTAACTGAAGCTAACTGGTTAGATGATTGAACTCCCCTAAAATTTTCAGAAGTTTTTGTGCATCAAAATTTATATTAAAAATTTCAGAAGTGATAAACTAGGGTTTGACCAATTTAAAAATGGGTTTGACCTGAGCCAAAGATGGCTCAAATAAATTCTAAAAATCTGGGAAAAATTCAGGGGTGCACAATACCACCCCAAGAATTTATGATAAAAGTTTGAAAGGTTTTGGACTTGAGACAATACTCAAATATGTTTTTGGACTTGAGTTGGAATATGAATTTGAATGTTTAATTCATGGATTTTCTTTTCAAGAATTATAACAATAATTCTAGGAGGTGAAGATGTGTGAAAAGTTTCAAAATGTACACATTTTGATACATTTGAAACATGAACCCAGTGTTAGGTTCTGATTTGACACACACACCTTATTAGGGTCATTTTAGAACATTACTCGTTGGTATGGACTCAGTCATCTGGTTTGCCCTGCACTTTTCTGGGAAGGATGCTATCTGGTGGTTATTGACCGATTGACAAAAGTAGCACATTTTTCGCGGTATATGTACCGCCTCGGCGTCGATGAATTGCGCACCTCTACATATCCCGCATTGTGAGTTTGCATGGTGTGCCACGAGCGATGGTGTCGAATCGTGGTTCTCTTTTCACTTCCCGACTTTGGCACATCTCTACTGTGAAGCCATGGGTACCGTCTTACTTTCAAAGACCGCCTACCATCCTCGGATCGATGGCCAAGCGGAGCGAGTCAACCAAGTTCTTGAAGATATGCTCGTGCTTGTGTTCTTTCCTATGGGAAGAATTGGGAGAAGTGCCTACCACTTGCCGAGTTTTCCTACAACAACAGCTTCCAGGCTAGTCTCGGTATGGCACCGTTTGAGGCCTTGTATGGACGGCGCTGCAAAACACCGTTGAACTGGTCGGCGGTGAAAGCGGTTCTTTGGCGGATTCGATCAATGAGGCGGAAAGTCAAGTGCGATTGATTCGTGAGCACTTGCGCATAGCTCGATCGAGCGAAGAGCTATGCGGATCGTCGTCGCCGTGAGTTGAGTTTCAGCCCAATGACTTTGTGTATCTCAAAGTCGCCTCACGAGGGACATCGTCGTTTGGTGTCAAGGGCAAGCGGCTCCTCGATATGTCGGGCCATATCGCATCATCAAGAAAGTGGGGCTGTTGCATACAAGTTGGAGTTGCGGCTACACTTGAAGGGTGCATGATGTTTTCCATGTGTCACAATTGAAGAAGTGCCTCCGTATTCCGGTTGAGGAAACACCATTGGAAAATATCGATGTGCGGAAGATCTGTCTTATCGTGAGCGCCCCGTTCATATCCTCGAGGAAGTGAGCGAAGAATGAGGAACCGTGTGATCAAGTTCCTCAAAGTTCAGTGGTCAAACCACTCCGAGGATGAAGCCACTTGGGAGCGGGAAGATTGCCTCAGAAGCAGATTACAGTCCTTCTTCTCTAGTGATCGAATCTGGGTGAGATTCTGTAAGGGGGAGATTTGTAACAGCCCTAACTTAGGGTTTGTATTTCAAATGTAAAATTTTGAGGAGAAATAAAAACTTTTGATGTCTCTTCAAATCATTTGAAAGTTTCTACATTTTTCCTAGCAATTTCCATTTTCTAGAATTAAATTCTTGTGAATAGAAATTGTTGTCAGCACATTCTTAGCCTTCAAACTTGTGATCATCCCTAGGAATATTTTTCCTGTCATCTTGATCATCCTATCTACCTCCTGAATTATTTCACAATTTTAGATTTTATTTGCTATTTCAAATGGCCAAGTCAAACTAGTTGAAAATCTGGTCAAACCCTAGGTCAGCATGCTTGTGAATTTTCTGCAGAATTTTTCAGTGCATAAAAGTTCTAGAAAATTTATGCAATGTTGATCTCTGTCTCAAGTAACTACCATAAAAATTTCGGAATTTTGGAGCTCAGGAGCTACCTCTAAAAATTCTCCAAACTCTCTCGACCTTTTAAAACTTCAAATCGGTATTCATCATTTGTCGGGCTCGGACCGAGCCCGACTCAAACCCGACCGCACCTAAATGGCTCGGTCGCGCCAACTAATCGCACCACGCGAATCTAATCAATCGTGACCGTCCGATGAAGATCGAGCGATCCACGCCGCGTCGCCAACCGACTGTCCGAATGCATACACCGATCTCGGTAGTCCATTAGCGATCGAGCGGTCGGCATCTTCCGTCGAGTCGAACCACCGGTTTGCGCCGCACTCCAACTCGCTCGCGCGCTCGTTTCTTTCGCCGACTTGTGGGCCATCCTCGCCGGTCACTTCCGCCACGTCACCGCCAACTCCAGCGCTGCGCTCGCCGCCGCGCTCTCGCCGCTCGCCCGCATGCACGCGCCACCTCGCCTCACCGGTCTTTTCACCGCCCACCGCGTCACCTCGCTGCCTCGCTGCCCTACAAAAGCCCACGAGGTTTTCCTACCTCGTTTCGTCTCCATTGCCTTTCTTCTCCACCGAGCTCCGGGAGCGTGGCGCTGGCTGCGGCGCTCCAGGCGTTCTGCCGCTCGGTGATCTCGACACGGCGAGACCAGCGCCACGGCGTGTTCCACATCCTCGGGAAGTAAACCCCTCAAGGAATTTGGGTTTCATCGTGCGTGGAGCTGCGCGTGGACTTTCTTCTCCAAGTCGGCGAAACCGCCCTTTCGCCGCCGGGTCTTCTCGGTGAGCTCCAACTCGATTCCTTGCTTGGTGAGCATCACACGGACTCCACCTTTCTTCTCCACTCTCTCACTCGTCCTCTCGTTCACCCGGGCCCATCACCGTTGATCGCCTTGCGCGCCGCAGCTCTCGTCGCCGAGCCACCGGTGCCTCTCCGTCGTCGCCAGCACACCGGTGAGTTCTGGTAACTCATCGATGCCCATCGCGCGCTAATTTTTATTGTCTACCTCTGGTGCAGCCGCACCTTGTCACCCCATGCGGCGCGCGTGCTCGTCGCGCGCCACCTCGGTGCATCTCAAATGCGCCGCGACCACCCTTAGCCAGTGACCACAGGCGACCCATTTTGGCCGTCGCCTGGCCGCGCCGCCACTCCTTCATCGGCGTCGAATCCAGTCGAGCCTCTCTGTTCTTCCTTGTGTTCCCTGTCTTTGTTGTGGTGGCGGTGGGACCCACCTCCACGAGGTTTGCGTTAGTCGCTTATCATGTTTATGATTGTTCATTAGTTCACTCTCATGCATGATCAAAGTTAGTAATTGAGGTTTGAAGGTATTTTAGTGCAAGTTTCCACTGTAGCTTTTCTCTGTTGTCGATTTTATTGTTGTCGATGGCGAAAATTGGTTCATACTTGCTAATTAGGTCTTGTTAGACTTGAAGATTTCCTTAGGAAGTAGCGTTTGGCAAGGGATTATGTTAGTTAGTAATTCTAGATTTCAAAACTCCTGTTGCCATGTTTGATCATAAGGGATAGTTAGTTTGTTCATTTTATTGTCTCTGTACTTTTGCTTTATCGGTACATTAAGATTTGGTGTAGTAGCATCGAATTGTGATAACCTTTCTTATGATGATGTGATACTTAGGTGTGTTAGTAGCTGAATTTTATTCTAGCCAAAATTCAATTAAATTTTGTTTAGCATCTCATAGTTGGATACTTGACTAGTTATTGTTGTTAATACCTTCTTGTAGGTTACGTGCTCTCAACTAATAATGGTTGTTTTGGAGTAGCTAGTTGTTTTGATGTGTTAACTTGATGATTAAATAAAGATGTGCACACAATCACCATCAAAGTCTGTAGAAAGATTAAAACATATAAGAGGATTGATTTTGTGGTTATCTTGGTAAATCAAGTGAGTGGATAGATCTATCATGAAAGCATGTCTATTTGAATCATCTCTGTATTTGCTATTTTGTTATTCCTTTTGTGATAGTCTAGCCTTTGTGTATAAATTGGTGTTGGTTTGTGATCTTTGATTTTGCGGTGTTATTTGTTCTTATTATTTGTTTTGTTCAATCGTTAGGATTCGATATTTGCGGCAACCCAGAAGCGATCCTCGCAACAACTTGAGCAACGGCCGGGCAAGCGGTTTGATCATGTTTATCCCAATATTTTAAAGTCTAATATTTTGTTTCAATCGTATGTATGCATCGCTTAATTTGTGTTAAATTGATTAGTTAAATCCGTATTTGCATATCCTGTAGACAAAATATTGATCTCTACTACGAGCCTAGGTTATTTGTTGTGATTAGAAGTATTGGATGATCTCTTGTCACTTAGTAGATCGAGTCAAATTGCTTAGACATGCTTAGTATCGGTAGAAATGGCGGTTATCGACTTAGTCGGTAACCTTGATCACACAAAATTTACTACAACTTTATGTTTGACTTTTACTGCTATGTTTAATTGCAAAACTAAAAATGAAAACAAAAATGATTTAGGCGGGCACAATGGTAAGATTGGTGTGATCATTGGGTGTGATGGAAAGGTGCCGGGTCAATTAAGGACCAGAACATCTTGTGAGTTTTTGTTATCCGGGCATTTCGTGCTAACCACACTAGAGGGTATGGGACCTCTCTTGACCTAGTACTTTGGCGTGTATTGGCTCGGGTCGCGGGAGGTCGCGGGAGGGATGGAGGTGGGAGCATGGTAGTTGTCAGAAAAGCTTTATCTGAGTGGGTAGTTGTCTTTTCGGCTTTACCATGTAGCGTATGGATTTCTATCCATACGAGCGGCTCGTAGTTAATACACAATATTGGAAAAAGTCTCGTAGGACTTAGGTGTGTGCATACCTTCGGAGTGTGCTTTGGCTTAAAGCGATGCAAGTGTGGATGCGATGGTACACCTGCAGGTTAAAAACTATTCGAATAGCCTCGTCCTAGGTGATGGACACGCTTGGGTAAGCTTATCGAGAGTTAGACTACAACATTTAAATTAAAACTTGATGGGTGAGTGCGAATGCGGGATTCGTGCTATTGTTAATAGTGACTATTGGGATAGTCACTTCTAGGTTGTTTATCTTTCGCTTTTGTTATTATTATCCTTCTGTTATTTCAATCTTAAAAATGAATTGCAAACTTGCCTTTAAAGCTGTATTACCTTATTGCAAATGAAAATTGGCTTTATGCAAATGAAACATATGGCCTCCACCAAATAAGCTGCATGTAGCTTATGAGCAGTGTCCGCTAGTTCACACGTCGGTCTTGCGGGTACAAAGACAATCTTTGTACTCAAAAGTGCGTTGTTTAATGTTTTTGTTGCGGAGGAGGAAGGTGAGCCTCGGGGCCTCACTTACGTGAGTGTCTTGCCGCCGTGGGTGACGACTAGGCTTGGCGGTCGGTCGGATGCCTTGTGGGTTGAAGGCACACCGATTGGCTTTGTTTATAGCCATCTTATGGCACTTTTGCTTCATTTATCGTTCTTGTTTATTTGTGTATCTTGCACATCGGCCTTTATGCGTAATAACTCTACTATTTGTTTATCTTCCGTTTGGTATTGTTGTGTTTGGACTCTATGTGTGGAATGGAGTTGATGTCTAATTTTGTACCGAGGTGTGTATTTGCGCTGGGAAGTATACATATCTAGAGATCGATTATTTGATTTGTGATGCTAGGACCAGGTGGTTGGTTAAGCATTACAAACCAAATAAATTGGAGTCCTCACAAAGTTGGTATCGAGCCATTACGACGATGTAACAACAAGCATAGTCGTCTTTAGGATATTTTGAAAAAGCTTAATTTCAAAGTATAAAAGGGTTTATGAAAACCTAGGCGATTCTCAGATTTTACTCCTTACCTATCTTAGCCTTCTACTCTCATCTTACTCTAATTTGAGTTTAAAACTTGGTTTCTCTCTTTCCTTTCAAAAGATAGTTACTACAGGTAGAATCGGTCTTTGGGAGAACCATAGAGAATTAGTCTAATTAAAATTTGTGGGGCATAAGGGTAAGATATGAGTTTGCTAAATGCCCGATTTTTGTCAGTTGGTTTTGTAACTTAAAAGTCTTGTGTTTGTTTTGTGCTATTAGTAAGTTATTTGCATGAGGTTGTCGACTTCGTGTTTTTGGCTATTGTTAACTTGTCTTAGTGAAACAGGATGGCGGGAGAGCAGCGTGGTAGTCAGTGAGCTGGTCATGATGAGGAGCTTCCCCTCCTCCGACCATGGTGAGGTGCTCGCTCGGTCGAGCGAAACCGCATGGACAGACGCGCATCTTGGAAGTTATTGCTAGGAATACCTCCACTCCTGCCGGTGGTGGCGGCCACGGACTCGCGGGGACTTGCGAGTTCCTCCGCTGCTGACCGCCGACTTTCTCCGCTCGAGGATCCTCTCGATGCGGATGATTGGCTACGCATGGTTGGCGAAAGCTCAACATAGCTCGATGTCGAGCGCGAGGATAAGGCACTCTTCGCGCCCCACGGCTTGAGGCGCGGCACTCTCATGGTGGGAGAACTATCTCGCCATGCAACCCGCGGGCCATGTGGTCGCGTGGGAGGAGTTGATCGGCACCGTCGGGCCCACATCACGATGGCTTTGATGAAGTGAAGAAGAAGGAGTTCCTCGCGCTCAAGCAAGGCGCAAATCTGTGACGGAGTATCTATCGAGTTTAATCATCGGCTCGTTATGCTCGAGAGGTAGCCTCGGATGAGGCTAGCAGAGAAGTTTATGGATGGCTTGTGCGAGGAGCCGCGGGACAAGCTATCTATTGTGGACTTCTCGACTTTCGAGCCTTGGTAGATAAGGCCATTGTTCTTGAGCATAAGGCAAAGCGCTGGCGAGTCCATAGCGCAAATGGGAGGCACATCGATCGCTCACACCGGCCTCACTCGTCCTCGGTGGGCGGCACCGATGGCCGTTCTTTTGCTCCACCGGCGCCGAGGCCATCCGCACCAGCTCGCCCACCGCAGGCGTGTTTGACCACGTGCGCTGCGATCGGCCAACGAGCGGCCTCGCAATCCGGCGCCGAGGTTACTTGTTTTTTGCCACAACAAGGGCCATTATGCGAATGCACGCCTCGAGTGTTGCCGCGCGGCCCCTCGTCCTAATGGAGGCGGGGCGAGTGGTCACCCACCGACCGTAAGGTTATCGAAGACCGAGTGCGGCGTGGTCGAGTCAACCACCTTCGATTGAGGAGGCTCGGGGCGCGGATGTCGTGATGGGTACACTTCTTGTTAATTCGTCTGCTGCGGTATTATTTGATTCAGAGCATCGCATTCTTTTATTTCAAGATCATTTGCTGCTGCTAGTAGTCTTCTTTGTGTTCCTTTGGGAGTTCCTTTGCTCATCCGCTCCCGGGGTCGGAAATGAGAGGCGATTCTGATGTCGGGATGTTCCTATCGTAGTCGAAGGAGTGGGATTTTGGCAAACCTTATTTTGCTCAGTTCAGCGAGTGCGGATGTGATTCTTGGCATGGATTGGTTGTCCCAACACTTGGGGCATATCGATTGTGCGGGAGAAGATTGTCTATCTCACTGACCCTTCAGCGGCGGTCGGGTTTTCGCGCACTGACTGAGGGCCACATTTATGTGCATTAGAGGCGAAGCCACTTGCGATCGTGGATGTTCCCATAGTATCGACTTTGAGGATGTTTTTCACGATGATTTACAGGATGCCTCGGTTCGAGATCAGAGTTTGTCATCGAGTTCTTGCCCGCATGCTGCCCGATTTTGGCGCGTATCGGATGCCTCCCAATGAGCTAGAAGAATTGAAGAAGCGGCTTGGTGAGCTCCAAGCAAAGGGTTTCATCCGTCGATTCATCTCCTTGGGGTTGTCGGTGATCTTTGTGAAGAAGAAGGACAAGACTTTGCGCATGTGCGTGGATTACCGTCCTCTCAATGAGGTGACGGTGAAGAACAAATATCCCTCGCCCGCATTGATGATCTGTTCGATCGATTGACTGGAGCCAGTGTTCTCAAAGATTGATTTGAGAATGGGGTATCATCAAGTCGAGGATCGAATCGAGGATATTCGAAGACGGCTTTCACTACTCGTTATGGGTCATGCGAGTACACCGTCATGTCCTTTGGCTTAACCAATGCTCGGCCTTGTTCATGAACCTTATGAATTCGGTATTCATGGAGTATTTGGATAAATTTGTGGTGGTCTTTATTGATGATATTCTTATCTATTCCAAGATCGAGCGAGCATCTTGAGCATCGAAGATTGTTTTGGGCAAATGCGGGAGCACGGTTTGTATGAAGTTAAAGCAAATCGAGTTACGGTTGAAGGAAGTGGCATTTTGGGCCATGTTCTTTCAGGTGGAGGCATAGGCGTGGATCCCGGCAAGGTCGACGTTCTATCTTGAGGCAGCCAAGTCGATCACCGATGTGCGGAGTTTTCTCGGTTTAGCGGGCTACTACGCCGCTTTATCGAGAACTTCTCCAAAATCGCAAAGCCAATGTTGAATTGCTCAAGAAGGACAAGAAGTTTGTGTGGATCTCTTGTGATGAGAGCTTTGGGAGCTCAGCGATTGACTTCATTGATCCTCACTCTTCCCGATATCCACAAGAGCCGATATTTATTGCGATGCCTCTCGTCGAGGACTTGGATGTGTTCTTATGCAGGAAGGCAAGGCGCTTGCCTATGCATCCAGCGATTGAGACCTCACGAGCTCAACTATCCCACCCATGATCTAGAGCTTTTCTGTCGTGGTTCATGCACTCAAGATTAGGCGGCATTATCGATCGTAGAATCACGTGAGGTGTATTAGATCACAAGAGTTTGAAATACTTGTTCACTCGGCGATCGAACCTCGAGCAGAGGAGATGGCTAGAATTAATCAAAGATTATGACATGGGTATTCAGTATCATCCGGGCAAGGCCAATGTGGTTGCTGATGCACTTAGCCGAAAGGTGTATTGCGATACTACGATGATCCAAGAGCGACAACCTGCTGCGCTGCGAGTTTCAAACGTCTCAACTTGGGTTTGGTTGAACATGGTTCCCTTGCTTGCCTTGGTTGTGCAACCAACCTTGGTGGATCAAGTCAAGGCGGCCTGGCCGATCGGATGTCGGTGTGAACGGATCAAGCGAATATCAAGGATGGGATAGCGGTGTTTCTCGGAAGATGAGCACGGTGTCGTATGGTTTGGAAGCGGCTTGTGGTCCCAAAGGTCCCGAGTTGCGGGATTTGATTCTTCAGAGGCCCATGATTCGCCTTTGTCCATCCATCCGGGGCCACCAAAATGTACCAAGATCTGCGTCGAGATTACGGTGGACTCGCATGAAGCGCGAGATTGCGGGTTCGTGGCGGATGTGACATATGTTGTCGCGTCAAGGCCGAGCATCGGCGTCCGCAGTCTCCTCGACCCTTGCCTATACCAGAGTGGAAGTGGGATTCCGTTGGTATGGACCGTCCTTTGGTTTGCCCCGTACTTCTTGGGAAGGATGCTATCCGGGTGGTTATTGACCGATTGACAAAAGTAGCACATTTTACGCGGTATGTACCGCCTCGGCGTCGATAAATTGGCGAGACCTCTACATATCCCGCATTGTGAGTTTGCATGGTGTGCCACGAGCGATGGTGTCGATCGTGGTTCTCTTTTCACTTCCGACTTTGGCACGATCTACGAGAAGCCATGGGTACCGTCTTACTTTCAAGACCGCCTACCATCCTCGATCGATGGCCAAACGGGCGAGTCAACCAAGTTCTTGAAGATATGCTCCGTGCTTGTGTTCTTTCCTATGGGAAGAATTGGGAGAAGTGCCTACCACTTGCCGAAGTTTTCCTACAACAACGACTTCGAGGCTAGTCTCGGTATGGCACCGTTTGAGGCCTTGTATGGGCGGCGCCGCGAACACCGTTGAACCGGTGGCGGTGAAAGGCAGTTCTTTGGCCCGGATTCGATCAATGAGGCGGAAAGTCAAGTGCAGTTGATTCGTGAGCACTTGCGCATAGCTCAGTCCAGGCAGAAGAGCTATGCAGATCGTCGTCGCCGTGAGTTGAGTTTCCAGCCCAATGACTTTGTGTATCTCAAAGTCTCGCCTCTGAAGGGACATCGTCGTTTCGGTGTCAAGGGCAAACTGGCTCCTCGATATGTCGGGCCATATCGCATCATCAAGAAAGTGGGAGCTGTTGCATACAAGTTGGAGTTGCCAGCTACACTTGAAGGGGTGCATGATGTTTTCCATGTGTCACAATTGAAGAAGTGCCTCCGTATTCCAGTTGAGGAAACACCATTGGAAAATATCGATGTGCAGGAAGATCTGTCTTATCGTGAGCGTCCCGTTCATATCCTCGAGGAAGCTGAACGAAGAATGAGGAACCGTGTGATCAAGTTCCTCAAAGTTCAGTGGTCAAACCACTCCGAGGATGAAGCCACTTGGGAGCGGGAAGATCGCCTCCGAGCAGATTACCCGTCCTTCTTCTCAGTGATCAGAATCTCGGGGCGAGATTCCTGTAAGGGGGGAGATTTGTAACAGCCCTAACTTAGGGTTTGTATTTCAAATGTAAAATTTTGAGGAGAAATAAAAACTTTTGATGTCTCTTCAAATCATTTGAAAGTTTCTACATTTTTCCCTAGCAATTTCCATTTTCTAGAATTAAATTCTTGTGAATAGAAATTGTTGTCAGCACATTCTTAGCCTTCAAACTTGTGATCATCCCCTAGGAATATTTTTCCTGTCATCTTGATCATCCTATCTACCTCCCTGAATTATTTCACAATTTTTAGATTTTATTTGCTATTTCAAATGGCCAAGTCAAACTAGTTGAAAATCTGGTCAAACCCTAGGTCAGCATGCTTGTGAATTTTCTGCAGAATTTTTCAGTGCATAAAAAGTTCTGGAAAATTTATGCAATGTTGATCTCTGTCTCAAGTAACTACCATAAAAATTTCGGAATTTTTGGAGCTCAGGAGCTACCTCTAAAAATTCTCCAAACTCTCTCAGCCTTTTAAAACTTCAAATCAGTATTCACTGTTTGTCGGGCTCGGACCCGAGCCCGACTCAAACCCGACCGCACCTAAATGGCTCGGTCGCGCCAACTAATCGCACCACGCGAATCTAATCAATCGTGACCGTCCGATGAAGATCGAGCGATCCGTCGCGCGCAACCGACTGTCCGAATGCATACACCGATCTCGGTAGTCCATTAGCGATCGAGCGGTCGGCATCTTTCCGATCGAGTCGAACCAGCGGTTTGCGCGCGCAACCAACGGCTCACGCCGCTCCGTTTCTTTCGACTTGTGGGCCATCCCCGCCAGTCACTTCCGCCACGCCGCCGCTAACTCAGCGCGCACCGCCGCGCGCGCTCTCGCGCTCGCCGCTCGCATGCACGCAGCGCCACCTCGCCTCACCGGTCTTTTCACCGCCACCGCGTCACCTCGCTGCCTCCGCCGCCCCTACAAAAGCCCACGAGGTTTTCCTACCTCGTTTCGTCTCCATTGCCTTTCTTCTCCATCGAGCTCCAGAGCCGTGGCGCGCTGCGACGCCTCGGCGTTCTGCTGCTCCGGTGATCTCGAGCACGGCGGCCGCGTCACGGCGTGTTCCACATCCTGGGAAGTAAACCCCTCAAGGAATTTCGGGTTTCATCGTGCGTGGAGCTGCGCGTGGACTTTCTTCTCCAAGTCCGGCCGAACCGCGCCCTTTCACGCGGGTCTTCTCGGTGAGCTCCAACTCGATTCCTTGCTTGGTGAGCATCACTGGACTCCACCTTTCTTCTCCACTCTCTCACTCGCCCTCGTTCACCCGGGCTCTCGTCACCGTTGATCGCCTTGCGCGCGCAGCTCTCGTCGCCGAGCCACTTCGGTGCCTCTCCGTCGTCGCCAAACACACGGTGAGTTCACGGTAACTCACGATGCCCATGCGCGCGCTAATTTTTATTGTCTACCTCTCGGTGCAGCCGCACCTTGTCACCCCAACGCCGCCGCCGTGCTCGTCGCGCGCCACCTCGGTGCATCTCCGTGCGCCGCGACCACCCTTAGCCAGTGACCGGGCGACCCATTTTGGCCGTCGCCACCCGCGCCGCCACTCCTTCATCGGCGTCGAATCCAGTCGAGCCTCTCTGTTCTTCCTTGTGTTCCTGTCTTTGTTGTGGTGACAGTGGGACCCACCTCCTGAGGGTTTGCGATTAGCGCTTATCATGTTTATGATTGTTCATTAGTTCACTCTCATGCATGATCAAAGTTAGTAATTGAGGTTTGAAGGTATTTTAGTGCAAGTTTCCTGTAGCTTTTCTCTGTTGTCGATTTTAGTTGTTGTCGATGGCGAAAATTGGTTCATACTTGCTAATTAGGTCTTGTTAGACTTGAAGATTTCCTTAGGAAGTAGCGTTTGGCAAGGGATTATGTTAGTTAGTAATTCTAGATTTCAAAACTCCTGTTGCCATGTTTGATCATAAGGGATAGTTAATTGTTCATTTTATTGTCTCTGTACTTTTGCTTTATCGAGACATTAAGATTTGGTGTAGTAGCATCCGAATTGTGATAACCTTTCTTATGATGATGTGATACTTAGGTGTGTTAGTAGCTGAATTTTATTCTAGCCAAAATTCAATTAGAATTTTGTTTAGCATCTCATAGTTGGATACTTGACTAGTTATTGTTGTTAATACCTTCTTGTAGGTTACGTGCTCTCAACTAATAATGGTTGTTTTGGAGTAGCTAGTTGTTTTGATGTGTTAACTTGATGATTAAATAAAAGATGTGCACACAATCACCATCAAAGTCTGTAGAAAGATTAAAACATATAAGAGGATTGATTTTGTGGTTATCTTGGTAAATCAAGTGAGTGGATAGATCTATCATGAAAGCATGTCTATTTGAATCATCTCTGTAGCTGCTATTTTGTTATTCCTTTTGTGATAGTCTAGCCTTTGTGTATAAATTGGTGTTGGTTTGTGATCTTTGATTTTTCAGGTGTTATTTGTTCTTATTATTTGTTTTGTTCAATCGTTAGGATTCGATATTTGCGGCAACCCCGAGAGCGATCCTCCGCAACAACTTGAGCAACAGCAGCCAGGCAAGCAGTTTGATCATGTTTATCCCAATATTTTAAAGTCTAATATTTTGTTTCAACTGTATGTATGCATCGCTTAATTTGTGTTAAATTGATTAGTTAAATCCGTAGCTGCATATCCTGTAGACAAAATATTGATCTCTACTACCTGAGCCTAGGTTATTTCTTTGTGATTAGAGGTCATTGGATGATCTCTTGTCACTTAGTAGATCCGAGTCAAATTGCTTAGACATGCTTAGTATCGGTAGAAATGGGCGGTTATCGACTTAGTCGGTAACCTTGATCACACAAAATTTACTACAACTTTATGTTTGACTTTTTCGCTATGTTTAATTGCAAAACTAAAAATGAAAACAAAAATGATTTAGACGGGCACAATGGTAAGATTGGTGTGATCTGTTGGGTGTATTTGGAAAGGTGCAGGTCAATTAAGGACCGAACATCTTGTGAGTTTTGTTATCGGGCATTTCGTGCTAACCACACTAGAGGGTATGGGACCTCTCTTGACCTAGTACTTTGGCGTGTATTGGCTTGGTCGCAGGAGGTCGCAGGAGGGATGGAGGTGGGAGCATGGTAGTTGTCCAAAAGCTTTATCCCGAGTGGGTAGTTGTCTTTCGGCTTTACCATGTAAGCGTATGGATTTCTATCCATACGAGCGGCTCGTAGTTAATACACAATATTGGAAAAAGTCTCGTAGGACTTAGTGTGCTGGCATACCTTCTAAGTGTGCTTTGGCTTAAAGGCGATGCGAAGTGTAGAGTGCAGTGGTACACCTGCAGGTTAAAACTATTCGAATAGCCTCGTCCTAGGTGATGGACACGCTTGGGTAAGCTTATCGAGAGTTAGACTACAACATTTAAATTAAAACTTGATGGGTGGTACGAATCGGGATTCGTGCTATTGTTAATGGTGACTATTGGGATAGTCACTTCTAGGTTGTTTATCTTTCGCTTTTGTTATTATTATCCCTACTGTTATTTCAATCTTAAAAATGAATTGCAAACTTGCCTTTAAAATGTATTACCTTATTGCAAATGAAAATTGGCTTTATGCAAATGAAACATATGGCCTCCACCAAATAAGCCTGCATGTAGCTTATGAGCAGTGCGCTAGTTCACACGGTCTTGCGGGTACAAAGACAATCTTTGTACTCGGTGCGTTTTAATGTTTTTGTTGCGGAGGAGGAAGGTGAGCCTCGGGGCCTCACTTACGTGTTTGTCTTTGTCGCCGTGGGTGACGACTAGGCTTGGCGGTCGGTCGGATGCCTTGTGGGTTGAAGGCACACCGATTGGCTTTGTTTATAGCCATCTTATGGCACTTTGCTTCATTGTCGTTCTTGTTTATTTGTGTATCTTGGCACTGCGGCCTTTATGCGTAATAACTCTACTATTTGTTTATCTTCCGTTTGGTATTGTTGTGTTTGGACTCTATGTGTGGAATGGATTGATGTCTAATTTTGTACAGAGGTGTATATGCTTCAGGAAGTATACATATCTCGAGGATCAGTTTATTTGATTTGTGATGCTAGGACCAGGTGGTTGGTTAAGCATTACAAACCAAATAAATTGGGGTCCTCACAACACTTAAACAAGTTAAATGGGATTTCAAAACAGTGGATACATTCTCGTGTTGGCTCCCAAGATCAGCGGCCAACACGCATATACCCTCATTCAATGTCAATCACAGTCATACAATATTCACACATTGATAATCTAAAAGACATACAACATAGTAGTTAAGTCTACGACTATTATAAAGCGGCCAGCCGGCCAAATTTAAATAATAACATTAAGTAGCAGCGGAAGCAAGATAAATAAACCAAAAGGTCCAGCAAGTGTGCCCAAAAACCCGAGGCAACTGACTGGGGGTTAAAGAACAGCACTATTCGTTAGCGTCGCCTAATTCGGCGCTAACGAACTCATTGGACGTAAGGTATTCCTCACCTGAACAAGCAGAACCGGGTTAAGTACAAAATTGTACTCGCAAGTCTTACACAAATAAAAATTATATATGCTAGTGGCTGTCCAAAGAGTAGCTTTAGTGGCTTAGTTTTGCATAAGTGCATAATTTTTCATCCCTACACCATCTAGTTTGAAATTGCCATTTTGTAAACAATTGTTTAGTAAAAAAATACAAAATACATAGATTATTATATAGATCAAGCAATACCAAAGTGGCATCCCACTTTGATAAATTAAAATGCATGAACATCCCATTCATACCGAAAACCAAGTTGTAACCAAGTCAATTTTAATTTACAATCTAACAATAGTGACTCCCAAATCCAAGTGGTCGTCCGTAACCGTGAACACAGTTATTCGAATAGATTTATCCCTACAGGGGAGTACTACTTTACCCACATGACTCGATTAGCCCATAAGCCTCCAGATAATAACACACATCCTTGGGTATGTCAGCCGGGGAAATCAAGATCCGGTATTGTTTAGCAAGAAAGCCCTATTGAGATGAGTCCTCCTTACGAGATGAACCCCAAGCATAGTACAAGATACTGATAGAGCTCGCTAAGCGGGCTCGCAAGTTGTGTTGGAGATGCTGATACAAAGTAAAGAAAGAAAAAGAGTGCTCCCATGCACATTATAGATGTTGCATCGGATCCTACGAACAGATGATCGAACACAAATGTCCTCATACCACCTAGGACTTAACCCAATAAAACCCTCCCCTTACTTAACCGAATGGTACCCATATCCTGTGTGTGGAAGGACGAGTGTTACTTGAATTAACGACATCAACAAAGTTCGGTCATTAATGGTTCGGACAAGACAACCACAATACCCGAGTCTCGTGCATAGAGCACCCACACTGTCAACCACTTGTCCAGACCCAAATCACTTTTAATTTAACAAATATAAACTTAGCAACCAGATTCGAAGATCTGGACCAAAATCATAAAAGATAAGTGTGAAGTGTCTCCCACGATCGACGGGATAAGCCCGACAATCAAACTAACGCATTCTCTAGACTCGCATGGCTAAGCAACACATATATAATAGATATATCAGCACAACATCTAATCTTAAGCATATTTGTAAAGGAGATATCAAGGATAAACAGCAAGGATAGGACATAGCTATCTAACTCACGAAATATCGATTTACCAAAATAGCATGCAAACAATATCATTGCATTTCAAAATACTAACTTGACAAAGACTAGGAGCAATATGATGCAAAAATAAAGTTCAAATGATGCTTGCCTTGCTAAAATTCAAGTTGCTCACTCTCGGTGGCGTAAGAGTCTACGTCCGGCACTTCGGGTTCTATAGAAAAGCGACGTCGTATAAATACTGAGAAAAAGCCAAAAATTTAAATTCCTCAAAAATGCATAAAATTTATACATCAGTAAGATCATGACTTTAAATGAATTTTTGTGTGAAAATTATTCCATTTGGAGTTTATATGAGAGAGTTATATCTGTTTGAAAATCAGAATTTGAGAAAATGCTGAAAATCATGATCTCTTACTGTTCACTTGAATTAATTACTTTGGTGAAAATTTCCAGAACAGTGGTGGAGATAAGAATTGCATGGTTAGAAAGATAATAAAAAATATGATCAATAAGAATTGAATCACTCTATTTGGAGTTTAAATGAATTTTCTATGAATTTTCGAAGTTAATTCAATTTCTAGTGCATAAATAATTATTTTCTGAGGTTAACCCTAACATCAAATTTTCTGTGGAAGAAACATATTTCCAACCTATTCTAAATTAAAGTACATTAAAAATGGAAATTAACAAAAAAATGGTTTCACTCAATTTGGAGTTAAAATGAATTAATTATGAATTTTTGAAGTTATGTTGAATTTCAGTGCAACAATAAACCACTTCAGAATTTCTAAAATGCATTAAATACTTTTCTTACCCGAACTTACCTAGCCTCTATCACTGACAAGTGGGGTCCAATTCATAGTATCCTTCTTCATTTAATTACTAAATTAAAATGTTCTGACACGTGGGGCCCTATTGTTAGTGACTCGGTCCACATGCATAGTGCATGGACCGAGGGTCCATGAGTTCGGCCCACACGATGTACCGCTTAGCGCACTGTGCACTTAAGTGTGAGGCCCACATGTCATAGAGTCTAGGGCAACCCATTTTAATTTTAAAACCATGTTTTCTGTTCATAGCCCCACATGTAATAGAGACGGGGTAATTAAATGACCAATTATTAACAGAACTAATCATCATTTAATGCTAACCCGACACAGATTTGCCCTAATGAGATCGCTACGATGGCGGTCGGAGCATGCCACGCGCTCTCGCGTTTTGGCCGTGAGATTGCTCGGCGGCTCATAAGCGTTGTGGTCCATGCCGGCACGATCTAAGGGTAGGAATGGATTCCTTGTGTCCTTGGGCAGCTTAAGGTGCCAGCTATGAGCTCGACGGCGGCCTGTAGCGGCGGCGTGCCGGAGATGGGTGGAGGGAAGTTACGGCCAAACATGCATGTGATAACTCGAGTGTGCATTAAGCTAACTAACGCGTGCTCTAGCATCTAGGAGTCATAGAGGACCTACCTGAGCGAAGATGGTGGTCGGAGCAGCTTGGAGGAGGCTTGACGTCGGTGATGGTGACGGCGGCAGCACGACTTCATGTGGAGAGGGCCTTCTGGAGATAGATAGAGGCAAAAAGATGTCGAAGATGATTAAGGGAGGTACGGATATGGTGTAAACGCAAGGGATCGGGAAATGCCTTACCGGTCGAAGTTGAAGAAGAAGATTAGGTTCTTTTGGCCGAAAAGGAGGAACCTTGAAATTCGTGGGCTCCTACGGATGATTTCAAAAATTGTTTGAGGGGAAATTATCCTTAGGTCACATGGCGCATGGTGACGCACATGGGAGAGTGAAAACCTCAACAGACATGAAGTTGACATGGCAGCGGCTTGGGTGCGTGCTCTGGTAAAGAAAAGAATTCGACGGCGTTCTGGGCACTACAAGCCAATATAAGGTTTGGTATTAGCAAAAATAGACACGAGGGCGAACGTAGAAGAGAAAAGACACCGAGGTGCGGAGTTTACCTGGAAGGTGAGCAAGAGGGAGCTTCTTCCCTCTCAGCCACCAAGAGAAGGAATGAGGAAGAACAGAGGGTAGGAGAGGGGTTAAGCTCGGGGACATAACGAGAATGGAGGTGGCGTGAAGTGATGCAGCTCCTGATTTATTTGCTTATTTTAAATTTTAAAACCTCACTGTTCATGATTTATTTGCTTATTTTAATTCCTTAACCTCAATGGTCATTTAAATGGGTTTTAAATTTTCTTAGGGTTGATTCAGCACCTAAAAATTTGGAAAAAATTATATTTATTTATGATAAATATTGTAAAGGTTAAATAAATTATTTTCTAAAGAACTTTATAAGTATTTATTTCTGTTTTCTTATGGAAGCTTGAAATAGAGTTGTATGTTTAACTTTGACATGAAATAATACAAATGCAATAATTGTGAAAAAAATTCCAGAAATGATATGCATGCTCATGAGATGCATAATAATTCCATTTATTAGAAATGGGGATGTGACAAAATTTATCTGTAATTTTTGGGTTCGAGTGGTGGGTGGGGACAATGGGATTATGAGATAGTGGTTGTTAACCCTGGACCATGCATTATACGTGTCTTAAAGTTTGCCTATAAACTAGAATGTTATTGGTGATATGTTACAGCATGCCCAATTTTGCTTGCTGAATACATTGTACCTGCTAAGATTAATCTATGTTGCAAATTGTTAAGCAAATGTTTTATAAAATAACCCTTCTTAATTCATTGTTAGTGATCATCCTGGTATTTGATGGTGGAAATTTTTTAAGTTGATATATAGTTTTATAACAACATTGTCTTGAGTGACAAATGATAGTACATTATTTCTTTTTCCTAACTATAGAATGTAATCCATGTCGACATGTGATTTGTCAAGCTGCACTGGTCGCACCTTCGTAAATGACAAGATTGAAGGAACACGGGTAGACTACACTAGCGCAATTTCAAAAATCTACCATGTAACCAAGGAACCTCCGCTAGTAATAGATCACGAGATTACCACTAGACACGTAGATTCACAGCAGAAGAAGAGTCGATGTAGCGCGTTGGTGCGGTTGTAGTCATACTAGTCTTGCGCCTCCTCCAAGTGCTCGTCGTGACCATCACAAATTGCGGATTGTCCTAGCGTTGAAGCCTCGCAGCACCGCCTCCAAGGTATCCACACGTACAGGGCAGGAACACCATGCACCGGAGTGCTAGCGCCTTCTACGCGGTTTTGGGCGAAGGAGGTGTGGTGGCTAGGGTTTTCATAATTCCGAAAATCACCCTTAACCCTATACCACTGCCCCTCTATTTATAGGCATCCATGATGGGTCTCGAACTTTGAGACCCATTAGAAACTCGAGGCCTATAAGAATTCGGATCACCATTCAAAATGTATCCCAGCCCTTTAAGCATGTGACCCTATAGGTTCACGCACACTTGGACATGGCCTGAGTACTCCTACTCATCCACTAATCGGTAGTGGTCCCTAGCAGGACATGCTGACTCTAGAGTATATGTAAAGATCACATCGGACGAACCTTAACAAATCTCATATGTATTTCCCTTTGCCTCACGATATCGGTCAAACTCAAGGCGAGTATGTTCCATCCTTGTTGGTTAGCTCGACCACTCTTTCTCGATCACGTGACTCGAATTCCCCGACTATGGTTAACTCTTTAACTACGAGTAGCATGGCCATGCATTTCTAGAATCCGATCACTCGAGAGGCCTAGAGATATCTCTCCCATTGCATGGAGGGGCAAATCTTATCTTGTATTATAACAAACCTGAAAGCTACCTTTATAACTATCCAGTTACGGAGTAACGTTTGAGTACGTCACTACACATCCCGAGTATGTGCGACGACCTCAAGTCTAAGGATATAGCAAACACATTGTAAATGAGACCAACTGATGACATATAAGAATACAACGTTCTCGCAGTGTCTCATGGTGGGTCGATCTAACCCCATGTTCGCAAACATGTGTTTATATTATTGGTTTGATATCTCTATATCTATGATCCATAAATATGATCATCAACCAATACATATGCTAGTCTATTCATATATGTTCTCATATGTTTTCGACTAGGGATCGCTATAGAATAATCATCGCAAAGATAAATATAGAGTTTCACAATCAAGTCACATACTTGATAATAAATATTAACGATATTATTCTTGGAACAAGATAACATATTATCCAATATATTACGAACATAACGAAATATATTCATCTCTATGATTGCCTCTAGGGCATATCTCCAACAAAGATCTGGTAGGCTTCTTGGGTTCGAGATGTTTGTGTTAAGATGGAATTGGTCTGGATCTGCTCTTGTTTTAGCTATAGCCTATTTCTTCTGCAGTTCCTCATTATGTAGCAGATCTATGGGTTTATGTGAGACCCCGGAGTATTTAGCTTGTAATGCTTAGTCTTCCCTTGACTCTAGCATCACAAACAAAATATACCGTGCCTCGATGGACATGTGCTTCCCAGAATTACAGCACATATACATCTTTACAAAATCATGCATCATTTCCATACAACATATAACAACAAGTCTAGCAAAAGGCATACAACATATAGAGTTATTACAAAAGAGTCGACCGGCCAAATGACATCAAAGTAACATAAGACAGCGGAAGCAAAAGCACCATAAGATGGCTATAAACAAAAGACGACCGGTTAGCCATACACCCACAAGGCAACCAACTGGGCCGCCAAGCTAGTCGCACGATCCACAGCAAAACTCACAGAAGTTTATCCCTTGGGGATCCACTTCCTCCTCTGCACACAACAAGCAATGCAGGTGAGTACAATAATGTACTCGCAAGACTTACGAGTAACAAGCCTATATATAGCTACATGTGAGCTAAAACAAAGGAGATAGTTATATGGTTAATCGGACGCATAAAGCAATTTTCATTTGCAATAATGTAATAGATTTAAGGCAATTTGTCAAATCTATTTTTTTAATCATTGAAATAACAGCGAGGTAACCATAAATAACATAAGTAACAATCTAGAGGTGACTAACCCAATAGCCACCACAACATAGCACGAATCTCTGATTCGTACCACCCATCAAGTTTTAATTAAAAGGTTGTAGTCTAATTCTCACGGGGCGTATCCGAGCGTGTCCATAACCTAGGATGAGGCTATTCGAATAGTTTTAACTCTGTAGGGGTGTATCAATGTACCCACACTTCAGACCGCCTTTAAGCCACAAGATTAGCACACTTCCAAAGGTATGCTGGCATGGCTAAGTCCTACGAGACGTTTCCAATATTGTGTATTAACTACGAGCCGCCCATATGGATAGAAACACATACGCTTACATTGTAAAGCCGAAAGACAACTACCCATCAAGGGTAAAGCTTTCGGACAACTACAATGCTCCCAACACCATCCCTCCTACGACCTCCTGCGACTCGGAGCCAACACACGCCAAAGTACTAAGTCAAGAGAGGTCCCATTTCCCTCTAGTGTGGTTAGCACGCAAAATGCTCAGTACGGTGGCGCAAGTAATTCGGTCCTTGTTGACTCGGGCATCATTCCAGTCACACCCAAAAGCACACCAACATACCATTATGCCCAAGTCCAAATCATTTTATTTTCAGTTTTAGTTTTTGCAATTAAACATAGCACAAAGGTTGAATATAAAGTCATACTAAGTTTGTGTGATCAAGGTTATCGACTAAGTCGACAACCGCCTATTTCTACCGGTAGCTAAGCATGACTAAGCACATTAACTCGCAAACTACTAAGTGACAAGGGCTCATCTAACGAACCCAAAATTACAACAAGATAGTCCTAGGCTCAGTAGTAGAGGATAAACATTTGCCTATCGATAATGCATCTAATGGGTCAACTACTCGACAATAGTTTAAAACAAGATAGCAATGCATACGTAGAATTTGCAAACAACATATTACAATTTGAAAATAATAGGAGCAATATGATCAAATGATGCTACATCTGCTTGCCTTGCTGGAGGTCCTCTTGCTACAGAGGGTCGCTTTCGGGCTCAACAAATTCTTCGGAACCTAACGCAAGAACGTGAAAATCCAATAAGAACGAAGAACACCGAAAGAAACTCAAAAACCAAAGTCATCCAAATCCCATGAAATTTACACAGCAGCAAGGTTATGATTTTAAATGAATTTAGCAACAAGAATCGTGTCATTTGGACTAAGCATGAAAAAGTTATGGCGTAAACAATTTCTCTCAGCTTGAAAATTCGAATTAAATTAATTTCGGATACTGTTTATGGCACAATTTTCCAAAAAGATCTAGAACCTGAAATTTTTATGGTAGGTAGAACATGGCATTCTAAGAACAGCAAAACTGGATTTACTCCATTTGGAGTTAAAATGAATTACTTATGATTTTCCTAAGTTGTAAAATTAGAGCACATCATTTTTCAGAGGCAAGGACATGAACAACACCTATTCCATATTAAAGTATACTAATAGAGGAATTTTGCAAACTTGAGTTTGCCCAATTTGGAGTTATACAGACAAAGTTATGCATTTTACAAGCTTTATTTGATTTTTTGGAATACCAAATAATGACCAAAACAAGTTAATATTATTTACAAAATTTTCTGGCACAGAACAATGTCTAGATATATTTTTAGATTAAACTTTAGTTAAACAGGAATTTAACATAGTTGGAATCATCTAAAAAGGAATTAAAATGAATTAGTTATGACATTTCTAAGTTTAATACAATTTTTAGTTTACAAATAAAAGGTTTCGGGAATAACTCATTACTAAACCAAAGAGAAAAACCCTGGGCCGTTGATTTTGAATCCAACGGCCCAAACGCGGTGGCCGAACGGAGCGCACCCCGCGCACAAAGGGGCCGACCGTTGGATCTGATCCAACGGTCCTCAAGAGGCGGGTCGTTCGGACTTCGCGAACGCCCCCTCAAATTTGGACCGAGGATCAAAAAAGGAACGGCTCAGATCAAGGATTACTTCGGAGGGCCGAACGCAACAGAGATCTGGATCGCAGATCTCAAAATGAACGGCAAAAGAGGACTTGACTCGCTAGAACACCTAATGTGCTGAGGAGGTTTAGGCCATTAGATTAAGATCTAACGGTCCAGAGCTGAGGGGAGGTCCTAAAGCTAAGGATTTAACGAAGGAGGTCCTGGACGACCCAGATCTCCAACGGGAGATCTTAACAGTCCAGATCTACGTGGGGAAGGTCCTAGCGGTAGAGGTCTAAACGAAGGGAGGTCCCGACGGCTAAGATCTTCACAGGAGAGGTCTTAACAGTCAAGATCTCCGCAGGGAGGTCCGCGAGGACAAGGTCTTAACAGAGGGAGGTCTTAACAACTCAGATCTCCACTAGGAGGTCCTGAACGACCAAGATCTACCCGGGGTGGTCTTAAGGGTTAAGACTTGTGGGAAGGGGAGGTCCTGAGGTTTTCTTTGCAAAAGACCAAGGGGTGGTCTTTTGCAAAGAGGACCCTAAGGGCGGTCCCGAGGGTGGTTCTCACAAAAATGACCACAGGGTGGTCTTTTCGCCCGGGGGTGATCCTAACGGCTAAGATTAAACCAGGGAGGTCTTAAACAGTTGAGATCTAATCTAGCAGGTCATGGGGGTCGTCAAGGAGGTGGTTTAACGTACGACAATAGGAAACGCGACCCACATGTAGGCGACACGAGAGCCATTTCCGACTGCCATTAAGTGCTAGCCAATGATTAACTATTAATGAACAAGATCTATGTCCTGAGCGGACAGCGCTACAGTGCATGTCCGAGTACAACACGGCAAAAAGCCCGAGCACAAGGAAAAGCCCATCGCCGGCGATGTGGGCCACGCCGACGTGAACCAGGGGCACCACTAAGTGCACAATAGTGTTGCGCACCTACTGGGGCTACTCACGATGGCGGCGGCGGCCTAGAACGCCGGCGAGCAGGAGAGAGGCGATGAGGACCGACACGGCTAAACACGAAAAACAATAAGGAGCTCCGCAAGGTTCTGAAAGCAGGTGCCCAGGCCTTAAAGGACTAATCAGAGGGTACCTGAGGATGGAGAAGGTCTAGAGGTGGTCGAGGAAGTGTCGGTGACGGCGACCACCACCAGTACTGAGGAAGAACGGGGTGAGTATGGCCGACAAAGAGCAAGTCTCCAAGTTTGACAATCTCTGTGAAGGTCAAACAAAGCAAGTTAGGGAATGCTTAAGGTGACCAGGTGAACAAGTTGACACGCCAAGATTGCAATTTGAACCGCTGGAGCCCGGATGTCCTCGAGGAGCTCCAAGGTCCAGCAATGGCGACTAAGAGGTCCTCTGGTGTTGTGAGCACAAAAACACAGAGAAAAGCTCAAGTTTGCAAAGTGGTGTCTAAAAGAAGCTAGGGAGGAGCTCAAGGGACTTAAATAGCTGGAGAGCAAAGAGGAGCAAGGGCAGCGCCCTACGGGTGCACTGAGCTTAGGGCACTACCCTGGACAAGCTCGAGTGACAGGAGCAGGTAGGAAGGAGGACTTTGGGGAAAAGCCCGCATTTAATGTTTGGTAGTAAAGATCCGTTTGACAAGACAAGGATTTGACAAAGCATCGCTCCTGCTTGCCATGGCTCGCACACCGCTTGCGTTGACGCGCGAGGAGGAAGAAGAAGAACAGGGGAGGAGGTCGGGGTGGTCGTGAGCGGTAGGATCGGGCACGGACGGCCACGATTAACACAAGCTCACCAAAGGGTCAAAACGTCAGGGGAGGTCGTGAGTGTTAGATCCAGATCCCACGACCGAAATTGACAGGGAGTCTCGGGTGGTCCGAACGGCTCCGCCGATCAGGAGCGTCTGATTAGAATCTAACGGCTGACAAAGGTCGCGCGCTTAAAGAGCTGAACCCGTTGCGGTTAGGCGACTTGGTTAGACCGAGTCGATTGCTTTGGGCTCGGGTCTGACTCGAACCCGAGTCTGACTCAGCCCTAGGTTTAGAATTAGAACAGAGATCTTTGGGGAATTATCAGAGGTAGCAAACTAACTCCAAAAATTCTGAAATTTTTACAGGAGCTTTATAACTTATATATTGACCTTGTATAAAATTTTCAGAGGTTTTCATGCTGTATGTTTTCCTCCAAAAATTCTGCAAGGTGCTGAGCTAGGGTTTGACCAGATTTCTAATTGGTTTGACTGACCCCCAGAAATATTCAAACAATTTCTAAAACATTAACCCTAGAACTTAGGAAAAATATTTTCAGATGATGATCATAAGATTTGCCAAGAAAGTTTTTGATGGGCAAGGTTTAGATCAAAAGAGACTTGTGATTTGTATTTCTATAATTCTTTTTTTACAAGAATTCTTCAGAACATACATGACATACAAGATGTAAGAAAAGTTTTTAATTTCTACACATTTTCTTACATTTGAAACACAAGCCAATACTTGGGATGTTACAGTTTAATTGTTGGTTTTGATTGATGCGCCGACTTTTGCAAAGATCTGCAGATTTATCTCATAGATTTTCACGCTGTGATGAGGTTTATTGTTGACTGTTGAGTACCTGAGTATGAATGTATGATGTCAAATTATCTATATAGATAGTGTGTTCTTGGGAGTATTGAAACAAAGTGAAAATTTTATGATACTTCAGTTGTTTACTTTCTTTTGTAATACTAGTTAATATGCTTGTGGAATTTATCTCAGCCCATGAATGCTTTGGAATTATAGCGAATATCTGAGACTTTCCTGACACTTGTTATATATAAATGTTACTCCACTCTTCTCTTGTTGGAAATCAATGGGTACTGCAATGCTGGAGTAAAGTCAATCGACCTGCGCGATCATCTAATGTTGTTCTAAGCTAGGTTATGTTAATAGATGGTGTTATGTGAAATAAGATTATACATTAGAGTGAACATTGGCTTCACAATTTTTTGTGATTGTTGTATACTTGTATGGTATTGGTATTTCCCTCAGTTAACTTTCACTTTCTGGGTTTGCCCTTTGGTTTGAGGGACTGAGAGATGAGGAATCATTACTCTGAATGTTATAGGCGATACCGCGATATGTTACAGTACTCGCTGAATACCATACCTGCTGAAAGCTATACCAGAAATCATATAGCTGTTGTCCATGTACAAATACAACGCATGTATGACTTATTGCCATTCTTACGTTGCCCATGCTGTCTGTGAACATGTGTACTTTTGTTATGGTACTCATTGAATTAGAACCTTGTTATGAACTTCATATGGTGTATGTTTTATTTAATTTTTTCGAGTAAAAGTTTCAATTCTGGACGAAAAAGATGGCACAACGTGGCAAAAAATACAGCATGACAGAAATCAACTTAAAACTATTGAGTTATGCAATACGAGAAAAAGATTACAAATCACAAAATGAGGGTAATGTGGTCTTTCTACCTACATCCTTCTTATTCCTGAAGCTAGAATCAACTTTCTAACGAAACATATCCTCAGACTGCTCCAACTTCTCATAGAAATAGATCTAAGAGTGAAGCTAGAGTTGAAGCTGCAAAAACTTAAAGCAGAGTTATACGAAACAGGCCCTTAGTGTTGCTACACCAATCTCTGCTTTTAGCTTTTCAAATCACGCAACGCCCCCCTAAGTTATTTAGTTGCACCGATGAACATAGCCTCCATCCACTTCCAAAGTTGCATCGCCGCTGCCTTATCACCTGCCAAGTGACACCTACCTTTGTATTGCATTGCATGCATTGCCATTGAATGCGTGATTGTTTTCTATATCAACAACACATGCATTCCGCCATGATCGTTCTTCTCTCACAATCTAGCTAGGCTGAACTACCACAAATTCGTGACAAATAATGCACAAATATTAGCAACTATGGTTTTGGATGATTGTTACTCTCAGGTGCTCCTTTCATTCTTTGTGAATACTAATATTTTTTATATGAATTTTATATTTCTGTTGTTACTAGTTTGATTTAAGCTGAGAATGGTCCGGTCCGGTCCGGACATGGCCTTGCCCCCATGGTCCATTTGCATATAACGGGGCCTATGATCTGCCCTCCTAATATTTTGTGCCTTGGAAGTTGGAACCATGTGGACCGATGGGTATCATGGGCAGGCCAGGCGCTGCTCTGAACAAACAAACGCGCGCCACAAGCTTTGTGGAATCCAACCGAACAAACAGAAGTCATCAACTCTAACAAAGGATTTTTTTTTCTCTCACCAAATTATCATCACCTTCAACATTTGCAAAAAGAAGACAGCCAGCACTAATCTAGTACTAGCAGGATAAGAAATAAATATTCATCCTATGCTACAACCACAACAATGATATATCGTAAAATCTTTCTTCTTACAGTCTAGAAAAAAAAAAAAAGCAATTCTGAAACAAGAACAAGACCAAATTTCAGTCTTCTGTGGCATTTAAAGAAATAACCCCATAAGGCAGAAAGAAACCTTTTTATTCTTTAACACAACACAAACAGTAATGTGGAAATATGAAACTGGCTTGTTTTACTACAATACCCCATGGCGATCACACACTTCGTTTCTTTTTCTAACTCCATGAGAACAACACAAAAACTAGAAAAAGACATGCACATTCCCGGCTAGCTCACCATTAATTTTGAGAAGAGTAAATTTTACACATCAAATCATTAATTTTGCCACAGTGGGCCCTCACGGTTTCTCCTCCTTATTCAAGACGAAGAGGTGGCCACATACCTCTGTATATTTAGAGAAGAAACTATTTATTTTGTACACATCAAATCATTGGAATAAATAAGTCGACAGGCTGCCCTCTCTCATCTCTTATGTCAATTTATTTATCTACTATTGCTCTTGCTAATTATCGTGATTCCTCTTGTTCTAGCAAAATGATTGACTTTTGGATCGCTCGGCCACACTAGTTTCCAAAGTGTCCTGTGCAGATGGTGTCAGATCTTCCTTGTCAAGCGAAACCAGATCTGCCTCGGGAACAAGCAGGCCCAGTGGCACCGGCTTATACTGACTACTCATCATCTGCAGTTCTGCGCCTCTACAGGTGTTGATACCCATGTCGGGCGCCGGACATTTTTGTCCACATGAAAATACGGGTTCAAATACAAGGATGTATTTCGGAGAAATTAGCTCAAAAGCTCCATAATGGCATTCCTGAGAGTATACTCACTCGGGCGTTGCATATTTCAAATGACCAATTAAGGAGCGCCATATCTTTAAATCAAGCACTTAACGGTGGCATATATATCAAAATTTCTCATATTTATTTTATGTTGATATGTGATTCGAATTTAAAGAGGCTAAGGTCTCGAGACGCGGAGCGTCGCAATGATGAACTGCCTATACGGAGGCCACGATGTAGCCCGAGGGACGGGGTGGGGGTGAAGCGAGCCCCCATTTCTTTTTCGCATTTGTTTTCGTCTTTGACTCGAGTCAGTTTTATGCCATCATATATACCTATTTTAAGCCGCACGTGATTAGTTGATGACTTATTAAAATTCCTACGTTTTGTAAACACTTTTTCTGATATAGTGAAGATCGCCGTCGTGCGCCTATGGTTTTTTCTTGGAAGGGTTTCCACGTAAAAATCGGTGTCTTCCTGTTTTTGATCTACTTTGTTATTTTTCTATCGATTTCTAACAATTTTTTTTGCATGCTAGCCTGATTTGAATAACCCTGCAATAAACTTCACAACAAGCGTTTAACATGCCTCCCTTTAAATTCTGGTTTCAGACAAAGGTTGGTTCATGGTTTCATCCATTAAAAGCTCCCTCTTTGGAAATGTTTCTTAAATTACAGAGTTTGCATCGTACCTTCAAAGATATAAAGAGACATGGACCAATATTGCCTCTTTATGGTTGGCAATCCGTTCATGGTTTCATCCATTAAAAGCTCCCTCTTTGGAAATGTTTCTTAAATTACAGAGTTTGCATCGTACCTTCAAAGATATAAAGAGACATGGACCAATATTGCCTCTTTATGGTTGGCAATCAGCTGATACTCTTTTGTGTACTGCGAGCTGTTACAAAACCGAGTCCTGCACAGGATGAGGTGTGGCGCCACAGTGGGGACCGTGTGGGCCCCTCACAGTTTCCCCTTCTCCAAGACGGGGAGGTGGCCACATACCACTATATATATTTAGAGGAGAGACTATTTATTTTGTACACATCAAATCATTGGAATAAAGAAGTTGATGTGTTGCCCTCTCGCATCTTTTCTGTCAATTTATTTAGGAATAAGTCTATTTTACGCCTCTGGATTTTGCGCTGAGTCCAAAATACCCACTGAACTCTAAAACCGTCTGATTTGCACCCTCGAACTGTCAATACCAGATCAATTTACACCCTACGCTGGTTTCATTGGTGGTTTTGGATGATGTGGCAGCCACATCACTGGTTTTTGATGACGTGGCATCCACGCGTACCTATTTGGTTGATGTGGCGTCCACATGTCCTCTCTCCACGGTCCGAACATGCCACGCACGAGCGGCGCTAGCGAAGTGCGTCTTGGTGCGTCGCGGCTCGGTTAAATCACCGCGAGCTAGAGGCGCGGCAACGGCGGCTAAGCACGGCGACGGGAGGCTGGCGAGTGGCGGAGCCGTGATGTGGTGGCGCGCCGGTTGGATGGGTGTCGCCGCGCGTGTGGTGTGCGGCGGCGGCGCGGTGATGGTGGCGGGAGGTCGGTGGCGGCTTGGGCGAGGAGGGTGAGCATGGGCGGCTCTCATCAAGGCGAGCCATTGGGCTCGGCAGGAGGCGAAGAGCGTGAACGTGGCGGCGGATCTTTGGGAAGCGGCGGTCGGAGCGGAAAAAGCCCAATGCGTGGGCGTGGCGGCGGATCCTCGAGGGAGTTTGAGGGGAAAGGCTCCTGGTGGCCGGAGGCTCATGATGACGGGGTTGGTGGCGCCGAGCGGCGGGCGGAGTGCGGCTCGTGAGAAACGAGGCAGAGCGGTGGCGTGCACGCAGGCGGCGATCGGCCGTGGAGGCGACATGGCGCGGCGGTGTCGGAGAAGAAAAGGAGGGAAATTAGGGTACGCATGGGTACGAGTGGGGTACGGGGAACTCACTCGAGTAGTCGACGAAGGCGGAGGGTGGCCGGAGCGAGCTAGCCACGGTGACCTGGGGCGGCGCGGGGTACTTCACCGTGGAGGGGTCTCTGTGGAGGAAGAAAGCACACGTGAGTGATCGGGGGAGGTAGAGGAAAGCTAGGAGCGCTCGGGAGGAGTGTCGGAGGAGAATCGCGGAGTGGGGATGGCAGTCGCGGCGGCGCTTTTGGCCGTGGTCGGGCAAGAAGGGCAGCGCGCGACGCTTCGGTGGCTTAAGCCCCAAATTGGCGGAGGGTAATTGCTCGTGGTGATGAATGGCACACCATGACGCGGTTGTGGGTGGTCGGGGATCGCCAGAGAGGCTGGGACGGCGACGAGCGGCTCGGAGGTTTGGCGGCCTTGGAGCTCGATTTGATCTAGAGCAGAGAGGAGGGTGATGGGAGATAAGTGAGATGAACAGGATGAGGCCAGGGCATAGGGGCGGCTTGAGCGGTGCTGGCATGGAGGAGAGGCGCGTGTCCCTACGCTGGCACGGTCGAAGGTGTTGCGTGCCATGGCGCCCTGGGGAAGAAGGCACCATCGAATACGTGGGCGCCACATCATCCAAAACGATGGCGTGGTCGCCACGTCATCCAAAACCACCAATGAAACCAGCGTATGGTGTAAATTGATCTGGTATTGACAGTTCGAGGGTGCAAATCAGACGGTTTTGGAGTTCAGGGGGTATTTTGGACTCGGTGCAAAGTTCAGGGGTGTAAAATGGACTTATTCCATTTATTTATCTACTATTGCTCTTGCTAATTATTGTGATTCCTTTTGTTCTAGCAAAATGATTGACTTTTGGATCGCTCGGCGACATAGTTTCCAAAGTGTCCTGAGCAGATGGTGTCCGATCTTGCTTGTCAAGCGAAACAAGACCTACCTCGAGAACAAGTAGGCACCATCTTATACTGACTACTGTTAGGATCCAAAATTACGATTCTAGAACCCTCTGTGTATAATGCACTAGTCTAGGATCGCGTTAGTGCACACAGTGTCAACATAGGTGAATACTGTAACAGCCCAAATTTTGAAGAAATTAAAATTTATGTATTTTGTGGATTTTCTGGAATTTTCAAAGGCTTTCCTTAATTAATTTAAAGCTAAACAAATTTATGTGCAAAATCTACTACCACAAAATAGCTGGAAATATTTTATTTAAGTCCTAAATGCTCCAGAGAATTTCTGTGAATTTTCTCAGAATTTTTGGACTTAAATTGTTATATTCTAAAGCCAAATTGAATTATCGTGATTTAATTAAATCGAAATCAAAAGAAATTACAAAAAGCAGTGCAGGCGAAACCCACTCGGCCGGCACCATTTTTCGCGCGCACGGCCCGCTCCGCCGCGCCTCTCCTCTCTCGATCGCCAGCAGGACCCACCGATCTCTCCATCTCACACTCGCGCGCTTTGCCGTCGTTGTCGTGTCGGATCTAAATCCAACGGCGAGCATAATGAAGCATTGGACGGCTCGAACATCCCAACCACCGGTGACCGTTAGATCTGGATCGAACGGCTCCCATAAGACACAAACTTAAACACACCCGCAATCTATTTCAACCGTTGGATCAAAATCCAACTGGCGCATCAATTTTAACTTACCGATTCGCCGTCTTTGTCCACTGTTGGATTAAAATCGGACGCTTGGTGGGTCATCGTCCTCCTTTCCTTTCTTCCTCCCTCACTTTCCTTTTTCTCGCCACGCCGTCCGCCATTGACACGGGCTCGGACCTTCAAAACTTCGGTGCAATCTCGATTAAATCCCCACGATCCGCGCGCATTAAGACCGCGCATCAAATCGCACCCGTTTGGCCTTTCCTTTCCATCTCGGCCCCGAATCCAGAAACCGCGGTGATGCCGCACGAGCCGTGCCCTCCACGACAAACCAGTAGCACCTGCGCCCTATAAATAGGGGCGTCGGGAGCGCCTCCTCCGCAACACGCGCCACCACTCGCGCCTTTCTCCTCCTCCTGGCGCACTAGCCGAGATCTTCACCGGCGATCGCGGAAGCTTCGAGCCGTTACGCCGCCACGAGTCGCCGTCCTGCGTCTCGACACCACGGCTTAGCGCAAGCGTCGCAAAGCCCACGCGACCACTCACTCCCTCGGAGCCGCGAACACCTCGTCGCCGTCGACCCTGCCGCCGCCGCCAAACTCGTCGCCGACGACCTTAAACCACGCTCGCCCTGTCTTGGTAACTCCTAGGTTCGCACGGCTCCCCTCTTCGTTTGCACCCTCTCAAGCCTCGCCGTGGCTCGTAGCGGCGGCGAGGTGATCACCGAGTACCTCCGTCGAGCACACGTGGCCAAGCCACATCATCGCCATCCGGCGCCACCTCACCGAAACGCAGGTGGCGCTGCGTGTCGCGGCGTGTCGGCGCTGCGTGGCGGGTCCACCGCACCGGCCAGACACGGCTCGGTGGAATAAGTCCACCGTGAGCGTGTTCGTGACACGTGGGGCCCGCTTGTCGAGAATTCTTTTAATTCTTTAATTCGGAAAATTCATCATTGGCGTCGACTGCGCAATAAATAAATTTCCTTTAGAAAAATAATTCAGAGAATTCAAATAAATTCGATTTTGTATTAAACTTCTAAAATTCATAACTTTTGCATATGAACTCCAAATTGGGTGGTTCAAATTGCAAAATTTGTCTAAAATCATAATCTAGCTAACTAAAGCAAAATATTTCATTTTGGAGTTAGTTTGAGCTGCGTTTTTGAATTTATTTGAAATTGAGTTGATTTTGTCGTAATTTCACGTATAGACCTCGACGACTCCGGAGAGTTAAATCCTTCCGACGATTTAGAATTTCAAGACTTCAACGAAGGCAAGTTACACTATTGATCATATTGCTCCCAGTATTTTAAATTATTTAATTCCTGTTTTAAATTACTATCGCATGCATATGTTTATATATTGGTTAAAATGTCCTGTTTATATATAGTTACTCCAATCTCCATTGTATGGCCAATTTGATTTTTGAATATGAATACCATGACACCCTTAGGCAAAGTTATATTAAAATTTGACATATGCTTAGCCATGCTTAGACCACTTTTATTTGGGTAGGTTTAGCCAAATCCTTTGCAATTGATTTTAAATTGTTTGGTGGTATTGTTTTACCACGGAAGGCTTCTTATGAGTTTTCACTCTAAATAAAATAAAATGGGTTTGGACTTGGGCGTGATGGAAGTATGGTGGAGTGCAGAGTTCATGCAGCGGGCCTAATCTGGTTAGGATTACGGCCCATGGGTTTATTTAAATGGAAAGTCGCCCAAGTTAGTTAAGGACCGGTCTTTGGCGTATTTTGCTACGCCTTACCGTACCACCACATGTGCGGAATGGGACAGATTTGGCTAAATAATCTGTGGTATCTTAGTGATATTTATGCTATGTTGTATGTGTGGGTGTTGGTTAGACATTAGTCCCACAGCGCAAGAGGGGCTTCAGGAGGATGGTTAGTCAATGGTAGTGAAACCTTAGCGGGCATAAATACATTAAGATCTTTGCTTTGTAACGCCTCATGATAATTGCTTAGTCACACGCCCGGAGCGTGCATTGGCGACATTAAAAGCATATTATCTCGTGTGGGTAAAGGTGTACAAACTCTGCGAGTAGAAACTATTCGAATAGCGGCGTCATGATTATGGACATGCTAGCAAAGCCACTTTAAGTTAGACTTGTTTTTGGTTTATAAAATGATTTCCACAGATGTTTTTAGGATGGATAATCCTATGGTAAAAATTAGGCGGTTAGCCAAAGTGTTAGGAGGGTATCCTTCACTATTCATTTATTGGAGGTTATCCACGATTCATTGTCATCTTAATCACCGATTTCAATTGGTATTAAAATTGGCCTTAGAAAACTATTAGTGTTATTTAATCCGAAAATGCCGTTTATGCAAAACAACCACGCCATTATCCTTTGTTTACCTATGCATGCATTAATCTTCAATATTGGGTGTAACTTGCAAGCACGGTAGTTGTGCTTACTCTTCTTGAATAATCTTTATTCGGAGAAGACCTCTATCGGGGCGGTGAGGACACGGGCGAATAGGCTACGTCCCCAGACGATTGCCTGTGGCAAGTCGTGTGGCCTACTACTACTTTTTCCGCTGTGGTATTTCTTTCCTTTTGGCCTCAGGCCCAGTTGTAATAAAACTCTGAGATAATGTTAATAAAGAGCGTGATATGATTTTGCTATCACTTTTGATGATTGCGTACACTGGAAATCTGGACTAGTGTATGCACACGAGAATTCGGGATCCTTCGTTTCGGGTTCGACAAAAAGTGGTATCGAGCCATATCGATGAGGTCGTGGCCCCACAAATGTCCTAAGGACTTATTTTCAAAAACTAAAACTATTTTGAGTCTATCGAGTCATTTCTCAACCCTTCTCTTCAAAGCGGTTCTTGACTCATCTATTCCTCAAAATTGTAGATGGCGAGGTACTGGGCGCTATCTCTCACGAGTCATTGCTTGAGATCTTGGTGAACTTCTGCAGGAAGTGATGCAAGCACTTGGACTACAAGAAGAGGCCAACGTTCTGGGCTATCGGTATAAGGTGGGAGAACGACACCTCCGGAGGTGGAAAGCATCGATTTACTCCGACCGTCGCGAACACGGTTTTCCATACCTTCCACGCCCGATCGACGCGACACCTTCGCGGATGGTATTCAAGATGCGAAGAGAAGCGGTTCGTCGACTCGCCCAGCTACGACCGTTACCTCAACGGCACGGGTTTCACTATTACCGATGCATCTGCGCCACTGACTCGGCGGCGTCTTCCGCACCGCCAGGAAGAAGATTCCCGGCCGAGCGCACGGTGGACTTAACGAAGGCCTTTGGACTACGCCACGGAAATACCTGGAGGACTGCGTGCCGCTCAAGGCGGCAGAGTACGAAGCAAGGATCAAGGCATTGGAAGCGAAGCGGCTAGCTACAAGGTCGGCGAGGGTAGCTCAATGAGATAGACTATACCCCGAGTACCCCATAGATGCTTCATTAGTCCGATCGTTAGTCGCGAATTATGAGCTATCAATTACCCTTGTGATAGCCATAATCCATTAATAAAATAAATGAATAAAGAACTATTTTGAAAAGTTGGTTCTTTGTTGTGTGTTTATTGGTTCTTGGGCTATTTTAGATTTATCCCCTTAGAGTCTCTACCATCTTATCTAAATCCTTGGAGGATCCGCGAGATGGTGACCACCGCAGAGCGACAGCGGCGGCGGTAGTCGAGGACAAGGAAAGCGACGAGCGGATCATCAAAATAATCATGTTCGCGACCACCACCACCGCCGCGAAGGACCGATTGGCGCGGATGATGGCCAATCGGACCATCGATTGACCTTCGCCCAATCTACGCAAAATGTGCGAAATGCTCAAGCCGCCAGCATTGCGGCAGCGATTCGGCTCCACCTCCGCATAATCAAAGGCCGACTATGTCGAGTTTATGAGATCGCCGCCGACGCGTGCTCGGCGATGCGAACCAATGGGCGCCGACGGCGGCGGGCTATTGGAAAGAAAGTGGACATCGATCGGTGCTCGATCGTGAGAGGTTCTGTTTGCCTCTCACCGGTGGACCGCCCCGCATCGAATGGTGGGACAATTCGCATCGCACATAATGATGCTCGATCCATCACATGGGCGACCGTGCAAGCTTTCGTCATGCACACATCCCGAGCAGGATGATGACACTAAAGAAGAAGGAGTTCCACGCCGCTGCGCCAAGGCAACCGAGCGGTGAATGAGTATCTTCACGCTTCAATCAACTTGCCCGCTACGCCCGGTGGCGTGCGAGAGATGAGGACGAGCAGGAAAGGTTCTGGAAGGCCTAAGCGATGATATTTGCCCAACTTATCTCTCGTAATTTCACCGACTTTCGGTTGGTGGATAAATCTATCGAGCGAGGAAGCCAAACACGCAGAAATGGAGAACCGCAAGCGGAGGATGGCGCTCAAAGGTTCAACGCGGAGGTCTACCCAAACCTCGCTTCACTACGGCGCCACGACAACGTGGGAAGTTCCAATCTTCCACGTCTCGTACTCGGCACCGCCACGGCGCTCCAACCCTCAACTTCCGTGGCACTCGTCGGAGGCGGTTTGGCCGAAGCATTCTACCTCCTCGGCCCGAGTAGCGTGCTTCCATCGCAGCGAGGCGGGCATTACGCCAATAAATGCGAAGAAGCGGCAAGGTTTGGCACCAGCAAGGCCAACTTCAGGAGTTGCAACTACCGGCGGCACCAACCGACCCGCAGGCCAGTTCACCAAGGGACGGGTGAACCATGTCACCGCCGAGGAAGCTCGGGCAGCGCCAGACGTTGTTCTTGGTACGTTCCTCGTTAATTCAGTACCAGCATCTGTCTTATTTGATTCCGGAGCTTCACATTCTTTCGTGTCAAATAAGTTTGTGGGAAAATATGGGTTACCTATTTCCTCCTTAACCACCCCCATGATAATTCATTCCTGGGCTCGTGTGAGAACCAATTCTCTCGCCCAAATCTTACCCTTGAGATATCCAGGAGTATCCTTTCCAGCAGGTCGATAGTGTTACACTCCCAAGGCACGGATGTAATACTTGGGATGGATCACAGCTAGCCAAAAATTACGGTCAAATAGGCGTGCCAATAGATCCATCACCCTCACAAATGAGCAAGGCCTATCTGTTGAATTCAAACCCAAGACTCGTCTGGGAGGAAGTTCCATACTCACCGGCTTGAAGGAAGTGAAACTTGAAGACATACAGTAGCATGAGAGTATCGACGTCTTTCCAAATGATCCGCCGGGCATGCCACCGGATAGGGACATCATGTTCCTAATTGAACTAGTCCCCGAGACAGCTCCGATCTCAAAAAGGCCCTACAGAATGCACGCCAGCGAGTTAGCGTAAGCGAAGAAACAAATTGAAGAAGCTGCGAGAAAGGGTACATTCGACCAGTTCCTCACCATGGGAGCCCGATCTTGTTTGTCAAGAAGAAAGACAATAGTATGAGAATGTGCGTTGATTACGATCACTCGAAGTAACAATAAAGAACAAATACGTTGCCCGAATTGATGATCATTCGATCGGTGAAGAACAAGCGTCTTCTCGAAGATTGATCGAGATCCGGTTATCACCAACTAAAGATCGATCAGGAAGATATTCCAAAGACCGCCTTCACCACGGATATGGGTGTATGAATTTACGATGAATGTCCTTGGACTAACCAATGCCCTGCCTACTTCATGAATATGATGAACAAGGTGTTCATGGAATTCTGGATAAGTTCGTGGTCGTCTTTATTGACGATATCCTCATCTATTCGAAGGACGAAGCGAGCATGAAGAACATCTCCGAATGATCCTAGACAAGCTCGAGGAGCACGACTTTATGCCAAATTCGGCAAGAGTGAATTTCGCTAAGTCAAGTGCATTCCTTGGACACATTGTATCCGCGGGAGGAATTGCGATGAACCACGCCAAGGTGGAGGCGATAATGGGTGAAACAACCGGATCGATCACCGAGGTGAGAAGTTTCCTTGGGTGGCAAAGCTATTATCGCGGTTCATCGAAGGTTTCGAGGTGGCCAAACCCATGACTCAACTTCGAAGAAAGAAAAGAAGTTTGAATGGTCAGCGCTTTGTGAAAGTTTCAAGAACTAAAAAGAGGCTAGTCTCGGCACGGTGTTAATCTTTAGGACATCCGCAAGATTTTGAAATCTTTGTGCGCATCCCGTCAAGGCCTCGGATGTGTCTTGATGCGAGAAGGCAAAGTTGTAGCTTATGCATCCGGCGATTGAGGCGCCGCGGGAATTACCCGACTCATGATGCGGAGTTAGCGGCAATTGTGCATGCTCGAAAATCGCGGCATTACCTCATTGGTAACCGTGTGAGATTTTCACGGACCATAAAAGCTGAAGTACATATTCACGCGATCGAACTCAATCTCCGAAGCGAGAGGAGATGGTTGGAGTTGATAAAGGACTACGATCTCGGAATCCATTATCATCGGGCAAAGCCAGCGTAGTAGCAGTATGCCTTGAGCAGAAGGCATATTGCAACACCATAGTGGTGCGGCAAAATCGGCGAGTTGTATGAAGAGTCAAGCACACGAATCGGAGATTGTCAATTATGGTTACGTAAATGCTTTGGAGGTTCAACCGACTCTTGAGTCGATCAGAACAAAGCGATCGGAAGATGAAGACATCCAAGAAATCAAGAAGAATATGAGAAGAGGCAAAGCTCGGGCTTCTCAGAGGATGAACAAGGGCGGTGTGGTTCGGAGACCGCATCTGTGTGCCCGAATGCCAGGAGTTAAAGAGGCGATTCGAAAGAAGCTCATGAGTCGCCATACTCCATTCATCCGGTAGCACCAAAATGTACCAAGACTTAAAGAAAGTATTGGTGGAGTCGGCATGAAGCGTGAAATTGCGACCGTCGCTCGTTGTGGCGTCTGCCAAGGGTTCTGGCACAACACCAAAGACCATTGATGCATTGCGGCCATTACCAATTCCCAGTGGAAGTGGGAAGAGGTTGGTATGGACTTCATCACGGACTCCCGGGACCCAATCGGGATATGACTCCATCTGGTAGTAATTGATCGGTTAACTAAAGTGGCTCACTTTATCCTGTCAAGACCACCTACGAGTAGCAAGCTAGCAGAGTTGTACATGGCCAAAATAAATGCGCTTGCATGGGTACCCAAGAAGATTGTGTGCGATAGAGGTTCTCGGTTTACCTCTCGGCCAGAAAAGTGCATGAAGCCTTGGGAACCGGACTCAATTTCGATGCGGCGTATCATCCCCAGACCGATGGTCAAACAGAACGCACCAACCAAGTTCTTGAAGACATGCTTCGAGCCTGTGCCTTAGACTTCGGAAAGGGTTGGGATAAGGATCTGCCATATGCCGAGTTCTCATACAATAATAGCTACCAAGCCAGTTTGCAGATGGCTCCATTTGAAGCTCTGTATGGCAGGAAATGCCGGACCCCGCTCCTTTGGGATCAGGTGGGAGAGCGTCAACTCCTCGGACGAGTTGATCAAAGAAAGTGAAAGTAAAGTAAAAACTATTGGGGCGTCAGAAAGTAGCCCAATCTCGACAAAAGAGTTATGCCGATAACCGTCGGAGGGAATTGAACTTTGAGGTAGGAGATGTTGTCTATCTCGAGTTACCCCACTCAGGTGTGAGAGATTCGAGGCGAAAGGTAAACTCGCACCCAGGTATATTGGGCCATACAAGATTTTGGCAAAGCGTGGAGAGGTAGCTTATCAGCTAGAATTGCCAGAAGCCCTGTCAGCAGTACATAATGTCTTTCACGTATCGCAATTAAAGAAATGTCTGCGAGAACCGGAAGACCATACCTTTCTGGAAAGCTTCGACCTTCAAGAAGATCTCACCTACGTGGAGCGACCAATTAAAATTCTGGATGTCGCAGAGCGTGTTACCAGAAGCAGAATCATCAGATCGTACAAGGTACAATGGAGTCATCATCCAGAAAGTGAAGCTACATGGGAGAATGAAGACGAACTCAAGGCCAACTACCCGATCTTTTATAACCAAGCTGAATCTCGGTTCGAGATTCCCTTTAAGAGGTAGGTTTGTAACAGCCCAAATTTTGAAGAAATTAAAATTTATGTATTTTGTGGATTTTCTGGAATTTTCAAAGGCTTTCCTTAATTAATTTAAAGCTAAACAAATTTATGTGCAAAATCTACTACCACAAAATAGCTGGAAATATTTTATTTAAGTCCTAAATGCTCCAGAGAATTTCTGTGAATTTTCTCAGAATTTTTGGACTTAAATTGTTATATTCTAAAGCCAAATTGAATTATCAGTATTTAATTAAATCAGAAATCAAAAGAAATTACAAAAAGCAGTGTGCGGGCGAAACCCACTCGGCCGGACCATTTTTTCAGCGCCAGCGGCCGCTCCGCCGCGCCTCTCCTCTCTCTGACTGCCAACAGGACCCACCTGACAGTCTCTCCATCTCTCACACTCTCGCGCCGCTTCGGTCGTTGTCAGCCGTCGGATCTAAATCCAACGGCCAGAACGCAATGAAGCATTCGGACGGCTCGAACATCCCAACCACCGGTGACCGTTAGATACGGATCGAGCGGCTCCCATAAGACACAAACTTAAACACACCCGCAATCTATTTCAACCGTTGGATCAAATCCAGGTGCATCAATTGTAACTTACCGATTCGCCCCGTCTTTGTCCACCGTTGGATTAAAATCGGACGCAGCTGGGTCATCGTCCTCCTTTCCTTTCTTCCTCCCTCACTTTCCTTTTTCTCGCCGCGCCGTCCGCCATTGACACGGGCTCGGACCTTCCAAAACTCGGTGCAATCTCCGTTAAATCCCCACGATCCCGCGCGCATTAAGACCGCCGCATCAAATCGCACCCGTTTCGGCCTTTCCTTTCCATCTCCGGCCCGAATCCGTAACCGCGGTGATGCCGCACGGAGCCGTGCCCTCCACGGCAAACGATGCACTCGCGCCTATAAATAAGGCGTCGGGCGCCTCCTCACTGCAACACGCCGCCACCACTCACTGCCTTTCTCCTCCCTCCTAGCGCACTAGCTTCGAGATCTTCACCGGCGACCGCGGAAGCTTCGAGCTTCGTTTACGCCGCCACCAGAGTCGCTTCGTCCTCGTCTCGACACGGCCGCCGCCGCAGCGTCGCCAAAGCCCACGCGACCACTCACTCTCTGGAGCCGCGAACACCTCCGTCGCCGTCGACCCCAAGCCGCCGCCGCCAAACTCCGTCGCCGACGACCTTCCGGCCACGCTCCGCCGCTGTCTTGGTAACTCCTAGGTTCGCACGGCTCCCCTCTTTCGTTTGCACCCACTCTCAAGCCTCGCCGTGGCTCGTAGCGCCGGCGAGGGTGATCACCGGAGTACCTCCGTCGAGCACGCGTGGCCATGCCACATCATCGCCATCTGGCGCCACCTCACGAAAAGCGCAGGTGGCGCTGCGTGTCGCGTCGATGTCGGCGCTGCGTGGCGGGTCCGCGCCCGGCCGCGCGACGGCTCGGTGGAATAAGTCCACCGTGAGCGTGTCGTGACACGTGGGGCCCGCATGTCGAGAATTCTTTTAATTCTTTAATTCCCGGAAAATTCATCATTGGCGTCGACTGCGCAATAAATAAATTTCCTTTAGAAAAATAATTGAGAGAATTCAAATAAATTCAGATTTTGTATTAAACTTCTAAAATTCATAACTTTTGCATATGAACTCCAAATTGGGTGGTTCAAATTGCAAAATTTGTCTAAAATCATAATCTAGCTAACTAAAGCAAAATATTTCATTTTGGAGTTAGTTTGAGCTGAGTTTTGAATTTATTTGAATTTGAGTTGATTTTGTCGTAATTTCACGTATAGACCTTGGCGACTCGGAGAGTTAAATCCTTCCGACGATTTAGAATTTCAAGACTTCAACGAAGGCAAGTTACACTATTGATCATATTGCTCCCAGTATTTTAAATTATTTAATTCTGTTTTAAATTACTATCGCATGCATATGTTTATATATTGGTTAAAATGTCTGTTTATATATAGTTACTCCAATCTCCATTGTATGGCCAATTTGATTTTTGAATATGAATACCATGACACCCTTAGGCAAAGTTATATTAAAATTTGACATATGCTTAGCCACGCTTAGACCACTTTTATTTGGGTAGGTTTAGCCAAATCCTTTGCAATTGATTTTAAATTGTTTGGTGGTATTGTTTTACCACTAAGGCTTCTTATGAGTTTTCACTCTAAATAAAATAAAATGGGTTTGGACTTGGGCGTGATGGAAGTATGGTGGGTGCAGAGTTCTTGCACCGCCTAATCTGGTTAGGATTACGGCCCATGGGTTTATTTAAATGGAAAGTCGCCCAAGTCGATTAAGGACCGGTCTTTGAGCGTATTTTGCTCGCCTTACCGTACCACCACATGTCCGGAATGGGACAGATTTGGCTAAATAATCTGTGGTATCTTAGTGATATTTATGCTATGTTGTATGTGTGGGTGTTGGTTAGACATTAGTCCCACCCGCGCAAGAGGGGCTTCAGGAGGATGGTTAGTCAATGGTAGTGAAACCTTAGCGGGCATAAATACATTAAGATCTTGCTTTATAACGGCCTCATGATAATTGCTTAGTCACACGCCTTGGAGCGTGCATTGGCCGACATTAAAGCATATTATCTCGTGTGGGTAAAGGCTGTACAAACTCTGCGAGTAGAAACTATTCGAATAGCGGCGTCATGATTATGGACATGCTAGCAAAGCCACTCTAAGTTAGACTTGTTTTTGGTTTATAAAATGATTTCCACAGATGTTTTTAGGATGGATAATCCTATGGTAAAATTAGGCGGTTAGCCAAAGTGTTAGGAGGGTATCCTTCACTATTCATTTATTGGAGGTTATCCACGATTCATTGTCATCTTAATCATCGATTTCAAGCGGTATTAAAATTGGCCTTAGAAAACTATTAGTGTTATTTAATCCGAAAATGCCGTTTATGCAAAACAACCCCGCCATTATCCTTTGTTTACCCTATGCATGCATTAATCTTCAATATTGGGTGTAACTTGCAAGCACGGTAGTTGTGCTTACTCTTCTTTGAATAATCTTTATTCGGAGAAGACCTCTATCGGGACGGTGAGGACACGGGCGAATAGGCTACGTCCCGAGCGATTACTGTGGCAAGTCGTGTGGCCTACTACTACTTTTTCATTTGTGGTATTTCTTTCCTTTTGGCCTCGAGCCGGTTGTAATAAAACTCTGAGATAATGTTAATAAAGAGCGTGATATGATTTTGCTATCACTTTTGATGACTGTGTACACTGGAAATCCTGGACTAGTGTATGCACACAGAGAATTCGGGATCCTTCGTTTCCGGGTTCGACAAATACCAATCCACACAAACGATAAATAAAGTAAACGATTAGTTTGAATAATAAATAAGGGTTTTGACCTTATGGTCGAGTTTACACTTATTGAGCCACGCAGGGCGAACAGAGAATAAAATAGCAGCGGAACATAAATAGCTTCAACGTAGATCCCATCAATTCACCACAGGCAACCGACTGGGATCCAGACCTTAACGATCAGCAACCTTCGGCGAACTCCTCCTCGAAAGCAGGCGTAGACTCCTCCTCTTCTGTAGGTTTGGGTGCAAGTTTTACAATAAGCGTGAGTGGAATCATACCACAGAATGCAATTTATAGATGCAAGCTTATTCCAAAAGAAAAGGCTTCTGTGGTTCTTTTGCGTAAAAGCAACATTTGCAATTTGAATACAATAATAGATTGAAATGCAGTTCAAAACAAATAGACAATATGAATTTAACAGTTATTTTCACAAAGACACAAAGCTAAACAGATTATTTCACATAGCCATATGACTTAGATCACATAGCTCCCATCCCACATTTTATGAAAACTACCCCTCGTGTGAAATCCCCGAGCATGTCTATGACCGCGGACGCGACTATTCGAATAGATTGATTTAACACTCTGCAGAGGTTGTACACTTTACCCACACGATACAACTAGTGTTGCAAGCACTAATCATAACAAAACGGTTTAGAAACTTCATCTTAACATTGACACTCCCGATGTGCTTACAAACCGCTATGCCAACCCAAACGAAGCGCTTTGGCATAACACGCACCGCTAGACAGGGACACGGCGAACCGCCCCGTGATGCGACTACCTTGTAGTACACACCTCCACCCATAACCTAACCTACCACCTGAGTAATCAATGCCAAGAATCCATAACCTACTAAGTTAGGCCCGTCCCATCAGGCATGTGGTCATACAGTAAGGTTCAGTTCAATGACGCACAAAGTTAAGTCCTTAATTGACCAAGGTAAGACTTCCATTCTCTAACTATACCACAAAGATCATTATTCCCATGCACAAAGCTTCCACCGTATCACAAAGTATCCACCACTTGCCTCAGTCTAAATCCTTTCCCACCCAGTTGGTTTTAGTGCAACACATGCTATCATGAAATAATAACACATAGCACACAGTTTTACACAAAGTTCCATAGTCACTTAGTCAAATTTAATATTTGCAACTCGAATGAAATGTGAGACTCGTAACATGGCTAAGCAATTGTACTCGCATCTAACCAACCCACGTTGGTGCTACAATATTACCAACTAATAACCAATCTAGGGTGACAAGGTATTATGACATACAAGGCCAAAGTGTATTAACAAATTGGATGATAACTATACCCAAAAGCATTTAAATACATAATTGAAGTAGAATGCAATACTTTGAAACAAAGTAATTTGAAAACTGGGTTCAAGATGATCAAAGGTATGACTTGCCTTGGAAAAGGTCTAAGTACTGGTCTTGATCTTGAGGTGCTCCTTCTTCTCCAAAATTTCCCGACGAATCGACGTCTACTCGCAAACGAAACAAATAAACAAAACAAATAAATAACAAAGGCAAAACAAACTCCAAAAATTAAATAAAAATCTCAGATAAATAGAGCTCGAATTTAGATAAATTTTGGAATTTGAATGGGCTCAATCGGAGTTCGGATGCAAAAGTTATGTGCTCTGGAAGTTTAAATTTAAAAGAAACCCTAATTTTGGATTTACTGGAATTTCTGAATTATTTCTTAATAGAAAAATCGGATTATTGCGCAAGCACGACGTCAGCATAGGGATTTCGGAAATAACAGAAAAAAAAGAAAACACTGACATGTGGGACCCACATGTCAGCGAGATGGCTCACGGTGGACTGGGTCTACCGAGCACAGGACACGGGGACCGGTGGACTCGCCGCGCGCGCATGTGGCGCCGAGCGGAGCGAACACGCACGCGTGACACGTCGGCACACAAGATGAGGTGGCGGGTGACTTGGCGTCCACGTCGGACCCGACGACAAGGGCGGCACTGGACCCGATGGTCGCCGGCGAACGACGGCTCCTCGTCGGCGGCGGATGGTACCAGCGTGTAGAGGATGCAACGGCGATCACGATGAGGTGCTCACTGGTGCTCGGGGGTGACGAGAGTGGCCGGTGGCGAGGTTTATGCGGCGACGGCGTTGGAGGGGTTCCCCGGCGTTGACGATGGCGGTTCTGAGATGCAGGCAACACTGTGATCCCGAAGATGGCCTCCACTGACGACGAGGTGGTCTGGAATGGTGACGGTGGCGAAGAGGTCCTTCGGCCGGAGTTGGAGACAAAGGTGGGGGCTAGGGCTCCTGGCGGCGCGTCACGGGGTGTGCCTCCCGAGGGTCCTCGGGGCCTTAAATATCCCCGGGAGGCATGTCCGTGAAGAACACAGCGCGCGGCGGAGAACTCGGAAGGAAGGTGGAGTCCGCGTCGAGAACGATGCTGACGTGGCAGACGGGCCCACATGTCAGCGAGAGCCTACGCACGTGAACGATCGGGACAAGAGAGTTACCGTCCAGATCTGATCGAACGGCTCACAATCAATGGGACGTTCGGGCCGCCCGAACAGCACAACGCCATCGGACCATCCATTCTTGATCGAACGGCTCACAAACAAGGGGACGCTCGGGTTGCCCAAAAGCCCATCTCCATCGGACCATTCAAAGAGAATCGGACAGTGGAGGTTTAGCGCGCTCACGCGAGGAGAGAGGAGGGAGGATGACACGCGGGGACCACCTGTCAGAGAGAGGCGGGCTCGCGCGCGCGTGAAATGGTGAGCAGTGGGCGAAGGAGGGTTTGAAGTGGTTTCGCCCAAGAGCTTTTTCCGAGATTTTAAATAGCTTTTCTATTTTGTAAAATACCAGAAATTCAAATAAGCAATAGAAAATAGCAAATGAACTTAGAAAAAATTCTAGAAAAATCTAGAAAATATATGTGAGCACAGAGAACCCAAATAAAATAGTTTTGACTATTGTTTATGTTGGGATTATTCACAGTAAATGTTTTTGATTGTAAAGTCCAATATTAAGCTTTTGAATTAAACTCAAATAAATCCAAATGGTGACTTTTTCTCCCTACTAACTATTCAAAAGATTTTTAAACTCAGAAAATTGGGATGTTACAACTACTCATCATCTGCAGTTCTGCGCCTCTACAGTGTTGATACCCATCTTGAGTGCCTTGCGCTGTCAGTACGTGGGAGCACTATTGTAAGGACATTTTTGTCCATATGAAATACGAGTTCAATTACGGGGGTGTATTTCAGAGAAATTGGCTCAAAAGCTCCATAATGGCATTCCTGATAGTACCGTCTCTCGAGAGTTGAATATTTCAAATAACCAATTAAGGAGTGCCATATCTCTAAATCAAGCACTTAAATAGTGGCATATATCAAATTTTCCTATTTTTATTTATTTAGTTATTTTGCATGCTAGGCTGATTTGAATAGCGCTTAACATGCCTCCCTTTAAATCATGGTTTCAGACAAAAGGTTGGTTCATGGTTTCATCCATTAAAAGCTCCCTCTTTGGAAAGGTTTCTTAAATTACAGAGTTTGCATTGTACCTTGGGAGATATAGAGAGACATGAACCAATATTGCCTCTTTATGGTTGGCAATCAGCTGATACTCTGTGTGTATTTCGAGCTGTTAGGAAACCGAGTCCCGCACGGGATGAGGTGTGGCTCCACAGTGGAGCCCCTCACGGTTTCTCCTCCTTCTCCAAGACGGAGAGGTGGCCGCATACCACTATATATTTAAATGAGAGACTATTTATTTTGTACATATCAAATCATTGTAATAAAGAAGTCGACGTGTTGCCCTCTCACATATCTTGTGTCAATTTATTTATCTACTATTGCTCTTGCTAATTATTGTGATTTCTCTTGTTCTAGCAAAATGATTGACTTGGATCGCTCGGCGACACTAGTTTCGAAAGTGTCTTGAGCAGATGGGTGTTAGACCTTGCTTGTGAAGCAAAACCAGACCTGCCTCGAGAACAAGCAGGCTCAACGGCGTTGGTTTATATTGACTACTCATCGTCTGCGGTTAGGGGTGAAAACGATCGGATAGTTTCCGACCGATCCGGACGGAAGCGGATTCGGATTGTCTCGGATCGGATTTTTCTCGGATCAGAAAGAAATTCGGATTTTCCTGTCGGAAACGGAAACAAATACGGTAGGCATGCTATTCGGCGAATACGAATACAGATTATCCGGATAAGACGAATGTTGGATATCCGGATTTTGGCCCAAAAGAGAAAAGGAGATTTTAATTAATGGCGCATGTCACGTCACATGCTGGCGCATGGTCACCATGAGCCAACCAATTAGTGGCAATTAGATTAGTTAGATTAGTGATTAGTTAGGTTAATTAGTTAGGTTAGGGCTGAAATTTGAAGAAATTTTAAAATATAGCAAATGAGTTCAAAAAATTCTGAAATTTTTTGTGGAGTCTCCTGATACCGTGTACTTGCTTGTGTAATTTTTTTATAATTTTATTCATTCCGTATTTTTATCGCTATTTCGTATAAGTGTTATGTTCGTACGAATAAAATAGCGATAAAAATCTGGAATGAATAAAATTAAGAAAAATTTACAAAAGCAAGTACACAATGTCGGGAGGCTCTACCAAAAAATTCATAATTTTTTGAACTCATTTGCTATATTTTAAAATTTCTCCAAAATTTAGCCCTAACCTAACTAATCAGTAACCTAACTAATTAACCTAACTAATCTAATTGCCACTAATTGGCTGGCGCATGGCCACCGTGCACCAGTGTGTGACGTGGCGCGAGGGCGGGCCGGCGGGGACACACGACGGCGGCTCCAGCGTGGGCGCATGGTGGCGTGCGCCAAGGCCACGTGGTAGCCTCTCCCGCGTTGGCGCACGGTGGCTGTGCGCCAACACTGCCATTTTTGCAAATATGATGTGCACGTGGTTAGATATGAAAATACGACATGAAATCGCGCTAGATTAGCCAAAAACTCTCAGTTGTTCCTCCATGTACCTCGGTTTGAGATCACAACTGCATAGTAACTACAGGCCCTAAAAATATACGAAAGTGCTAAAAAACTATCGCATGATTTTTTTTGTGAAATCAGTTGAATTTCTGACCTTGTGATGCGCTTGAGATCCGTGCTGAGAGCCGGCGGGTTCGTCTTCCCCAGCGGTGGGTGGCGGTGGCGCCGCCAAACACAGGTGAGGAAGAGGGCGGTGGGCTTCGCCGGATTAGGTTTTGGATTCACCGGGGCCCGGCTATAGAGGGAGGGAGGGGCGGCGGAGGCACGGCGGTGGGCGGCGGTGGCGCAGCCGGTCGCTGGTTGGAGGAGGGCGGTGGGCGATGGAGGTCGGCGGGGAAGCAGAGGAATGGACTAGAAATTAGGAGGTGAGTGTGGCGATGGCGGATCCGGCGGTGGTAGCCGTCGGAGACGGGGAAGAAGGTGGCAGCGGGGGAAGCACGGGAGGAGCAGGGTGGTGAGGGAGAAAGATGGTGTGGAGGAGCAGGGGCGTCGAGGGTGGCGAACGCAGGTGAGGAAGAGGGCGGTGGGCTTCGCCGGATTAGGTTTTGGGTTTACCGGGGCCCGGCTATAGACGAAGGGAGGGGCAACAGAGGCACGACAGTGGGCGGCGGTGGCGGAGGGCCGGCGAGGCGGCAGTGGAGCAGCCGGGCACGGGTCGAAAGAGGGCGGTGGGTGGTGGAGGTCGGCGGGGAGCAAAGGAATGGACTAGAAATTAGGAGGCGGGGGTGGTGATGGCGGATCCGGCGACAGTAGCCACCGGAGACAGGGAAGAAGGTGGCGGCAGGGGAGCACAGGAGGAGGAGGAGCATGGGCGGCTGGGGAGCACGGGAGGATTTGGGGAAGGAGGAGGATTTGGGGAAGAAGGTTGAGAAGATGGGTTGTATAGGATTTTGGGGAGGAATCTGGAACGTTGGATGGAGATCCAGTGGTTGCAAAGTCTGACTGATTTTATTCCAAAAAATAGTTGAATGAGGGATAGACAGTCCCAAAAATATAACATGAGCTGACTGCAGACCACCCATCGAGGGAAAACCCATTTCGGGCGTCATTCATTGTCAGTAGTCCATTGGGTGGCTGGTTGAATTTTGGAGGCGCCTAATTCTGTCAAGGATCTCATAAAAAATCATATCCGGATTAGAAGAATTTCATTTTCTTTAGTTTATTAGCTTTTAAACGGATGACGGATCCAGAACGAAAATGACCGAAGGTCCTCACTTCTCATACATATCACACATATTTAATTATTAAGCAAATTTGTGGTTTAAGGTGTTATCTTATTTTAGATCAGGAGTGTGTATACTATATATATACATAACTATATCTAAAAATAATAATTTTTTAGTCTAATGTCTTGTGCACCCTGATGAATCACCGTAGATCCACCTTAAACCCAAGCTAAAGCATTTAACTGAAGCCAATAGTCATCACACTGCCTCTCCCCACGAAAAGCGCCCCCCGCCCCTCCGGTTCGAAACCAGTCCAAGTCGGCAGCCATGCTCCGCCGCCGCCTCCTCCGCCTCCGCCACTACTCCTCCGACGCCGTGCACCTCTCCTCGCCGACCTTCGCCGTCTTCGGTGCCAACACCGGCGTCGGTAAGACCCTCGTCTCCGCGGGCCTCGCCGCCTCCCTCCTCCGCTCCCCACCGCCTCCCCCTCCGCCGTTCTCTACCTCAAGCCGCTCCAGACCGGCTTCCCCGCCGACTCCGACGCGGCCTTCCTCTTCCGCAGGGTCCCTGCGCTCCTCCGCCCTTCCCACCCCGCCCGCCTCGTCGCCTCCCTCGACACCCTCTCCCCTGCCCCCTCCCTGGAGCCCCTGCTCCCTTCCTCCGAGGAAACGGCCTTCGCATACCACGGAGAGGGCGAGGCGATGAGTAAGCTGCTGGTGTGCAGAACGCTGTACGCGTGGCGGGAGGCGGTGTCGCCGCACCTGGCGGCGGAGAGGGAGGGGATGGCGGTGGAGGACGCGCTGGTCAGGTGGCGCCTGGCGGCGTGCCTGGTCGAGGGGGAGGAGCTGGGGAATGGGGAGGGGGAGGTGTGGAAGCTGGTCGAGACGGCAGGCGGCGTGGCCAGCCCCGGTCCGTCTGGCACGCTGCAGTGCGATCTCTACCGGTGCGTCCCAAAATACGCTATTTCTATTTAGTTAATGTTAGCGAATTTGGGTACCATATATGTCTCGCGGGATGTTTCCATAATCTGAGTTAGTTGAGGAAATTAATGATGTTTAGGTTTAGCATGGTGCAATTGGCATGTGTGCATTGTACACCCATTGTCGATCTTTTGGTCGAGCTAGTTAATGTGATTCATGTTCTGTGTATTCCCTATCTATAAGATAGTTCAATGCTAGAAAAATTTATTAGTCTCTTGCATGGAAATTGCAATCTCAACGGTACTCTGTAAGAGACTAAGAGGGTGGCATGAAAGTTAGATAACAATGGTGGTTAATGGGCATTCTGTTATACTGGATTCCGGTGAATGATCTGCTGCTTTGAAGTTTTTCTCGAAGTATATTGAATACCGCGTTTAATTGTCTCATTCGGGTAATGATAAGCATGAATCGAGTGAAATTTCATGTGCTGAAGCAGTTTCTGTGTTCGATTATACAAGTGCTGTAAACAGTCATGTATCCAAGATCCTAGTACTATCCGAGTTAAGTTTATTGTTGCCAATTCCTAACTAGATCTGTAGCAGTTTCTGAACTTGTGATGATCATTACTGACTTCTCATCTAATTTTGATTTTTGACATATTTTCATTTTTTTGAACATAGCACTTGTGGTGACATTACCAAATATTTCAGATCATACTTCAAAATTTCTAAACTACTTTTGAATTGGTTACATCTATTTTTTTTTTGAAACTTGGTTAAATCAATTCTTAAAGAACCTTCTGACGGTCTGACCTGTTAACTGTTAAAACTCTTGACATGTCTTCATATTAGGTTGATTTACTTTGCCACCCCTTTGATTATGTGCAACTTTTGACAGGCCATTTAGGTTGCCTGCTATTCTTGTTGGAGATGGCCGTCTTGGTGGTATTTCATCCACTTTATCTGCATATGAAGCTCTGTTGCTCAGAGGATATGATGTGAGCGCAGTTATTTTGGAAGAACGTGGTTTGTCAAACGACAAGTTCCTTCTTTCTTACTTGAAAAACAGGTGACACACGGGTTTCTGTTCTTGATCAGTCTTTTAATCCTATTATTTTGTGAATAAAATGTTTTAGCAGCTCCAATTTTCTATGGGTATGACAGCTTTGTATTGTTTGTGTTATGTAGGGTACCTGTGCTTGTCCTGCCACCTATACCAGAAGATCCTTCAGATGACCTAACTTATTGGTTTTCTGAATCATCTTCAGTTTTTAGCTTGCTTAAAGATGCCCTGCAATATTTTCATTCTAGAAGAATTCAAAGGTTAAATAGTATGCAAAGAAAATCAAAGGATTTACTATGGTGGCCCTTCACTCAGCACAATCTTGTCCCCGAAGATGCTGTTACAGTAATTGATTCACGTTGTGGTGAGAATTTCTCAGTATACAAGGTTTGTCAAATGTCTACTTCTAATATTTGAAAAGAAATTTGAATGAAGCTTTGCTAATATATCAAGTGTTGGCTGGAGCATTAACCATTGTTGTGATTTTTTTGATGTAGGTTAAAGACAACAAGATGATGATCATCCCTCAGTTTGATGCATGTGCAAGTTGGTGGACTCAAGGACCTGATTCTAACTTGCAGGTTATTGTCCTTGCATCTTCCTGCATCTGCGAAATCTCTTTTACCTTGGTTTGCTAAGGGAACTCTCATTACAGGTGTTCCATTGCTAAAGTTGTGTACGTTGAACTTTTTACAGGCAGTTTTGTAGCCTAAACTTCTCTTTGCTCATTAGATTGAACTTGCAAGAGATATGGGTTATGCTGCTGCAAGGTATGGCCATGTGATGTTTCCAGAGAATGTTAATGAGCCTGCTCTTCGTTGTGCAGAACTTTTGCTTGGGGGAGTTGGTAAAGGTCGGTGCTTTTACTTGTTTTCTATTGATTATAATGCTATGCACAATTAAAACCGAGGAGTGTAGGTCTCCCCTTAATGAACAAAATGATGTATCACTATGAAAATTGACAAGTAGCTTTAAGTACCTTTAAGCCGCCAAATTCCAATCCATACTTTATCTTGAGTATATCTAGAGCTTATGCGCTTGATAGATAATTGTGTTCATCTTAAGAAAGGAGACAATAAAAAGGACAGGTGTGTGAAATGATACTTGCTTATCTGTGCCATATTGATCTTTGAATTTTGCACATGAAAGCTATTTCTTGTTTGATGCCTTAATAATTGTTCAGCTGTTCTTGTTTTGTTATTTATGTCCTGCTAGTCAAGCCACATTGCTGAGAAACATCTCATTCATTGACACAGCTTCCCTTTATTTTGTTGGTCAGATTGGGCTTCCCGAGTTTATTATTCGGACAATGGATCAACTGCAATTGAAATTGCTCTGAAGATGGCATTTCGTAAGTTTGCACTTGATCATGGAATTGTAATGGACAGTGACAAGAGTATCAAAAATCAAAGAAATATTCAGTTTAAGGTCTGTTGCTCTTACACTGAACATCCTAGTCTTCGTTACTTCATTTTGTTAACTGTCAATTAATGTTTACTGTGAGAGAGATTTTTCATATTACTCTTGGAATCTACACTGTTTACAATTGACCTGGTTTATATTAGTTAGGTCGTTTCTTAATTCACTAAAATGGTTTGACTAGGTTCTTCCAACTTCTATTTGCATTTTAATGTGATGGTGTTTATCATAGTAATTGCATTACTCTATATGCTTTTACTTGAATGTTGGCCAAGAATAGCATAAGAAGTCCAATAATCATCCAGGTACTTGAAATTTGGCAACATATTTTTGGGTAAACATATATTTACAAATCCTCAGTTTTCTAGTTGAAAATCAAGGAAATATATATTTCACAGAACATGTTTGTTTAGATTTTCTGATACCTTTGTTAGACCTGATTCTACGCTGAAATCTTGTCAACAACATTATGATTACATCATAATAAAGTATGTGACAAATGTATGTAGATCAAATTATGGATTAATGCGCCATAACCACTTGTGAGTCAGATAAGGTATGCAATGTATAACAATAGTACAACATTCAATTAGACTTTGACGTTACTTGTTACATTCATAGTCTGTTTTACTGAGGAGCGGTGAATACGTTCATTTAGCATAGCACAGTATGAGATGTTTGAGAAATTGACCTTTGGATTTAGGTAGGACCATTTAATAAAGGGAAAATTCCCTATATATCACTGGATGCAAATTGTTTTCTTTAACATACAACTCAAACTTTCTGAGACACCTTGGCCCAACACTGAGCCCAGAATGTCATCTAAACTATTTTTACTATCAATTTAAACCATAATTATTAATAATTCCAGCAAGCAATACATGAAATAAAACTCCACAATGGGCCACCTTTCAACAATCATAATAATATAAATGCATAAATGATTAACTTTCACAACTTGGAACCACACGCCCAAAAATGCTCGGGGCTAGGCCCCTAAGAATGCTTGGGGCACTCGTGCCTGAGAACGTCTGGAACCATGCGTCCGGGAGCATTGGTTAGCAACAATTAATATAATCAAACCATATTTGGATAGACCAATATTTCAATTATTAAGCTAATAATAACCAAGTCTACTAATCAACCCCAAATGAAGGTATCATGTCTCTAGATTTAGTGAAAGCAACTAAGTAAAGATGTATGTGTGAATGATTGCATGTGATGCACATGTGTTATTCTAACCCATGCAAGGTTGTCACGGCATCGCCTAGTCGACGCCAAGTTGTCCCGTCGGCTGGAGGCAGACGCCGGGGTCCTTCGCCCAGGCCAAGGGACTTAGGCGAGCGACTGAGGCTGGGGCTTCGAGTGAGACTAGGGACTTGGCCGCCGCCGCCCCACTCCAGCTCACTTGCGCCACTGCCGCCCCCATCTCCAGCTAATTTCCGTCGCTGCCGCTAGCCCGCCGCTGTAGGAAGATGGTCGCCGCGAGAGATGAGAGGAGGGGAGAGGGGAGATGGAAGAGGAAGAGAGGGTGTAAGAGTTGCTTCGGGCCAATCATCCCGGAGGTTGTGAGTAGGAGACTAGAGGAGGAATATACGAAGAGCACAAGCAGAGCTCTCATGGAGGAGGAGAGAGGAGAAGCATTGTTGATTCGTGGTGAGGAAGAAGAGAAAGATAGTCACGTGCTTAAGAGGGCTAAGAGGGGGTGAGAGCAGTAAATAGGAGGAGAGAGAGACTGATATAGTAATTTTTTAACAAAAGGTGGAGCTACATGCCAGCTTCTCCTCTGCTGTCTGCCGATTCACACAATCTAAGATCTTCTGTAGTTGGCCTATTCCTTTGCTTCTCCTTGTTCATTTTTTCCTCCCTTTTTCTCTTTTCTTTTTCAAATATTCTTAGATTACATTATAACAATCGACTTTATAATTGGGTCATATTCTTTTCTTTTTCAAATTATCTTTTTCTTTTCTAGAGAATTTGGAGTATATTCATTTAATTCCCTGCCATTTGAGGTATTATATGAGGTATATTTATTTAATTCCCTACCATATGAAGTATTATTTATCATTTTTATTTCCATCGTCTACCTCTCGCCATGGCGGGCACCTAGGCATCCTAGCACCTTGTGGTCGCCGCAACTTGCCGGAGCGCCGTGAGCCCGTGACAACCTTGATCCCATGCATGTCGCTTTCATTGATCACTTAAAAGCGACAACAAAGCAATAGTGAGTCTTAAGACCTAGCAAATACGTAATAGAATAATAAAAAATAGTTTATCAATCATGAAGAATAATATCATCATTATTCATGTGTTTAAATAATATTATCATCTTTCCATTAATGCAATGCATCTCTATTTTACATGCTCATTAAGGATATGTATCAAGATGTTGTGATTAATGTCAGAACATGTGGTGGTGATACTAGTGATTTCCCTATTAAGATAGGACTACACCAAGGGTCAGCGTTGAGCCCATACATTTTTGCCCTAGTGATGGACGAGGTCACGTGGGACATGCAAGGAGATATCCCTTGGTGTATGCTTTTCGCTGATGATGTAGTGTTAGTTGATGAGTGTAGGATAGGTGTCGATAGGAATCTGGAGATGTGGAGGAAGATCCTAGAATCGAAGGGCTTTAGACTTAGTAGGGCTAAAACTGAGTATATGAAGTGTGATTTCAGCGATGCTGGGGCAGATGATTGGGATGTTAGGCTGGACGGACAAGTAGTGCCTAAGAAGGACACGTTTTGATTTTTTGGGATCGATGCTACAGCGAGACGGAGAGATTGATGAAGACGTGAGCCACAGGATTAGAGCGGAGTGGGTGAAATGGCGCCAAAGCATCGGGTGTCCTGTGTGACAAAAAAGTTCCTCAAAAGTTAAAGGGTAAGTTTTATAGAACGGCGATCAGACCTGCAATGCTTTATGGAGCAAAATGTTGGGCGATTAAAAGACAACATATACAGAAGATGAGTGTAGCGGAGATGAGGATGCTGCGGTGGATATGTGGTCACACAAGGCGAGATCGAATCCGCAATGAGGATATACGTGATAGGGTGGGGGTAGCACCAATTGAAGAGAAGCTTGTCCAACATCGCTTGAGATGGTTTGGACATCTCCAACGGAGGCCTTCTGAGGCACCGGTACGTAGTGGAATTTTAAGACGTACTGAAAATGTAAGAAGAGGCAGAGGTTGACCAAGACTAACGTGGGAGTAAGCAGTTAAAAGAGATTTGAGGGATTGGAATGTAGCTAAAGAATTATCTTTGGATAGGAGCGCATGGAAGTTAGTGATCCACGTACCGGAACCATAAGAAGGTTTAGGGGCTGTGTTTTAGGCTCTCGGCTCGGATAACGAGATGTTCAGTTTAGGGTTTTAGCCTTGTAGGTTTTATTATTATTATTATTATATTTTTTTATTTACAGGGCTCGTCTCTTTGACTTTGAGGAGGTTTCATTTTTAGCCTACCCTAACTTGTTTGAGATCAAATGCTTTGTTGTTGTTGTATTTGATCATCTCATCGCTCGTACCGATACCATGAGTGAACACCCGCGTCAGTGTTCATCCTTTCATCAGCTCGTCCTACAAGAAACCAGGGATCTCTCGACTCTTGTGGAGTTCTACCACCATGGTAGATATCATATGACCACCAAAAGTGGTTTTCATCAATCATTACATGATTGTGTACATGATGTAAAAATTCAATTTTGTTCTATTAACATGATCTATTACCATCATATTACCATCACTACCATATCATCATCATTATTATATCATCATCATGGTCATATCATCATCATTATTATATCATCATCATGGTCATATCATCATCATTATCATAAGCATGGATAAAACATAAATATATCATGACAGATTAATTGTAAAGACAAGTAGCAGATCTTTAGAGGCATGGTATGTGGTCGGCGGATTCCTCTGCCACGGGCCCGTAGCCATTTGGGCCCACTACTGGGCTTATCAACACCGCTGAGGCGTTGAGGCTTCCTCTAACACCATTGCTTGCCAGGGCCCTGCATAGGCTATCAACTGGCACGCACTACTTGCCCCTCAGAACTCTTTTTCCTCTGGCTCAGTGACCCCTCTAGCCCCTAGCCTCAACAAATGTCACATATACGCTGTCTCCGCCATCTCCCTCTACCTCTGCTACATCTAGGAACTTTCACCTCCACTGAGGTCACTGGTGTGACTGATGTAGAGCTCACACACTGAATGTTGGATGCTGTAGTCTGGTCAACTGCAGCCATTGAGATTTTATATTTGGGAAATTAGGTCAGTAGCATTTCCAAAATAGTGTAATTTGGAAAATAACACTCTAAAGGCTTGTTTGGATAGGGGGATTTTGATTCAAATCCTTAGGATTTAATTCCAATTTTAATTAAATCCCAAAAATTCCTAAATAAATCCACCTCATCCAAACACCCCCTAAAAAACCCCACTGGCTAGTAGCACCCTATGATGCACGGACACGCATGTCGAACATGGGATTCGTCATTTTCTAAAATATAGCGACACGGGGACACGGCTATATATATATATATTCAGATGCATGAAGAACTAAATTTCAAATGTATGAAGAATGAAGGATGCCAGAAAGATCTAAATTTCAGATCTATGAAGGAGCATGGAGAAGAATGGAGAGGAAGGAGTGTGAGAAGATTGACTCACTGGGCTCATCGCCGGTCGCCGGAGGATGCAGTCACCGCCGACCTTCGGTCACCGCTAGAGGAGGCAGCTTGTGACCTGTACCAGCGGTCAAACCGGTGGAGGAGGCAACTCGAGGCGGTGGAGAAGGGGGCCGAGGCAAAGGATCCGAGTGCCGAGCGGTGCCAGATTCGAGTGCCTGGATGGTGCCGCCGGTGGCGGCTCGGACGCGAGGCGGCGCTCGGTGGTGCGCCCAGAGAGGAGGCGAGCGAGGCGGCGAGAGGCGGCGACGGATCGAGGCCTCTGCTCTGTGAAGGGCGGCTCGGGGAAGACTAAGGAGGCGACGGCTCGGGGATGCGTGGTCCAACAGAAGGAAGGTAGGGGGCATCGTGAGTTGAGCACAGGAGGAGGGGACTGGTTCGGCTAGGGTTAAGAAGAGGGAGGGGTTCAGTTGGGCTGGCCGTTTGGGCTAAATGGGCTGGGCCCAAGGTTCTAAAAATCGGTAACAGGTGCTCGATAGGTCACCCCATCTAGTAGTGATTATACGGCATAATTGGCCTATTATGCCGCATAACTGGCCCAATTATGCGGTATAACCGGCTAACCAGTAGGGCACCCGTTACTTGTACACGGTCGAGTATACGGCCTAGTATGTCTTTTTAGAATACTGGCCGGGCCGAATGTCTCATATGTGTCCAATACGTATCCGAAATACATTTTCGTTTTTTTCAGACGCCTAATTTTGGACACGCTGCAAATACATGTTTGAGCCGTGTTCGTGTCCGACATGGTGTCCAACACGGACTCGCCACCTTCCAGCCGTGTCCGTGTATCAGATGTAGCACCCCAAATCTCATCAAGTGTGGAAAATAACATTATGAAGGATGTTTTTGCTTTGTTTCATTTATTCACCACTATCAAACTTGGTTGGTCATAAACTCATAATGATCCGCCTCTATTTACCTCATTGATTCTTATTCAGTAACTATATCTAGTGGAACGGTTGAGGCAATGTGGACCAAAAATTTCTAAACCCCATTTTTTCCCCTCCTGCTGATTTGTGTACTTATTAATTGAATTATCTCTAGGTCCTTGCTCTAAATGGTTCCTATCACGGTGATACTCTGGGTGCTATGGAAGCCCAAGCTCCATCAGCTTATACTTCGTTTCTTCAGCAGCCATGGTATGCTCGAAGTTCAGTTTCATATTTACTTGCTGAATGCCTTAAATTATCTGTACCCTTCTTCAGTGATTGTCTTTTCCAACTGTGCCTTTGTTGTACTACTACTTCTCTTTGGTGGCCTAATTGAAATTTCTTATCTCGAATTGTCTTTGAACATAGTGTATGTTCTTACTAAGAAATGAACGCTTTATTCTCTGAACCTCCTGTCTTGCTGTTGGTTTTGAAATAAGTTGATCTGAAACCAGTTACGTGAGGTTTCTTCTGTAGGTATTCTGGGCGGGGACTTTTTCTAGATCCTCCAACAATGTACATTAGAAACAAGACCTGCAATCTTTCTTTGCCCCAGTCGATACAGCATGATCTTCTGAGTCCGGGTGATACATGTCGGTAAATCGTGTTTGACATGTCAGATAATATTATGTGTGGATTTTTATTTAATTGCTCTTTGATTGACAATGCAGGTTTTCCTTCATTAGCTGAAATCTTTTGCAAGACTAGGGACACATCGCCTGCAGCTGATTTATATTCTTCCTACATATCACAGCAACTATCAGAATATTCCCTGTCAAATAATTCAGAGCATATAGCAGCACTGATTATAGAACCAGGTAAGTAAATAGTTCCCCATTGAGCTGATTGGGTATTGTTTGTTTGACATATTCCATCATTCACATTGAGTACAACATTTTTATACAAGCACAGTTTCGGTACCTGTCCTGGTGTGTAACTATGTAAAATCTGACAGTGATTTGTGTGGAACATACATCACATATATGTGTATTCAAATTTTCCTTGCTTTTGCCATTGCATCCACGTTGTCCTTTTAAAATTTTGATCAAGTACTTCCGTTTTGTTGGGATAGACATGTAAAATTGTATAGTTGTCTTTGTTTTTTGTTTATTCTGTTCCCTATGGTAGTGTATGATTCAAAACTCATGAACTCATATTCATGTAGTAATACAAGGTGCCGGGGGAATGCACATGATAGATCCACTTTTCCAGCGAGTACTTGTCAAGGAGTGTAGAAATCGAAAAATCCCTGTCATATTTGATGAGGTATTTACGGGGTTCTGGCGTCTTGGTGTGGAGGTAATATATCACAATATATTTTTGGAGGATATATGATAAAAGTTAGCTTGTCTCTTTCAAAATCTTGACAACTATTCTATTTTCAGTCTGCTTCAGAGTTGCTCGGTTGCTTACCAGATGTTGCCTGCTATGCTAAATTGATGACTGGCGGGATTGTACCATTAGCTGCAACATTAACAACAGAGGCAGTTTTTGACGCCTTCAAAAGTGACTCTAAGGTACCTGAATATGTCTGCTGCATGCTCGGACTTCAATAATATAAAAATATCAATTTTGATATTATGTCAAAAAAGAAAAGAACATTACAATGGATCTGGCGATAGAGGTTAACACTGACAAATTCTTTTACCTGGTCCAGCTTACAGCGCTCTTACATGGTCATTCCTATACTGCTCATGCCATGGGCTGTTCTGCGGCAGTAAAAGCTATCCAATGGTTTAGAGATCCATCCACCAATTCAAATCTTGATTTTGATCATATGAAGCTGAAGGAGGTAATGAAAATTAATTGATTGAATTGGTAGAACTCGTTTAAAATAATCCATATTAAGATTGACAGGGGAAATGATTGGCACATGTGTCTTTATGTGTTCTTGTATCTTGGAGGTGGGTGTTCTCTCAATAACATGTTGAGCATGCTTTTCCCATTAGATCATAACATTTGATGTATTTTTTTACTCCATATTTTGCCTGTTTTAAAAGCAATGGTGTATTAATTTGTTGCTATGTGTCTCTGAAATCTGTCTTTAATCTAATAGTAGACAATATCATTTACAGGAAGAGGTATCTTTTGTTAATACCATATACTGTCAATTCGTACATGTAGTGTGGCATTTTTAAAGTTTACTCTGAAATTTGCAGTTATGGGATGGCACACTTGTGAACCAGTTATCGTCACTACCAAATGTAAAAAGAGTAGTCTCCTTGGGGACTCTCTGTGCAATTGAGCTCAAGGCTGAGGGATCTGATGCTGGGTATGATACTGAGTCATTTATTGCTGTTATGCTTTGTAGATGGTATTTTAGACCTTTTAAAAAATTTCTTTTTAAAAGCGCACAACAACAAAGGCCAGTTTAATTTTCTATGGAATCTAGTTTTTTTTTGGTAGAGAATCTTTAGTTTGCTCTTTGCTGTAGAGAATCTTTGCTGATTCTAATATGGTACTGTATGGCTCAAACTATAGCTATAACAAGTAAAATAAAGATGATTTTACAAGCCATCAATATGCCAAACACAAACTAAGTATGCTACTGATGTCCTGATTTTCCATATACATATATTTGAATGCTGTGCCCCTTGCTACCTACTGGGCACTGGCTTCCTTAATGAACCTTATTGTTGAATAATGGCCACTTCTGTAAGCGGTGAATTTGAGGCAATTTATATTGCATAGTTGCAACATGTGAGAACAACTGCGATCAATCTGTTCTGAAACCAGCAAATGCTTGATACATATTTACTGTTGAGCCAGGACCTGAGGCAACAAAGATGTCATCATATTACCATCCCTTAGTTAACATAGTAATGTGTACTCATCATTTTATGCTGTACTCATTGGATGGACTTAATTCTTGTTGTTTGCTTTGCCCATGGTGTATACCTTGTTGTATATTTCTGGCACAGGCTATGCCTAGAGTTCTTACAGATTGGTTAGGGATAACTTCCCGGCTTAATTACAAAACGTTAATTATACTATCGCTGGATTGCTCTTGGCGCTACGTAGCATGTTTGACACTGTCATTCACACAGGTACGCATCACTGTATGCGAGATCCTTGCTCCAGCAACTTCGTGAAGAGGATGATGTCTATTTAAGGCCCCTGGGTAATGTGATATACCTTATGTGCGGTCCATGCACAACTCGAGATTGTTGTACTCAACAACTCCACAAAGTGCATCGTAGACTATGCAGCTTCAGTTCAGTCCATTGAGGATAGTTGTGAGCGTCTTAGCAAGGTGGGTCAGACAGGCTTACGCTAACTTCACTTTCTGGCCATTAGATAATGTGCCTCCTCTAGGCAAAAGTTCAAGGTTTTCTAGAGCTACTTTGTTTCATACTGGTTCTTTTATAATCATGTGGTAAGCTGGAACTCCTTGTAATAGCGACTGAAACTTGTCGTGATGTTGTGATAATGTGCTGTAATGTTTATGATTGTGTCCATTGGTCCTCTGTGCTTGATCTGTCAGAAGGGTTTCTTGGAAGAACTTGTACCATGGCTAGTCCAATGTCCCGTTTTATCTACAAATATGCTTAGGACCATTCAGACTGTTGGCTCTTTAAGTTTCATAATGGGGATTCTTCAGACAAAAATGTGCTCCGGCAGTGGTTTCATGTACTGGGGGTCTAAGGATTGATTCAACTATGGGCAAAAATCCTGGCTCATGGTTAGCTACCGGTGGGAACCGGTTTGTTTCAGGTGGTCGTTTTTAATTTGACCAGTTCCTATTTAGAATTATTGCTTATCGATTTAAATTTAATATTTTTAATTTAAACGTGAAGTTTGCCACAGAGTTCTTTTTTCTTCACGATTATCATCGGGTAACTGTACCATTGGTCTGTTACCGCCAGTATGGTTTATTTACCCCTGGTAGCAGCGTGCTGTGCTGTCTTCAGGGTGTATGTTAATGTTTGTGAGATCAAATCGTACGATTGCATGTCACAAATTTCAATTTTATATAGTGTTACCTACTTTACATCCTACATAGGATGGAATTGAACTAGCCTCACGAGTTCCAAAAAAAAATGAACTGGCCTCACGGGACTGCAGTATCGCAAGATCGTACCATTCGGATTTATTTCTTGCGATGGAAGACAAAAAAATTACATTACCACCAAAGTTCGGTAAAAAAAACTGGATAGAAAAATGATATACACGCCCAGTGGGACTCGAACCCACAATCGCCTGATTAGAAGTCAGACGCCTTATCCATTAGGCCATGGGCGCTTCTTGAAACATGTGCAAGATTTAGTCTTCTTGTATTTGGTTACATCCTCAACCCATAGCCTGCCACGCTTTTTTCAAATGGGAGTTGAAGATGAGATATCTATTTCTTTCTTCTGTATTCATTTCAAAAGCCTTCGGCCGGACATAAATTATCCGCTTGTTTGCACCCTTACACAAGACATAGGATGCAATCAGAGCAGATACGGATGAAAATCACTCGTCTCGTATTATATTTCGCACATTTTTCTCTCAGAGTTAAAACTCAGACACAAATATCACTGGATATCTATTTTTCCCTTTCATATTCACTCAAAAAGTCTTCGGTTGGTTGATCAGTCGAACGTAAATTATCTGTTTTGTTTGCACCCCTACGTCAGAGTAACATAGCGTGTCCATGAAGGCAGAAGATTTGTGAAAGGGAGAGTTTCGGTTTCACCATCAATCTGCTTTGAACAAGCAAATGAACAATATAAGCCACCTTGGTCGTCCACAAATCCATCACAAATCTCAATTAATTTATAATAGTGAACATTACACGGCAGATAAACCAGAACCAGCAAGAACAATAAACATGCCATTAAAATTACACGAACACGACCAAGATCTCAATTAATCCTGTCTGGCCCCCCTCTCTCGCTGGAGATATACTTCGCAACAACAATTAAACGCTTTGCACCATTCCCCAGATATCAGCATATGAACAATATAAATAAACTGGAAACACAAAACTGTTTTAATCATATGTGTAGAGTGGAGTCATGCAGCTTGCTTGTGCAAATTGTCCAGATCCTTGAGTGAAATTGCAAATTAGGCTTGTTCTTGTAGCTGCTGCTGTAGCTGCTTCCTCAGCTCCTTCCGCAGGATCTTGCCCGATGGCGGCATGGCGCCTTGGGGATTTTGTCGACGAAGAACACCTCGCGGATCTTCTTGTAGTAGATCACCTGAAACCATAGAACCATCTCAGTAAAAAAGAGAAAAATAAAAAAGAGGAAATTCCATAACTAGTTGTTCAGTGCATGGATTTCTCTCTTTTTTAATCGACAGCGCATGGATTTCTACTTGTCACCAATGATACTAAGCTTCTACTCCGTGCACATTAACAAATTCTGTTCATTGAAAAAAAATAATGTTATCTTAATGCTCAAATAGCATTTGTGTGTATGTGGAGGCGGCTGAAAAATTGAGTGATTTTTGGGTGAAAGGATTAGAAAATTAGTATATACATCAACGCAAAGCAAAAAAAAAAAACTCCTTTAATTTGAGAGGTTTGTAGTGAAATAAATTGTACCTCCTTTGCTACGAATTGCTTGACGTCGTCTTCGCTGAGCTCACTCCCTTCGGTTTTTGCCACGAAGCCAACCGGGATTTCTCCGATTTCAGGCTCTATTTGTTTCCTGCAGTGACCAATCATTAATCGTACCATAAATTTCATATCAAGAACTGGGATGATATTCATACATAGTAATCCATGCAGCAATGCTGCCCATTCATCACCAAGTTAAACCTTTGGAGTAACACGATGCATGATTCAGAACAAGATCTAATTACATACCCGACAACGGCAGCATCGGCGATGCTAGGGTGGGTATCGAGCAGGGCCTCCAGCTCGGCAGGGGCCACCTGGAAGCCCCTGTACTTGATGATCTCCTTGAGCCGGTCAACGATGAAGATCTCGTCGTCGTCGTCCACGTAGCCGATGTCGCCGGTGTGCAGCCACCCGTCGGCGTCAATGGTGTTCTTGGTGGCCTCCGGGTTATTCAGGTAACCTTGACAGAAGCAAAAGCGGCATTATTCTCTTCGTGTTTCTAATCTTATTGGACAAGGAGTATGCATGGGAGCTAGGTAACCTGTTTCCGAAGAATGAATTTAAAATTTTAATTTGATTTGAGTTCCTAAAATTATTATTTTTCGAACTAGGCTAGTTATCAATATACAGTATAAAATGATGTAGTTCCTATATATTGCCTTTCTAGTATGTTCTCAAGTGCTATATTATGCGAATAACCTTAATGTAAGAGCCAGAAGAAAGATACTCCTAATAAATCTAGCCCATTTGTTGTTATCACATCAATAATATTCTTCCACTTTCCACCAGAAGATAGCAAATAGCTAGCGGCAGAATTCAAACTGGTGAATTTCAGTTGCAGAGGAGAACACTTCAACCGGTGAGTGGTGAACTGATGATAGCAACCATGCATGGCAGCATGATTACCATTTACCACATACTAAATTTCGAGCTAGACATCACATCAGATACACATGTCGAGACCATTGGCTAATTAACCCATGTCTCAGAATACGTACTCATCAAATAATGTAGAACTTTTACAGTGACCCAATGTAACATCCTAATTTTCTGAACTTGAAAAATCTTTTAAATAGTTAGTAGGGAGAAAAGTCACAATTTGATTTTATTTGAATTTAATTCAAAAGCTTAACATTGGACTTTAATAACAAAAGCATTTAATATGAATAATCTCAACATGAACAATAGTCAAAACTATTTTATTTGGGTTCTTTGTGCTCAGATATATTTTCTAGATTTTTAAAGAATTTTTCTGAGTTCATTTGCTATTTTCTATTGCTTATTTGAATTTCTGGTATTTTACAAAATATAAAAGTTATTAAAATTCCTAGATAATCTTTCGGGCCGAAATGCTTAAACCTCGGCCCATTTCCTCTCGCTCGGCCCGACTCCGCTGGCCCAGCTCCGCGCGCAGCCCACTTGGCACTACGCGTGGGCCCCACGCGTCAGGTCTTCGTCTCCGAGTCGGCGTCGTCCTCGCGCAGCTCCGCCCGAGTCCACCATGGCTGTCTTCTAGAAGCTCCGTCCGACAACGGGACGTTCCCAACTCAAACCTTCCTGATTTCTTTACCAAACTTAATCTTTTATCCTTCCGCACCCGTTCCAGATAAAATCAAATCCCGGATTCGTTTCTATGTCCGTTTTCTCGCGAGACCGTCTCGGACACTTTTTAGGGTTCCTCCGCCGCACACCTTCCTAGCCCTCCCAGACCCTATAATTAGGACCCCTGGGTTCGCCCTTGCACCCGCAACCCAGAGCCGCCACCCTCACCTCGTCCCGAGCCCTAGCGCCGCCGTAACCCGGGCTTTAGGTTTTTGTCGCCGTCGGCGTTTTCTTCGAATTGAGCCGCCGTCGATGTCGCCCTGCCCTCGTGGTCTGCACCGCCGGGTTCACCGTCGCATCATCTACCTCTAGAGCCGCTTCGCGTTGCCGGAGTCTCATCGGAGGCCCTGTCCGATAAAACCCGAGGAGCTTCGCCGCATAAACCTCGCCGCTGGCCATCTCCGTCGACCCCGACCACCCGTGAGTTCACCCACGTGTGCGCAATAATCTGGGCTACCTCCTGGTACCACTCACCTCCGGCGAGGCGCCGCCGTTTGCCGTTGTCGGATGGTCCAGAGCGCCGCCGCCTCCGATCTGGCGTGGCACGCCGCGTCAGCCGCCACCTCAGCGCCGTGTCAGCACCCCCGCCTGCGTGTCGCGTGCGTGGCACCGTGTCAACAGACACGTGTGCGCCCGTGTGGCACGGTCCACCGTGCCCAGATCCCGAGTGTGAGGACCCCGGAATATTAGAAATGTGCCGAATTAAAATTATACTATAGCATAATTCTTAATTAAGAAACAGTTCGGTTCCCTCATTAAAGATCATGCTAAAAGTATAAGTTTAACAAGTAACAAATCCAATATTCAGGTTCCCGGATATATGTCTTACAATGGTTCCCAGGATCAGTGACCATAGCACATATATCCTTAAACAATATTGCATCATACACATACAAAGCATACATTTACATAATTAAACAGAATGTTACAATTCGGTTTAGTACTAGAATATCAAGTGACTCAGGGTCACTAACAAAGTTCAACAGCGGAAGCAAAAGATTAAACAGCAAAAGCCACCAATGGCCCCATCACCCGCAGGCTATTGCGTGGAGACTAGAAATAGCTTCATTCGTTAGCGTCGCCCTATTCGGCGCTAACGGGCACCTTATACAAATAACCATCCTCACCTGCAACATGTGGTGAAAGCACCTGAGTACAGAAGGTACTTGCAAGACTTACACAAAACTACTAAAAGAAAGTGTTTGATAGAATCTATTCAAAGGATTAGAATTTGTACATGCATAAGGTTGTCAACAGGAAGCTCGTAATGGCAGTAAGTTTGCATAAAGCAGTACATCTTAACCTACACATACTAGATTTTAACAAACCGATTTTATAAACTGATTTGAACTAAAACCAGTAGGTAATATAACATGTAATTATAAACCACAACAATAAGAAAGTGGCTTTCCACCACAACAAAGATAATGCATGAATTCCCTTCATGCCGAACCGAAACTCAAACAGTAGTTTCAATCAAAATTCTATACAGGTGACATCAACTCAAGTTATCATCCATGATCGTGGACACGGCTATTCGAATAGTTTTAATACCTTGCAGGGGTGTATATCTTTACCCACACGACTTAGTTAGCCCGTTGCCTTCGGATGCCTCCGAGTGATGACACACTTCCTTTGGTATGCCGACCGGGGAAACTAAGATTTGGTATTTTTCAACAAGCTGACATTATTGAGTTGGGCTAACTAAGTACGTTGGAGCTTGAATTGAATAGTCAGAGTTCAGTCCTTAATTGATCCAGACAAGACCACCACACTTCCCAATCTCGTGCACGAAGGCACCATCACTAGCAACCACTTGTCCAGATCTTATATTGGTTTGCCAAATAAAGTTTTAATTCAAATCTGAATTAAATAGACTGAACAAGAACTTAAAATAACTGAAATTCATTTGTTGTTTCCCCTGTTTGACAAGATAAGCTTGCCAAACACTAACGTTCTATGGACTACATGGCTAAGCAAAGTTACAGAGTAAAATAACAGGACAAAGACACTATCTTAAGGCATAAGTGTATGAATTCAATTCAGGGTAATCCACAAGTATTGGTATGTAACTAACTATTCACAGATCACAAATACCTTAGAAAATAGCATGCACAGTATCACTGTAAATTTGAAAATCTAAAGTATTGAAATCTGGGTTCAATATGATGCAAAGAGGATACTTGCCTTGGTAATAATAAACTTCGTGTTCAGGTGCTGATGGTTCAGAACTGGACTCAAATACTTCAGAAGAACCAGATTCTAAAAGAAACAATAACATCCAATGAACACAAGCATTGACAGCAAATAAAAGATAAAGAGAAAATGTATGATCAAGATGGTAATGCATAGTTAACAACATGCTTAAGCTATATCTACCCCAATAAAGATAATAATCCATATTACCCTCTACTGCCACTAATGTCAGGAATTAGGGTTTAGGTTCAAGTTATAATTTCAGGTTTTGAAAAGAATTGGAAACAGGGCAGATTGCAGATTTCGGGTTAATTGAAAAGGTACAAAGTAAAAGATTTTAAATTGAAACTTAATCTGATCTTTAGAGTAGATAATACCTTAGACTAACCCTAATTGGTCAGATTACAGAAAACTATCAAAATTACAGAAGTTGTCGGTTTGGCCGACAATAGCTGACAGAGGCAGATCTTTGCTACAAAGCTAAGTAGAAGGTATTAAGAATCAAAAGAACAACTGCTTATGTTACTAGGGTTTAGCTAAGAACTAACTAAGCTGAAAAGATAACATGGGAAACCCTAGAGCTTGAAAATGATATGAAAGATCGAAAAGTTATAAAATCAACTTTTCATTCAAAGCAAGATTTGAGCACCACATGCACTAGTGAGTGATTCAGGGATGATATTAAGATCCCTAAGATGCTCAAGATGGAAGGAGAAAAGGGCATAGATTACCAGAAAAAGGAAAACACTAAAGGAAACTTATCTGGCTCTGGTTACAGAGAACAAGCACCGGGTTCAACCTACAAATGATGCTAAACTCATATTACAAGATGAATTAAGCACTAAGATGGATAAGCAAGACGTGAGGGCAAGAAAACTCCACTGGAAAGGAAGGAAGAAGATGAAGAGCTCTTCGGTCAACAATGGCAGTGAGCCAAAAGCTAGGGTTTATATAGGGTTTGAACCTCCAGAGCAACCGAGAGGGTTCTAGAGTGGATGCGGTGGCAATATAGTGCCAGGTGTTAAGGAGAGATTTGCCAAAATCGCGGCGGAACACCACCCCTCTGGCAACGAAGGCGGTGGCGATGTACAGACGCGAGAAGGAAGAGAGAGACGTCGCTGACAAGCGGGCCCCGCTGTCAGCCACATCAAAATACGACAATACATCTCACCGTAAGCTCAAAAGATTGGCAGCCGTTCGATTGGAAATGGACGGCGGCGATAAGATGGACAAATAACATGCAATCGATATCTTTCAATATGGACCGCACGATTTTAATCTAACGACCATATCAAGATCTGGCCCTATGCGCACGCGGCTCGAATGAGTACCGTAGGATTTAAATCCAACGGTCGCAATTTCATGCGCGCCTTTAAGTTCAAAAAGAAAAAGGGCGGCACGGTTGAATTTAAGATCAACAGTGAAGATTGAAGAGAGGTTCGGGCGACCCGAACGGCCCAATGGATGCGGTCCGTCCGATCAGGATCCAAAGGTGGAGGTTGAGTGGTGCGTTCGGGCAACCCGAACGGCCCACAAGATCTGGTTCGTTGATTGAGGATCCAATGGTTCACGCTCATCTCGGCTTTTACCATTTAAAAATGGCCTTGCCCGAAAATGGCGTACCACAGGATCTAGATCTAACGGTCATGATTGCGTGGCTCATTGAGATGGCCTGAACGACACAATCACTCTCGATCGCCCGATTTAGATCCAAGGGCTCAGATCCAATGTGATGTTCGGGTGACCCGAACGGCCCAATGGATCTGGCCCGCTGATTGAAAATCTAACGGCCAAGATGGAATGGCTCTACGGGATGATCCAAACAGCACAATGAATCCTGCACGTTCATTAAGATCTAACGGCGGAGGATTGGAGGTGCGTTAGAGTTTTGAATTAAGATTGGATTGCTGTTGGATGAAGATCCAACGGTGGAAATTGCTTCGCGCACGTGGATAGTCCAGGTGGCTTCGCAGATCTCGCCCGTTCGCTTGGAGATCAACGGCTCGCAAGCACCGAGGACTAGGGCGCACGTATAGACGTGGCAGACAAGGCCCGATGCACCGGTTTGGTCTCAAACCTGGTTAGCTCGGTCGCTACAGTGACATGGACCGAGGGAGTTGACCAATGGCAAATTCAAAACTCCAAAGGTTTGACTGAGGTTTTAAAATAGCAAATAAATTCGTAAAAATATGAAATTTTGAAGGGAGACTTCTGGGATGCCATGAATCCCAGATAAAATATAAAATCCAGAGTTTCTTTTATTAAAATACATAAATAGGTCACATGGACTATATAGGTTTGTTTAAAAGCAAGAAATTTTGCTAAGGCCAGAATAGGTTATGAAAATTTGACAAAAATTGTTTTTGGCCCAGATAACTTATCTGGTATTGGATAAAAACATTTTCCAGTCATAATACAAGCTCTGACTTGTATTTCTTTTGAAACTTCAAATAGGTTTTGGATTTTGGCTAGAAAAGGAAGGTTTTAATTTGTAACATAATGCCCAATTTGCAAAAATGAACAGTGATGCTATGAACAGCATCTCATTACTGTTATGAACAGTATTTCATTACTATTCATAAAGCATCTTATTACTGTTCTTTAAAACTGGGGCTATTACAAACCTACCCCCCTTAAGAGAATCTCGTTCCGAGATTCCGGGCAGATTAGAAGTTGGAAAGGAATGAAGTTGAAACGACTTTCCTGGAAATGCAACACCTGTTGACTTAATTTCCTTCAAAGATAGAAAAGAAATATTACAACGTCTGTTGTCTTGATTGTTTTCAAAGCTAGCAAAACGAAGATCATACAAAACAACATGGTGTTGTTATTACATCTTCTTTTACATTGCTTTGTTTGACCTTGCCTTTCTTGATTCAAAGGCAATTTCTAAACAGCAAAGAGGTGGGGGTGCTCAATCTGCATCAGATCTTTGCGCTCCCAAGTGGCTTCATCCTCAGAGTGATTAGCCCACTGGATTTTCAAGAACTTGACGGTGCGATTTCTTGTTCTACGTTCCATTTCATCGAGGATACGCACCGGTTTCTCCTGATAGGAAAGGTCTGGTTGAAGATCAAGACCCTTATAAGCAGTGGTCTCAGTAGGAACACGAAGGCATTTCTTCAACTGAGAAACATGAAAAGTATCATGTACTGCTGAGAGAGATTCAGGTAGTTTCAATTGATAAGCCACAGCTCCTCGTTTTGCAATGATTCGGAAGAGTCCGATATAACGAGGTGTTAGCTTCCCTTTCACCTGAAAGCGATGAGTGCCCTTCATCGGTGACACTTTAAGATAGACATGGTCATCTACCTCAAAGCTTAACTCACGACGACGATGGTTGGCATAGCTCTTTTGACGTGACTGGGCAGTTTTCAAATGGTCTCGAATCAGGCGAATTTGCTCTTCTGCTTATACCACCAAGTCTGGACCATAGAATGGTCTTTCACCCGACTCTGACCAATTCAATGGAGTCCTACAAGCTCTCCCATACAAAGCTTCAAAAGGTGACATTTGAATACTTGCTTGGTAGCTATTATTGTAGGAACATATGGCAAAGACTTCTCCCAGTTCTTGCCATATGACAGCACATAGGCTCTAAGGAGATCCTCCATCACTTGATTCACCCTCTCAGTTTGACCACTAGTTTGAGGATGATACGAAGTGCTAAAAGAGTGTTCAGTCCCCATAGCTTGATGAAGACAATTCCAGAAATGGGAAGTGAACTGAGGCCCTCGGTCAGAAACAATGACCTTCGGAACACCGTGAAGACAAACAATCTTAGCAATATAGAGCTCTGCTAATTGCTTGCCAGTGAAGATGGTTTTGACAGGAATAAAATGAGCCACCTTCGTTAGACGATCAATGATTACCCAAATGGCATCGGATCCATTCGGGGTCTTTGGAAGACCGGTAACAAAATCCATACCGATCTCTTCCCATTTCCATTGTGGAATGGGCAAAGGTTGAAGGGTACCGGCTGGCTTCAGGTGCTCGGCTTTAACCCTTTGGCAAATATCACATTCAACAACATACTGAGCAATTTGCCTTTTCATCTGGCTCCACCAAAATATTTTCTTCAAATCCTAATACATCTTAGTACTTCTAGGATGTAAGGAAAACTTGGAGTTATGAGCCTCTTTAAGAATTATCCCTCTTAGTTGAGGATCTGAGGGTACCACCAAATGATGGTGATATCGAATGATACCTCGGGCATCTTCAGAAAATTCGTTGGCTTTACCTGCCTTTAAATTTTCCTTGATCTCAGCTACCTCAGTGTCAGTTTTCTGAGCCTCCAGAATCTGATTTTCAAGTGTGGACTCCACTTCTAAGGCAGCGAGAAATCCTTCTCCCACCATTTCGAGACTTAAGCGCTGAAAATCAGCACACAAGCTCTTAGCCATAGGTACAGATATGCAGTTGCACTGTGACTTTCTGCTTAAAGCATCAGCCACGACATTGGCTTTGCTTGGATGATAATGAACACCCATATCATAGTCCTTGATCAATTCAAGCCATCTTCTGTCTCATATTCAAATCAACTTGAGTGAATATGTACTTTAGGCTTTTATGATCAGTATAGATCTCGCAACGATTACCAAGAAGATAATATCGTCAAATCTTCAATGCATGGACTACGACAGCCAATTCCAAATCATGAGTAGGATAATTGACTTCATGAGGTCGCAACTGCCTGGATGCATAGGCCACAACTCGGCCTTCTTGCATGAGCACACAACCAAGCCATGGCGAGATGCATCGCAATAAATATCAAAGCTTTTATGAATATCTGGAAGGGTGAGAACTGGAGCTTTAGTCAGGAGGGTTCTCAAAAGCCGAAAACTCTCCTCACACTTAGCTGACCATTCGAATTTCTTCTCCTTCTTCAAAAGTGAGTCGAGGTTTTGCAATTTTGGAGAAATTTTCAATGAACCTACAGTAATAACCCGCAAGTCCAAGGAAACTTCGGATATCTGGAACATTCTTGGGCTGTTCCCAATCTAGTACATCTTGCACCTTGCTTGGGTCAACAAAGATACCTCCTTCAGATAACACATGTCCCAAAAATGCGATTTGCTTGAGCCGAAAGGCACATTTGCTAAATTTAGCATACAACTGATGCTTGCGAAGTGTTTCCAACACAAGTCTCAAATGTTGCTCATGGTCTCTGACAGACTTGGAATAGATAAGAATGTCGTCAATGAACATGACCACAAACTTATCCAGGAAATCCATGAATACCAAATTCATAAGATTTATGAAATAAGCTGGAGCATTTGTTAGACCAAAGGACATGACAGTATACTCGTACAACCCGTAACGAGTAGAAAAAGCTGTTTTTGGAATGTCCTCAGCTCTAACATTGATTTGATGATAGCCCGAACGTAAATCAATTTTTGAAAAGACTCGGGCTCCAGTTAACTGATAAAAAAGATCATCAATTCGAGGCAAGTGATACTTGTTTTTGATGGTGACTTCATTTAACGGACGGTAGTCCACACACATCCGCAGAGTCTTGTCTTTCTTCTTGACAAAGATGGCCGGGCATCCCCAAGGTGAGGAACTCGGGCGAATAAAACCTTTGTCAAGCAATTCTCCAAGCTGTTTCTTTAATTCAACCAGCTCTTTGAGGGGCATTCGATAAGGGCTTCTAGATATGGGAGCAGTTCCAGGAACTAGTTCAATTACGAATTCCACTTCTTGATCTGGTGGTACACCGGGAAGGTCTTCATGAAAGACATCAACATACTCACAAACAATTGGTACTAACTCCAATGAAGGAGTGGTATCAACTTGGTGAGCACAAAGATGAGAACCAGAGGTCTTGGAATGATAAACAATGTGAATGGCATCCTCATTTGTCATGGAAATAGACCGTTGGGCACAATTAATTTTCCCTTGGTTCTTGGACAGCCAATCCATACCCAAAATAACATCCATCCCTTTAGAGTCAATCACAACCAGATTTGCTAAAAATTTTACTCCAAAGATTTGTATGTTAACCCCACGACAGATCTGATTGGTCTTAAAAACTGATCCAGGTGATTGAATAATAAAAGGTGGTTGGAGTGTATGCATGTCTAACTGGTGTTGAACAGCAAATTGATGCTTAACAAAAGAATACGATGCTCCAGAGTCAAATAAAACAGTAGTTGGACTGAAATTAACTAGGAGCATACCAATAACAACGTCAGGTGCATCGGCCGCCTCCTCAGCAGTGATCTAGTTCACATGTCCAAGGATTGGAGCCGGATTAGCTTTGATAGGTGGCCTCTGCGGAGGTGCTGGTCGCATAGGTGCCGAATAAGGTCGAACAGGAGGCAAACCTTGCTGCTTCGCCACACACTTGTTAGTATAGTGCCCCGGACGACCACAATGAAAACAGATAACCCCTGGGTTGACATTGTTGACCAGCTGGGGCTGACTTCCACTAGGTCTCGGCTGCACTGTGGGAGGAGATGGACGAGGTACAAACACTGCCGGCCTCAGTGAAAAAGGAGCTGGTGCTCACGGAGGTCTAGGCAGCCACATGCGAGGTCTTGGCGAACTGCCACTAGCTGCAAACTGAGAAGTCCTCTATCGCTTGCGTGACTCCTCCAAAGCCTTGCTCTTGCTTTCATCAACAATGGCTTTGTTGACAAGATGTTGAAAATTTCTGAAGTCATGCAATGCTACAGCCATCTGTAGTTCCTCAGATAACCCATTCAAGAATCAGTTCCGACGACAGAGGTCAGTCGAAACATCATCAGGGGCATATCTAGCAAGGAAGTTGAATTCATGAAGATATTCAGTCATAGTTTTCCGTCCTTGCTTAAGAACGAGAAACTCCTGTTGCTTGATCATCATTACTCCTTCAGGAATGTGAGCTTCACGAAAGGATTCCATGAACTCATCCCATGTAGGGACGTGTCTAGCAGGCTGGATGGCAAGAAGGTTATCCCACCAAATGCTAGCTGCTCCATCCAACTGGTAACTAGCAAATAGGACTTTCTCCCTCTCGGAACATTGAGCAATTAACAGCTTCTTCTCAATAGTCCGAAGCCAGTCTTCAGCTTCCATCGAATCTTGGGAGCTGGAGAACACTGGCGGGTTGGTCCGCTGAAAATCAGCAAGACTTCCCTGCACATGATGGCCTCCTACCCTGGCAGCTGGTGTGGTAGTGGGAGAAGTATTACGCACAAGTTGCTCTAACATGCGCGTCTGGTCCATCCTGTTGCGCTCTATTTGCATGAGCACATCAGCCATGGTGGGCGGCGGAGGAAGCTCCTCTTCCCGGCGACTACCTTGTGGACCACGAGAACCAGAGGGTTCCGCCTGCTCTCCCTGAGAGTAGGGCGCTGGAGTTGAAAACCTCTCCTCTTGTTGTGCTCGCGCACGAGTAGTGGGTCCTGTCATCCTATTACCACACAATGGTTAACAACATAACAAGGATATACTCGAGCAAGCACAAACAAGGTTCTAAATAGAAAAGAAACAAACACTAAACTTAACCATGCATTATGTTATGACATTCATCCAGATCAACACCAAAATCATAAAATCTATACGTACAACAAAAAGAGGTTCGGCCCCATTCCCATATATAAGTCGGCTATCATGGTCATAATACAAACCAAAAGTCTGACTTACATAACTTTTACAAAATACAAACTACCCTAATACATTTATTTAAGGGCAACTACTCGTCGGTTATAACACTTATCAACGAGGGTTCATCGTCGATGAACTAGCATAAAGATCACGGTTAAGTTCACCGGAAACTCATTGTGAGATGAGCGGGGAACCGTGTCTATGGGATCCAAAGGACTGATGAGACGCCTCGGAGAACCTAGTAGTGACTGATGACCTCCAGGAGGTGTAGTCTGCAGAGTGCGAGGAAAGCCTGCAGTCATCCGGGCTTGACACACTTGTCCATAAATAGGAACAAACTCGACCACTTCTGGAAGTCGGAAATCTGGTGGTGCAACAGCAGCGGGAGAGACCTCGTTGTCACCATAAAGCACGTTGCAAGGAACGCGATTCATGTTGACTCCAAGTCTAAGGTACTCCTAGGCCTCGTTAAGACGACGCCGAGTTTCCCACAGCTCCCGAACAAGGCAGCGATGGATTTGGTCCATGATGCGAACCATCCTCGCCAACTGTCGCACCTGAGGGTCTTCCCCAAACTGAATCTCATCAAACGTGCTCACTTCTGGACTAGGGCCTTGCTTCGGGAAGTGATCATAGGGTGGTTGAGACAACTCCGTCAAATCATGACGAAGAAGGCTCATCATCCTACTAGCAGCTTCCTGAATAGCCATAGACTCAGAAATGGCATGTGATTGGACATAGTATGGGATACTACCCACCACCTGTCTGGCAATGACGTTAATGATGGCGCGGTACTCTTCCATCCCGGGTCCTCGATCTCGGCGATAGATGGCGTACTCCGGTTGATAGGTGAAGTTGGCCCGCCACATCATGTCCTGCAGCAAAGCCGAAAACCCATCTACATCGTCAGCTCGGGTCTCTTTAACCAAGTACCACCCACTCATCTATAAACAAAAGACAAGGTAAGTGAGCAATTTATTCTTGAAACACTAACAGAAAGTTGGGAAAAGAATTGATACTAGGGAAGATAAGAAATAAAAGAAATCATGCTTAAACTTTTCCGAAATTGTATTACTAGCTTGAAAATAATTTCTCAAAAGACTCTCTAATGCTAACGGACATGCTATTTCTAACCTACAGGCAACGTATGCTCTGATACCAACGCTGTGAGGACCCCGGAATATTGGAAATATGCCGAGTTAAAATTATACTGTAGCATAATTCTTAATTAAGGAACAGTTCGGTTCCCTCATTAAAGATCATGCTAGAAGTATAAGTTTAACAAGTAACAAATCCAATATTCAGGTTCCCGGATATATGTCTTACAATGGTTCCTAGGATCAGTGACCATTGCACATATATCCTTAAACAACATTGCATCATACACATACAAGGCATACATTTACATAATTAAATAGAATGTTACAATTTGGTTTAGTACTAGAATATCAAGTGACTCAGGGTCACTAACAAAGTTCAACAGCGGAAGCAAAAGATTAAACAGCAAAAGCCACCAATGGCCCCATCACCTGCAGGCTATTGCGTGGAGACTAGAAATAGCTTCATTCGTTAGCGTCGCCCTGTTCGGCGCTAACAGGCACCTCATACAAATAACCATCCTCACCTGCAACATGTGGTGAAAGCACCTGAGTACAGAAGGTACTTGCAAGACTTACACAAACCTACTAAAAGAAAGTGTTTGATAGAATCTAATTAAAGGATTAGAATTTGTACATGCATAAGGTTGTCAACAGAAAGCTCGTAATGGTAGTAAGTTTGCATAAAGCAGTACATCTTAACCTACACATACTAGATTTTAACAAAGCGATTTTATAAACTCTCACAGCCCCAACAATTAAAATGGATTAATATGTATTTCATTAGCATGCATTATTAAATTCAAATCATTTAATAATTTATTGCACTTGGAAAATCTAATTTGAGGTAAACATACACATCAAAATTCAATTTTTAATTCAAATCAGTGATAAAAAGTTGTGATCATCATCTGGAATCAATTTATTTAAAAACTTCATTAATTATCACGAATTAATATAATTTTTCCCAAATTTTTGGGAACAGTTTGAACCTAATTAAAATTCAAACAACATTCATAGACACACAACATGTTTGAATTTAAACATCACCAACTATATTATGAACAGTAGGGTTTCATAATTTTTATGGGAACTACATCATCCCAGGAACCCCCACAAATTATTTGAGGATTTTATGAAATTTATTTCTATTTATAAACCCCGGTCAAAGTTGCTAGACAGACTTTAAATTCCAGTCAAACTTGAAACCCTAAACCTTAGTACTATTCCTCGGGCCCGAGTCCAATTTGGCACTGGTTCAACCCAACCACCTAAACGCACCACCCGCGAGCCGTCCGATAGAAGCTCAACGCTCGGATCACTTACCGCTTCACCCCGCACTACTTACCTCTTTCAAATCCCAACCGTTCGATGCAGATCAGAGGTCCCAGTGGGCCACGTTCCCCGTCTTGCGCGCGAACGAGAGCCGCTGACTGTGGGCCCGCTGTCGTTTCGTCTTCCTCCTATCACCTCCGACTCGAGCTCCAACGCCACGCGTTGAGTTTCCCTGTTTTGGCCGTTGAGGCGATTCTCACCCCGTGGATCCACCTCTCTTAGCCAATCCCGAGCTCTTCACTTAACGCCGCTCGTTGCCGTCTTCGCCGGGATAAAACCACCCACACGCCCGACTTTCTCCCCACTTCTCCTCGGTTGGCGGAGGAGAGGAGGCCACTCGAGCTCTTTCCGGGTAAGCCCTCCGCATGATTCCTCTGCGTTACGCCTTCCTTGCCCTCTCCATTTTCGCTAATGCAAACTGCTCTCGTTGCTTGTAGCGCTTGGACCACCATCGTGCCATCCAGGAGCTCCAGAGCGTGCCCTGAAGGCCACCTTCGTGCAAATCTCGACTCCAGTGAGTTTTAGTCTATCCTTAACGTGTCACTTTATGCCCTCAAGTATTAGCATCGTTTCCCTCACTTCTTGGTCGGATGATTCGCAGGAGCTCGGCATTTGGAGCTTTTCCCCATTTTCGCCAACATCTCTGTTCATCGTCAAACTGTTGATTTGGTGAGCTTTTGTCCGATTCCTCTTGGTGTGACCATCTACTAGCTTCACTCAACCTTACACCACCTCCATCTTTCAGTTTTGTGGCCCAGGAGCCCCTCCTCGTGAGCCGCATCACCGCGCCGCCATTCGGTGACCGCTTCTTCCCGAAGCCCGACCACTCCATCTCTCCGGTGAGCTTGGTGACCACTCTCATAAGCTTAAGCATGCGTTAATTAGCTCTAAATGAACTAGGTTGGCACATGCACGTTAGCCGTATGGTCACCTCCGCTCGCCGGCGTTGCGCCGCCGCTCCGCCATCCAACTCCGATTGGAGGTACCCCTAGGATCGCACGGCTATTAAGTACCGTTTTGGCCTTGTCGGCGCGGCGTGGACCACGGCACGTGAGCAGCCGTGCAAGCTCACGGGGCGCCCGATTTCGTTGTCGGATTACCGGCAAAGCGATAGCGCGATTAGTTTAAAACTAATTGTTGTTTAAATTGAATAGTGGTACATTTAAAACAACTAATCTCTCTTTGACATGTGGGCCCAAGGCTTTCAACACGTGTTAAGGAAACTAAATAAAGCGGAATCAATGGACCGTAGGATGCGAGAAGGAGCGGTTTGGATTTGTGAGACATTCGGACCGTCAATTGCACCGAGCGTGGGCCGTTGGATCTTGATCCAACGGCTGCAATCGTAGCCCTAGGGCGCTGCGATGCGCGCAGCCTCATGACGGGCGGCGGCCGGGCCGCCGATCGATGACGTGGTTAATGCTGCACTCGGTGCGAAAAGTAGCAAATGAATTATAAAATCCGAAAAACCATTATTGGCACACTGAAAAATATATATAATTTCTAAAATCCATAACTAAATCATTTTAACTCCAAATCACATGGAACCACTTCTGGAAATTTACATTCTTAATGTACTTCCTATCAAAATTAGTTTCATACATGTCTCTGTAGCAGAGGGCTTTAATTGGAAATTTGTTCATTAAAATCATTATCTCTACAATAGGAAAATGGACTGAAATCTTTAAAAATGCAGAAGTAATTATTGGAACCTCCAAAAACAGTGAGACCACTTTCGATAATTTTCATTTTCAGTGAACTTAATTCTAAAAATGGTCTCCACATTACCTCTGTCACATAAACTATTTTTTGGGAGAATACACTCCTTAACTCCATTATTTGTATACTTTAAAAGGCTGATAACTTTGAAAATCGATAACTAAATCATAAAAACTCCAAATGGGACAAACTCAACTATTCTGAACTTGTGTTAATATTACCTATTTACCTATGTAATCCTTTACCCCGCCACTGTTCTACAAAATTTCACTTCATAATTAAATTACATAATGTGACTTATTGAAATCTGAAATTCAAACTATTATAACTTTCACATGCTAAATCAAAATGAAATAATTCTTTCACCAAAAATCCTTTAAAATCATGACCTAACTACTGTAGAAAAATCATGCATTTTTGAGCATTTTGGTTTTTGAGTTGTTTTCTCGGTATTTATTTGATGTTATAATTATATAGATCCCGAGCATATTGACATCGACACTTACGCTACAGAGAGTGAGCAGCTACTATACCAGCAAGGCAAGCATCATTTGAACTTTCTTTTGCATCATATTTGATCCCAGTTTTGGTTAAGATAGTGCAATGATAATTGCTTGCATGCTATTTTGATTATGTCAATATTTTTGTGATGTGTAGTTTAGTTATGTCCTATGCTTGAGGTTAATCTTGAATTATGCCAACTCCTATATGCTTAAGATAGGGTGTGTGAATTATGGGTTGTAGAATTGCTTAGCCATGCAAGTCTAGATACGGTAGTTCGATCGTCGGGAATAACCCGGCGGTTTTGGGATAAACACAACTCTCACTTTATAATTTATACTTCAGATCTTTGTAGCTGTTTTATGAGTTAAATTTTGTCATTTTTAAAATGAGATTTGGTCTGGACAAGTGTTGGTTAGTGATGGTGCTTTGTGCACGAATTGGGTATGTGGAAGGACTTGTGCGGACAATTGAGGACCGAACTTTGTGCGTCGTTAATTCAAGTACACTCGTCTTTGCCACACGGGTTGGGAGCCGTATGGTTAAGTAGGGGAGGGTTTTATTGTGTTAAGTCCTTGGTGGTGTAAGGGACATAGCGACGTGAAATCCTATGTTCTTTGAGGAGCCGATGTGATCCTTTATAGTGTGCAAGGAGCACCAATTCTTTTGGTTTTGATTGCATCGGTATTTCCAATATAACTTGTGAGCCCCTAGCAAGTGCTATCGGCGCTTGTACTAGGCAAGGAACCATCTCACAGGGGACTTAGCCCAATAGGGCTTTCTTCTTGAAAATGACTATATCTTGATTTACCCGTAGGCATACCATAGGAAGTGTGCTATTTGGAGGCCTCAGAAGGCTTACGGGCTAATCAAGTCGTGTGGGTAAGTAGTACACCCTGCAGGGTATAAATCTATTCGAATAGCCGTGTCACGGTTATGGACAACCGCTTGAGTTCGGAGTTACTATTGTTAGACTTTTAATTAAAATTGTGGTTAAACTTGGTATTCGTCATGAGCGGGTTGTTCATGTGTTGATACATCAAAGTGGGATGCCACTTTGGTCTTTGTATGATTCAATTGTTTATTACAAATGCTTTACTACATGTTTTACTTCTACTTCAAATCTGATTTTAAATGGGCACATGAAAAACTAGTATGTGTAGGATGTTAATTGTTGCGTCTCTTTCGCAAAACTAAACCAATATGAGCCACCCTTGAAATGACCCTTATGCATAACTATTTTTATTTGTGTAAGACTTGCGAGTACACTTGTACTCGGCGGATGTTTCTTGGCCTTTTCAGGTGAGGAAGGTTATGATTATGGCGATCTCGCTAGTGTTGACTTGGGTGACACTAATGAGTAGTGTGCTACCATTTAACCCCCAGTCGGTTGCCGATGGGTGATGGGCATACCACTGCTGGTCTTTTGCTTTATCTATTTAATTCCGCTGCTACTTGATACTCTACTCTAAATTTGGCCGGTCGGCCGTTTGTAATAAGCTGTAGACCTTAAACTATTATGCAGTATGTCTTTTCATCTCTTGTTGTATGCGTTGTATGGATGTAATCAACGTTGGATGAGAGTATGAGTATATTGGTCGTTGATCTTGGGAGCCAATATATATCATACTCGTTGTGGATGAATTCCCATTTAACTCACTGAGTGTAGTGTTTCGAATCGAGGGAGAATCGACAATCATGTAGCGCTCGCAAGGGAGCAGCGCGCATGATCGTTGAGGCTCTAGTATTCGGCTAAGCCTCTCACTTGGATAAAGTTAAATTGGAATTCATTTACCGGAGATCCGTAATTATGTCCCTAAGACCTTGTCTAATCTCGGTCTTATGGAGATAATTACCGGGGTCCCCACATAAACTGATTTGAACTAAAAACAGTAAGTAATATAACATGTAATTATAAACCACAACAATAAGAAAGTGGCTTTCCACCACAACAAAGATATTGCATGAATTCCCTTCATGCCGAACCGAAACCCAAACAGTAGTTTGAATCAAAATTCTATACAGGTGACATCAACTCAAGTTATCGTCCATGACCGTCGACACGGCTATTCGAATAGTTTTAATACCCTGCAGGGGTGTACATCTTTACCCACACGACTTAGTTAGCCCGTTGCCTTCGGATGCCTCTGAATGATGACACACTTCCTTTGGTATGCCGACCGGGGAAACTAAGATTTGGTAAGCTCAAAAGATTGGCAGCCGTTTGATTGGAAATGGACGGCGGCGATAAGATGGACAAATAACATGCAATCGATATCTTTCAATATGGACCGCACGATTTTAATCTAACGGCCATATCAAGATCCGACCTATCATGCAGCGCGGCTCGAATGAAATCTTGTAGGATTTAAATCCAACGGTCGCAATTTAATGTGCGCCTTTAAGTTCAAAAAGAAAAAGGGCGGCACGGTTGAATTTAAGATCAACGGTGAAGATTGAAGAGAGGTTCGGGCGACCCGAACGGCCCAATGGATGCGGTCCGTCCGATCAGGATCCAAAGGTGGAGGTTGAGTGGTGCGTTTGGGCAACCCGAACGACCCACAAGATCTGGTTCATTGATTGAGGATCCAATGGTTCGCGCTCATCTCGGCTTTTACCATTTAAAAATGGCCTTGCCCGAAAATGGCGTACCATAGGATCTAGATCTAACGGTCATGATTGCGTGGCTCATTGAGATGGCCCAAACGGCACAATCACTCTCGATCGCCCGATTTAGATCCAAGGGCTTAGATCCAATGTGATGTTCGGGTGACCCGAACGGCCCAATCGATCTGGCCCGCTGATTGAAAATCTAACGGCCAAGATGGAATGGCTTTACGGGATGACCCGAACGGCACAATGAATCCTGCACGTTCATTAAGATCTAACGGCGGAGGATTGGAGGCGCGTTAGAGTTTTGAATTAAGATTGGATTGCTGTTGGATGAAGATCCAACTGTGGAAATTGCTTCGCGCACGTGGATAGTCAATGCGGCTTCGCAGATCTCGCCCGTTCGCTTGGAGATCAACGACTCGCAAGCACCGAGGACTGGGGCGCATGTATAGACGTGGCAGACAAGGCCCGATGCACCGGTTTGGTCTCAAACCTGGTTAGCTCGGTCGCTACAGTGACATGGACCGAGGGAGTTGACCAATGCCAAATTCAAAACTCCAAAGGTTTGACTGGGGTTTTAAAATAGCGAATAAATTCATAAAAATCTGAAATTTTGAAGGGAGACTTCTGGGATGCCATGAATCCCAGATAAAATATAAAATCCAGATTTTCTTTTATTAAAAAAACATAAATAGGTCACATGGACTATATATGTTTGTTTAAAAGCAGGAAATTTTGCTAAGGCCAGAATAGGTTATGAAAATTTGACAAAAATTGTTTTTGGCCCAGATAACTTATCTGGTATTGGATAAAAATATTTTCCAGTCATAATACAAGCTCTGACTTGTATTTCCTTTGAAACTTCAAATAGGTTTTGGATTTTGGCTAGAAAAGGAAGGTTTTAATTTGTAACATAATGCCCAATTTGCAAAGATGAATAGTGATGCTATGAACAACATCTCATTACTGTTATGAACAGTATTTCATTACTGTTCTTTAAAACTGGGGCTGTTACACCGAGGCTCGGTTGACCTCGTCTACCGTGAGCCGTATGGCTGACGTGTGGGTCCCACACGTTAGAATTTTCTTTTTGATTTCTTTGATTTCTTTTATTTCTGTGCTGACGTCATTGTTGCGCAATAATTCGATATTTCTGTTAAGAAATAATTCGGAAATTCCAGTAAATCCAAAATTAGGGTTTTTTTTAGATTGAAACTTCCAGAGCCCATAACTTTTGCATCCGAACTCCGATTGAGCCCATGCAAATATCTAAATTCATCTAAATTCGAGATCTATTTATCTGAGATTTTTATTTAATTTTTAGAGATTATTTTGCCTCTGTTATTTATTTGTTTTGTTTATTTGTTTCGTTTGCGAGTAGATGTCGATACATCGGGGAATTTTGGAGAAGAAGGAGCACCTCAAGATCAAGACCAGTACCTAGACCTTTTCCAAGGCAAGTCATACCTTTGATCATACTGAACCCAGTTTTCAAATTACTTTGTTTCAAAGTATTGCATTCTACTTTAATTATTTATTTAAATGCTTTTGGGTATAGTTATTATCCAATCTGTTATAACCACTTTGGCTTTGTATGTCATAATCTCTTGTCACTCTAGATTGGTTTATTTAGTTGGTATTATTGTAGCACCAACGTGGGTTGGTTAGACATGAGTACAATTGCCTAGCCATGCTATAAGTCTCATATCTCATTTGAGTTGCAAATATTAAAATTGACTAAGTGACTATGGAACTTTATGTAAAAGCGTGTGCTATGTGTTATTACTTCGTGATAGCATGTGTTGCACTAAAACCAACAGGTGGTAAAAGATTTAGGACGAGGCAAGTGGTGGATACTAAGTGATATGGTGGACTTTGTGAATAGGAATGATAATCTTTGTGACATAGTTAGAAAATAGAAGTCTTGCCTTGGTCAATTAAGGACTTAACTTTGTGCCTGATGGGACGGGCTTAACATAGTAGGTTATGGAGTCTCGACATTGATGTTCAGGTGGATAGGTTAGGCTTCGTGACAGGATGGAGGTGTGACTACCTAGTAGTTGCATCGTGGAACGGTTCACCACATCCCTGTCCAGCGGTGTGTGTCGGACTAGCTTTTGTGGGTTGGTCTGGCGGTAAAGCACATTGGGAATGTCAATGTTTGAGGCAAAGTTTCTGAACTGCTTTGTTACGATTAGTGCTAGCTACACTAGTTGTATCGTGTGGGTAAAGTGTACAAACTCTGCAGAGTGTTAAATCAATCTATTCGAATAGCCTCGTCCGCGGTCATGGACATGCTCGGGGATTTCACACGAGGGGTAGTTTTCATAAAATGTTTGGGATGGGAGCTATGTGATCTAAGTCATATGGCTATGTGAAATAATCTATTTAGCTTTGTGTCTTTGTGAAAACAAATGTTAAATTAATATTGTCTATTTGTGTTGAACTACATTTCAATATATTATTGTATTCCATTGCAAATATTGCTTTCATGCAAAAGAACCACATAAGCCTTTTCTTTTGGAAGAAGCCTACATATATAAATTACATTTTGTGGTATGATTTGCGAGTGCGGTTGTGTACTCACACTTGTTGTAAAACTTACGCCCAAACCTACAGAAAAAGAGGAGTCTACGCCTGTTTTCGAGGAGGAGTTCATCGAAGGTTGCTAATCGTTAAGGTCTGGATCCCAGTTGGTTGCCTGTGGTGAATTGATGAGATCTATGCTGAAGTTATTTCTATTCCGCTGCTATTTTATTCTCTATTAGCCTTACGTGGCTCAATAAGTGTAAACTCGACCATAAGGTCAAAACCAGTATTTATTATTCAAATTAATCGTTTACTTTATTTATCGCCTGTGTGGATCGATATTCACCTATGTTGACACTGTGTGCACTAGCGTGATCCTGGACTAGTGCATTATACACAGAGGGTCCGGAATCTTAATTTTGGGTCCCGACACCCAACTGAATGTGACAACATTTGACGCCACATTGCCTAATTGCCATCGCCATTGATGCGCAAACAGCTGCATGCCAGAAACAAACATTGTTTCAGACCCCACGACGATTGACGCACAACATCATACTACATTAATGAATATGGTCTATGGGCCCACACACACACACAACTCACATAATTCCACACACACACAACTCACATAATTCCACTTCCATAGACTGAAGAAAACATGTCAGGTGGGATGACTTATTTCGATTGCCTAACTTGTTCCAATACCACTTATTTGATGGGAAATATAGTTGTATCTGACATGGATCTTCTTCAGTTAGTTAGCGACTGTCACGACGGTGACGCTACCTGGAGCTTATGGTGCGGAGCTACAAAGGAGAGATGAATAGTAACTAAGGCTTGGGTCTGATGGGCCGAGTATCTGTGCATGGGTTAAACTGGGAAAAGGATAGTTGGTGTTGTCGTTTTTACTAGTATTTCACTGCAAGTATGTAAAGGATTTGGTTGCTTTTGAGAGGAGGTATCAATGAAAAGAGAAGAAAATTCGCCAACTACTCTCTCCTTCTTCCTCTGAGTTCTTCTCTGCCTTCCATATTCGACTCCAATTCACACGATTGTCTCGGTTCCTTTGGTTCCTCGTTAGGATCGTGATAGATTGGTATCAGAGCTCCTCGATCCAACAGCAACTGTGGCGAAGAAGAAAGAATCGAAGCTTACGCTTACCGTGCGGATGGAGGCAGCGGAAGGAAAAGTATCTACACTGGACGATAATGTCAAGGCCATCCTAGGTATGGTTACGGGCATGGATGATCGGATGAGACAAGTAGAAACATGGAGACCAACCGTGGATTGCTCGCTTGCGGGGCTACGACAAGCAACTAACGATCTCCGAATGAGAGTGTCGCAATTGGAGGGAGGTCCGCACAATCCTCCATATTCGACGGCGCTGCGACCTGAGGTGTACCGAGAGGAGAAGCACTATCAAGGAGAAATCCCTGGGATGGCCACCTCATCTGGACAAAATCTGGTCACAGGTGAGTTTCCTTACCAGAGTTCTTCGGTGGCTTGCGATTGGGAGTCCATGGGGACTGTTGGGAGTTCCAGGAAACCACAATCACCAGCAGAGAGAGTTTTACATGCCCAAAGCAGAGTTTCCCCGGTTTGATGGAGAACACCCTAGAATTTGGAAGGATAAATGTGAGAAATATTTTCATATGTTCCATGTGCCAATTCAATGTTGGGCTCAGTATGCCTCACTTCATTTTCACGGCAATGCATCTCTGTGGTTGCAAACATTCGAGGCACAACACACGGTGGAAAATTGGGTTGAGCTGTGTGTAGTAGTGGAGAATAGGTTTGGCTAGGACTTATATCACAATTACATGAAAACTCTGTTAAACATCAAGCAGCTAGGAGGAGTACAAGAATATTATGATCAATTTCAAAACATGGCACACAAGGTGCTAGCTCACAATATGAACTATGATGATGTATTTCTGGTCAATAAGTTTGTTGAGGGCTTAAAGGGGGAAATCAGAACAGCCATTGTGTTGCATAAACCTAAAACAGTGGATGCTGCATTTTCGCTAGCCTTGCTACAGGAAGAGGAATTGGTTGTGGTAGCTAAGAGATACATTGGTTGATAGGACCACATGGACTATACAAAGTTCAATCACAAGTCGCAAACTTATAGTGGCAAGGGAATTCTAGGGGCTGCACCTGTGGAGCACAAAACTGAAAACAAAGCTAAGATGGAAGAGAAGTATGAGAACATGAGATCATTGCGCCGAGCTCAAGGCTTGTGTATGAAATGGGGAGGGGAGCTGGACACAAATGTCCACGGCATGTACCGCTGCATGTGCTAGAGGAATTATTGGAAGTGTTACAGTTAGAAGGTGAAGGCAATGAGGGTAGTGATGGAGACAGCAAGAACAGCGAAGAAGAAGTATTGATGAGTGTTTCTCAGTGTGCTGCGGTGGGAGTTCAAGGCAAAAGGACAATCAGGCTGCAAGGATACATTGATAGTCAGGAAATTTTGTTGCTAATTGACTCAGTAGTTCTGGAAACTTTATTAGTCATGCACTGGTGCATAAGTTGCAACTCTCCACTCAGTCTGCAGTACCGGTTCAAGTAGCATTGGCTGATGGGGAGAAGATGTGTAGTTGTTAACAAATCAAAGGACTCAGATGGTGGACTCAAGGATATACTCTTGCCACAGATGTCCGAGTACTTAAGTTGGGATACTATGATATGATTTTGGGTATGTAGTGGTTAGAAGAACAAGGGCCCATGTGGATTCACTGGAGCCAAAAGAAATTGAAGTTTGTTCATGCGGGATGGCAAATCATTTTACATGGTGTGAAGGATAGTACCAATACATGTCAACCGATTTCTGCCAAGAAACTGCAAGGATTTGTCAGAAGTGGGGGTTTGGCTCAATTGATTCAATTGATGTCAGTGAGTCCTGAAGGCATGATGGGGAGACTACCAACAGAAATACAGACCTTATTACAGGACAATACTCATTTATTCCAGGAACCAAATGAATTGCCTCCTCACAGGACCTTTGACCACTCAATTCCTTTGCTACCAGGGGTCAAACATGTCCAGATTAGACCCTACAGATATGCTCCAAAACAAAAGGATGAAATCGAAAGGTAGATCAAGGGAATGCTACAAAAAGGGGTTGTTCAACCTAGTGCAAGTCCTTTTGCTTCTCCAATATTGCTAGTAAAGAAAAAAGATGGAACTTGGCGCTTTTGTGTGGATTATAGACAACTAAATGCAGTTACAGTTAAAAACAAGTATCCCATGCTGGTGATTGATGAATTGTTGGATGAATTGAGTGGTGCTCAGTGGTTTACTAAGTTGGACTTGAGGGCTGGTTACCACCAAATCAGACTGGTAGAAAAGGATGAATACAAGACAGCCTTCAAATCACACAATGGACATTGGGAATTTATGGTCATGCCCTTTGGTCTCACGAATGCACCGGCTATGTTCAGGTAGTCATGAATACCATATTTGCACAAATAATTAGAAAATTTGTACTTGTTTTTGTGGATGATATCTTGGTATACAGTAGGACATGGGATGAACATGTACATCACCTACAACAAGTATTCCAAATTCTCACTGAAAATCAATTGTTCATTAAGCAGTCTAAGTGCTCATTTGCTCAGACCCAATTGGAATACTTGGGGCATATTATCAGTGCCCAGGGCGTGGCCACGGATCCATCCAAGATCCAGACAGTACAGGATTGGCCACCTCGTCGCAATGTGAAACAACTCAGAGGATTTCTTGGGTTGTCGGGATACTACAGGAAATTCATCCGACATTACGGAATTATCAGTAAAGTCTTAACTGAACTTCTGAAGAAAGGTGTTGTGTATACTTGGACTGAAAGGGAATAGGCAGCCTTTGCAGCCATTAAACAAGCGCTAGTGCAAGCTCCGGTGTTGGCACTGCCGGACTTCACCAATGAATTTGTTTGGGAAACCGATGCTAGTGATATGAGCATTGGTGTTGTTCTTATGCAACAAGGTCACCCCATAGCATATCTCAGCAAAGCATTAGAACACAAGGCCAACGAATTATCTACCTATGAGAAAGAATGCTTGGCATTCATTATGGTAGTAGAGAAATGGAAGCCTTATTTGCAGCATGGGGAATTCACTATAGCTACAGACCACAAAAGTTTGTTACATTTGGGAGAACAAAGGATTACCCAAGGTATGCAGCACAAAGCCTTTTTGAAACTCTTGTGTCTGCAGTACAAGTTAGTCTTTAAGAAAGGATTGGAGAACAAAGCCGCTGATGCATTATCCCGCAAAGAACACATGACAGAACTATTAGCAATCTCCAGCAGCCGACCATGGTGGTTAGAAATTGTGGTAGAAGGTTATCAGAAGGACCATGCCACAAAGGCATTGCTGGCGGAACTGGCACTCACTGGATCCAATTCTGAGGGGTTTTGTCTGCAGGATGGCATCATCAAATATAATGGCCGTATTTGGTTGGGCAATCATACTGAGGCACACCAGGCAGTATTATTGGCATTACATGACAGTGGGGTGGGAGGACACAGCGGAATCACTGCCACTTATCACAAGATCAAAGCATTGTTTGCATGGCTGGGCATGAAAAAGGACATTTACCAATTTGTGTCTGCTTGCTCTATTTGTCAACAAGCTAAATCAGAGAATAGTAAGCTACCGGGTTTGCTATCCCCATTACCCATTCCTACACAGGCTTGGGCAACCATCAGTCTTGATTTCATTGAAGGTTTGCCCAAATACAAAGGTTTTGATACCATTGTTGTGGTTGTGGATAAATTATCCAAGTATGGTCACTTTATGCCTTTAGTCCATCCTTTTACTGCTTGGACAGTAGCTTAATTGTGTTGGTCTTTGTAAGGGCATTCTTGAAATTTCTCATTTTGAGAAAAGCTTTATAAGAAAAGGAAAGGTTGTGGGGCCACCAGTAATTAGAAGAAGAGAGGGAGGCGAACTTTATCTCTTTTGGACGCTTGGTTTTGGAGCTTAGTCTATCTTTGCTCTCCCGAGTCAAGCGGCGATCTTGGTGAGGAGAGTGGCGATGTCGGTAGCGATCCTCCCGCAGCGCCGGCGCGGCGATTTTTGCCGCAGCGTAAGGCACTCATCCTCCTCTTAAATTGGGGCGACGCACTTCCTTTCTGTAACGAGAAGAACCCTAGAACAGCCTAGAAATCCCCATATAATTTTCAGCTCTGGTGATTCCTTTCCGATCTCGACTTGGGATCTTTTCCTCTCACCCCAGAACTAGGTTCGAACTGCTCGGAGTGGGTTTTTCTGGTAAAGATCATCCGTTTGGTTGGTGCTGTTGTGCTTTTGGTCAAGCACTCGCTGGTGGTCTTGTGCGGCAATCTCCCGGTTCCGACTTCATTCTTTTGGTCGGTGATGTGGCGATAGTTTTTCCGGGTCGTCATTGTTGCATTTTGGTGGTTTTGAGTACCACCGCCTGAGTGACAGATTCGTTGATACTTGGACTAGTTGTTAACTTTGTTTTGAGACTAGTTCTCGAGATATTGCAAGTTAACTCGTGGGCTCTGTTAATGCTTGATGATCCTAGTCCAAGTACTTGATGGTCATCCTGTTATCTTGGTTGTGTTCACTTATCGCTTCTTCGTTCTCTTGTAATTTTGTATTCTTGCCTTTAGTCCAGCTCCTTTTACATTAGGTTGAGATGTTCTTTTGGATAGTATTGATGTTTTGCCATCACTTGAAAGAATTTCATGGACACATGTTATTATGGTCATTTTCTACCCATCGTATTATGTTTTATTGTAATGTATGCTGGATTTTATGACTATTTGCTAAAACCGCTCTATTTACAACAATCCAAAAACTATATTTGAAGAAACAACATGCCAACTAGCTAAAACCAAACTTTGGCCGACCACTCGATTTTTCTCGGGTCGCTTCAAATCCTCCGATGCTTTGGAAAGCGGCGAGATGCATTGGCATTACATGACAGTGGGGTGACACAGCGACGAATCACTGCCACTTATCGAAGGCGGGCAGAGCCGATGACACAAGATCAAAGCATTGTTTCAAGCCGCAAGGAAAGAAGATGGCTGGTCTACCTTGGGCATTGTTGTGGTTGTGGACAAATTAAGATGATTGTTTATCAACAACATCTACAAGCTGCATGGTCTACCGCAAGTGATGTCGTTTCAGTACTTTGTTTTTGAGACTAGTTTCGAGATGCAGTTAACTCGTGGGCTCTGCTTTTAATGCTCAATGATGATCCTAGTCAAATATCAAATTGAACCGATAATCAATTCATACTTGAGCTCTAAGTAGAATGCTAATTATCGCATTCTAATTGATCTTCCGTGAGTCATCCCGTTATCTTCGTTGTGTTCAATTGTTTTGAACCTATGCTGCTCGTGAAAATACGAGCGCTTCTTCGTTCTCCAATTGGCATTATTGTGAACTTGTAATTTTGTATTCTTCATGCACGAGAGTTAACAAGTTCTTGTTGGATAATTGAAGTATTGCTTGTGATCATCTTTGATCTCCGTCAGCCGAAAGTCTCAAGTGGGATTGGCTCAGATCATTAGATTGAGTAGTTAAGCATTGTTTTAGAGCTCAATATTGTGAACTGAAACACAAGTTTATATATGAAGAGTATAGACATTAGGGTTGAGATGGCAAAGGCTTGTTCTTTTGCATCTCTCTCATAAGAGCACATTCTATCTTCAATTTTCTGTGCTTTATGTTGATTATTGATGTTTTGCCACCGTAATGTTGGGCATAATATTGTCTTTAAATGACTTGAAAGAATTTCATGGACACATGTTATTATGGTCATTTTCTACCTATCGTATTATGTTTTATTGCGATAATGTATGCTGGATTTAATCATGACTATTTGCTAAAACTGCTCTATTTACAACAATCCAAAAAAACTATATTTGAAGAAATGGCTTCATCGTCAGATGTCGTTAAGCCGGAAGCTTTTGACGTGCCAACTTTAAGTTGCGTAAGCTAAAACCAAACTTTTCGACCGACTTCGACTTTTCTCGGGTCGCTTCAAATCCTCCGATGTTCCTTTGGAAACCGAGATGACGCGGTGGGAGGATGCGAATAATTCAGCTTTAGCTAGGTTGTTAGCGCCTTATCCAACCGGCCGCTCGACGCTTATGTCACTTTCACTAATGCCAAACAACTCGGGATGAACTAGATGAGAAGTATTCAAGGGAATAATGGTAACGAGTCCTTTATTATCGCTGCATACTTGAACTACAAGATGGTAGAGGACGATCGGTGATGGAGCAACTCCATGAGCTTCAACCCATGTACGTGATCTTAATCAAGACGATCGCCTCCTACCCGAAAGACATGTCATTTTGGCTGTTACCGCCTCGTGGCGTGACTTTGTGACCGCCGACGACATATAAAGGAGCGCTTGACACTCAATGAGCCGTCGCCACTATCAATGTCGAGGAGCGGCAAGAGCCCGGATGCAAAGGTAAGGCTCAAGTCCAAGCTCATTTAGTGGAGGTCAAGAGGCCGTGGCTCGGGAATCATAAAGCCAAGAATCAGCCCAAGATCAAGCTGCAAGGAAAGAAGATGAAAAAGAAGGAGGACATTGTCTGCTTTGTGTGCGGAGTGGCTAGTCATAAAGCCAACCATTGCCGCAATCGTAAAGGCAAGGGTCCTTCTCCACCAAAGATAAGGGCCGAAAGGCCGGTTAATGTCGTTCGGATAATACCGATTCTAGAGGGCACGCACTCAAGGCCTTTATGGCAAGTCCATCTATTGATTGGTGGATTGATAACAGTGCTACTAGACATATTTGTGCCGATCGATCGTGTTTCTCTTTTTCGTGGTGAAGGTGGTGGATCCGCCCCGATGGGCAATGGAGCCACCGACAAAGACGTGGATTGGACAGTTTGCTTGAAGCTTACTTCGTGCAAAACACTCATTCCGAGAGACGATCAGATGTGCCCGCAATGACTCGTAATCTCATTAGCGGTCGATGCTTTGTAGGCAAGGAATAAAGCTTGTTTTTGAGTCTAATAAGGTCGTGTTGACCAAATTTAGTACTTTGTGGGCAAGGCTATGATAGCGGAGGCATGTTCCGCTTTATCTATTATTGATTCGAATAATGTAAACATTTTTAATGTTTCCATTACAATAAATTACATGATGTTTGGCATTCACGCTTGTGTCATGTTAACTTTGAAGCTATTGTGCGGTTAACAAAATGGATTTAATTCAGCTATAATTATGAGAAGGGTTCAAAGTGCGAAGTGTGTGTGCAAGCTAAGCAACCCCAAAACCTTTTCACAAATGTTGAAGGCGAAGCACTCTCCACTTGAGCCGATCCATTCGGATCTTTGTGAGATGAATGGAATATTAACTAAAGGTGGCAAAAGATACTTCTTAACTCTCATAGATGATGCGACTAAGTATTGCTATATCTACTTACTTAAGTCGAAAGATGAAGCACTAGAATACTTTAAAATCTTTAAAGTCAAGTGGAAACCAACCGAAAAGAAAATCAAACTGCTAAGGTGGGACCAAGGCGTGAATACGCCTCGCTTGAATTCTCTCAATTCGTGAAGAAAGTGGAATAATTCATGAAGTTACTCCACCATACTCACCCCAATCTAACGGAATAGCCGAAAGAAAGAACCGAACTCTATGTGACTTGGTTAATGCCATGTTACAAAGTTCGTGTATGTCTGACTATTGGTGGGGTGAAGCGCTTCACACTAATTATGTGCTAAATAGGTGCCACCGCAATCGGGAGGAAACACCTTATGAAGGATGGAAGGGGAGAAACCTAACTTGTCCTTTCTTCGAACTTGGGGATGCCTTGCAAAAGTGCATGTGCCGTTATCAAGAAAAGAAAGCTTGGTCCAAAGACCGTTGATTGTGTTTTTCTAGGGTATGCTTCTAATAGCACGGCTTATAGATTTTTAGTGGTCAAATCCGAGGTAAGTGACATTGCTACGAATGTAGTGATGGAATCTCGTGATGCGACATTCTTTGAGCATGTGTTTCCTATGAGACCAAATGAAGTCATTGATCCCATTGGTTCAAGTGAACACTCTATTCTTCCTAGGGTGGATAACACCGCCTGCACTGGAGTTGAGGAGGAGTAAGAGGCGAGGACTAAAAGTCTTTAGGCGATGACTTTGTCACCTATGTCGTGGATGATGAACCACGAACCCTTTCAGAGGCATACGCATCCCTGATGTGGATTACTGGAAGGAAGCGTCCAGAAGCAGATGGATTCCATTATAGCTAATCTGAACGTGGGAGGTTACTGACCTCCCATGTGGATTCAAGCCCAATGCAAATGGATCTTTAAAAGAAAGCGTAGACCGATGGTACTATTGAAAAGTACAAGGCCCGTTTAGTGGCTAAAGGTTTCACACAAAAGAGGGTGAAGACTATTTTGATACATACTCCCGTGGCTCGCTTACCCACAACCGGTGCTTTTAGCACTAGTCAGATATAAACCCAAGTACATCAAATGGATGTAAAGACCGCTTCTAAATGGAGAATTGGATGAGGAGATTTATATGCAACAACCTGATGGTTTTGTGGTTGAAGGAAAGAGAGGAAAGTATGTCGCTTGATTAAATCCTTGTATGGTCGAAACAAGCTCCCAAGCAATGGCATGAGAAATTCGATAGTACTATGACTTGGTGGCTTTGTGTGAACGAAGTCGATAAATGTGTCTACTATCGGTTTAGTGGGGACGAAGGTGTCATTCTATGTCTTTACGTTGATGACATATTGCTTTTTGGGACCAACATAGATGCAATCAATAAAACGAAGTCCTTCCGTCCCGTAATTTTGATATGAAAGATTTGGGTGAAGCCGATGTTATCTTAAACATTGCTTATAAAGGGTGAGAATGGGATTACTCTTTCACAATCCCATTATGTGGACAAGGTCCGTCTGCATTTGGATTCATGGATTGTAAATCAAGAGCTACACCCTATGATCCAAATGCTAAGCTTCATAAAAACACCGGACATGGAAAAGACCATTAAATATTCTCGATAATTGGATCTTTAATGTATCTAACTAGTGCAACGAGGCCCGATATCTCATAGTCGAAGCGTATTGAGTCGTTATACGCCCAATCGGTGAGATGATCATTGGATAGCACTAGAGAGGGTACTTCTGCACTGGGGGACCTCTAACTTGGGAATAATTATTCTAGCCATCCTGCAGCCTTGGAAGGATTCAAGTGATTCTAATCGATCTGACTGATGACATGAAGGCTACGAGTGGATATGTATTCACTCTAGCGTGGGGTCGTCGTGGAAGTCTTCTAAACAGACTATCCTTACACTGGCCCACCATGGAGGCCGAGCTGGTAGCTCTAGACTCACATCAGAGGCAGAATGGATTAGAGAACTTCTTTCGACCTACCAGGCTGGAAAAATCCACCATTTTAACCCATCGCGATAACCAAACTGCTCGTTAAGGCTAAGAGTAGGAAGGACAATATGAAGTCCTCAAACATATTAAGAGACGACTTAAGTCGGTAAGGCATGCCGAGAGACGGTGTTATTTCGAGAATACATCCACCTGAAGGAACTTGGCAGATCCTTTCACCAAAGGATTGGCACGAAAGGCCATCCTTGCAGCATCTAAGGGAATGGGGCTCATACCCGTGTAAAGGCTCACATTGGTGGTAACCTAACCTAGTAGATCGGAGATCCCGTGAACTAGGCTCTAGGACAACAAACTGTGTGGGATTATAGAGCACATCTAAAGGGTCTCATTATGCAAGTGTTTCATCGATGGAAGGTTGAGCAATAGCTCTTAATGAATTCGAGACCTATATGGTATCGGGAATCGTCCTACAGGATTCCCTGAAGAATTCACCTACTTGAGTATGATCGTGAGGTCGTGATCAAAGGAAGATAAGGGTATACTTTCTTAAGTACTCATGAGCTAGATACGGGGACATGACCGTAACGTCCCAACCCGAGAGGGAAAGGGCAAGCTACCAAGACAGATGTAACTTGGGCGAAAATTCTCACACCAAGACATTGGATCAAGGCATAGTCCTCCTTTATCTCAGGCAGAGTCGAGTCCTTGTTGCTAGGCTTTGGGTTCAAACCGCAAGGTACCCATCGTCGAACAAATCAGATATTAAACAAGACTTTGAGCATCTTTTATCAAATCGATAAATTGGTGGGATTGTTGGTCTTTGTAAGGGCATTCTTGAAATTTCTCATTTTGAGAAAAGCTTTATAAGAAAAGGAAAGGTTGTGGGGCCACTGTAATTAGAAGAAGAGAGGGAGGCGATAAGGTGTGCAGCCTTTATCTCTTTGGACGCTTGGTTTTGGAGCTTAGTCTATCTTTGCTCTCCCGAGTCAAGCGCGATCTTGGTGAGGAGAGTGGCGATGCCAGTAGCGATCCTCCCGTGCGCTTCGGCAAGGGCGATTTTTTGCAAGGCATGGCACTCTCATCCTCCTCTTAAATTAGAAATCCCCATATAATTTTCGCCTTGGTGATTCCTTTCCGACTCGACTTGGGATCTTTTCCCTCTCACTCCTGAGAACTAGGTTCGAACCGTTCTGGAGTGGGTTTTTCGGTGGTAAAGATCATCTGGTTTGGTTGGTGCTGTTTTGTGCTTTTGGTCAAGCACTGCTGGTGGTCTTGTGCGGCAATCTCCCGACTCGACTTCATTCTTTGGTCGGTTCAAAAGGAGGAAGTGTGGCATTGTATCTCCGATTGCTTTGCCTTTTGCTCGTGTTTGCAGGGCGATAGTTTTTCTGGGTCAGTGTCTATTGACACGCCTTGCCGATTGCATTTTGGTGGTTTTGAGTACCACCGCTTCAGTGAGTATTACACCTCTTTGACAGTTCGGTTGATACTTGCACATATATTTACATTGCGATTCTAGTTGTTAGTCTTGACTCGTGTACTTTGTTTTTGAGACTAGTTCGAGATATTGCAAGTTAACCTGTGGCTCATAATGCTCAATGATGATCCTAGTCAAACATCAAATTGAACCGATAATCAATTCATACTTGAGCTCTAAGTAGAATGCTAATTATCGTCTAATTGATCTTCCGTGAGTCATCCTGTTATCTTGGTTGTGTTCAATTGTTTTGAACCTATTGGTTCTGTTGCTCAGAATAATACGAATTCATCGCTCTTCCGTCTCCAATTGGCATTATTGTGAACTTGTAATTTTGTATTCTTCATGCACCGAGAGTTAACAAGTTCTTGTTGGATAATTGAAGTATTGCTTGTGATCATCTTTGATCTCCTGTCTAGCCGAAAGTCTCAAGTGGGCAGTTGGCTCTGAGATCATTAGATTGAGTAGTTAAGCATTGTTTTAGAGCTCAATATTGTGAATCTGAACTGTCAAGTTTATATATGAAGAGTATAGACATTAGGGTTGAGATGGCAAAGGCTTGTTCTTTTGCATCTCTCCTTCTAAGAGCACATTCTATCTTCAATTTTCTGTGCTTTATGCTGATTATTGATGTTTTGCCACTGGTAATGTTGGGCATAATATTGTCTTTAAATGACTTGAAAGAATTTCATGGACACATGTTATTATGGTCATTTTCTACCTACTGGTATTATGTTTTATTGCTGATAATGTATGCTGGATTTAATCATGGCTATTTGCTAAAACTGCTCTATTTACAACAAATTGTTTATCAACAACATCTACAAGCTGCATGGTCTACCGCAAGTGATTATATCAGACCGCGACAAGGTATTCACAAGTGCATTATGGCAAGAACTGTTCAAGTTAACTGACACCAAATTGAATATGAGCTCAGCTTACCATCCCCAAACTGATAGCCAAACTGAGCATCTCAATCAGTGCTTGGAAACCTATCTTCGCTGCATGGTACAGGCTTGTCCAAATAAATGGTCTCAGTGGTTATCTCAAGAAGAGTTTTGGTACAATACTACATACCATTCAGCTCTTAGCAAAACACCATTTGAAGTATTATACGGTCATCCACCACGCCATTTTGGCATTAGCAGTGGTGATAGTAGTTCTGTGCCAGAATTAGAGTAGTGGCTGCAGGACTGGGAGCTCATGATCAAGATAATTCAACAGAACTTACATCGTGCGCAGCAGAAGATGAAGGACCAAGCCGACAAAAAACGATCTATTCGAGAATTCGCAGTGGGAGATCTCGTATATCTCAAGTTGCAGCCGTATGTCCAGCTTTCGGTTGCTCGCCGAGCATCTCAGAAACTCGGTTTCAGATACTTTGGTCCTTATAAGATCCTTCAGCGCATAGGCAAGATGGCGTACAAGCTGGAATTACCACCAGGAAGTCTGATTCATCCTGTGATTCACGTCTCACAGTTGAAGAAGGCCATCAAAGCTCCGGAATCAGTGAGTCCTAATGCGTCACTCAATTTGATTTACGCTGATCATCTTCTCTGTCCTGCGAAGATAACTTTGAGGCGATTTAGTCGCTTGGGCCACAAGGTCATTCCGCAAGGCTTGATTCAATGGTCTGATTCACCGCCACAATGGTCAACTTGGGAAAACCTTCATGCATTACGTAATAAGTTTCCATCTGCACCAGCTTGGGGCCAAGCTGCCTCTCAAGCGGAGGGGATTGTCACAATGGTGACGCTACTGGGAGCTTATGGCGCAGAGCTACAATACAAAGGAGAGATGAATAGTAACTAAGGCTTGGGCCTGATGGGCCGAGTATCTGTGCATGGGTTAAACTGGGAAAAGGATAGTTGGTGTTGTCGTTTTTACTGCAGTATTTCGCTGCGAGTATGTAAAGGATTCGGTTGCTTCTGAGAGGAGGTATCAATGAAAAGAGAAGAAAATTCCCCAACTACTCTCTCCTTCCTCTGAGTTCTTCTCTGCCTTCCATATTCGACTCCAATTCACACGATTGCCTCGGTTCCTTTGGCTCCTCGTTAGGATCGTGACAGCGACGAGGCCCTGTTTCGACGGAGGAGTTCCAAATGATTTTTTTTGGGAAGCAAAGTTCTGGATCGAATAAACTATTCAGGTCGAACATATCAACGAAACAGGGCATATATTTTTTTCTTTTTCAAAAGGTGGCCTGATCTGAACTGTTATTGCACATTTTGTTGTTTTTGTTTTCGATATGTGTCTTGATTTGAACCGTTAATCGCACAATCAGATAGCTCAAAACTTGTTTGATAACCCTGCAGAGGATCCATGCGCTTGCATTGAATATATCTCTGGAAACTTTGTATCATTATCTGGACATAAGTTACGTGAGAATGGAATGGCTCACATCAGCTCTGCAGATGGTGACCTAAAAAAGAACCAGTAAAAATATCGGAATAAATGAATGTCATTTCTCTTGCTCCCTAATTCGTAAGCACAAAACTAATACACTATTTGTCCATAGCCCACCATGCAACAGATCAAGAAAACATTAAATCTAAAAAATACTTAATGAGAAATGATTGTACATACCCTATTAATTGCCATACCACAACCAATTAATCTCTTCTAAAGCATTTAAATGTGGGTAGACAGTAAAAATTCCAATAACTACACTCTAGATTTTCTAAGTAGACAAATATATTGAAATAGATACTCTTGAGACCATGAACAAATATAGCAAAACGGAGGAAGTATACAATAGGTATTACTCCTTAATTCGTAAGCACAAACTAAGACACTTTATATTTGATATTACTTAACTAGGATCACAAAAGACCCTACCTAGGCAGGATGGACCAATGAACACACAACAGCGTATTTCTACGTCATTTTTTTATCTTTGAAAAGAGCCACTACTATACTTTTTGTTGACCAGGATTTATTGCACATTATCTTGAGAACATAGTTTATCAGGATTCAGGGATTGAAAACTAATGCCATGCAAATCAGTGTAGTTGGTTATCCACTTGTGCGTATCATATGTTTCCAGATCAGATTTGATCTAGGGACCCAGCCATCTAGGCCGGTGAAGTCAACTGTTTGACATGGCAAGGGTTTAGGGATGCTATGTACCTTTCATGATCTGTTGCCCCCTGATGTAGATCTTGCCAGGCTGGCTCCGGCCACTTCCCGGTGTCGGGGTCGACGATCTTCAGCTCCGCGTTGCGCACCACTGTCCCACACACGCCGGACTTCACCTTGAAGGGCTCCTTGGCGAACTTCAGGCACATCAACAGCAGCGGTCCGGACTCAGTCATGCCATAGCCCTACATGCCGCATAGCGGGCCACAGAGATTATTGCCAAAGCTTGCATACTGCAGCGTATTACCTTTTAAAAGAAAAAGAAAAAGAAAGATAATAAGAACCAATGGTGTTTAGTCCAATTCTCCGACGAATTACTTGCATATGAACGAATAGGAAAACATACAGGACCAACTCTGCCATGAGATGGGTCACAGTTCACATTGTTCACTTGCATGAACAGTAACACTGGTACTGTAGCATCAGTATTAGGAAGGGATTACATTCCTCAATAAAATATATATTTCCCTAAATAGTTGATTATTTTCCTTGTATAGGGATTAATTAATCGGAAATGCCATCTATTAGTTGGGAATATCATTTATTAGTTAGGAAAGTCATCATTTAGATTGATTTTATTCATAATTGTTAGAAGAGCCTTCTATATAAGGAGGCTTATTGTAATCGTTGGCATTAAGCAATGAGAATACAATAGGCTAAGTCCTAATCCCCTTCGTCTCCCCAATCTATAGTCTTCTCTCTCCCCTAGCAGCCGATGCCATCCGGCTACCCTCCCAGTGATGTTTACCCCTATGATCTAAGGATCATAACAACTTGGTATCAGAGCCAACACCGTGGCTTCTGCTGTCGAGCTATCCCTACTAGACAACCTGATGAAGTTGATGAAGACGATGTTGAAGATAATGCTCCAACATATATCGTCCACCCTATCGGAGGAGTTTGTCGCACTATGTTGCAGCTCGAGGACGAACTATTTCACTGAGAGGAGTGTAATGTCATGGGTGTGGTTATTGTTCACACGTGCACTATTCACGCATTTACTGTTCGCCCACAAATAGTTTCCTTTGTTAGGGATTAAATTAATTTGGTTAGTTTGGAAGCTTATCTTTAGTTAGTTTATTTCTATAATTTAAAGATCCTTTCTTAGGGTCAAGTCAAGTTATCTCTATAAAAGAGATGCCATTGTATCTTCTTTAAGGAAACAATCAACAATGAAGAAGTATTTCCTAAGTCCCTAAGTCTAGCTCTGGTCTCTCCCCCAGGCCGGCTATTCTAGATCCATCTCTCCCCCAACCGGTGCCCTCTTCGTCTAACGTTGCTCTACCTTAAGTTGTCGCCGTCTGACCTCCCTCCAACGGATGTTTATCCCATTATGAATTAAGGTTCATGAAAACTTGGTATCAGAGCTAACACCATAGTTTCTGCTGCTGAGAATTTTAAGGCCATGAGGGCCGTCCTCAACGAGATGAGTGTCGACGTATACAACATGAAAGCCATCTTGGCAGACATGGCGACTATGGTGATCAAGTTGATGGAAAAGGAGAAGAAGAATGCACGGGCAGCAGCTATTGCGCAATCTGCGCCACCAGAGGCATCTCTGATTTCGTCGGTGACTTCCGCATCGTCGACTTCACTGCCCGTGGTTGCACCAATGGTGCCGTCGCTGAGGAAGAAGACCGCTGCCGAACAACTGTCTTCTCCACGCGCCCGACCAACATCGTGCCTTCGTAGGTGCGGGGCATGGCAGGTGTCAGGACCACGATGATGTGGGTAGAAGATGAAGTCATCAATGGGGAGGAAAACAAGCTATTACTATCCTTAGGGGCATTTCATACATTTTCATCTCAGAAGTTGCAGCCAGTCTACCTAAAAACTAGACAGCCAAACATCAAACATCTTCACCAAATTGCTCATTTCTACAAAGACACGAAGCCATTTTCGTGAAAGTCACAATTGCTCCAAACAGACCCTATATTACATGGTTAAGCCCTCAAAAGTCAAATGTTCTGACAACTTAATTTCCTCCCTCTTTCTCTCAACAATTTCGCACACAAAAAGACTGCTAGAAACCTGCCTTAATCATCAGCTTTACACTAACATTAAATTGATTGCCAGCACAGCCTACATGCCCCAAGTTGACAGATTTTCCCAGGCTTCCTATCATGGGAATCCCTCCATAGCCATTGGATCGATCGCCGAAATGGATAGCTTAGATTAAAAGATTTGACCTTGATAGACATAAGAGAGACATTTAATTAGGTCAGTAGCAATCCATTTAGTCGATTTTAGAGAAATAACACATAAATTCACACTCAACTACCAACTGACACTACAAATGCGTGAAATTGTCAAAAATAACATTGAGGGTGAATTAACAATATTGCCCTTGTACTGCAATGGAGGTAGCTCAGTCTAGTCGATGAGCACTGGCACAGCGATGGTGGCCATGGCCGGTGTTGGAGGAGCGGTGGGTGGAGGGGAGGAGGAGGGCTTGGACGAGGGAGGGGAGGAAGCGGGAGGTGACGAGGTCGCGTCTGCTTCCATGTCGTCCACCGCTGCACGTCGTGCTCCACCAGCGAGGTCTTCGTCGTCTAGTCCGTCGACTGGTCGCAGCTCGCTGACGACCTCAACCGGGAGTTCGCGGAGCTTGAGCCCAAGATGGCCCAGCTCACCGACATAGGCAACCTGGGCATGGTGGAGGTACACGTAGTGTACGAGGACGAGATGGGTGCTGTCATTGTGCAGCTGGCTGAGACGCTCTGCCACCCCCGTAGGGTGGCCCACCGCAACATCAAGCCCAACAACGTCCTCCTTGACGTTGGGGAGGGCAACGCCCTGCACGCAAGGCTTGTAGACTTTGGCTCAGCCGCGTGGGTCGGTGCAGACAGGGGCCGCACCGAGGAGCTCATGGGGATGACCCACTACATGGCACCCGAGGCGGTGACGCGGTTCGATGGAGAGAGATCACAAGAGAGACGCCGGAGTTGGGAGAGAAGGGGCAATTGTGTTTTTTGGGAAATTTCTGATGGATTGAGAACGACGTGGGTAGAAGATGAAGTCATTGATGGAGAGGATATCATTTAAGTTCTAAACTCCTAAATTTGATTTCCAAATCCAAATCCAAATGGCAGCCAAACAGAAAAATTGGATTTCAATTGGACCGAATCAAATTCTAATCGTACTAAAATAGGATTTTGAATCCAAATGAATGAATCAAATTCAATTGAAGGGAGTCTAATGGGATGTTAATGTCCTATTTTGTGTGAATGCAATATGGCTTACATTTGCTTGCTTTACTATTGGATATCAGTAGTGATCCAAGCCGTTGTACCTAAGATTTTATCTTATATATGCCACTGAAGCCACTGCATGGTAGGTCAAATCAATTGTTGCTACCTACTAACTAAGGGAATGCACAATTATAAACCTAATAGCTATCATTGAGCAATTGGGATTATCCATTGTCATTTCCTGGTGAGTAGCGGTGAAAATGGATCGAATACGGATGAATAATATCTCTATCATATTTGTTTTCGTATTTTCCCAAACGTGAATACGAATATCCTGAATATGAATAATATCAAATACAAATATGAAGCAAATACGAATTGAAATGAATATGGTCATGGATATTTCTCAGAAAATGAAAACTCCTTAAATTGTTCACATTGCAGCAACTTAAACAAAGAATTAGTTTATACGATCAAAATATCCGTCAATTTAGTATATGTATACATATTTACATCCACTCCCTAACATATTTTTAATGTAAAATAAGACAATATGTTTTCCTTTATATGCTTTATTTACCACTTTTGATTACTCGATATCTATTACCTCCCTCATAAACATTTCATAATTCATTATAAAATATTTTTTTATTTATATGCATAATAATTGTGTTTTGGGAATCCCAAGCAAGAAGAATGATGAAAGGAGTCATGTTTGGGCAAAATCCGGAGAAATTAAATGGACTCAAATGAAAATATTCATAATGCAAAGTTGTAGATCTCATCGAGAGCTACAATTTACCCTACTCATTTGCCTAATTTGGTGTCAGACCGGGCTTTGAATACCCAAAGCTCTCGTGTGTGTACTGTACTAGTCCCATGATCAGTGGTTAGTACACACATCTCCAACATTTGGTAACCACATCCATACAATCATATGTACAAAATAAAACAAAAATGGTACAAAGCTTAAGTGATTACAATATTTATATCACAAGGGCCGACCGACAAAATAAAAGCTTAAGTTTCAAAGATAGTAAATATAACAACGGAAGCAAAAAGGGGTAATAAGAGTTCAAAATTCCAGTGGCATGTCCATCCGATCCGGTAGGCAACCGACTAGAGACAAGTCCTAACAAGACCCATCACTGAACCCACTAGTTCTGGGTGCGAAGAAAATATCGTCTAGCGTAGGCTCGTCCTCGTACTCTTAACAATAATTTAAGCAAGATTGAGTATAATGCGTATTCAACAAGACTTGTAGTTTATCATAAAATTTATATAAATACAAGGCTAACAAGAGATGGGGCTCTATGCTACAAGTTGTTTTCAGAATTAAGCAAATTTTATTTACAATACTAATACGTAGTATTTTGCAACAGAAATTTTAAGAAAAGTTAATAGATGAAGGACAACAAGTAAGTAATTGCGTAATTAACAACCTGCAACCCTTCTTGGCTGCGAGCAACATCTTTATTTCTAGCCATTAACATGGCACTCAACTCAAAATAAAACAACAAACCAATGCCCACATTTTCCAACAAAACTGTTTTTAAGAAAAACCAAGATTATACCCAGGAATACTACACTTAGCATGCTTATCACCGTGAGCATGGCTATTTAAATAGATTTACACTCTGCAGAGGTGTACAACTTTACCCACAGCACACGAATTCTCTAGTTTGTTTGGCATCTATCGATACCACCGCTCACTACATTCGTTAAGCAATCTAGAGCATGTGTCGAAGCCTTTACATCATCTAGTCCTATCCTTGCACTAGCCTGGTGAATGAACACCCTCACTTCGCCTGGGTACCCCCCGTCAAGTAAGGCATTCACCATTGTGTCAGAAGGTTTTATGCCCAATACCTCGGTGAAGGGAGCCCCTTCAAGCAATCACACATGCTCGCACTACTACGGCCTACCAACGTGCAAGGCCAGTTTTTGATGACTTAATTAGCTAATTCTGCCCCATACCGGCACATGTGGTTGTACGCTTACGCTTAGGTTGGATATACCGGTGTATGTGTAGGATCGCGGCAAGGCTACGATAGCACAAACAAAAATTTTACCGCGCAACCAAGGAACCACCGCAAGTAATAGATCACGAGATTACCACTAGACGCGCGACTCGTAGCGGAAGTAGAGTCAATGTAACGAGTTGATGCAGTCGTAGTCGTACTTGCTGCGCGTCTTATCCTCCTACTCTGACGAACGTCGCAAGTTCTCCTCCAGCTCCTGAGGTCGTCGTGAGTCGCGGATCGTCCCAGTCGCGATGCTTCGCAACAACACCTCCAAGGTATCCACACGTACGGGGCAGGGACACCACGCACAGGAGTGCTAGCGCCGACGGCGTGGTTGAGGAGAGCGTGGCTATTAGGGTTTCGGGGTTTTCCGATCAAAAAGATTGATCGATCACGTCACCCCATGCCACCGCCCCTCTATATATAGGCATCCATAATGGGTCCCGAACAGGAGGCCCAATAGGAACTCGTGGCCTATAAAATTCGGATCACCATCAAATCAAATCCTAGCCTTTTAAGTGTGTGACCCTATAGGTTCGTGTGTAATCGGTTGTGACTGGAAACTCTTTCCGATCACGAGTGCGTCCGGTACCTAGCAGCACATAACGATTCCGAACACACACGAATATATCGAACCTTAATGCAATATGATCTACGGTCCTTATCACTTACGACCAGCTCGTGCTTAGTCACGACGATTCATAATCAGTTACAACGATTCGTAACTCCTTACGACCGATTAGTATCTAACTACGACGGTTTGCAACTCCTTACGACCCGATTGGTGATTATGTTCGAGTAGTCTTGTCGTATCTCCATGCGACCGACCGATCTACGACCTCGGCAAGCGAACGACCTGCTTGTGTATTCTCCCTTTGCCTCACGACATCGGTTGAACTCCGGTGAGATAAAATGTCATCCATGGGTATTCAATACTTTCGATCAAGTGTCGAATAACTTCATGTAAGTCGACACCGACCACTAGTGGCATGGCCACGCACTTTCTTTATTCGACCACAACGAGGGCGAGAGACATCTCTCCGTTTTGTTAGGAGGGCAAATCCATATCCGACCAGTCACATTCCTCCGCATGTTTCATAGCATACCCGAAAGTTACCTTTATAACTACCCGATTCACGGAGTAGCGTTTGGCAACCCCTAAGAGTGCTATACACATGTAGAAACCATGCGATCTCGAGTCTAAGGATTATACATCATCATTGCTTGAGACCAACTAACGACACATAACAATCTCAATAGTGTCTCAAGATGGGTCTTATCCAACACTATGTTCTCTAACATGTGTCCACATTATTGATTCGATATCTCTATATCCATGACCGGTGAAACACGGTCATCGATCAATACATGTCTGACTTATGTGACCCAAACGACAATGAGAAGTCAGGCCTGGTGTTCCGACCGGTGATATTTGACCAAGGATACTTTTAGAATGACATCATATAAGATAAAGAGTTTCACCAACAAGTCACATACTCATTGATCATATCGAATAATAGCGATGATTCATTCAAGGAACAAGATAACATATTATCAAATGTTATGAACATAATGACATCATATAAATATCACCAACAATCACATACTCATTGATCTATGATTCAAGGAACAAGATAACATATTATCAAATGTTATGAACATAATGAAATATAATCATCTCTATGATTGCCTCTAGGGCATATTTCCAACAGTATGGTCATTAATTGGCCCGGGCGATAATCTCCCCTATCTACTTGTGAGACTCCTCTTTCACACTTCTCATAATATAATATAACTCGCCCGCGTCACAAACTAGGTTTTTCATTTTATTTTTACACAAAATAACAGGGGTACACCCCACTATACTTTCTTTTCAAAACTCCCAAATTTATATTTATCATGTCATCATTTTTACAATTTTCATAAAAGACTATAGCCTGACTAAGCAATTATTCGAGGTCCGCATTAAAAAAACCCAAGTTGACATTATTCCTTGTCTAAACCATAACCTAATGGTTGTAATAGTAAGGGTATCAATATTTTCAAGGAGGTTCATGCATTGAATAAGATTTACAGCTACCGATAACCCAAACATAGCAATTTTATATCAAACATACAAGCATGCATAATAGATTTTGCAAACGAAACGTACAATAATTGAAATAATAGGATCAACATGGTCAAAGGAGGTACTTGCTTTGCTCTGGTTGCTAGGGAGATGGTAATGCTCTTGGGGGCTCAAGTAGCAATGAGTAACACGTGAGAATCGTAGTGAAATGATGCGGCCATGGCGAGAATCTTGCGGCTCTCTTCATCGTCTCCGCCAGAGCGGGAGGGTGAGCGCCATTAAGAGTTAGGTGGCATGGGCGAGCCCTAGCGGATGCGACGGAGGAAAGTGGGGTTCTAAAACGGTGGGCGGTGAGGAAAACCGCGGGCGAGCGGGCGGAGGTACGCACTGGCGCGCTGGTGAGCGAGGGCGAAGCCGAGGTGGAAGAAAGGTTCTGGCAGGTGGGGTCCACTTGGTAGCGAGCACGGGAGCGAGGGTGGCGTGGATTGGAGCTGAGCGCAAGAGAGATTGGGCCGGTTTAGTTTTGGCCCAAGGAGCGGGGGACGGAAATTCTAATTCGTTTTTTAGATTTTCTTCAAATTGCTGATTCTTTGGTGAATTTGTAAACCTATTAAATTTGTTCCAAATTTTATTAAAATTCCCGGGAGGGCTCCTGGAATAGTATAGTTGCTCTTGTAATTTTTCCAGGATTTTATGTGCTCTGTGATTTTCCCAAAAATTCTTACAAGTTGTTGTTTGAAGAAAATTTCATTATTTGCTTTTTACAAATATTTCAAAAATCACGCATAAGAAAATTTTCTTATAGAATATGCCCAGAATTTACTTTCCAAATTATTTTCACTAAGTATTCCCAAAAATGGTAATTTTTGGGGTGTTACATTTGGTATTCGAACAAGAAAGTTATGGTCTTTGAAAGACGATGCACATGCAGCCTCTAACAGTATCTCTGGATATCCGGACCTATGTACCTCTGGATATCCGAAGCCGTATTCGTATTCAACAGATAGTACACTACCTAATCCATATTCATTTTCGACAAAAATAATCCGTATTCGTTTCCGATTCTACACTACCGATAAATATACGAGCTGATAGCATACGTATTTAAAAATGATCCGGATCGATCAGAAACTACCCGAACTATTTTCACCCCTACTAGTGCGCACGACAATCTTGGCATTTATTGTCTGGTTTATTATTTTAGGATATTATTAAAAAACTTGCGTTGGTTTAGTGTCCTATAAAGGGAATCAAACAATCTCACAAACTTGGCTAGTTCAAAATTTTCATTCTTAAAAATAAATTAAATAGACTGAATAATTGCTGAAATAGATAATAGAACAGGAAGAATCAGTTTGGGAAACAGAAAACACTAATGAAAAGTAAATATACTGAGAAAAATGATAAATTAGATAATTAGAATAGGTAAGCATAGACAAATATGTATTTTTACACTATTATAAATTTACTCCCTTCAATCACAAAACATGTCATTTTGAACATCAATATGGTCCCCAAAACACAACTTGGACAGCTAATTTTTGTTGTAATATATTTATAAAACCCAATAAATTATAATATTAATAATTTTTGAGATAAATTTACACATATGATTTTTATATATCCAATCTAAATATTTAAAAAGATATATTTAACCAAAGTTTCAAAGGTTTGACTGCACATATCCTATCAGCATATGTTTTTGCAACCGGAGGGAGTAGTAATATAAGGAAAATTAGAAAAAAAATCCAAATATTTCAAGAATAAACAATAAAATTGTCACAAAACCACTAGTCAGAGCATGAAAATGTTGGGAGTTCCTGAAGGTTGGCAGATAATCGCATAGATCATGATTTGGCACAGTTTGCTATGAAAATCGGGTCAATGTCTTGTGCCCCTAGCATGGGCACCGGATTTTATTTAGCTTACCATACGCACAAATTAAACAGAAACTAAATCTAAGAAAAAGTTAATATAGTTGGACCATACATGCAAACCCCTATTAAATGACATACTACAACTAATTATCCACTTTTTTCAACATTAAACTAGAGGTGTATAATGTAAATATAGTAATAATTACACTTTTCATATTCTCCATGGACTTATACTGAGGAATCACTTACCAAGATAACTCATGCTTCCTGTGGGGCAGCAGCAGCCAATCGCTTCCAAATAACTCACCTCAAATTCAGCTAGCGTATACCATTATATATTTGATCACCCGTTCATTGACCTCACACCAGCACCACATCCATGGAGGAAGATGGTAGTGGTACACTTCTACGGCGTACGCTGCATAAGGCAGTACGGGCAGCGAGAGCCATAGCTCGCCTCCGTCCATCTCCGACGACGACGATACGGCCGGCAACGACGCCCAGCCGGCTCCCACCGAGCCTGCTGGACTGCACCGACGACGACGACGCCGCGTGGACGGCCGGGTCTCCGAGCTTCCACACGGCGAGCAGCACCCCGGACGGGGCCGTCCACTCGAGGCTGCCCAGCCCCGGCGCCGTCGGGGTCGACGTCGACAGGCGCGCCGCGGAGTTCATCGAGAGGTTCTGGCGCAACGAGTCGCTGGAGCTGCGGTACTGCTCGCCGGTGATGCCGGCCAGGCCGCCCGTGTCGCCGGACACGTACTTCAACCTCTCGAGGCTGCACGGCTCTGTGCATGATCACGGCTCGCCGGTGCATGCACGCCCAGCGTACGGGAGGGTCTCGCCGAGGCCGAGTGGTATGTCCATCAAGTGGCCCAACAGCCCGCACCTTAGAGGAAGGCCATCTGTTCAAGTGTAGTGGTGATACACTCACATATATGTACGAACTGGTACATATGTACGTACGTGCCTGCCGTCTTGTTGGTTTTAGAGGCCAACAGAACAAGGGTAAGTACTAGGTAGTATATGTACGTCGTATATATATTTCCTAATTGTATGAGGGTAGATATATAGTGATTATCAAGGTGATGATCATTGATTTAGGTTCAAATTAGCACTAAAAAAATCTGTAAATTACCACTGGTTGTGTTTTCTCGTTATGGTTTGACTGATCTTTATTTGGATGATTTGTGTCGTTTCTCAGATTCTATGAGGCCATGACGAACTATTGATTGTATTGGAATTGTTGGATTGTAATGGAACTCATTACTGATGCGTACCGATAGATAACTATGATTTGATAATCTAATGCGACCTCATGCGATATCGTAAGATCATTTGTTACTTTCCTTCCATTACTAGATCCTTTGCTGGATCCTTAGCAACACTGCAAACATACGTAGGAAAATAGCACTTTAAGGTAAGCAAGTACTATTCCACTGCTAACAGCGCTCCTTCAAGATTCATAAAATCAGTTTGTGGAGAATAGTAGCACGACTGAAACCGATTATAATTTATAAGTATGTCATAATTAACTAGCCATAAATTCTACGCAAGTGCGCAGAAGCTACAATGTGGCGTAAAATGCGTTAAACACAAAAAACGCATCTTTAATATGAAAAATATTTGTGAGTAAAAACCACAGATGTATATTAGTGAAAATCACTATACGAAGAGAGTTACAAGATTAAGATTACAATGAGGCGTTAATAATCCCGTACAGCTAGAGAGGAATAGAGGATATATAAAAGCAATACAAAAAATGACTATAAACGGGAAAATAAACAAATTTGAAAAAGTACTCTAATCCGCCAAGAAACCAAATCACCATCCCATCAAAATCACCAGAATTTGGATAAGAAAACAATGCAATCTATATCTTTATATTTTACAATAGGATGAAGTTCACTTTTGACACTCAACTCTTTCCGGAGTCTAATCGTCACCATCAACTCTAAAATTGTTTACTTTTCATCCCTCAAAATGCCAAAACCACTACAAATCAGGCCCTAAGGCTAGTTTCACGGCGGTTTTTATTTCCATGCTGGCTTGTCATATCATCATCACCTTTGCCATGTTGGCAGACACATGGCATTTGAGTTGGAAAAGTCGTCAGTTGAAAGAGAGACATGAAGAAGAGGAAGAGAAGGAGAGGAAAAAGAGGCTATTTTTTTGCCAGCTCATCGAGACGCATTAGCTGATATGCCAACTAGGATGCCATTTCACCCAAATCCGCCCATGAAGCCATCCTATGGACGATTTTCACTGCTTTGACATTTGGCGATGTAAAGTAAATGGACTTGAAGTTTAGGGTGAAAATTAGACTCCAAGAAGAGTTGAGGTACTCAAAATGGACATTTCCCTTAAAAGTGTACTCGTATAGCTCAAATAAAGTATTTTTCTTTTTCCCCCAATTAACATGAGAATTTATTGCCTTCAAGCAAACTTGTTTCCTTTGGTTAATCAATATTTGATTACACAATTTGTATACATATGCTATATCCTAAAAAATGGCTTTTGTTCCGAGTTGAACTCGTTTATAAGTCTGAAATTTTGCAAGAGCCGATGAGCGAGTACTGATTTGGTGTCATAAAGTAGGCCGTTTCGTCACAGAGTTTGTTTGTTCTTCTTTGCTGGACCACGTACAACGTGTTACTTCTTGGTTTGCCCATGCATCCCCAAGGAAAAAATATATAGGCGCAGCTACTAGGAACTTGTTTGCAAGAAATAGTCTTACCTTCGAATCCTTCACAAATTAAAAACATAGGATATCTCCGAGACTTGCATCAGCAAAAGGAGGCAGCCGTGGACCACCGTTCTGCACTTCCTTTCCATACAAGACTTCAAAATGTGATATTTGTAAGCTCGCTTGACAGCTGTTGTTATAGAAAAACTCGGCAGCATGGATCACCATTCTGTAATACATCAGTCTGCCGTGCGATCTCTAGGATCGGATCGTGCCATTTGATTGCATGGTGCTTGCCTTTTGAGCTCTACTGGAATGGGATGCGATGAGATGGCATTTCCATCTGGTGGGTTATATATGTTTGAGGAACTCCTCGTATTCACAAGAGACACGAGCGAAATACTTCCATCCAAATCAAAGAGATGCGTTCAGAAATCTCTCGCTACCAGAAACCGGAAATTTCCAGAGTGCCCTAAACACTCGGGAAAAATACCAAATACACTCGGGATACTAATTCCTGAAAGTCAGTAGTCGGGAAAAACACTCGGGGTCGTTTAGTCAGGTAAAAATTGGTTTCCCGAGTATTACACTCTAGAGAAATAACTTTCCCGAGTGTTCAGATTTACACTCGGGAAACATCTAACACTCGGGAGAATAGTTGGCATAACGGGCTCAACCACCGTAACGGAATACTTTCCCGAGTGTATATCAACCAAAGACACTCGGGAAAAATTCGTTTTTCCCGAGTGTATATCAACCAAGGACAGTCGGGAAATTAGCGGAATACTTTTCCGAGTGTATGTCAACCAAGGACACTCGGGAATTCAAACAGACAATGGAAAAACAAAAAGAAAGATGCCAGATCACAGAATTCAAAGCAATATCCAAACGGCTGCACATCATATAATTTAGATAATCCATAACTCCAGCTTGATACTAAAAACTGAAAGAAATTAGTTCATTGTGCAGAGTGCTCAACTTAAACAAAAATGCATGTTGCGAGGCCACAGGTATGGATAAATGCCATAGATCAAGTTTGATTGGCAGCATAAAGATAGCACTACTACGGTAGACTACACTCTTCCACTCGTCGTCCTCGTCCTCATCAGCACCAACAGAGTTGAGGGCATTCAGCCTTTTGACCAGTTTGGCCTTCCTTTTCTCATAGGTGAGCTTCTTAAGGTTGTACCTGCAACAAACGTAGTCAAGTTAGATTGCAATCATATCAGGGTGGCAAAATCATTAAAGGGATTACAATCATCAGCTAGCTATGGTAGGATCAGCACGAATGGCAGCATGAACCTTCTTGTACAGCGCTTCGATATCATCAGCCTCAATTCCCTTCTTGATGTACTCACGGAAGTGGGTTGGTACTTCTCTGGTTCCTCCTCAACCAATGACTCGAATAAGATAGGGCAAAAGTCAAATGAGAACAAGTCAAACATTGTTCAAAAAATAACAGTAGAGTAAATTGATTTAGTCTACTTGATATACATAAGATTTAGCCTTCTTATCTTTCTGAAAGAAATTGATTAGGTCGGACAACATCACAATAACACGAGGTAATAAAGAAATAACATTATAATATCATGAACAATGGTTTCAACTCCCCCTCATGTACCCAGCAACATGTCCTCCATAGATGTACTTGTGGTGAATCTCAGCATCCAGCTGCTTCTCATCCTTCTTGAAACCAGCAAACCTCTTGTCACTGTGAGGATTGTCAAGGCCATCATCCAAAGCTCCCTGCAACAATAAAATGAATTACACCAAGTGTTAAAATGCTCCAAGGATACCTATATTTCGAAACAAAGCACAGTTCTGAAGTGTAACAAAATAGTGAGAATGATATCCCTTCACGCGAAACCAAGATCTTACAAGTATGCAATCTTGGGCCAATGGTGAATATTAACATAAGTCTTAAATTTGAGATAGCTCAAGAAAATTTGAAATCTGCATGGGTCTTTTATGCCAAAAACTTAGATGCTTGCCTATCTAATGACAATCAACCATCCAGAACTGATCTTACAATTACGCAATCATATACCATAAAAGCAACACATACCTTAAGGGCACCGAAGACACGGTTTCCAGTAGTGATCCTGAGAAGGCCAACATCCAAAAGAGTGCGGAATGGCCTCCTCTCATCAGATGGCTCAACAGAGAAGTCCTCCCCAGTGGCCTAAGTTCAGAATTAGCCATCATTATATATGTTCATCAAATGCAACATGAGAAAATATTAGAGAAAAGTAAAATTTTTAAACGAATTATCTGATGAGAGGAGACCATTCCTTTAGTCTACCAAATTTATGCACATTTGGTCTCACATACAAACTTAATAGGTTTAAAGAAGATTGGTGAATCCTTTAAAAGGCAGATGCCAATCGCAAGGTGCTAGAGTGACAAGGCATGTGAACTGTGGAGTATCTATGAGCTAGGAATGTTTAGGAGAGAAACCCTGAGCTGGATCAATCTCCTGAACAGAAACCCCGCACTATCCTCTAGATCTCCAATTTTAGATGGCAAGGCATGTTTGTAACAGAGGGTTTGAATGTTTGAGGTACTATAGGCTAGTGTATTACAATGAGTTGGATGGAACTCCACACATGTAAAATTTCCAATTGGTAGATAGTAATGTAGATTGCCATTCCAACAAATGATCAGCCTTGTTTCAGCCGAAACTGAGCAACAGAGAGAATAACAGCTACTAAATAAAACTGACAGAAGAAAGCAAATTAACTTGGCTCAAGTCTGTTTACAGTTATCTATTCAACTTCAGATCTTGACAATTATCACAGAGCAGAATTAAGCCCACAAAAATCACTTTGCTATATCTCACAGTGAATGAAACAAAACAGAACAGCATTCACATATATAAGGACAAAGTGAACCGCAATTAGATCAAAGAGATACTCACAGAGCCGGAGATATTCAAAATCACCGTGATGAACAGGCAAGGCACGTCTTATAGAATTTGGTGAACCAACTTTCACCAAACATTCCTTCGTAAACTCAAGTTTTTTCTGCTTTAGGTATGCCATCTGATGGAGTGATGTCACCAACAATAGCTGTTAAATAAAAGAAATTAAATACTTGAATGGTACTTTTCTCTAAATACTGGAATATGCTAGGAAAAGTGTGACGCGCAGTTGTAAATGAATTACAGAACTAGGCTAATAAGCTACTGCCCGGTGAAGTGCAGCACACATAATCAATAAGCACAACCAATAGACAATTAAGTCAACAGTTCTCTAAAATAAGATGTTCTTTTGCCTACCTTCAGCTATGTCATGCACGATAGCAATATCTTGATACACCTGTTTCGGGCAAAATAAATGTGTAGTAAAAAGCAAGTAGAGAACTAATCGTTAATAATTGATAAGAAAGGAAGCCTAGATTAGATATTTTGTTAGGATCAAAATGACTAGTAGGAAAAAAATGAGAAGAAAAGGCAATTTGATGATAAGAAAACTTAAAAGAAACGGACCTTTCTCTAAGCATCATATCCATGGGATCATGAACTGAATCCAAATCCTTGTTCATGCGCTACGCACCGTGATTACTTTAGACATTGTTAGTGAGACGTCATGGGTCAGTGGGTCACCAATTCATCATACCAATTGATCATTTAAAAACCTCCTGTAGTGGTGGCAAAGGTGTATCGAAATTATTTCTTTTTTGCACCCTTTCCGCATTTCCAAAGATGTTACTAGGAATAAAATGAATATCTAGAGCTTGTGAACCCTACAAGAAGTTGGTTCCATAGCATCAAAAAGTACACGTTTTAGGAAAATACCATCAAAATATTTCCGTTCAGTTTTTTACCACTGAAGTTTGCTCCGTTTTGTTTTTTACCATTCCGTCTATTCTGGTGTTAGTAACGCGAGTGAAATGACGAAAATGCCCTCACCCTCAAAGGGGATGCAATGCACTGAGGGTGGGGGCATTTTCGTCATTTCACCCGTGCTACTAACACCCGAATGGACGGAATGGTAAAAAACTAAACGGAGCAAACTTCAGTGGTAAAAAACTGAACGAAAATCTTTTGATGGTATTTTCCTAAAACGTGTACCTTTTGATGCTATGGAACCAATTATTTCATATAATTAATACGGATGATAGGCTCAGAACCTAGAAGTGCTGGCGAAATCGTAGAGGCGACCGGTGCAGGAGAAGATCAGAAGACGACGAGGCTGACATCGGCGTCGCAGAGGATGGCGATCTCGCAGGCCTTCTTCATCAACCCGCTGCGCAACAAGAATCAAAGGAATCGGTGAATGAATCAACCCCAAGACCAAAATCATCAGGAAAACAAAGTAATAAAAGGGGAGGAAAGCACAGAGTGACTGAGCCGGGTACGGGCGCGGTCTTGGAGTACTCGGTCGTGGACGAACCGGGCGAGCAAGGCGGAGCAGGGCCGGGAACGCGTGGGCGGGCAAACCAGAGGCGCAGGGTGCAGCGGCGCACCGGCGGCCGAAAGGCTGCCGCGCAGGCACGAGGAGGCGCCCGAGTCGGCGCAGGAGGAGCTGGCGCACGCGGCGCCGAGGCGGAGCCGGAGGCGCGGCGCGGGTGGTGCCATGGCAGGGTGTCGGCTCCATAGCTGCTCCTCGAACTCCTCGAGCATGAGCTCCTTGTCCCCCCGTTCGCCGCCATTTCCTGCCTCGGGAACGACGAATAGGGGCGCGGGCCGCCGGATCGGAGTGCCGCCGGGGAGGAGGGAGGCGGGCGGAGGAGGGAGCCGGGGAGGAGGGAGGAGGAGGACGGCGGTGCCGGAGGATGGAGGAGGCGGGCGGCGCGGGCGTGGAAGGAGGAGGGAAGGTGCCGGTCGCGGGGGAGCAGGAGGATTGTGGATGGAGTAGGTGGGGATGTAGGGTTAGCATCTGAAAAAAAGGTGTGGTGCCTTTTCTTTCCCGAGTGTTTCCGTTTTTATACACTCAGATTATATTTTACCGTGTTTAGACCACGTTGAGATTCCGCTTTTATGTCCCTCTCATCTTGATTTCTCGAGTGTTATTGTAAGCACTCAGGGAAAGTTATTTCGCTTCCTATCCCTTGTGTTCTATGAAACACTCGGTCATCGTCCAAATACTCAGGAATTCCTATCCCTTGTGTTCTATGAAACACTCGGTCATCGTCCAAATACTCAGGAAACATATAGACACTTGTGAACTAAACTGTTTCTGGTAGTGGATCTCAATGTTCTCGTAGGCGTGGGCTGTAGTATCAGTCGGGCGCGCACGTCACAGCGTACGGCGAGCGTATGCGCCGACTGCCATGTTGGCCTCCGATTAAGTTTTGTAAACACGTACATGCATGCAGGCATGTGTTGATTCGCTGCACGCGGACATGTCATTCTAAGGGGGCGCGTTCATCTGTTTGATCGATCAACACGAGGACCATCGCTCATTATCGAATGCATGCTTGGGCATCGCATTTCCATGACTTGGCCGGCATGCACAAGTATGCATGTGACGAATCTGTACATGTCTACCATCAGCGATTTTACTAGTATAGCAGCACAAAATCTCTTCAAACGGGCTGCACGACAGGGTTCATCATCTCTTTCATCCTGGCCACCTGGGGATCAGACGTCCATGCCTGCGCACTATGGGTGTTTCTTTTCCAGATCTTCGGGATTTAATCCAATGAGCTTTGTGACCTGGTCACTGTTTCTGTTTACACTGTAATCCTAACTAATCTTAAAAGAATTGGTCAAATGGTTGTCGTCATGTGTTTCTAGGATTGATGATAAACTGCCGTTTCTGACATTTTGAAACCTTTGTCTGTGCTCGTATGAGAAACGGAACAACAAATTGATTGCTAAAAACTCTCGTTTCATTTGGTTGTGTATGTTTTTACATTGTTGATTGGTTTACCAGACCTAACCATATGCAAACCAACGAATTCAAGCACCTGCTTAACCAGCCTAACCATATGCAAACGATATATATGACAACAGAACACCATATTTCCCTAGCTATGGACTGATTGTTCGGCAACAGCCTCATACGGACGGAACCGGCGACAACCCTTTACGCGAGAGAACAATTACAGCAAGTACACAAAAGGTACGAGAATTTGTTTACAAGGTTCGGCAAAACCTACATCCCCAGAAGCCGGCTCCATCCATATGAGGAGTTTTTCTTTTTCTTTCTGATTAGGATTACAAGAGGTTGACGGTATATATTTATACTCCGATTACATGTTCGATACGGACTCATAGTCTATACCGCAGGGGCTTAGCCCCTGCACCTCTTAGCCCACAATATTTCGTAACCTCACGAGCTGCGTCTCCCCTGTAGAGCTGTGTTCGGAAAGCGTACGCTGCGCGCTGCACACTATCTCTTTCTTTCACATTGTCATATATAAAGCCATACACAACACATAGCACTAGTTTTGATACTAGCTAGCCCCCAGGAAACTGCATGACTAGCCACATCTTTTTGTCAGCGCACAGGTTCTGTTTTTTTTTTCAGGTAAACAAGATTGGGAAAAGTACCAGTATAAGATTATAGTGTTGACCGACTGATTGTTGGAGTATGTTCATCAACGCTGGGACGACGTCCCAGAGAAGGCAACATGGCTACGTGAGGCCACCGGAGATGCGACATGGCAATCTTACCATCACAGATTATCAGCTGTCTTCTACATTTTCTATGGAGATTTGTGTACATATTAGCAGTTATTAAGTACTAACAGATTGAGATTGCTGTTGAATAGAAAAAGAACCGGACCGGGACTTCATTGTTTCTGCCAAACTAATTGATGGACCGAGGAGGCGACTAAAAGAGGTTGAATAGGCGCCACACAATTGATGATCTCTTTAAAATCTTGTCTTAAGAAAAGGAATTTAAGATTCTTTCACTTTAATAGCTATATAGAGCTATAAAGATAAGATATAATTATTCAAATAAGAACAAGACAACAAAAAGATTAAGGTTTGCCAAAATCCCCACCACAACAGTTAGACCGGATGAATAGTAAAATCAATACATAACTTAATTTCAACACGATTTCAAAATCAGAAATTAATCCAATTTTTGATTCACAATTCCAAACTTCATGAAAATTAAAACACATCTTATCAAGGATGTCAGGAACCTACACTACTACAAAACAGGCTATAGTAGACACCCAATCACAGACGGGTTCATTTGGAACCGTCTGTGTTGGGTCTGTTGGGACGTGGTATTTGTACTGCCGGCCTATCACAGACGGTTCTTATTAGTAACCGTCTGTGATAGGCATATATCACAGACGGTTCTATTACTACACCGTCTGTGATAATCGTCCGTATCACAGACGGTTTATAAATAGAATCGTCTGTGATATTTCACAGACGGTTCTCTTTAAAAACCGTCGGTGATACGGGAGATTATCACAGACGATTTTTCAATAGGACCGTATGTGAAATATCACGGACGGTTATATTTTAAAACCGTATATGATATTTGTATATCACAGACAGTTCATATTTTGAACCGTTTGTGATATCCTCGCGCTATAAATACCTGGAGTACCCCCTGCCCATTCCCATTTGAGCCGCCACCCAGATAAAAACCCACTGCGCCGCCGACAGAGAGAGAGGGGAGGAGGAGAGGAGAAAGGGAGGGAGAAGGAGAGAAATCTCAAGAGATTTGGTATTTTCGTCGTGAGCTCCGAGGGTAACAATCTATAACCCTTTAGAGCATCTGCAATTTACGTGCTTAATTAGTCGGTTCAAATGGCTAGATTTGATGCTAGGAACCGATTCCACACGTGGAAGCTGCCTATTCCGAAGCAAAACTCTAGGAACCGATGCAAACTTTTGCATCCAGATGCAAGGGAATAGAATAATATTTTTCATTGGGTGGTTGGCATATGCATTAAAGTTCTGTGAGGGGGAAGGAAATGGAGAGAGAGAGAGAGAGAGAGAGCGGTTGAGAGAGATTTTATTAATCTAATTTGACATTATATATTTTGTTACATGTGTAGCGTAGATGGACCGAAACTGGATGTATGGTATGAACCGTGTGAGTCAAGAGTACATTAATGGCGTGGTTGCTTTTCGAAGAGCCGCCAAGGAGGATATGTTGAAGAAGGGGATAAAATTTATGTATTGTTCATGCATTGATTGCGGTAATCAAGATGTTTACCAACCCGCGCAGATAGAAGCACACTTGATTCAAGGGTTTCAAAAAGGGTATACATGTTGGACCGATCCACGGTGAAGAGCGATTACAGGAAGTTAGTAATAACGACATCGCCGAGGAAGTCAACGATATGCCGGATGTAGACTGTGCTTTTGATGAGGATAGGTTACACGATGGCAATCTGGATCAGATGCTACGCGATGTAGAAGAGAACTACAGTGAGAGAGAGTTTTGTAAATTCAAGCGCTTAATGGAGGACTCGGTGAGACCTTTGTTTCCTATCTGCAAGCCGGAATACACAAGGTTGTCAACCGTGATTGAACTGCTTAAATTAAAGACAAGCAATGGTTGGTCCGATAAGAGTTTCATGGCGTTGTTAGGTCTCCTAGCGGACATTCTTCCAGAGGGAAACGTGTTGCCCAACACCACCTACCAAGCAAAGAAGGTTCTTTGTCCATTGGGAATGGAAGTAGAAAGAATACATGTATATCCGAACGATTGTATCCTCTACCGTAAAGAGTATGCAGACATGCATGTATGTCCCGTGTGCAAAGCATCCTGATACAAGCGTCAGAATACTGCTAGGTTGAAGCAAGGACCTCCTGCTAAGATGTTGTGGTATCTGCCTATGATCCCACGTTTGAAGCGTTTATTTGCGAACCCAAAGGAGGCAAGATTGGTGCATTGGCACTCGGAGGACCGTAAGAAAGATGGAAAGCTAAGACACTCTACTGATTCTGCTCAGTGGAGAAACTTCGATCGGAGCTTCGAAGAGTTCGGTGCAGAACCGAGGAACATAAGGTTAGGGTTAAGTACAGATGGAATGAATCCTTTCGGTAACATGAGCAGCCGACATAGCACCTGGCCTGTGAATCTATGCATGTACAACCTTCCTCCCTGGCTGTGTATGAAGCGGAAGTACATTTTGAGGTCACTACTTATCCAAGGGCCGAAACAACCTAGGAATGATATTGATGTGTACCTAGCACCATTGCTGGAAGATCTTGTGACACTGTGGAACGAAGGGATACAGGTATGGGATGCGTACAAACGAGAGAACTTCACTTTATACGCCATGTTGTTCTGCACCATCAATGATTTTCCTGCCCTTGGTAACCTGTCGGGCTTCAGTACAAAATGAGCCAAAGCTTGTCCACACTGCTTAGATGCTACAGAGAGTGTATGGCTAAACAACTCGCGCAAAACTGTGTATACGTGTCACCGTTGGTTCCTTCCCAGGAGTCACCCATACCGAAAGATGAAGAAACAATTCGATGAAAATAAGGAGGACGGTTCAGCTCCAAGGGCTTTTAGAGGGAAAGATGTCTATGATATGGTTAAGGATATCGATGTTGTGCTTGGGAAGGGACGTCAATTAAGAACCCGTCAGAAGAACATCTGGAAGAAGCGGTCAATTTTTTGGGACTTGCCTTATTGTGAGCACTTAGAAGTTCGTCACTGCTTCGACGTCATGCACGTGGAGAAGAATGTATGTGATAGCTTGATTGGTCTCTTACTGAACATTAGTGGCAAAACAAAGGATGGTGTTAACGCACGGCGAGACTTGGTCGATATGAACATAAGAACCGAGTTAGTACCGCAAGAAACTGATACAGGACGAACGTACCTTCCCCCAGCTTGCTACACTCTGTCCAAGACCGAGAGAAATGAACTGTGCCAGAGCTTGCATGGTGTGAAAGTCCCGTCTGGTTACTCTGCTAACATTAAGAAACTTGTTTCTATACAAGATTTGAAATTAATTGGTATGAAGTCGCATGATTGTCATGTGCTGATGACACAAATGTTTCCTGTTGCAATTAGGAGTATCTTGCCGAACAAGGTCTGAGTGGCAATCTTGAGGCTGTGTTATTTCTTCAACTCAATTGCTCAGAAGGTCATCGATCCCCAAGGACTAGACGACATCAAGGTAATGTACTTCTATGGAATGTAGCAAAGATAGACCTATAGGACACCTTAGCTAATTGCGTATCGTTTTGTAGGAGCCGACGACCTGCAAGCTCCAAGTGAGGTTAGTTGGGTCCATTTCTATTGAGGCGGGCGGGGGATGGTGCATCCATACCAGGAATGGGCAGTGCAGCACGGTGTCTAGGTGGCGCAGGGTTACGCCAGGGTGGAGGTGGACATGGTACATGAACATTTCATGGCCGTCCCGCTGGAGATTCGCCCGAACGAAGAGATCACAACACTAGGGGATGCCGTGCACAGTTTTATCCAGTGGTCCAAGAAGGACATCATCCTGGACCCAGTAGTGCCGCGATCTCAACACGACCATTCCTCTCCAACGGGACCCTCCATGACTCCACCTCATATTTCGCCTCAGAAGGCCACCTTATCGGTTCCCGTGGAAAAGACGCCGAAGGAACAAGAAAAGCGTGCCGCCATATCGGGTCCCGAGTCATCTCGCAGGAAGACGCTGCCAATGCTTAAGACCAAATCGAAATCGACGAACATTAAGGCGCCTCTCAAGTCCGGCAAGTCGGGAATATTCGGGAAGTACATCATCGGAAAACCGTTGTGCTCCGACGCAGTATTAGGGCGTGCTGGATATGCTTGTCAGGCTTTGCATGCCTGGTACTTGGATAAGACCCAAAAAGAGGGGTGCGATACTGGAATCACCGTCAGATACGAGCATAAGCATTTTTTTCAACGGGACGAACCACTTCGTCGTGGGCTTCAACGACCTATATGACCTATGCTACCTCGTTGGCCTTAACGCCTCGCTTCTACGATGTTGGACACTGTAAGTGCATACAATCAAGCTCTACATTCACGTAATACCGATAAATATCACAACTCATTTCTTATGTATAGATACATGATGAAAAATATCCGAGAATGGAAAGAACCGGTGGGTTTCCTCGACCCACATGTGGTATCGTTGCAAACCATCCAAACAGACTCGTCCTTCATCGAGAAATACATAACGCAGGCATTGCTTCGTCAGCAGAACATGAAGTACATCGTGGTGCCCTACAACCAGGGGTAAGTGTCACTACTTTATATGCAGCACGAACTCAGGTTTAATGACTATAGTGACATACATGAGTAGGTACCACTGGATCCTTTTAGTCATCATACCGAAGAGGAACCATGTGATATACCTTGATTCCCTAATCCGCAACAACCACAACTTCAGCATTCTGGGAGGAATACTCGACAGGTATGCTCATTTCCTTCATACATAACTCTATTTTAGTCTTCATTAGTTTGAAATGGTTGAGGATAACTTTTTGGAATCATGTAGGTCGTTCATCGACTATGTTGCCAACAAAGGAATATACGATGGAAAGAGCGCCGAACTAACACACAGGACAAAATTTTCGGTACACGCTACAACACGATAATCCTATATCATACTTCATAATAACGCATTTCGAACTGATATATGTAATTCTATTTTTGTAGTGCCGCCAGCAAAAAAATGATGAGTTACGTGCAATCTACTTTTGCCATCATATGGAGCAAATCATTAGAGCTAGGAAGAAGGATCCCGAGGTTTGTGAATCTCGAAATAATTATTTCCTAATTATAAATTTAAATATATATGCTTAACACTTTACTCTTGTTAGCGACAGGCCTTGAATATAGAATTAGATGGACTCTTTGCGAATGAGATCAAGGACATTCGAGGGAAGCTCTGCAGCTTTATCATATCAGAGATAATTAAGGACACTGGAGAATTTCACTCCGCCGCCGACCCAGCGCATCACCCTGCGACACTTCTCAACCACCTGCAAACAATTGACTCAATTGTAATCCAATTTATTTTGTAACAATACTTGAACAAATGTGATCTTTTGTAATTTATTTTGAGTAATGATCAGATTGAGTTTGTCGACAATTGATCTGTGATGTATCTGTTTCTGCATGCTTGTTTTCAGAGGGCATGGCTAGCAATTCCTAAGGCTAGCCAAAAATCAGTAAAATGTAGTTAGTGTAATGAACTATCACGAGCGGTTACGTGTAAAAACCGCTGTAAATGCGATATCACGAGCGATTCGATACGAAACGTGCGTGAAGTCGAGTATCACCGGCGGTTTTGTGTAAAACCGTGCGTGAAGACGAGTATCACGAGCGGTTTTACGTAACCGTCAGTGATACTCGACTTCCGACGTTCAGACGAAACGTCGCGGAAGACATAGTATCACATACGGTTTTGTACGACACGTCGTGAAGTCGAGTATCACGAGCGGTTACGTGGAAAACCGTCGTGATACTGTCTTCCTGACGGTTTTACGCAGAACCGCTCGTGATACTCGACTTCACAGACGTTTGCCAGGTATGTAACCGCTCGTGATATCGCATTCACATACGTTTTTTTTATAAAACCATCGTGATATTCATATTACAGGCGGTTTGCGGCATCGCTCGTGATAACCACCTGTTATCAGAGACCAACTTATCCAGACGGTTCGAAAACCGTCTGTGATGGTGGTTCCGAACTGTCTGTGATGGCTGTTTCTATAGTAGTGCTATTTCAAACAAAGATCTTAAAGATCATTGCCAAAGTTTCAACCGGCCTTTTTCCGTTTGAGTTAAGGTTGCACTAAAACCACGTGAAATACGAAAACAATAATTGACAGGAGCTCGTGGGAGTAATCAATCCAAGATGGCTAAAGATAATTTTCCACACATCCTAGCACCTTCAATCACAGCAAGAATCAAACCAAAAACCCTCAAGAGCAAAAGCCCCTAAAATCACAATTTCTTCCACCAAAACTGGGCAAAATAAGAACTTGCAATGGAAAGTATCTAGATAGATGGGATCTGGTCTCTAAGAGATATATCCATCGCTTACACATCCTAGCTATAAAGCAAGATTAAAAGGAGAGGAAGGAACACACAAAACCAAGCCAAAACAGAAAATCAATAATTGTCTATGTTTCTGAATTAACTAGTTGTCACTGGCTCACATGCTCATATGATGTATGTGACCCGGACAACTTTCTTGTCAATTTCCCATCTTTCCAGAAAATTACAGAAGCAGAGAGAAGTAGAGTCAGTATTTATCAATCGAAGCACGTATTTACTAATACAACATCATCAATTCATCATGTCCATAGGGACTCCTTGCGGCACGATTCCTGCAGCATCATCGCAGTACTCCCTGCTAGGGATGGCAATGGGCCCTATTCCCCATTTCTCGATAGGGAATTCATCCATTAGGGGATGGAGATAGGGCTATTTCTTCTACATGGGGATGCTAATATACAAATACAATTCCCCATCGGTGAAGCGGGGATGGAGCCATTCCCCTACTCCCCATCTCTGCTACCCGCATGGCCCCCTGATAAGACATGTAGCCCACTAGCGCATAGCGCATAAGATAATCTCATTTGCATCCTTTACTTTCAGATGCTAATTAATCAAAAAACATTATCATTTTAGCATTGCATGTGGATGTTCATACTCATTTTATAACATTATGGATCTTATTTTCTCTTCTTTTGGGATCCAACTATCGGGTATGGGTTCCCGTGGGGTCCCGATAACCCGATGGAGATGGGGAACGGGGGAGGATAGCACCCGAGGACGGGGATAGGGGCGGGGACGGGAAATTTTTCGTCTCTAGGGGATGGGAATACTCCCCGTTGCCATCCCTGCTCCCAGCATAGCCGAAGCCCATCAGCTGATGATGGGCGGCACTACTGCAGTACTGCTCAACGTGGTCATCAGGCCAATTTTCACGATCAGGCTATTGTAGGCCCTGCCGTCCATCTGTTGCTGCTAAAGTTGTTGCAATGCAGCGACATGACAACTAATTTGGTTTTTACATGTTGACAAAACTATCAGTCAGCCAGAATGTGATTACACAACACATATGGAATAAAAAAAAATCAGTCAGCCAGATATGGAAAAATATTGAAATAGACATAAAATGACAATTACACAACACACAAGGAATAAACAATTAGCAGTTATATTTTAAGGGGAATGGCAAAATTAACAGGTCAAGTTTAAAAGCTTGGAGATTTACCTAGTGATTGGTCATTCATCCATGTCCCCCAACACATTCTCCTCTAAATCATACATATCTAGAATAGAACATTTAATCCATGCTTTGTCACCAACAGGAATTGCAAATTGCAATTGGTAATACTAACAATTTACACGTAACTAGTCTATAAAGGAGACAATTTACAGCAAAGGGAAAAAAAGTGTGCAAGCTTACCTTTGGGGAACACTACTACAGAAGAGTCATCACAGACGGTTCTAAACTGTCATCATATATTGTTACTGAACCGTCTGATTTTATGTGTCTGTGATAACAGGTGATTATCATAGACGGTTGTGAGCCATCTGTGATAAGTTACAACACAAACGGTTTGTGGTTGAAGCTGTCTGTGAAGGCCTAATATCACAAACAGCTTTTACCCAAAACCATCTGTGATACGTCGATCATCACAGATGGTTACATATACCAACCATCTGTGATTGGATACATTGTAATACCCTGAGACACTTTAGAAAGAGAACGGAAGGGATTAGTGGAGTTTTTCTGAAATTTAACCCTCGTGAGTACCTGTGCATAATTAGACGAAAAATGATACGTAAAAATAGAATATTTTGGAGTTGGAGGAGATGATTCGTATCAGATTAAAAAGATTGTGGAGAGAGGGGATTCTAGAAAACCCTAGCTTTCTTTTATTTCTTTCCATCGGCCGCCGTTTTTCTTTTCTATCTCCCGAAGGCCATCATCCCCGCGTGGACGTGCCTGCTGTGCGTTGCCTGCCGCCTGCACGTGGAGGTTGGCTGCCGGCCGATTGCTCCTACCGCGTGGACGCCTGCTACGCGCTCGGCCAACACCAGCCCAACCACCGAGCGCCACCTCCTGTCGTGCGACGTCCTGCCGTGAAGATTGGTTTCAGCTGTTAATTGCTGTCGCGTGGGGGCCGGCCGACCTGCATGTAAGCAAGCACGATTAGATATTAGAGATTCATGCATGCATCGGCTGATTTGTGTTGAGACTAGTTAATAGCGTACTAATATGAATATTTAATTGGAGTAGTTGGGAGGGAGATTAATTAATTAGTGCTGCATGCATATGGTTCATAAATTGGAAGTAGTATAGGAGATGAATTAGATAGTGTTATTTAGTAGTGCTAGTACATGCAGCAACTAGCATCTTTTTTGTGCATGCCTCAGTTGGCATTAGTAGTTACTAGTTTTGGCAATGTGCATTGTATGCATGCATGCTTAAATAGTAACGATGAGCCAATAACTAGTTAGTGTTGCATGCTTTGTTTATATGTATTTCTCTGGGTTAATACATGAGAGAGGAGCTAGCATATTTTGTTGGAACAGTAAGGGAAAATATTAGCATATTGCTAGTCAGGGAAAAATCGAACAGTAGATTGGTTTAGTCTGCTGTTTTGTTGTACGATTTATTCAGGTACCTTAATGGTGAATTTTGAGAATATCATCTATTAGTTAATTGTAGATAATTTCAGTATCTTTCCATAGAGTATTTAATCATGTTGATCGCATGATTAGATTGCGAGTTATGAATTTTGTAAGTCTGCTGTCCGGAGGAACTGTCGTCTTTTGAGAGTATGTGTTAATCTGTAAATTAAAAATAGTAAATGAGATAGTTAGTGCATTTGCTCTACATCAAAAGTGTAGATATTTTCTTAAGCATTCTAGAGAGCCCAAGAACATAATTTTTGGGCGAGTACAACAGAAGTTATGATAATTTTAGTGCTGGGACAGCGGGTAGAGTGTCAGGTAGTTTAAGTTAAAAAGGTAGGTATAGCGTTGGCGTGCAATTACGGTTGGAATAAAGTTTAGGAGTTGTAATGTATGGTTTTGAGATGCGTTTTGGATTGTTTGTCCAGGGAGTGTGGTCTTATGTGAGTTGCCGCAGTTTCGCTCTCCAACGTCACAAGGATAAGAGGCAAGTGCATGTAGACAGTGGTCATTGGTTGATCACTGTATACTTTACCATTTATTACCATTAAATTGTTGTACTTTTACTTATTTACTTGTAAGTAATGTTAATGGTCATTATTTATTCCTTATTATTGGATATGATATTGTTGGACAATGGTAATGTTGATGAAACCACGAATAATTGTGCATTCATAAGCAACATTGCATATGAGAAGGTGATCATGTTGATCACAACTCCACGGGAGTGGAGGAGGTCCCCGATCCTTGAAAAGGACGGGCTTGAGAGTGTGTTATCGACGGGTGAACACTCATGCTATACCGGTATACGCAAAAGAAGTGCATGTGGACATGTAGTATAGAGATGCATGGAATGAAAGGTAGTTGAAGATTGAGTATATGAGTAAAGAAAGATAATTGAATGTTTGAACATGAGAATAAAGAAAAGAGAACAATTAATGTTAATAATGATATTGTGTACTGCTGATTAACCATTGTACATTGCTTACTATTGTGCTTGCTGAGTCGTGGACTCACCCTTGCTCTACTGTCGTTTTTAGGTGATTGTTGACGACGTTTTGCATAGGAGGGACTAGCGCACGTGTAATGAATACATACTCTCAAACTTGATTCTCTTGTCATGAGAAATCTTTGCCTTAGCATGATGGTTTATTCTATTAGGACATGAAAACTATTGAATAATCCTAGATGATTGGTTAGGTCTTGTTTATTCATTCCATAGAATTTGTTCTTTTGGTTTTGTGCCAATTTTGTAGTATTATCCTACTATACTTCTAGGGTTTAAGTAATTATGATTGTCAAGTCTTAATTCATATTTTATTGTAACCTGTGGTTGGGCTTTGATATTGAATTGCTTGCTGTAATTTAGTGATAAATATTGTTAAAATAGACAGTTAGCTTAGTTTAGTGGCATTCTGTGCTCCATGTTGGGACAGGGTGTTACATACATATCACAGACGGTTAGTAAAAAAAACCTTCTATGATATCCGATATATCACAAACGGTTAGTAAAAAATCGTATGTGATAGTAGGCCTTCACAGACGGTTTATACCACAAAGCCGTTTGTGATAGTAGGCCTTCACAGATAGTTCATACCACAAAACCGCCTATGATAGATCCTTTTATAGCTAAAAAACATTTTGTTATTCTGCTAGCCTTAAGAAATGCTAGCTATGCCCTATGAAAACAAGCAAGCAGAAAACAGATAAATCACAGATATACAACTCAAAGTGATTCACAGCTCAAAATCAATTACAAAAGAAAGTTCATGTATTGTCGCTAGAGTTACAATTGAATTACAACTCAAAGTGAATTACAATTGAATCAATTGGTTGAATATGTATTAAGCGGGGTCGCTGGAGTGGAACTCTCCTTTTCAATCAACGATCTCTGTCTTGATGAAGAGTGCAAGTCGTCCTCGTACATCCTAGAGTTCGCTCAGATCGATTGTATCTGGTTTTATTGTCAAGCCCTGTCGCTAGGAGGAGTAAAGTAGTAAGAATATATATTTAAATTGATAATTAGAAAATAATTATTACGATATTGACAAACCTCTGGATCATTCTTCTTAGCACTCGTGATTTCCTGCATGTGACGACAAACGTAGAGTGCACATACGTTGCCTTGTAGTTGCTGATGGCACTGCAAAAATACAATTACATATACAGGTATAGTTAGTTCAAGAGGCATTATAATGAAGAGTGATATATGATTTTTGTGTTGTAGCGGGTACCGAAAATTGCGTCTTGTGTTGCAGTGTGGCGCTTGGTTCGTTGTGTCTCCCTCCCACGGCAACATAGGCGCTGAATGACCTACGTAATTCCAAAAAGTTATCCTCGGTCATTTCAAATGAAGGAAGACTACAGTAGAGTTATGTATGGAGGAAATTAGCATACTTGTCGAGTAGTTTTTGCACTATGGTGAAGTCGTGGTTGTTGTCGTTTAGGGAATCAATGTATATTACTTTGTTCCACTTTGGTACAATGACTAAAAGAATCCAGTGCCATCTACTCATGTATGTCGCTATAGTCATGAAACCTAAGTTCATGTTGCATATAAAGTACAAATGAAATTTGTATAGCAAATAGTGAAGTACTTACCCTTGGTTGTAGGGCACTAGTATATAGTCCTTGTCGCCATGAGCAAGCAATCCTGTCATTATGTATTTCTCGACGTAGGATGCGTCTTCGGTGATGCATTGCTCAGATATCAAATGTGGGTCGAGGAAACCCACCAATTCTTGCTTTTGCTGGGCTTCTTGCATCATGCATCTATACATAAGCAATGAGTTATGATATTTATTGGTATTACGTGAATGTAGAACTTGAATGTACACACCTACAGTATTCAGCATCATAGAAGTGAGGCATCGCGGGCGTCGAGGTGGAATAGTTCGAATAAGTCTTCGAAGGGCGCGACGAAGAAGCTCGACTTGTGGAGGAAATGCTGCTCCGTGTATCTGATGGTGATTCCAGTAGGCCGGCTTGTCCTCACCTCATTCCACATGTACCAGGCATGCAAACTCTTGAAACCCATTCCAAGGCAGTGTAATAGTGTGTCAAGGACAAACGCCTTTCCAAGGGAGAACGGCCAGGGATTGTAAGGTACCTGAATGTTCTTCTATTTGGCCTTCGCACGCTTATCTTGTTTCTTCAGCGTCGTCTCCACGGGAGCCGATACGGAGGCCTTCTAAAGCAGGGGTTGAGGTGGAGGAGGAGAGGGTTCTGTTGGAGAGGCATGGTTGTTTGGAGATCGCGGCACTGTAGGCGCCTCAATCTTGTTCAATTTGGTCTTAGTGCCTCGTGTGCTATACGTCTTCGGGTGGGACAACTCGACACACTTTTCTTGTTTCTTCAGCACCGTCTCCACGAGAGCTGCTACGAAATCCTTCTGAAGTGGGGGTTGAGGTGGAGTCATCGAGGGTTCTGTTCAAGAGGCATGGTCGTGGGGAGATCGCGGCACTACAGGGTCTAGGGCGATGTCCCTCTTGGGTCACTGGACAAAAGTGTGCACGACATCACCTAGTATTATGATGTCTTTGTTCGGGGGCTTCTCCAGCGGGACGACCATGAAATAGTCATGTACGATGTCCACTTGGACCTTGGCGTAACCCTGTGCCAGCTGGGCACCGTACAACACTGTCCCTTCCTAGCATGAAAACGCCATTCCCCGTCGAGTCTCAATAGAAATGGAACCAACCAACCTCACTTGTAGCTTGCAGAGCGTGGGCTCCTACAAAATGATACACAATTAGCTAAGGCATCATACAGGTCTATCTTTGGAGTATTCTAGAGATGTACATTACATGGATATTGTTGATAGGTAATTGAGCGTCACTATGTTCAAAAATTGGCGTGGATGCACAGCTACTCCGATGTTGAGGGGGATTGGCTCCCAAAATAATGGGGGCGGCTTGCGACTAGTTCAGGACTGTCGGGACCCCAGGTGTACAACCCCGAGACCCTCTGTGCATTCCAAACTAGTCCCAGATCAGTAGCTAGCTCGCACAGTTACAACATAGATGAAATCATATGCATACAACCAAATGAAGATGAAGCAGGCAAATTAATATTAATAATTAGCAAAAGGACCTTATGGTCAAAGTCTTACAACGGTTGCCACGCAAAGCTTAACAACAAAAGATAACTTGTGGTGGAACCAAAATGTCTCGTGGTGGCCATTCGACAAGCCCACAGGCAATCGAGTAGAGGACGTGACCTAATTCACATAGTCTTCAAAGTACTCCTCCTCATAGAACTCTAAGCTCCCTGGGTCCTCTTCAGCGACTGATCAACCAGAAGGCATAAAGCCGTGAGTACTTTGAATGTACTCAGCAAGTCGTAGGGAAAAGTATGCACATAATATTCATGCAAAGCTTGACAATGATAGCTTTATGGCTATTTTGCAAAAGCAGTGTTGACAGTAAATATAATAAATAGATTGAAAAGCATAATTCAAAATATTAGTCCATAAGTAATTTAATTCTTTTGCAACAACTAGTGAACACCGTTCACTTCTCAACCATTTCATCCAAACCACCATTCCAACAGTTTTTATGAAAATCTACCCCTCGTGTGAAATCACCAGGCATTGTCCATAACTGGGGACACGGCTATTCTAATAGTTTTACACTCTACAGAGGTTGTAAAGCTTTACCCACAAGAGATAATCATCTTATACTGTCAGACATTGCACGCTTCCGAAGGCGTGTGACTAAGTGATTATCACAAGGTTTTTACAAAGCTCTGTCTTGACTCAGTTCTGCTCGCTAAGGATTCGCCTCGATCTGGCCCCCTCTTGCACTACTTATCAACCAAAACAGAACCAAATCAAAACATTGCTAATTAGTCAGCCAGGTCCACCCCATCCTGGACATGTGGTTGCACGGTATAGCCCAGATCAATGGCTTACAAGGTTAAGTCCTTAGTGACTACTCAGGCTAAACATCCTCATCCCTATGTGCTTACTGCACCTCCTTTACCGCACGATCATTCGCGTGAGTATAAAATCATTTTCGGTTCAACCTAGCCAAATGGCCACCCTAGCCATGGCTTAACAAATTTTAATAGCTGTGGCTGCGCCACAATTCCATATTTCATTAAGTCAAGTTTAAACATGTGAGCATGTGATCAAGAATCCCAACGAATAGCTAAAGCATGGCTAAGCATATACGATTACCCACGTTGGTCTAAATATGTCCAACTAAAATTACCCAACGTATGGTGTTCAAGGGTATATGTTATTCCCAATTTATCAAGGAGGCATAATGGCAATTGGGTAATTAACTACTCCCAAAACCATTTAATATAAAACTAGCAATGCATGTTTATGTCAAACAATATAGTTTTATAAAGTGGGTACAACATGGTCAAAGGTCTACAACTTGCCTTCGTTGAAGTGTTGAGGAGCTTCGGTCGTTGGGTCCAAGAATTCATCCGAAACGCTAGAATTTATACGTGCGAAAATATCCAAATAAATAAAACAATCCCAAATAAATTGTAAATAATTACCAAATAAGCACCAACAGAAAGATAATTAATTTAGATAAATTTAGATATTTGAATCACTCAAATCGGAGTTCGAACGGAGAAGATATGACCTTCAGAAGTTTGAAAATCACATAAAATGAAGAAATCTGGATTTTCCTGATTTTTGAATTATTTTTGTAAAGGAAAAGGGGCTTATGACATCGGCTGACGTTAGCCCTGAAGATTTTGTTTTCGGTTGAATTGTTTTTTCAATAGAAAAAGAAAGAAATTGCCACGTGGGCAAGAGAGAGGATGTGGTGCCACGTAGCGCTAATGTGGCGCTTACTGGGCATCCACGGTGGCACTTTGCGGCATTGCGCGGAGTCCTAGGGCTCGCCGGTGAACGGCGGGTCTCCAGCGGCCGACGAGGGCACCCAGAGAGAGAGGGGCTCATGGTGATCTTGGCGCGCACGGTCCCGTCGACGTGGAGCAACGGGAAGGCTAGCGGCAAGATAAAAAGGCGGTGTCAGTGGTGGGTGAAGGCGGCGGTGGTAGTCCAGTGGGGTTCTGAGCTCGAGGAGACGCGCATGAGATGCCCCTCGGTGTGGTGATCCCACAGGTGGGGTCGAAATCGATGGAGGAGACGAGGCGGCGGCGCAAAAGGTGGCTGGGTGAAGCTCGGTGGTGGTGGCAAAAACTTGAATTGCGGCCGAGCTAAGACAAGGAGAGAGGGGGAATAGAGGCGAAAGGAGGAGGTAGCCGCAGCGCATCCGGTGCGCGCTTAAATGGAGCTCGGGGAGGTCTAGATGGGCTAGATTTTGCGTGGAGCTCCGGCGGCTCGCGGATGAGGTTGCGTGTTCCAGATTAGGGCAGGGAAGAAGGGATGCGATGCCAGGGACGGAGGCGACGCGAGGCCAGGAATTCAATGCGTGTATTTCTGGGAGGAGAACATGAGGAAATCGAGGATTAGACAGGAGCTCCTGTCGCGTCAATGGCAGGCGACGGCGGGTTTCACGCGAGGAAGAAAGGGTGCAGGGGGGGAAGAAGTGCTCGGGAGGCTGACGGGTGGGACCGCTCGTCAGTGAGAGAGAAGGGGGAAGACGCAGAGCGGGCCGCGCGCGAGGAACTGGGCCGGCGCGGGCTACGTGAGGGGAAAAAGGAGGTGAGCCGAAGGAGGGAATTCGGCCCAAAGCCTTTAGGGGATTTTAAATTCCTTTTTTATTTAGGAAAATACCAGAAAAAACCTTCTTAGAAAATAGCCAAAGCAGTCCAGAAATTCTAGGAAAATTCACAGAAGATCCTGTAATTATTTAGAACTTAATAAAAATACTTTCAGCTATACTTTGGCTTTTGATTTTGCAATAAAATAGATTTTAATTTCGGTTTAAAAGGAAAAACCATTCTAAATTCCAAAAAAAAAAATGCAATAAAAGACTTAAAATACTAATTTTGACTTTTAAATCCAATAAAATCCAGAAAACTCCAATAAACCAACTTTTGGATTTATTGAAGTATGTTTAATTTGAATTAAACAGTTTTTTTCTTCTAAATTTCGTTTTAAGCTTTTGCAACTTAATAAAACCAAATGGTTACTTTTAAATTTTGAAAACCTTCAAAAACACCGAAAATTGGGATGTTACAAACCTACACCCCTTAAAGGGAATCTCGACCCTGAGATTCAGGCTAACTAGAGAATAGGTGCGGGAATTCGGCCTTTAGGTCCTCTTTACGCTCCCAAGTGGCTTATTCTTTAGTGTGGATGCTCCACTGAACTTTGCAGAAACGGATGATCTTGCTTCTTGTTACTCACTCTGCCACTTCTAAAATCTTGACAGGTTGTTCCTTGTAAGAGAGATCTTCCTGCAAGTCCACTACTTCTAACGCCATCTGCTCTTCTAGCACACGCAGGCACTTCTTCAATTGAGATACATGAAAGACGTCGTGCACATCTGACAACTGAGATGGGAGCTCCAATTTGTAGGCAACTTCTCCTCTTCTAGCTAAAGCTGGAAAAGGTCCAATGTATCTTGGTGCAAGCTTCCCGCGTACTCTGAAACGACGCATCCCTTTGAGAGGTGAAACCTTTAGATACACCTGATCTCCGGGTGCAAAAGCTAGATCTCGGCGACGGTTATCGGCATAACTTTTCTACCTGGTCTGAGCAGTTTTCAGCTTTTCTCTGATTGACCTGACTTGGTCTTCAGCTTCCTTCAGGATGGCAGGTCCAAGTACTTGTCCTTCACCTGACTCAGTCCAATACAAGGGTGTTCTGCACTTTCTTCTGTAGAGAACTTCAAATGGGGACATCTGCAAACTTGCTTGATAGCCGTTGTTGTATGAAAACTCTGCATAAGGTAGCATTTGATCCCAACTGGTCTGGTTCTCTAGAGTGTAGGCTCTCAGTATATCTTCTAGGATTTGATTTACTCTTTCTGTTTGTCCATCTGTTTGAGGATGGTAGACTGTACTGAAATTTAGATTAGTGCCCAAAACACTGTGCAGCTTCTGCCAGAATCTTGAGGTGAACTGAGATCCTCGATCTGACACGATCTTCTTTGGTACTCCATGCTGACAGACTATCCTTACCATGTACAATTCTGCTAGTCAGTCTCCTGAGTAGGTGGCCTTAACTGGAATGAAGTGAGCGACTTTTGTTAGACGCCATGATTACCCAGATAGAACCATACCCAGTTTTTGTCCTTGGTAGGCCAGTGATAAAGTCCATGCCAATTTCTTCCCACTTCCATTCAGGTATTTGGAAGGGTTGCAATAGTCCAGCCGGTCTCTGATGTTCAGCTTTAACTAGTTGGCAAACGTCACTCTGAGCTATGTAGTCAGCAATTTCTCGCTTCATGCTAGACCACCAATAAAACTCCTTGAGATCCTGATACATCTTAGTGCTTCCGGTGTGGATGGAATACAAAGCTTCATGCGCTTCCTTGAGTATCAACTACTTGAGTTCCTTTTGGTCTAGTACACATATACGTTTATTGAACCAAATGGTTCCTTACTCATCTTCTAAAAATCTCAGGGATTTACCCTTCTTCATGTTACTCATGATCTCCTTGATATCAGCATCTTCTACCTAAGCCTCCTTAATCTGATCTTGAAGAGTGGGTTGCACTTCCAAAGCAGCTAGGTATCCTTCTTCAACTAACTCAAGTTTGAGCTTCTGAAATTCTTCGTGTAGTGCTGGCTGACTTTCCTTGATCATCAGAGTATTGCAATAGACCTTTCTACTTAAGGCATCCACTACAACATTAGCTTTGCCTGGATGGTAGTGAATTTTAATATTGTAATCCTTGATCAACTCTAACCATCTTCTTTGTCTCATATTAATGTCAGCTTGAGTAAAAATGTATTTCGAGCTCTTATGGTCAGTGTAAACTTCACAACGATTACCGATGAGGTAATGACGCCATATCTTCAAGGCATGCACTACGACAGCCAATTCTCAGTCATGAGTGGGGTAGTTTGCTTCATGGGGCCTTAACTAGCGTGAAGCATAAGCTACTACCATCCTTTCTTGCATCAGGACACATCCCAGACCTTGTCGTGACGCATCACAGAAAATCTCAAAATCCTTTCGAACATCCGGCAAAATCAACACTGGAGCGGTGGTCAAGCGCTTCTTTAACTCTTGAAAGCTTTGCTCACATTCTGGCGTCCAAGCAAATTTCTTTTCCTTCTTTAACAACTGAGTGAGGGGTCTTGCTATTCTGGAGAATCCTTCGATAAATCGGTGGTAGTATCCTGCCATACCAAGAAAACTTCTGATCTGAGGCACTATCTTGGGCGACTCCCAGTTGAGCACATCCTTGACTTTGATGGGGTTGACGTCGACTCCTTCTGCAGACATGACGTGTCCCAAGAGGGTAACTTCCTTCATCCAAAACTCACACTTACTGAACTTGATATAGAGTTGATGACCTCTAAACTTAGTCAGGATCAAGCGAAGATGCTCTTCATGCTCTTTTTCACTTTTGGAGTATACTAGAATATCGTCAATAAAGACAATGACGAACTTATCCAAATACTCCATGAATACCTTATTCATCAAGTTCATAAAATAAGCAGGGGCATTGGTTAGTCCAAAAGACATGACCGTGAACTCATATAGTCCATATCGAGTTGAGAAAGCTGTCTTGGGAATATCCTCCTGATGAATTTTCAATTGATGGTATCCTGAGCTCAGATCTATCTTGGAGAACACTTCGGCTCCTTTCAACTGATCAAACAGGTCTTCGATCCTGGGTAGAGGGTACTTATTCTTGATGGTGACTTCATTGAGTGCACGATAATCCGCACACATCCGCTGTGTACCATCCTTCTTTGCAACAAAGATCACCGGGGCTCCCCAAGGTGAAGAACTTGGTCGGACAAAACCTTTAGCTTGCATCTCCTCGATTTTCTTCTTCGGTTCGACCAAATCATCAACAGGCAGACGGTAGGGTCTCTTAGAAATAGGTGCAGTTCCCGGAACTAGGTTGATAACAAACTGTTGGTCCCTGTCTGGTGGCATCCCAGGTAACTCATCAGGAAAGACATCTGGAAACTGTCTAACCACTAGCACATCTTCCAAAGATACAGCCTTGGCACTGTAGACTAGTGCTCCGCTAGGCTTCTCCGTGGAGGCTTCAAATTTTACTTTAGTCCCATCTGGCTGACCAAGGTGATGCTTCTACCACCATTGCTTGGTGATTAGCAAGCCAATCCATACCCAAGATCACATATAGGGACTTGGTGTCGATGATGATCAGGTTGGCTAGGAATTCTACTCCTTCTATGATCACCTTAACTTGTGGGCAACCCTGTTTCGTACTCAACTCTGAACTGGGGGATTGAACCAACAAGGCAGTCTTAAGATTTGAAACCTTTAACTGATGCTTTGCTGCAAAAATTGAGAAACAAACGAATGTGAAGCTCCAGAATCAAACAAAATAGTAGAAGTTGCTGAATTTACTAGGAACTTACCCAGCACAACATCCGGGGCTGTTTGGGCTTCCTCCACCATGACATGATTCACACGGCCTCTCCCAAAAGACTAAGGGGTCTTGGCTGGTGCAGATGGAGTCTGGGGCGCTCCACGTCCGGCTCCTGGCATAGGGGTTCTGGTTGGGATAGCCCCTAAGTTGAACCTAACAGGTGAGGGGCCTTGCTTCTGCGGACAGTTGCTGGCGTAGTGACCCAACTACTGACAGTTGAAATAGGTGATTCCCGCAGCATGGTTGTTGGTTGTTGGTTGTTGGTGTTGTTGTTGCTGGTGCTGCGAAATCCCAGAGTAGGTAGGCGAGGTGCTGTCACGGGGGTCTTGACTGTGACAAGAGAAGAAAAACGGGCAGGGTGTTGCACATTCATCCAGGCTTTCTGTGAATGGCTTTGATGAGCACCATGCTGCATCATCTTCCTTTTACGAGATTCCTCAGGCTCACGATGAGATTCTTCTATGAGCATGGCCTTGTTCACTAGGTGCTGAAAATCTACATAGTCGTTGTCAATGACTTGGACCTTCGAGCTAGGGTTGAGTCCTTGCTTGAATCTCTTTTGGTGTGCATCATCTGTGGCAACATCCTCTTGAGCATATCGCGAGAGTTGAGTGAACTTATTGAGGTACTCACTCACCGACATGTTTCCTTGTTGTAGTTCACGAAACTCATTCTTCTTCATTTCCACCTTTCCATCAGGAATATGGGAGTGGCGGAAAGCTGCTGAAAACTCGGGCCAGCTGATGTTCTGATGGTTCTCATGGGCGACGCAGTAATTCTCCCACCATTCTGTGGCGGTTCCTTCCAGTTGGTGGGGCGACATATAGGACCTTTTCACGGTCATCACACCGGGCGATCGTGAGCTTCTTTTCTATCGAGCGCAACCAGTTGTCTACATCCAAGGGCTCAGAGGAGCTGGAGAAGGTAGGCGGATGGGTCCTCATGAACTCTACCAGCCTTGATTGAGGAAAGGCTGGTGGCAGTGGTGGTGGCATGGCAGCTGCTTGACTGTTCTGGTTTAGCATTGCGACTAGGGCAGCTGCAGTCTGGTTCTGCTAATTCATCATGTGATTCATGTTTTGCATCATAGCGTTCATCAACTGAGTCTGGGCGGCCATAAACTAACCCAGTCCTTGATCTGCTGCTGCGGCCATAGGCGGTGGTGTATTGGGGTTCGTGGGCTCATCCTGGCTTGCGGAGTTACGGGTCTGAACTATCTGAAACAAATCTTTCCAGGTTTTAATAGACGAGAAGAAGAAAGCACGATAGATAAGAGGGAAAAACACACTAGATGAGAAGAAACAAGAGGGCGGGACGGAACATCCTAAATGGGGAAAGTCGGTTAGATCCGAAGAACAAATAGCCAGAAAGCTATTAAGAAGCAACAAAACTTTAGCAAAAGATCCTATTTCAAGGACTATCAGTACTAAAGCTGAGAAGGGTCACCCTACTGAGGCATTGCTAACCTAACTTATATGGGCGGTCATCCTAAAACAAGACTCGGTCCTACAGAAATTACGGAGGTGTGAGGACCCGGAATATTTAACTAGTAACACTTAACCTCCAATTGGTTCTAGCATTACTAATTAAACATTCTAAGCCTCGATGGGCATATGTTTCCCAGAATTGCAACATATGCACACCATCACAAAATCACACATCATTTCCATACAACATACATCACTAGGTTCAACAACGACATACAAGAAGTAGAGTTATTACAACAGAGAGCCGACCGGCCAAATAGAACAATAAACAAGAATGACAGCGGAAGCAAAAGGTGCCATAAGATGGCTAGAACAAAAGTCGACCGGTTAGCCATACACCCACAAGGCAACCGGCCGGCCGCCAAGCTAGTCGCCCAAGCTACCACAACACAGCCGCAAAAGTGATGCCCTTGTGCTCACCTTCTTCCTCTGCAACAAAACAATTAAGCATAGCAACCGAGTACAAAGATTGTCTTTGTACCGCAAGATCGACGTGTGGAATAGCGACCTATTCATAAACTACATGCAAGCTTATTTAGGTGGGGTTGTATGTCTCATTTTGCATGAAGCCAACTTTATTTGCAATAATGTAATACATTTTAAAAGCAAGTTTGCAAATCTGTTTTGTTATCAAAGTAACAGATAAGTAAAGGTACATACAAGTAACCACCGAAGTGACTATCCCAATAGCCACCACAACATAGCACGAATCCCGATTCGCACCACCCATCAAGTTTTAATTTAAAAGGTTGTAGTCTAACTCTTGAAAGACCTTGCCAAGCGTGTCCATAACCTAGGACGAGGCTATTCGAATAGTTTTAACCCCGCAGGGTGTACCAATGTACCCACATTTCGATCGCTTTACACCACAAAGCACACTTCCAAGGTATCTTTGCACGGCTAAGTCCTACGAGACTTTTTCCAATATTGTGTATCAACCACGAGCCGCTCGTATGGGTAGAAACACCATACGCTTACATTGCAAGCGAAAGACAACAAATCCCATCCCGTGAAGTCTTTCGGACACTACAATGCTCCCAACACCATCCCTCCTGCGACCTCCTCGCGACCCGAGGGCAATACACGCCAAAGTACTAAGTCAAGAGAGGTCCCATACCCTCTAATGTGGTTAGCACGCTAAAATGCTTGGTTTAGTGTAACAAGATGTTCGGTCCTTGTTGACTCAGCACCATTCGGTCACACCGAAAATCACACCAACATACCATTGTGCCCAAGTCTAAATCATTTTGTTTTCAGTTTTAGTTTTCATAAGTAGACATGGCACAAGGTGGAAATCATAATCATAATAAGTTTGATGTGATCAAGGTTATCGACAAGTCGATAACCGCCCATTTCTACCGGCTAAGCATGGCTAAGCAATTAATTCGCAACTACTAAGTGACAAGAGCCCATCCACGAACTCTAAATCACAGCAAGTAACCTAGGCTCATGGTAGTAGAGGATAATCATTTGCTAAGGAAATGCATCTACTAGGCCAACTATTAAAACAAAGTAGCAATGCATACATAGAATTTGTAATCAACATAAATACTTAAAATACTAGGATTAACATGATCAAACCGCTTGCCTTCTTGCCGTTGCTCAAGCATTGTGGAGGATCGTTCTCGGATTACCGCAAATGTCGAATCCTAAGCGAGAGGCAAAAAGAACCAAGAACAACCAATAAGACGAGCCACAAAGAAACAAATGAGCAAACAAAATTTATCCAAATGCGACGACATTTATACATAAGGTAGAATACGAATATACCTAGATATAGAAACTGGAAAAACCTAATTTGGATTTGTGGTGCAAAAGATATTGCCTAAAAACACATTTTCGGCCATAATTAGCACTGTAGCAAAAATATTTTCTAGAGAGATTTTGAAGCTGAAATTTTTATGGTAGCTACCTATTGGTATAGAGGTAACCCATATAAAATTTCAGGTCATTTGGAGTTAAAATGATTTAGTTATGATTTTTCTAAGATGCAAAATTAGCATAATGCACTTTCCAGGAGCATAAATATGTTCAAAATTAATTTTACAGTGAAGTACACCAACAGAGGGGTTTTCTAGAATTTATCATATATATTTTGCATTTACAGAGAATTACTTGTGCATTTTATAAGTCTTCTAGAATTTTCTAAATGCTGAAAATAAGGGCTAAATCATTAATCAAGGTTTTGCACAATCTTGGACCTACCATAATTTTTATATTAACATTGGGTTAATAACAAATTTATCAAAGTTGGAATCATTCATTTTGGACATACACAGAGCAAGATATGCATTTTCTAAAGTTTTATTCACTTTCGGAATATTCAAAATGACGAAACCAAGTTATTCCTAGTTATACAATTTTTCACACAGGAACACGCTTAAATCCATTTTTAATATAAACTAAAATAATAACATAATTTATTACAGTTGGAATTAACCAAAAAGCAATTAAAATGAATTAGTTACGAGTTTCTAAAGTGTTTATATCATTTTCAGTTGATAAACAAATGCTTACCGAAATACAGAACAACCCAATACAAAGAAAATGACGTGGACAACCCTCAACCCTCGATCTAACATCCTACGGCTCACGCGCGCCGAAAACAGCGCATGCGCGCGAAAGCCACTAGAAACCCACCGTTGGATCAAGATCCAACGGCTCACACGAGTGTATGCAACCGGACGGTGCGGTTGCTTGGGCCAATCCCAGCCGCAGATCGGCAGATGGACGGTCCAGAGCGCACCAACAACCGGATTGTCCGATTGCACCCACGATCTCAGCCATTGACCGCAAGATCGACGGCCAAGAATGATCAAGGCATCCGGAGGGTCCGAATGCCCTCACGATCTAGGCCGTTGATCAAGGGATCGACGGTGGCTAAAGATCGAAGTTCAAAAGATGGATCGACACGTGGGGACCACCGCCACGACCTTGAGGCACACATGCGCCGGTTTAACCCACGTGCACAGTGCACCGCCCACGTGGCGGACGGATCGAGAGGGACGGCTATGGCGAATTAATGTCACTAATGATGATCATTAACTAGACATTAAAGACTACTGGAATTTGATTTTAATCCCTCGGGCCCACCAGTCAGCGACCCAGAGGTTAATTCCGACCGCGATTAAATGCCGACTCATTTAATTAAGCGATGATTAGACATTAATGATGTCGGAACAGTGCGGAGTGAACCAGAGATTGATTTAAGGATATTGGGCCCACTGGTCAGTGGCTCAATAATAATGATTAAGACACAATTAATAACTAATGATTGGTAATTAATGTGTCCTAATGAGCTGACGAAAACGGGAGCTCTGTGCCGGCAAAGTCCCGATCGTCTTTGACGGCTAATCGCCGGCGACACTGGCCGCGGCGGCGGTGAACAAGACCCAAAATGGATTCGCAATAGCAGCACGAACCTAATGGTAGCATTCTCGCCGGCGGCGAGGGACTGGAACGCCGGCTAGCCGGAAAATGAAAACGGGAGCTTTACTGCTAAACATGAAAATAGCGAAAAGCTCCGCTGCGGTCCAAGGAAGCGGGTGCCAAAGCTTCTAAGGACTAATAAGAAGCTACCTCAGGGACGAGAAGCTTCAAAGATGGCCGGAGATGCTTGATCACGGTGAAGGCTCGCCGGACTTGGAGAAGAACGATTGAAAACGACACCCTGAGCCAAATGGGTGATACCAAGGCATCAGAATAGCTTCATAATGATTCACAGAAGCTACATGAGCGAGCAATTGGAAAATGGAGCACTCACCTGAGCTGAGGAAGAAGATGACCAAATTCGGCCGAATTTGAACAAACCCCAAATTGGACAATTCCTGAGAATCAAATCCAAAATTAAGTGAGGGGAAATGTTCAAGGAAGTAAATAGATAAGATTAGGGTAAAGAAACATGAAGGAGGACCACTGGAACACCAAGAACACTGATGGAGCTCCACGGGTCAACAATGGCGATCTGCCATTTTTGAGGTATTAAGCTCCAATATTGAAAATGAAGCTCGATGGTGGTCTAAAGAAACTCCAGGAAGGGATTTGGGTGCTTATAAGGCCATGAAAGTGTTAGGGTTTGCACCACTCCTCTCTCGGGCGGCAAAACACAAAGCACAAGGTGCGGCCGACAGGGAAAAGGAGGTGAAGACGTGCATTAGGGCATGGCATGGCCGATCATGTCTCCCACGACCTCCACTGTTGACTAGGGCGGCCGTAGGAAGCATGAAACGACACCCCCATGCCTTGCACTGTTTTCGCACGGCGGGAGGTTGAAGATGACCAGCGCAAAAAGCTCGGGCGATTCTCAACCGTAGGATTCAAAACGAACGGCAGATATTACGCCACGCCTACGGGCTTTAAAACACAACGGGGAGGTTGCGAGCCCTACGATTAGAAACGAACGGCTCCGATTGCTCCACGTCGCAAACTCTTATTTACAACGAAGGGGTACGCGAGCGTTGGATCTTAATCTAACGGCTCAGATTCAAAGATGCAACCGGAGGGTCCGAAAGTCTCGGCGCATCTCGACGGTTGGATGGAGATCTAACGGTTGACAATCAATCTTGCAACCGGAAGGTCCGAAGTCTTACACGCGCGCGGGCCGTGCGATTTAGATCTAACGGTTGAGATTCACCGCGCGTTTTAAAGAGTGGCTCGGTGCATTTAGTTGACTGGACCAAGTCGGTTGGCTCGAGCCCGAGTCTGACTCGAACCCGAGTAACAGTAAAACCTAGTTTGACTTTGAAATAAAAACAGAGACTATGAAAGATTTATTTGAGGTAGCAAATTAACTCCAAAAATTATGAAATTTTTACAGGAGCTTGCTAACTCAGGTATCAACCTTGTGTAAAATTTTCAGAGGTTTTTATACTGTGAATAAATCTCCAAAAATTCTGCAAGGCTCTGTTTTAATGTTTGACTAAGGGTCAAACAGGTTTGACTGCCTCTAAAAATATTCAAACAATTTCTAAAAATTGTGAAATTTTTCAGAGGGGTCACATACCATCACAGAGACTTAGGAAAAATATTTCCAGAGGATGACCATAAGATTTGACAAGATTGTTTTTGGAATGCCAAGATTTGGATCAAAAGGACTTGTGACAATGCACTTCCATAATCCCTTGTACAAGAATTGTTTGGCACAACAGGAAATACATGATGTAAGAAAAAGTTTTAATTTCTACTGATTTTCTTACATTTGAAACACAAGCCCAAAATTGGGATGTTACAGGAGGTAAGAGAGGTCATTTTAAATTTGAAAACCAAGTTTCTGAAAAGATAAGATGGCAGATTCTAAGAATGACATGAGAAAACATTAGAATAGACGAGAAGGAATAGAATAAGATGAGAGAGAATAACTATTCAAGTTAATCAGTTGGTTTGATTTATAAAATAAATTTTGAAGTTTTTGACTAAACGACCATTCTAACTATGGTTGCGTCGTACAGTCGATATGGCTCTGATACCATCTCTGTATTGGAAATATGCCCTAGAGGCAATCATAGAGATGATTATATTACATTATGTTCATAACATTGGATAATGTGTTATCTTGTTCCTAGAATTATATCGTTAATATTTATCATCATGTATGTGACTTGATTGTGAAACTCTGTATTTCTACGATAATTATTCTTAAATGTTCCCTGGTCGGAAACATATGAGGACACATATGTCGAACTTGGGAGCGAAGGATCCCGAATTCTCTGTGTTCCTACACCGGTCCAGGATTTCTAGTGTACACAGTCTCACAAAATGGATATCACAATCATATCACGGAAACATAAATAGCATTAAGTAATCAAATGTTTAATACAACTGAGTCTGAACAACAATATCAAATATCAAAAACATTGCGGAAGCATAATATTAATAGTGAGCCACACGATGGGCCACAGTGTAACAGCCCTAACTTAGGGTTTGTATTTCAAATGTAAATTATGAGGAGAAATAAAAACTTTTGATGCCTCAGGAAATCATTTGAGAGTTTCTACAATTTTCCCTAGCAATTTCCAATTTTTAGAATTTAATTCTTGTGATTGGAAATTGTTGTCAGCAAATTCTTAGCCTTCAAACTTGTGATCATCCTCTGAAATTGTTTTTCCTATCATCTTGATCATCCTATCTACCTCCCTGAATTATTTCACAATTTTTAGATTTTATTTGCTATTTCAAATGGCCAAGTCAACCTAGTTTGAAATCTGGTCAAACTTCTGTTCAGCAGCTTGTGAATTTTAGTGGGAGAAATCTATTGCATAAAAACTCCTGGAAAAATTACACAAGGTGGTCCTCTGTTCCAGTTAGCTACCATAAAAATTTCGAAATTTTTGGAGCCCTGGAGCTAGCTCTAAAAATTTCCCAAACCTTCTCTGTCTTTCTAATTCAAATCGGGAAACACTGTTTGTCGGGCTCGAACCCCACTTGGGCTCGAGTCCGACCGCACCTAATGGACTCGGTCGCACCGCCTAGCTGCACCGCGCGAGCCCGATGGCTATCAGCCGTCCGATGGAGATCGCACGGTCCATATTGCGCGTTTCGTCGACCTGTCCGAATGCATACATTGATCTCGGCCGTCCATTTTAGATCCAACGGTCGACACCTTCTTGATCGAGTCAGACCAAATCGTGAACCACACTTTGTCCGTCTCGCACCGCTTTGCTTCTTTCGCTGACAAGTGGACCCCACCGCCAAGACGCCTCGTCTTCTCCGCACCTCACCGGAGCTCGCGGTCGTTCGCGCATGGGTGCCACGTACCTCGTCGCTGCCACCTTTTTGCCATCGTGTCCGGCTGAGAGACATCGCCGCGACTTCATAAAGCCTTTGAGCTCACCCACTTTTTCTCCCTTGCTTCCTCGTGATTTCTCCGCCCGTTTCTTTGTCTCGGCCGGAGTTGAAGCCAATGGCAGCATCACCATGTTAGTGCCGCCCTTGATTCCGCGACCGCACCATCGTGATCCTTGTTCAACGCCGCCTCCATTTTGCCCATTCCGGATCCTTGTCGCCTAGCGCCGCGGGAGCGAGTTCGTCTTCTCCGCCTCCGGTGATCTCGCCCGCGAGCTTTTGGCGCTCGTGAGTCTCTAGCCTCGTCACTTGATCCCTTAGGATCGCATCGATGCATCGAATCTAATGGTGACTTCATTTCATCTTTGGTGCACCGCTGAGGCCAGGCGACCCTTCTTCTCAAGCGCGGTGATTCGCCACGCGGCGCTTCCGCCACGCCCGTGCTCCATCGTCGCCTTGATCGTGGGCGAAACCTTCCGAGTCAAGGCGGCCGTGCGCACCTTCCCGTAGCTTCGGCTCGAAGCGCCTTCTCGCGGAGGCCGCGTCTTCTTCTCCGCGTTCGCGTCGCCGCCGCCGCATCCTTGAGGTCCCGGTCATCGTCATCAAGTTCGCAAGGACGCGGTGAACCCGAAGGTACCACTCTCTCGCCCAGAAACCCTCTGGATAGCTAGATCACCTGCACGGCCGCGCCGCCGTCCCCGTGCGTGCCGGTGAGCCGCTGGTGGAGTTTAGTTATCGCTAGACTTTGTTTAGTTATGTCACTGACTTGTGGGCCCTCTCTGTTAAACGCGTTTAGAAATCCTTTAATCCAACCGTTATGTTATTCTCTTAGTCACTGCCATGTGGGCCCATCCTGTCAGTTGGTGGTTGTGCAGCTTTGGTGTTACGTTTTCTCCGTTGAGAAACGTATTTCTCTGTGAGTATATGTTAGAAGTACACTTTGATAAGTCAAAGACGTATTCTTAGAATACGCCTTCGACGTCACCTTAATGGCGCGGTCGTCTGGTCAAGACTTTCACGCGGGCCCTTTGTCGATTAATCGGGGCTAGGTGGTTGTGGGTAGAAAAGGATTAAATGCTTTAGTATTTCAGAATGTGTTTTCACAGATGTTAATTCATTTAAACTTAGAAAATGCATAACTAATTCAATTTTTATCCAAATCGCATGAATCCAGTGCTGTTAATTTTCATTTTAAATGTGGTATTTACTGAAATTAGTTTCAACCTTGTCTCTGTAGCAAAAATCTGTTAATTAATTAAAAGATGTTTTATGTATCTTCTAAATTAGAAAATGTATATCTCTTTCAATAATTGTCCAAATCCAGTGAAGTCAATTCTGTAAAATTTCATTTTTAGTATACTAATTTTCAGGATAGGTTTTAGATACTGTTTCTGTTCATGAAAATTTGTTAAGTAATTAACTAGTGTTTTGATGTGTTTTTAGCTTAGAAAATTCGTAGGAAATTCTTAATAACTTAAAATGATTTGTTCTCTGTTTTTAAAATTTTGTTTTATCCTGTTTTGGTTGCTGTGTAAGTTTGGTATGTTTTGTTGTTATTGTATGGTTGGGATTTTGTCGGTGTTATTCGCTCTTATTCGCTGTTATTTGTTCTATCGTTAGGCTTCGATATTTGCGGCAACCCTGAGAACGACCCTCCGCGACAAATTGAGCAACAAAGAGCGAAAGCAAGCGATTTGATCATGATAATCCCAGATTTTAAAGTCTAATATTTTGTTTAATTTGTATGTATGCATTGCTTAATTTGTGTTAAATTGTTTAGTTAAATCCAGTAGATGCATATCCCGTAGACAAAATGTTGATCTCTACTACCGAGCCTAGGTTATTTGTTGTGATTAGAGGTCATTGGATGATCTCTTGTCACTTAGTAGATCCGGTCAACTTGCTTAGACATGCTTAGCTATCGGTAGAACTGGGCGGTTATCGACTTTAGTCGGTAACCTTGATCACACAAAATCTTCTATAACTTTATGTTTCAGCATTTTTGCTATGTTTAATTGCAAAACTAAAACTGAAAACAAAAATGATTTAGACTTGGGCACAACGGTATGATTGGTGTGATCTGTTGGGTGTGACTGGAATGGTGCCCGAGTCAACAAGGACCGAACATCTTGTTACACTAAACCAAGCATTTCGCGTGCTAACCACACTAGAGTATATGGGACCTCTCTTGACCTAGTACTTTGGCGTGTATTGGCTCCGGGTCGCAGGGGGTCGCAGGAGGGATGGAGGTGGGAGCATGGTAGTTGTCCGAAAAGCTTTATCCTGAGTGGGTAGTTGTCTTTTCGGCTTTACCATGTAAGCGTATGGATTTCTATCCATACGAGCGGCTCGTAGTTAATACACAATATTGGAAAAAGTCTCGTAGGACTTAGCTGTGCCGGCATACCTTCGGAAGTGTGCTTTGGCTTAAAGGCGGTCTGAAGTGTGGGTACATTGGTACATCCCTGCAGGGTTAAAACTATTCGAATAGCCTCGTCCTAGGTTATAGACACGCTTGGCAAGGTCTTCCAAGAGTTAGACTACAACATTTAAATTAAAACTTGATGGGTGGTACGAATCTGGGATTCGTGCTATTATTGTGGTGACTATTGGGATAGTCACCTCTAGGTTGTTTATCTTTCTCTGTTGTTATTATTACCTTTACTGTATTTCAGCATTTAAAAGCGAATTGCAAACCTGCCTTCAAACTGTATTATATTATTGCAAATGAAAATTGGCTTTATGCAAATGAAACATATGGCCTCCACTAAACAAGCCTGCATGTAGCATATTAACAGGTCTGCTAGTTCACACGTCAGTCTTGCGGGTACAAAGACAATCTTTGTACTCAGGTGCTTTGCTTAATGTTTTTGTTGCAGAGGAAGAGGGTGAGCCCCAAGGGCCTCACTCGTGAGTCGTGTTGCCGCTTCGTGGACGACTAGACTTGGCGGTCCGGCCGATGCCTTGTGGGTTGGAGGCACGCGATTGGCTTTGTTTATAGCCATCTTATGGCACTTTTGCTTCCGCTGTCTTCTTTCTGTTACTTGTGTATCTTGTGGCCTGTCGGCCTTTGTCTGTAATAACTCTACTATTTGTTTATCTTCCGTTTGGTAGTGTGGTGTTTGGACTCTATGTTTGGAATGGAGTTGATGTCTAATTTTGTAACGGGGTGTGTATACTGCTTTCTGGGAAGTATACATACCTCGAGGATCAGTTTATTTGATTTGTGATGCTAGGACCAGGTGGTTGGTTAAGCATTACAAGCCAAATAAATTGGGGTCCTCACACACAGGCAATCGTCTAGGGTCGAAGGCCTGCTCGTCCTGGTCCTCACCGTTGGGGAAAAAGTCTTCTCCTGAATAAGAGTTATTCAGCAAGAGTGAGCACTACTACCGTGCTCGCAAGCTACACCCAATATGGAATGAAAATACATGCATAAGGTAACAAGTGAATAAGGCAGGGGTTATTTTGCGTAAAGCAATATTTTCAGTTTAAATATCCATAGTAATTTCTAAGGCCATTTTCATATTATAACTAAAATCAAATTTTAAAATGACAATGTTGTAATATGGATAACCTACAATGAACAAGTGAAGGATACCCTCCTACACATGGCTGACTGCCCAAAATTCCATAAGGATTAACCATCCTCAAACATTTGATAAAACATTTTGAAAACCAAAAACAAATCTAACTTCAAGTGGCCTTGCTAGCATGTCCATGACCGCGGACGCGGCTATTCGAATAGTTTCTGCTCTGCAGAGTTTGTACAACTTTACTCACACGAGATGACATGATCATTATGTTGGCCAATACACGCTTCCGTAGGCGTGTGACTGAGCAATTATCATGAGGCCTTTACAATGTTTTGTCCTAGTGTACTCATGCCCGCTAAGGTTTCGCCCCTTTGGACTAACCGTCCTCCGGAAGCCCCCTCTTGCGCCAAGTGGGAATAAAAGTCTAACCGACACCTACATAATCAACATGACACAAATACACTAAAACATTACAAAATAATTAGCCACATCCTGCCCATACAGGACATGTAGTGGTACGGTAAGGCATAGCAAAAAGCGGCTCAAAGACCGGTCCTCAATTGACTTGGGCATCATTCCTACAAACCATGGACCTTAATCTTAACCAGATCAATTCCATGCATAAACCTGCACCCATCATTCCACCCAATTTGCCCAAGTCCAAACCCATTTTTGATTTTATTTAGAGTAAAACCCTCTTTACAAACTCATGTGGTAAAACAATACCACCATGTCAAATTTGAAGTAAATTTGTACAAGATTTGGCTAAACCTTCCCAAATTAATAAGTGTGAACTAAGCCTGGCTAAGCATATGACTAGTTTTTTATAATATCTTGTCTATGGTGTCAAGGCATTTAAGTACAATATTCAAATTGGCCATACAATGAATCATTGGAGTAACTATATATAAAACAGGGCATTGAAATATTTGTATAAACATATGCATGCATTAAATAATTTAAAAACTGAAAATAAATTTAAATTACTGGGAGCAATATGATCAATGGTATAACTTGCCTTCGTTGACGTCTTGGAATTCTAGGTCCTCGGAATGGTCAAACTCTCTGGGTCGTCGAAGTCTAAACGCGAAAATACGATAAATTCATATTCAAATTCAAATAAATTCAAAAAAATCAGCTCAAACTAACTCCAAATTGAAATATTTTGGCTTAGGTAGCTAGATTATAATTTTATATAAATTTTGCAACTTGAACCACCCAATTTGGAGTTCAGATGCAAAAGTTGTGAATTTTTGAAGTTTAAATCTATTTAAAACCTAATTTCTGAATTTATTAGATTTTCCTGATTTATTTTTCTAAAGGAAAGTCAACTTATTGCGCAAGGGTGACGTAGGTGACAGGTTTTCGGAATTAAAAGAATTAAAAACTATTTTCGAACGTGGACTTGGTCCACGGGCTTTGGCTTAGGGGGGGGTGCTGAACTGGTGCCACGTCGGATCCACATTGGATCCGACGCTGTGGTGGCGTCGCGGTGGCGCCTACGTGGCGTTGCCACATTGAACAGCGACGGCGAGGCCCTCGGCCCAATGGTCGCCGGCGTTCTACGCCACGGCGAGGGGTGCGACGGGTATGAGAAGGAAGAGGGAGGTGCGGCGATGTTATTGCGCTCACCCGCACGATGAGTAGACGACGGAGGCGGCCGGCGGCGAGGAGAAGGCGGCAGCGTGGTACGGGCGTCAACGAAGTGGGCTCTCCAGGGGTTCTCCGGCAACGGGTGGTGCGCACCGTGTAGGCGTTGAGGTGGCGAAGGCGACGGTGGAGTCGGGGTGGCCGGAAATGACTTGACGGCGTCGGAGAAGACGAAACACGAAACTCCGGCCGACGGTCTTCAACGGCGAAATACGACGAAACAAGGGCGTGAGGAGGAAAGTGAGTGAGGGGGTTGGAATTAGTGAAGAGGGGGCGCCTGGCGCTGCCTTTTATAGGCGCCGGGAGGGTCCGAGGCGGCGTGGAGGAGATGGGGGTCGTGCGGCGGAGGTTGCGGGAAATCGTGCGCACGCACGCGGAGAAGAAGGGAGAGGGAGGGGGGTCGTGCGGAAACCGACGCGGGTCGTGCGCGACGACGCGATGAAGACTCGGGCGGTTGGAGCGTCCGTTAGCGAGCTCGAGTGTGGGCGCTCATGGCGGCGGTTGCGAGAGGTTCGCGCGAAGAAGAAGGTGACGGGGAAGATGACGCGGAGTCGTTGGATTTCAATCCAACGGTCAAAATCGTTAGCGGTGATGTGGAAGAAAACGGGGTGCACGACTCGTTGGATTTTAATCCAACGGTCGAGACTTGATGAGGGTAGCAGAACGTGGGTGAGTTTCTGGCCGTTGATTTTTGATCGGAAGGCTCACGTTGTTTGGGACGTTCGGGCCTCCGAAAGCTCAAGGAATCGTAGCTGTTCGTTTTAGATCTAACGGCTCACGATGATTGGGATGTTCGGGCCTCCGAAGGGGTATCAAGATATGGCCGTTGGATTTTGATCCAACGACCGATGCCGTGTTCGGCGAAGAGAAGGGGAGATGCGAGCCGTTGAATTTTGATCCAACGGTTGGCAAGGGTTGAGGGCGCAGGTGCGTGCGACTTGGGCCGTTTTGGGCCGCGTGCGGGGTGAGAGTTTGGGCCGAGGCTTTAGGTTTTAGCCCAAACTGGGTTTTGATTTTTCTTTTGATTTTCCAATTGTTTTAATTCTCATAATTCAAATTGGCTTTAGAAAATAGCAAAATATTTCCAAAAATTATGGAAAAATTCACAGAAAATTTCTTGTTTATTTGGAACTGAATAAAATATTTCCAACTATATGTTGGCTTTTAATTTTGCAAAATAAATTTGTTTTGACCTTAAAATAATAATAAAAAGCTTTTAAAAATTCCAAAAATTTCCACAAAAATACATAAATTTTAATTTCTATTGAAATTTAAAAATTGGAATGTTACACATATGAATAGACTAGTATATGTATTAGTTGATGACCATGTTTCACAGGTCATAGATATAGAGATATCAAACCAATAATATGGACACATGTTAAAGAACATGGTGTTGGATAAGACCCACCTTGAGACACTATTGAGATTGTTATGATTCTATGTGTCGTTAGTTGGTCTCAAGCAATGATGATGTATAATCCTTAGACCTGAGATCAGCATGGTTTCCTACATGTGTAATGGCACTCTTAGGGGTTACCAAACGCTACTCCGTAACTGGTGTTGTGATACGGGTAGGCTATGCTAGCAACAATTCAAAAATTCTACCATGTAAACCAGGATGCCAAACAGGATAGATGATCACAGATTATTACCACCAGACGCGCAGTGCAGCGGAAGAAGAGTCGAAGCAGCCTAGTCCGACGAAGAACGCGCCAATGTAGTGGTCGTAGAAGATCGTCCAACATCCTCGTAGTCGATCGTCTCCTCCAGCAACCTCTGCAGTTCCTTGTGAAGATTGCGGATCGTCCTTAGCGCAACAAATGATCGCAGAGCGCCTACGGTATCCACATGTCCAGAGAAGGAACAACCGTACGCCGGTGTGCTAGCACCAAATCGCACGGGAAGGCTCTCTCAAGAAGATGGCGGCTAGGGTTTCGGTGGAAACAACTCACATGTCTCTCTCCCATTCTCACAATAGCCTCAAGCTTCTCCTTATATAGTGCCTAGCGCCGGATCCTATCAGAACATGTTTGACGAATTGTATTCGCACTGGTTTGTTCCAACCCATTAAGTGTGTGACCCGTCAGGTTTTATGTGTAATCGGTTGTGACTCGAAAACCCTTTCCGACCACGAGTCGTAGCGGTACCTAGCAGAACATAACGATTCCCGAATACACACAAATTATATCGGACGAACCTTAATGCAATATGATCTACGACTAGGTCCTCATCACTTACGACCAGGTCCTATCTCTATACGACCAGTTCGCACTCGGTCATGACCAACTCGTAACTCCTTACGACCTGACCTACTCTACTATTCTCCCTTTGCCTCACGATATCTGGTTGAACTCTAGGTGAGATAATGTGTCATCCATGGACTGTTCAATATTTTCTCGATCGAGTTGTCGGATAACCTTATGTGGTCGAACACTTCGACCACTAGTGGCATGGCCATGCACTTTCTTTATCCGACTACTTCGAGGGGCCCAGAGACATCTCTCCCGTTATGTTAGGAGGGGCAAATCCCCATATCCAACCATTCACATCCATCCGCATGTTTCATAGCATACCCGAAAGCTACCTTTATAACTACCCAGTTACGAGTAGCGTTTGGCAACCCCTAAGAGTGCTATTACACATGTAGGGAACCATGCTGATCTCAGGTCTAAGGATTATACATCATCATTGCTTGAGACCAACTAATGGCACATAGAATCATAACAATCTCTATAGTGTCTCAAGGTGGGTCAATCCAACCCCATGTTCTCTAACATGTGTTCACATTATTGATTCGATATCCCTATATCCATGATCGGTGAAACATGGTCATCAATCAATATATGCGCTGGTCGTAGAGTTACTGTGTTCTGATCAGTGACATTCGACCAGGGATACTTTTAGAACGACATCATATAAGTCGAAGAGTTTCACCAACAAGTCACATACTCGTTGATCTTCAAAACTAACAATTCATTCAAGGAACAGAATAACATTTATTCAAGAACTCATAAACATAGACGTGATACAATCATCTCTATGATTGCCTCTAGGGCATATCACCAACAATCTCCCACTTGCACTAGAGTCAATCATATAGGTATCGAATACCCATAGCTCTTGTGTGCGCCACATGCTTAGGTTACAGGAGAGGTTTTGTCAACGGATCAGCAATATTCAAATCCGTGTGCACTTTGCATATCTTCATATCACCTCTCTCAACGATCTCGTGAATAATGTGATATCGCCGAAGAATATGCTTGGACTTTTGATACGATCTAGGCTGCTTTGCTTATGCAATGGCCCCACTATTATCACAATAGAGGTCCAATGGACTGGAAGCACTCGAAACCACACCGAGCTCATTAATGAACTTTTTAATCCATACAGCCTCTTTTGCAGCTTCCGAAGCCGCAATGTACTTACCTCTCAGAGAATCGATGAACTGCTCCTCGCTTGGAACTTTTCCACCATCGCTCCTCCATTCAGACAAAACACAAACCCTGATTGCGATCTAAAATCATCCTTGTCGGTTTGGAAGCTAGCATCAATGTAACCACTTACGACCAGCTCTTCCTCACCACCAAATACAAGGAATGCATCATTAGTCCTTCTTAAGTACTTAAGGATATTCTTGACTGCTATCCAGTGACCTTCACTTGGATCTGACTGATATCTGCTCATAACATTTAGAGCATACGACACATCTGGTCGTGTGAACAGCATGGCATACATGATAGATCCGATAGCCGAAGCATATGGAATTCTACTCATTTTGTCTCGCTCATCAGTGGTCGTAGGGCACTGAGTCTTGCTAAGATTAATACCATGTGACATGGGCAAGAAACCCTTCTTAGAATCTTGTAAGTTGAACCGTTTCAACACCTTGGCAATGTACATATCTTGGCTTAATCTAATTAGCCTCTTAGATCTATCTCTATAGATCCTTATACCAAGAATATATGCTGCATCTCCTAAATCTTTCATTGAGAAACTATTTCTTAATGAAGTTTTAACAATTGAAGCATTAGAGTATCATTTCCGACCAGTAGTATGTCATCCACATACAAAATCAGAAACACAAGCTTGCTCCCACTAACCTTCTTGTAAACACAAGGTTCTTCTTCGTTCTTGATGAAGTCAAACCCTTTGACCACTTCATCAAAATGAATGTTCCAACTCCGAGATGCTTGCTTTAATCCATAGATGGACTTCTTAAGCTTGCATACCTTTTTAGCTTCCTTTGGATCGACAAAACCCTCAGGCTATGTCATGTACACATCCTCACTTAGGTTTCCATTTAGGAAAGCCGTTTTAACATCCATATTCCATATCTCATAAATCGAAATATGCAGCAATAGCTAAAATGATCTTTATAGACTTAAGCATAGCGACAGGAGAGAAGGTTTCATCATAATCAACACCTTGAATTTTCTTGAAACCCTTCGCAACTAGTCGTGCCTTATGAATGTGAATATTTCCATCCATATCTATCTTTTTCTTAAAAATCCACTTGCACTCAATGGTTTTAACACCATCAGGTGCATCAACCAAGTTCCAAACTTGATTGTCATGCATGGACTTTATTTTGGATCTCATGGCCTCAAGCCATGACTCAGAGTCTGGGTCTACCATCGCTTCCGAATAAGTATTAGGCTCACCATTATTCAATAATAAAACGTCATGCCCATACCTTACAGGCAATTAACGTGGCCTTTTAGATCTACGTGGGGCTGATGCTTCATCTACAGATTTAACAACATCTTGTTCATCCTGTAGAGGATCAATAGGAGTTGAAACATTTTCGGATGTTTCCCGAATTTCTTCGAGTTGCACCTTACTCCCACTGACTCCTTTGGAAAGAAACTCTTTCTCCAAGAAGACACCATTACGGGCAATAAACACTTTGTTGTCATCCCGCTTATAAAAGTAATATCCTTTAGTTTCCTTAGGGTACCCCACAAAGAGACACTTATCAGACTTGGGTGTGAGTTTATCAGATGTCAAACGTTTGACATATGCCTCACAACCCCATACCTTGAGAAAAGACAAACCGGGACACTTCCCGGTCTATATCTCATATGGTGTCTTCTCTACAGTTTTTGATGGAACCCTATTTAAAGTGAAAGCCGTTATTTCTAGAGCGTATCCCCAGAACTGCAATGGAAAATCAGATTGGCTCATCATTGACCGAACCATCCAACATTGTTCGGTTCCGTCATTTAGACACCCCATTCCACTGAGGTGTTCTCGGCGGAGTGAGTTGTGGAACAATTCCACACTTCTTTAGATGATGACCAAACTCATGGCTCAAATATTCACCCTCATGATCTGATCGTAGACATTTGATTGTCTTGCCAAGTTGATTTTGTACCTCATTCTGAAATTCCTTGAACATTTCAAAGGATTCCGACTTATGTCTCATCAAGTAGACATAGCCATATCTGCTGAAATCATCAGGAAAAGTTATGAAGTACTGAAAACCACCTCTGGCCGAAGTGCTCATAGGTCCACATACATCCGAATGTACAAGGGCCAACAAGTCACTCGCCCTTTCACCTCTGGTCGTGAAAGGTGCCTTTGTCGTCTTGCCAAGTAAACAAGATTCACATGTTTCAAATGATTCAAAATCAAATGAGGTTAGAAAACCATTTGTATGGAGCTTCATCATGCGCTTCTGATTTATATGACCAAGTTGACAATGCCAGATAAAAGTGGGACTCATTTCATTGGGTCGAAGTCTCTTAGCATTAATGTTATAAATAGTCATATCCTCAAGATTCAAAACATATAATCCATTCACCAATGGAGCATGGCCATAAAGCATATCTTCAAAATAAATTGAACAACAATTGTTCTTTATTCTGAATTCATAACCTTCTGCTCCTAAGCATGAATCAGAAATAATGTTTTTGCTTAAGGCTGGAACATAATAACAATTATTTAGTTCCATAACTAATCCTGAAGGTAAAGCTAATGCTAAAGTGCCAACAACTAATGCAAGAACTTGCTCCATTGCCTACGCGAAGATCAACATCTCCTCTTGTCAAACTTCTACTCCTTATTAGTCCTCGCATTGAATTGCAAATATGAGCAACCGATCCAGATCAAATACCCAAGAACCGGTCGGAGAAGTGGCAAGATTAATTTGTATAACATTTATACCTGAACTGGAAGTCATACTTCCTTTGTTCTTTTCTGCCAAGTACTTCTTGCAATTTCTCTTCCAATGCCTAGTCTCATGACAATGGTAACATTCTGTGTTAGGCTTAGGACCAAGTTTAAGCTTCTTAAGCTTAGCCTTGAGACTCTCGATCTCATCTTTAGTCTTTCCTTTGCCTTTTCCCTTTCCCGACTTACCCTTCTTCTTGAAGGTCAGAGTCTTTGAACCATCATCACATGATTGGAACTTTTCTTGATGCTCTCCTCAAGACCCTTAAGCATACCATGTAACTCGGTCATTAATTTCTCCATGCCATTCATATGAAAATTCAGTATGACAGGCTCAAAGCTCGCAGGGAGCGATTGGAGAATCACATTAGTAGCCAACTCTTGACTAAGAGGAAAACCAAGCTTTTCCAAGCTCTCAATGAGACCAATCATTTTGATCACATGAGGACTGACCGAGTTACCTTCTGACAGCCTGCAAGAAAACAATGCCTTAGAGGTGTTGAACCTCTCTGCCCTTGCTTGATCCTGAAAACATACCCTTAGACTCACAATCATATTGTAAGCATCCATGGTCTCATATTGCTTCTGAAGCTCAGAGTTCATGGTTGCAAGCATTAGGCAGTGCACATCGACTGCGTCATTGCAATGCTTCTCATAAGCATTCTTTTCAGCTCGAGTAGTATCAGCATTCGGTTCCTCAGGATAGGGATTCTTTAGAACATATTCCTTCTTTTCTTGTTTGAGAACAATTCTCAGATTACAAAACCAGTCAATAAAATTTGAACCATTCAACTTTTCCTTTTCAAGAATAGATCGCAAATTAAAGGTAGGTGCAGAAGAGGTAGTAGGTGCCATGATCTACAATAGAAAATATATGCAAAGATTCAGCACTATGTTTATGAAAGATCTTCTATTAATCACTCATCTCAGTGGTTATGTTCAACCAGTCTACGACCTGCTCGTATCACCATACGACATGTCCGACTGGTCAGATCACCATACGCACCAAAGTGGTCGAACTTAACTTAACAATAGATAACAAAAGATATTCCCACTATAATCCATGTTTCCCTCAAACAACATATAGTGAGTCCAAAATCCGTAAGTCATTAAGTTCTAGTGAGCTTTGGTATCACTGCTAGAAACCTAGTGATTTAAGGTAGGCAACCTCTTGCCAATCATATCGCATATGACTCTTGTTCGTTGGGTGGCATCTTTATGCCCCGGCTACCAACACCATGCCTCAAGGCCCAAAACTATTTTGATAGCCTTGTCAAGTCAAACCAACGCTATGCATGTGGGTGTCCGACACCCATCCCATCTTATTAAGATAGTTAATGGCACCCTACTTTGGTAGACCTGCCAATTAACAATCAAAATCGTGATAGGTGCAGCAATTGGAAAGGCATCAATATTACTTAATTTTTCCTGAGGGATACTATTCTATCATGTCAAAATATCTAATGATAAAACATGATTAAATAGCATAACAGGAATAAACACAAACATTCACAGATAATCAAATTAAAATATGAAATAGTATGGCCCTTAACATGTCGATTTCCATCAGCATGCTTCTGTTGTCTGACCACCATGCTTGAAGTCTCCGACTGCATTCATCTACTAAGCATTTACTCCTAAAAGCTAGTAAAGAATTACATAGGATAATTTCAAGCATCACAAGTCGGTACGCAGGCCGTTATACAATTGACGAGGATTAAAACCTCTATATATTATTTTTAATATATAAAAGACCATACGTCTTCGTGGTCGTAAACCCTGAGGTGCACGACCTCACTGGTCGTAGAGATTCCAGAGGTTACATATTGGGTACCCTGGTCGGACCAAGGCCTAAGCCAAGCTCCTGACCAGGAGAACCACTCGTAAAAGGTATGAACTGATACTTGGAACTGATTCCAAGTATATTCTTTACCGTATGACGAATGGAGCACGTGCATATTCCATACCATACGGCGTTTCTTATCCAGACACACTGACGAATAACCTCCATGTGGTTATATGTCTCATAGACATATAACCGCCGAACAGTTGATCCTTTATCAACCATCACTTGACTCCGACCAGACGCAACGCTTGACATCAGACGTCTTCTCCGAAGTAACTGCCACCTCTTCGAGGGCTATTTAAAGATGGAGCCTGGACGGATCAGGAGAGGAAGACAAGACAAAGCCATCAGACTAAAGCACAAGCCGTAGATTCGTGTTGTAGGTCTGACATTGTAAAGGAACAAGCAGTGTTCTCAGTGCATACCCTGTAAAACCCAGTTCATATTAATAAAGAGCAGTCCCATTATTTCCCTAGATTTCCCACGTCACTTTCTCCTTTTCTTTTCGTAAGATCGACGTCTTGATCGTCGACAGCTAGCGCCGTCCGTGGGGATCGCGGCGTGGAATCTTAGAAGAATTTCTCTGCTCATCAAATCTTTGTCCATTCGCCGTTTGTGATCGCTGATGCGGTTATGGCAGGAAGTTGGGATGAAGAAAACTGGTTCGACCTGGCGGACTACGCCGACCTCAACATGGACGCATGCATGCGCGCCATGGAGGAAAACAGAATCTCTTCATCATCCTCCTCCCCCAGTTCGCCTATCGCAGAAATCGGCGAAGTCGATCGGATGGATGAGGATACACCGCTACGACCAGTGGCGGTTTCAGAGGAAGTGCTTCCGACCAGTTCGGAACACCCTAAAGGCTCAGCAAGCCCGGGCCTTTCGACCGGCAAAAAAGGTGACGAAAATTCAACACCGCAACTCGAGGTTCAATATACCTTTGATGCGATCATGGTTGATAGGTACTCACCGACGGCTTCTAGGAATTCCAGGAGCCAACTGACACCTGGTGACGGTGTCAATGAAACCTCCATTGGTCATAAACCAAGTGGGGATGATAAGGCTCAGGATTCGATCGGCAACTCGCCGGATCAGGTTGAGACTCTTTCGAAAACCTTAGGAAGTGCTGATCACCGACTGCTCTCCATCGTGGAAACTTCTCCCAGAAGCTCTGAAAGGCTCTCCATCGATTACGACGGAAGCTCATCGGAGGATCGCTGCTGGAAGCACGAGGTCAATGCGATCGGAGATACGGATCAAAATGTCGTATACGGTCCTCCATACGTTGCCTCGCCACCACGTAATAATGGAGATGGTACGGGCGGTCAAGCACCAAATGCCGGAGGTAACGAAACTGGTGGACGTCCATCAGTTAATTCGCCTAATCCTTCCCCAACCAATGTAAGGGACCAAGCAAGATCGACCAGGAGATCGGGGGATTCAAGCCATCAGACACCTTCTTTTGGCAGAAATCCTTCGAGACCTTTGGTAACAATACAAAACCTGCAACGAGTCAGAGATATGTTAAATACTTCGACTCGCCCCGCAGACTCCGTGTTTTGTCCGACTTGCAGTCAAGTATCGAGATTATCCAATGCACGATGCAACGCGATGTACATATCGGAACGAAGGCACCGCAAAGTCGTACCATGACTTCGCCCCAAGATTCTTCCCCGGCGAGGCCTGCATGGTCGTGTTGAGGATCAGTTGACACTACGACCACCTCGACGATTCCAACCAACAAGTCATGAGGGGAGGAGACTATTCCTGGAATCCTCATCCTCACTTCGTCGAGGAGCAATCGCTTGGACCTGGTGATCTTCGACATCACCTAAACCAGGCAAGCAGTCGGAGGCATTCTAGTAACGTCCACGACCGAATCGAGACACTGGAGCACCGACAATCTGGTCCTAGAAATCGGTCTCCAACCGATTACAATCCGGCACCTTTTCAAAGAGGCGCCACGAAACTATTATAGGTTGTCAAGCCTTCTCAGCAGGGCTCTAGGCTGTACGTTGGCCAAATAGGTTCCGACCGGCCAACATGGATAAATTCAATGGGACCCAAAATCCTTTGGAATTCCTCCAGATATATACCACCGCTATTAGAGCCGCTGGTGGTGATGAAAATGTAATGGCAAAATATGTTCCTACGGTATTAGAAGGATCAGCTCGATCGTGGTTGCTTAACCTTCCGGTCGGGTCCGTGTATACTTGGGAGCAACTCTGCGACCTTTTAATTGCAAATTTTCGTGGTACGACGATCGCCTCCGAAAAGAAGACGATCTCCATAGAATACGGCAAAAATCCTGTAGGCGCAGGATCGAGCAATTATCATGAGGCCTTTACAATGTTTTGTCCTAGTGTACTCATGCCCGCTGGGTTTCGCCTTTGACTAACAACCTCCTAAGCCTCCTCTCTGCCAAGTGGGAATAAAAGTCTAACTGACACCTACATAATCAACATGACACAAATACACTAAAACATTATAAAATAATTAGCCACATCCCGCCCATACAGACATGTAGTGGTACGGTAAGGCACAGCAGCAAGCTGGCTCAAAGACCGGTCCTCAATTGACTTGGGCATCATTCCTACAAACCATGGACCTTAATCTTAACTGCATCAATTCCATGCATAAACTCGCACCCATCATTCCACCCAATTTGCCCAAGTCCAAACCCATTTTTGATTTTATTTAGAGTAAAACCTCTTTACAAACTCATGTGGTAAAACAACACTACCATGTCAAATTTGAAGTAAATTTGTACAAGATTTGGCTAAACCTTTCCAAATTAATAAGTGTGAACTAAGCTCTGCTAAGCATATGACTAGTTTTTATAATATCTTGTCTATGGTGTCAAGGCATTTAAGTACAATATTCAAATTGGCCATACAATGAATCATTGGAGTAACTATATATAAAAGTGGCATTGAAATATTTGTATAAACATATGCATGCATTAAATAATTTAAAACTGAAAATAAATTTAAATTACTCGGAGCAATATGATCAATGGTATAACTTGCCTTCGCTGACGCCTTGGAATTCTAGGTCCTCGGAATGGTCAAACTCTCTGGAGTCGTCGAAGTCTAAACGCGAAAATACGATAAATTCAAATTCAAATTCAAATAAATTCAAAAAAATCAGCTCAAACTAACTCCAAATTGAAATATTTTGGCTTAGGTAGCTAGATTATAATTTTATATAAATTTTGCAACTTGAACCACCCAATTTGGAGTTCAGATGCAAAAGTTGTGAATTTTTGAAGTTTAAATCTATTTAAAACCTAATTTCTGAATTTATTAGATTTTCCTGATTTATTTTTCTAAAGGAAAGTCAACTTATTGCGCAAGGGTGACGTAGGTGACAGGTTTTCGGAATTAAAAGAATTAAAAACTATTTTCGAACGTGGACTTGGTCCACGGGCTTTGGCTTAGAGGTGTCGACCGTGCCACGCCGATCCACATTGATCCGACGCTGCGGTGGCGCTGGCGGCGGCGCCACGTGCGCGCCACATTGAATAGCGACGGCGAGGCCCTCGCCCAATGGTCGCCGGCGTCTTACGCCACGGCGAAGGTGCGACGGTATGAGAAGGAAGAGGAGGTGCGGCGATGTTATTGCGCCACCCGCACGATGAGTAGACGACTGAGGCGCGGCGCGCAGGAGAAGGCGCAGCTGCGGTACGCGCGCCAACGGCGGGCTCTCCAGGGTTCTCCGCAACGGTGGTGCGCACTGTAGGCGCGGAGGTGGCGAAGGCGACGGTGGAGTCGGGTGGCCGGAATGACTTGACGGCCGGAGAAGACGAAACACGAAACTCCGGCCGACGGTTCAACGGGCGAATACGATGTAAACAAGGGCGTGAGGAGGAAAGTGAGTGAGGGGTTGGAATTAGTGAAGAGGGGGCGCCTGGCGCTGCCTTTTATAGGCGCCGGGAGGGTCCGAGGCGGCGTGGAGGAGATGGGGGTCGTGCGGCGCGAGGTTGCGGAAATCGCGCACGCACGCGAGAAGAAGGGAGAGGGAGGGGGTCGCGGAAACCGACGCGGTCGCGGCGCGACGACGAGGAAGACTCGGCGCGTTGGAGCGCCCGTTAGCGAGCTCGAGCGTGGGCGCCATGGCGCGCTGGCGCAGAGGTTCGCGCAAGAAGAAGGTGACGGAAGATGACGCGAGTCGCTGGATTTCAATCCAACGGCCAAAATCGTTAGCGTGATGTGGAAGAAAACGGGTGCACGACTCGCTGGATTTTAATCCAACGGTCGAGACTTGATGAGGGCAGCGTAACGGGTGAGTTTCGCCGCTGATTTTGATCGGAAGGCTCACGTTGTTTGGGACGCTCGCCCCGAAAGCTCAAGGAATCGAGTCGCTCGCTTTAGATCTAACGCCACGATGATTGGGATGTTCGCCTCAAGCGGGTATCAAGATATGGCCGCGGATTTTGATCCAACGACCGGCGCCGTGTTCTGCGAAGAGAAGGAGATGCGAGCCGCTGAATTTGATCCAACTGGCAAGGGTTGAGGATGCAGCAAGCGCATGATTTGGGCCGCTTTGGGTCACAAGGCGGGTGAGAGTTTGGGCCGAGGCTTTAGGTTTTAGCCCAAACTGGGTTTTGATTTTTCTTTTGATTTTCCAATTGTTTTAATTCTCATAATTCAAATTGGCTTTAGAAAATAGCAAAATATTTCCAAAAATTATGGAAAAATTCACAGAAAATTTCTTGTTTATTTGGAACTGAATAAAATATTTCCAACTATATGTTGGCTTTTAATTTTGCAAAATAAATTTGTTTTGACCTTAAAATAATAATAAAAGCTTTTAAAATTCCAAAATTTCACAAAAATACATAAATTTTAATTTCTATTGAAATTTAAAATTGGAATGTTACATATATGAATAGACTAGTATATGATTAGTTGATGACCATGTTTCACGTGTCATAGATATAGAGATATCAAACTAATAATATGGACACATGTTAAAGAACATGGTGTTGGATAAGACCCACCTTGAGACACTATTGAGATTGTTATGATTCTATGTGTCGTTAGTTGGTCTCAAGCAATGATGATGTATAATCCTTAGACTCGAGATCGCATGGTTTCCTACATGTGTAATGGCACTCTTAGGGTTACCAAACGCTACTCCAGAATCGTGTTGTGATACTGTAGGCTATGCTAGCAACAATTCAAAAATTCTACCATGTAAACCAGATGCCAAATGTGATAGATGATCACGATTATTACCACCGTGACGCCGCAAAGGCAAATGAAGAAGAGTCGAAGCAACTTAGTCCGACTAAGAACGCGCCAATGTAGTGGTCGAGAAGATCGCCCAACATCCTCGTAGTCGATCGCCTCTCCAAAGAACCTCTGCAGCTTCTTGTGAAGATTATGGATCGCCCTAGCGCAACAAATGATCGCAGAGCGCCTACGATCCACATGTCCAGAGAAGGAACAACAGACGCTGTGTGCTAGCACCAAATCGCACGGGAAGGCTCTCTCAAGAAGATGGCGCTAGGTTTCTGTGGAAACAACTCACATGTCTCTCTCCCATTCTCACAATAGCCTCAAGCTTTCTCTATATAGTGCCTAGCTACGATCCTATCGAACATGTTTGACGAATTGTATTCGACCGTTTGTTCCAACCCATTAAGTGTGTGACCCACAGTTTTATGTGTAATCGGTTAGACTAAAACCTTTCCGACTACGAGTCAGAGCGGTACCTAGCGTAACATAACGATTCCCGAATACACACAAATTATATCTGATTTAACCTTAATGCAATATGATCTACGACTAGGTCCTCATCACTTACGACTGTGTCCTATCTCTATACGACTGGCCAGACTCTGGTCATGACCAACTCAGAACTCCTCACGACCGACCTACTCTACTATTCTCCCTTTGCCTCACGATATCCGGTTGAACTCCTGTGAGATAATGTGTCATCCATGGACTGCTCAATATTTTCTCGATCGAGTTGTCTGATAACCTTATGTGGTCGAACACTTCGACCACTAGTGGCATGGCCATGCACTTTCTTTATCCGACTACTGAGGCCCAGACATCTCTCCGTTATGTTAGGAGGGGCAAATCCTCATATCCAACCATTCACATCCATCCGCATGTTTCATAGCATACCCAAAGCTACCTTTATAACTACCCGCCACGAGTAGCGTTTGGCAACCCTAAGAGTCCTATTACACATGTAGGGAACCATGCTGATCTCAGGTCTAAGGATTATACATCATCATTGCTTGAGACCAACTAATGGCACATAGAATCATAACAATCTCTATAGTGTCTCAAGGTGGGTCAATCCAACCCCATGTTCTCTAACATGTGTTCACATTATTGATTCGATATCCCTATATCCATGATCGTGAAACATGGTCATCAATCAATATATGCGCTGGTCGTAGAGTTACCGTGTTCGATCAAGCGACATTCGACTGTGATACTTTTAGAACGACATCATATAAGTCGAAGAGTTTCACCAACAAGTCACATACTCGTTGATCTTCAAAACTAACAATTCATTCAAGGAATGTAATAACATTTATTCAAGAACTCATAAACATAGACGTGATACAATCATCTCTATGATTGCCTCTAGGCATATCACCAACAATCTCCCACTTGCACTAGAGTCAATCATATAGGTATCGAATACCCATAGCTTTGTGTGCGCCACATGCTTAGGTTACAGGAGAGGTTTTGTCAACGGATCGCAATATTCAAACTGCAGCACTTTGCATATCTTCATATCACCTCTCTCAACGATCTCGTGAATAATGTGATATCGCCAAGAATATGCTTGGACTTTTGATACGATCTAGGTCGCTTTGCTTATGCAATGGCCCCACTATTATCACAATAGAGGTCCAATGGACCTGAAGCACTCAAACCACACCCACTCATTAATGAACTTTTTAATCCATACAGCCTCTTTTGCGCCTTCCGGCCGCAATGTACTCAGCCTCACAGAGAATCAGAACTGCCTCGCTTGGAACTTTTCCACCATCGCTTCCTCCATTCGCATAAAACACAAACCCGACATGATCTAAAATCATCCTTGTCGGCTTGGAAGCTAGCATCAATGTAACCACTTACGACCAGCTCTTCCTCACCACCAAATACAAGGAATGCATCATTAGTCCTTCTTAAGTACTTAAGGATATTCTTGATCGCTATCCGCGACCTTCACTTGGATCTCGATCTGATATCTGCTCATAACATTTAGAGCATACGACACATCCGGGTCGTGAACAAGATGGCATACATGATAGATCCGATAGCCAAGCATATGGAATTCTACTCATTTTGTCTCGCTTCATCGTTGGTCGTGAGGCACCGAGTCTTGCTAAGATTAATACCATGTGACATGGGCAAGAAACCCTTCTTAGAATCTTGTAAGTTGAACCTGCTTCAACACCTTGGCAATGTACATATCTTGGCTTAATCTAATTAGCCTCTTAGATCTATCTCTATAGATCCTTATACTCAAGAATATATGTCTGATCTCCTAAATCTTTCATTGAGAAACTATTTCTTAATGAAGTTTTAACAATTGAAGCATTAGAGTATCATTTCCGACAAAAGAGTATGTCATCCACATACAAAATCGTAAACACAAGCTTGCTCTTACTAACCTTCTTGTAAACACAAGGTTCTTCTTCGCTCTTGATGAAGTCAAACCCTTTGACCACTTCATCAAAATGAATGTTCCAACTCCGAGATGCTTGCTTTAATCCATAGATGGACTTCTTAAGCTTGCATACCTTTTTAGCTTCCTTTGGATCGACAAAACCCTCAAAGCTATGTCATGTACACATCCTCACTTAGGTTTCCATTTAGGAAAGCCGCTTTAACATCCATATTCCATATCTCATAAATCGAAATATGCAAAGAATAGCTAGAATGATCTTTATAGACTTAAGCATAGCGACAGGAGAGAAGGTTTCATCATAATCAACACCTTGAATTTTCTTGAAACCCTTCGCAACTAGTCGTGCTTTATGAATGTGAATATTTCCATCCATATCTATCTTTTCTTAAAAATCCACTTGCACTCAATGGTTTTAACACACATCAGTGCATCAACCAAGTTCCAAACTTGATTGTCATGCATGGACTTTATTTTGGATCTCATGGCCTCAAGCCATGACTCGTAGTCCGGTCTACCATCGCCCGAATAAGTATTAGGCTCACCATTATTCAATAATAAAACGCCATGCCCATACCTTGTGCAATTAACGTGGCCTTTTAGATCTACGTGGTGATGCTTCATCTACGATTTAACAACATCTTGTTCATCCCGTAGAGGATCAATAGGAGTTGAAACATTTTCTGATGTTTCCGAATTTCTTCGAGTTGCACTTACTCCCAATCACTCCTTTGGAAAGAAACTCTTTCTCCAAGAAGACACCATTACTGCAATAAACACTTTGTTGTCATCCCGCTTATAAAAGTAAAATCCTTTAGTTTCCTTAGGTACCCTACAAAGAGACACTTATCGCACTTGGGTGTGAGTTTATCGATGTCAAACGCTTGACATATGCCTCACAACCCCATACCTTGAGAAAAGACAAACCGACACTTCCTGTCTATATCTCATATGGTGTCTTCTACGCTTTTTGATGGAACCCTATTTAAAGTGAAAGCGTTATTTCTAGAGCGATCCCCGTAATCGCAATGGAAAATCAGATTGGTTCATCATTGACCGAACCATCCAACATTGTTCGGTTCATCATTTAGACACCCCATTCCATCGAGGTGTTCTCAAGGAGTGAGTTGTGGAACAATTCCACACTTCTTTAGATGATGACCAAACTCATGGCTCAAATATTCACCTCATGATCTCGATCAGAGACATTTGATTGTCTTGCCAAGTTGATTTTGTACCTCATTCTCAAATTCCTTGAACATTTCAAAGGATTCCGACTTATGTCTCATCAAGTAGACATAGCCATATCTCGCAAATCATCAAGAAAAGTTATGAAGCATCAAAACCACCTCCGCCAAGTGCTCACAGTCCACATACATCCGAATGTACAAGGGCCAACAAGTCACTCGCTCTTTCACCTCGGGTCGTGAAAGGTGCCTTTGTCGCTCTTGCCAAGTAAACAAGATTCACATGTTTCAAATGATTCAAAATCAAATGAGGTTAGAAACCATTTGTATGGAGCTTCATCATGCGCTCGATTTATATGACCAAGTTGACAATGCCGTATAAAAGTGGACTCATTTCATTGGGTCGAAGTCTCTTAGCATTAATGTTATAAATAGTCATATCCTCAAGATTCAAAACATATAATCCATTCACCAATGGAGCATGGCCATAAAGCATATCTTCAAAATAAATTGAACAACAATTGTTCTTTATTCTGAATTCATAACCTTCTCGCTTCCTAAGCATGAATCGTAAATAATGTTTTTGCTTAAGGTCGAACATAATAACAATTATTTAGTTCCATAACTAACTCAAGGTAAAGCTAATGCTAAAGTGCCAACACTAATGCAAAGAATCTTGCTCCATTGCCTACGCGAAGATCAACATCTCCTCTTGTCAAACTTCTACTCCTTATTAGTCCTCGCATCGAATTGCAAATATGAGCAACCGATCCGCATCAAATACCCAAGAACTGGTCTGAGAAGTGGCAAGATTAATTTGTATAACATTTATAACGAATCGAAGTCATACTTTGTTCTTTCTCTCAAGTACTTCTTGCAATTTCTCTTCCAATGCCTAGTCTCATGACAATGGTAACATTCTCGTGTTAGGCTTAGGACCAAGTTTAAGCTTCTTAAGCTTAGCCTTGAGACTCTCGATCTCATCTTTAGTCTTTCCTTTGCCTTTTCCTTTCCCGATTTACCCTTCTTCTTGAAGGTCAGAGTCTTTTGAACCATCATCACATGATTGAACTTTTCTTGATGCTCTCCTCAAAGACCCTTAAGCATACCATGTAACTCTGGTCATTAATTTCTCCATGCCATTCATATGAAAATTCAGATGACAGCTCAAAGCTCGCAGGAGCGATTGGAGAATCACATTAGTAGCCAACTCTGACTAAGAGGAAAACCAAGCTTTCCAAGCTCTCAATGAGACCAATCATTTTGATCACATGAGGACTCGACCGAGTTACCTTCTGACACACCGCAAGAAAACAATGCCTTAGAGGTGTTGAACCTCTCCTCCTTGCTTGATCCTCAAACATACCCTTCTGCACTCACAATCATATTGTAAGCATCCATGGTCTCATATTGCTTCAAGCTCAGAGTTCATGGTTGCAAGCATTAGGCAAGGCACATCGATCAAGCGCCATTGCAATGCTTCTCATAAGCATTCTTTTCACCGAGTAGTATCAGATTCGGTTCCTCAGATAGGGATTCTTTAGAACATATTCTCTTCTTTTCTTGTTTGAGAACAATTCTCAGACATAAAACTGCATAATAAAATTTGAACCATTCAACTTTTCCTTTTCAAGAATAGATCGCAAATTAAAGGTAGGTGCAGAGGTAGTAGGTGCCATGATCTACAATAGAAAATATATGCAAAGATTCAGACTATGTTTATGAAAGATCTTCTATTAATCACTCATCTCAGTTGGTTATGTTCAACTAGCTTCACGACTCGCCAGATCACCATACGACATGTCCGACTCGGTCAGATCACCATATGACCAAAGGGTCGAACTTAACTTAACAATAGATAACAAAAGATATTCCCACTATAATCCATGTTTCTCAAACAACATATAGTGAGTCCAAAACTGTAAGTCATTAAGTTCTAGTGAGCTTTGGCATCACCGCTAGAAACCTAGTGATTTAAGGTAGGCAACCTCTGCCAATCATATCGCATATGACTCTTGTTCGCTGGGTGGCATCTTTATGCCCCTGCTTACCAACACCATGCCTCAAGGCCCAAAACTATTTTGATAGCCTTGTCAAGTCAAACCAACGCTATGCATGTGGTGTCCGACACCATCCCATCTTATTAAGATAGTTAATGGCACCCTACTTTGGTAGACCCTCACAATTAACAATCAAAATCGTGATAGGTGCAGCAATTGGAAAGGCATCAATATTACTTAATTTTTCCTGAGGGATACTATTCTATCATGTCAAAATATCTAATGATAAAACATGATTAAATAGCATAACAGGAATAAACACAAACATTCACGATAATCAAATTAAAATATGAAATAGTATGGCCCTTAACATGTCGATTTCCATCAAAGATGCTTCATTGTCCGACCACCATGCTTGAAGTCTCCGATCGCATTCATCTACTAAGCATTTACTCCTAAAAGCTAGTAAAGAATTACATAGGATAATTTCAAGCATCACAAGCTCCAGACGCAGTCCGTTATACAATTGACGAGGATTAAAACCTCTATATATTATTTTTAATATATAAAAGACCATACGCCTTCGTGGTCGTGAAACTCGAGGTGCACGACTCACCGGTCGAGAGATTCCAGAGGTTACATATTGGGCACCCGGTCTGACCAAGGCTCAAGCCAAGCTCCCGACCGTGAGAACCACTGTAAAGGTATGAACCGATACTTGAACCGATTCCAAGTATATTCTTTACCGATGACGAATGGAGCACGTGCATATTCCATACCATACTACGCTTCTTATCCGCATAACACCGATTTATCAACTTCCATGTGGTTATATGTCTCATAGACATATAATCGCCAACGCTTGATCCTTTATCAACCATCACTTGACTCCACCGCACGCAACGCTGACATCGACGCCTTCTCCGGAGTAATCGCCACCTCTTCGAGGGCTATTTAAAGATGGAGCCCGACGGATCAGAGAGGAAGACAAGACAAAGCCATCGACTAAAGCAAGCGTGAGATTCGCGTTGTAGGTCCGACATTGTAAAGGAACAAGCAGTTCTCGCATACCTCAGAAACCTAGCCATATTAATAAAGAGCAATCCCATTATTTCCTAGATTTCCACGCCACTTTCTCCTTTTCTTTCGTAAGATCGACGCTCATCGCCGATACTAGCGCCGTCCGTGGGGATCGCGCGTGAATCTTAGAAGAATTTCTCCGCTTCATCAAATCTTTGTCCATTCGCCGCTTGTGATCGCCGATGCGTTATGGCGTGAAGTTGGGATGAAGAAAATCGGTTCGACCGGGCGGACCACGCCGACTCAACATGGACGCATGCATGCGCCATGGAGGAAAATGTAATCTTCATCATCCTCCTTCCCCGCCGCTTATCGCAAATCGCAAGTCGATCGGATGGATGACGATACACCGCTACGACCACTGGCGGTTTCAGAGGAAGTGCTTCCACCAGTTCGAACACCCTAAAGGCTCAAAGAAGCCCGGCCTTCGACCGCAAAAAGGTGACGAAAATTCAACACCGCAACTCGAGGTTCAATATACCTTGATGCGATCATGGTTGATAGGTACTCACCGACGGCTTCTAGGAATTTCCAGAGCCAATCGACACCGTGACGGTGTCAATGAAACCTCCATTGGTCATAAACCAAGTGGGGATGATAAGGCTCAGATTCGACGCAACTCGCCGATCAAAGTTGAGACTCTTTCAAACCTTAGAAGTGCCGATCACCGATCGCTCTCCATCGTGGAAACTTCTCCCGTAAGTTTCCGAAGGCTCTCCATCGATTACGACTGAAGCTCATCTGAGGATCGCTCGGAAGCACGAGGTCAATGCGATCGGAGATACGGATCAAAATGTCGATACGGTCCTCCATACGCTGCCTCGCCACCACGTAATAATGGAGATGGTACGCGCGTCAAGCACCAAATGCCGAGGTAACGAACCGTGGACGCCCATCGCTTAATTCGCCTAATCCTTCCCCAACCAATGTGGCGACCAAGCAAGATCGACCAGAGATCGGGGATTCAAGCCATCGACACCTTCTTTGGCGTAAATCCTTCGAGACCTTTGCAACAATACAAAACTCGCAACGAGTCGTAGATATGTTAAATACTTCACTCGCGCCTCGCAGACTCTGTGTTTTGTCCGACTTGCAGTCAAGTATCGAGATTATCCAATGCATTTACGCAAGCATGACGTACATATCGGAACGAAGGCACCCGCAAAGTCGCATACATGACTTCGCCCCAAAGATTCTTCCCGGCTGGGCCCGCATGGTCGTGTTGAGGATCGCTGACACTACGACCACCTCGACGATTCCAACCAACAAGTCATGAGGGGAGGAGACTATTCTCGAATCCTCATCCTCACTTCGCCGAGAGGAGCAATCGCTGGACTCGTGATCTTCGACATCACCTAAACCGTGCAAGCAATGGAGGCATTCTAGTAACGCCCACGATCGAATCGAGACACCGAGCACCGACAACTGTCCTAGAAATCGTCTCCAACCGACACAATCCGCACCTTTTCAAAGAGGCGCCACGAAACTATTATAGGTTGTCAAGCCTTCTCACAGGCTCTAGGTCAGACGTTGCACAAATAGGTTCCGACCGTCAACATGGATAAATTCAATAGACCCAAAATCCTTTGGAATTTCTCCAGATATATACCACCGCTATTAGAGACCGGTGGTGATGAAAATGTAATGGCAAAATATGTTCCTACGGTATTAGAAGGATCACTGATCGTGGTTGCTTAACCTTCCTACGGTCGGGTCCGTATACTTGGGAGCAATCACGACCTTTTAATTGCAAATTTTCGTGGTACGCACGATCGCCCCGAAAAGAAGACGATCTCCATAGAATACGGCAAAAATCTAACGAGATTCTCCTACAGACATCAAAAGATTTAGCCAAGTTCGTAACTCAATACCGTGAGGTTGCGCACCTTCCGTTATCCAAGCCTTCAAAGCGGATTAAGAAATCAAAGGTTTACTGAGGATTTAGCTATACATCCCCACGAACAACCATCGAGCTCTTCGACATGGTCGATAAGTATGCAACGCTAGTGAAGCGGTCGAGTGGAACGGGCCATTGATCGAAAGGATAAAATTTCAACCCGCTTAGATAGGATGGAAAAGAAGCAAAAGAAGACTCTCAAGAAAAAAGAAGCATGGCAGAGCCAACGACAAGGAGGTTATTGCTGTTCCTGAAAAATTCACCAAAGGAAGAAAGGATTATACCGTCCGGCAAGGCTAAGGCCCACCAATGATTACTAGAAAATAAAAGTGGTGTCCTCTCCACCAGCAAGCAGACACGACCGCGCATTGTCGCGCTTGGCAAAAGAAGTCGGAAGATTATTATGCAGGTAAAGGTCCACTCACGATTCAAGAGCTCGGGAAACAAGCTCCAAGAAGGACAAAGATGGTGACGAAGAAATGGAGTACTAAGAATCTCAAAGACACCGCCGATGTGATCTTCGTGGATCTTCTTCGACGAGTCCGCACGCCACCAAAGCCATGGAGCGAGAAGTCAACCTCATCAACCTTCGATCACAGTTAAACCTTCAAGGTTGTGAGATCTCAGCTTATTTGACTTGTAATGCTTAACCAACCACCGGGTCCTAGCATCACAAATCAAATAAACTGATCTCTAGATATGTATACTTCCCAAAGCAAGATACGCACTCACATAAAATTAGACATCAACCCATTCAAAACATAGAGTCCAAACATTACACTACAAACGGAAGATAAACAAATAGTAATAATATTACGCATATAGGCCGACAGTGCCACAAGATACACAAATAGACAAGAACGACAATGAAGGTATGCCATAAGATGGCTATAAACAAAGCCAATCGCGTGCCTTCAACCCACAAGGCATCCGACCGACCGCCAAGTCTAGTCGCCCAAGAAGCGGCAACATACTCCACGTATGAGGACCCCGAGGCTCACCCGCCTCTCGCAACAAAAACATTAAGCAAGCACCGAGTACAAAGATTGTCTTTGTACCCGCAAGACCGACGTGTGAATCCAATGCACTGCTCATAGACTACATGCAGCTCATTTGGTGGAGGTCATATGTTTCATTTGCATAAAGCCAACTTTATTTGCAATAATGTAATACGCTTTAAAGGCAAGTTTGCAATTCATTTTTTTATCGTTGAAATAATCACGAGATAAAGATAGATACAAGTAACTACCTAGAAGTGACTATCCCAATAGTCACCACAACACAGCACGAATTCCGCATTCGCACTCACCCATCAAGTTTTAATTTAAATGTTGTAGTCTAACTCTTGAAAAGCTTACCCAAGCGTGTCCATCACCTAGACGAGGCTATTCGAATAGTTTTAACCCGCAGGGTGTACCATCAGCACTCCACACCTCGCATCGCCTTTGCCAAAGCACACTTCCAAGGTATGCCGCAGCACTAAGTCCTACGAGACTCGCTTTCCAATATTGTGTATCAACCCGAGCCATTGTATGGATAGAAACCCATACGCTACATGGTAAAGCCGAAAGACAACTACCCACTCAGATAAAGCTTTCTGACAACTACCATGCTCCCACCTCCGTCCCTCCCGCACCTCCCCGCGACTCCGGGACCAATACACGCCAAAGTACTAGGTCAAGAGAGGTCCCATACCCTAGTGTGGTTAGCACGCCAAATGCCCGGATAACGTAAACTCACAAGATGTTTGGTCCTTAATTGACCGGCACCTTTCCAAATACACCCAACAGATCACACCAATCTTACCATTGTGCCCAAGGCCTAAATCATTTTTGTTTTTGGTTTTAGTTTTGCAAGTAAGCATAGCAAAATGTCAAACATAAAGTTGTAGTAAATTTTAGGTGATCAAGGTTACCGACTAAAGTCGATAACCGCCAGCTTCTACCGATACTAAGCATGTCTAAGCAAATTGAAATCGATCTACTAAGTGACAAGAAATCATCCAAACATCTCTAATCACAGCAAATAACCTAGGCTCGTAGTAGAGATCAATATTTGTCTACAGGATATGCAATACTGGATTTAACTAATCCATTTTAACACAAATTAAGCAATGCATACATACAAATGAAACAAAATATTAGAATTTAAAGTAACGGGATTATCATGATCAAATCGCTTATTCGGATGTCGTTGCTCAATATGTCATGAGGATCGCCCTCGTGGTTGCCGCAAATATCGGGCCTAACGATCGAACATAACAAGAAATAAGAACGAATAACACCGACAAAACTCAATCATACAACAACACCAAACAAGCCAAACTCACACACAGCAACTAAGCAAGATATAACAAAATTTTAGAAACAGAGAACAAATTATTTTAAGTTATTAATAATTTTCTATGAATTTTCTAAGCTAAAACACAACATGCCACTAGCTAATTACTTAACAAATTTTCATGAACAAACAGCAGGTAAAACCTATCCTAATAGTTAGTATACTAAAATGAAATTTTACAGAATTGGGTTCATTTAATTTGGACAATTATTGGAAGAGATATGCATTTTCTAATTTAGAAGATACATAAGACATCATTTTATTATCTAACAGATTTTTGCTACAGAGACATGGGTGAAGTTAATTTTATCAAATAGCACACTTAAAATGAAAATTAACAAGACTGGTTTCATGCTTTGATAAAAATTGAATTAGTTATGCATTTTACAAGTTTAATTGATTTAATAAAGGCAAATGTAAAAGCATTTCGAAATACTAAAGCATTAAATTTTTCTACCGCCACAAGAAGCCCTCAGCCATCGACAGCGGCTCGCGCGAACGCCGACCAGACAAATAAGACTACTTAAAGTGACGCAAGGCGATTCAAAGAATACGCCTTCGCTCACTAAGGTGCAAACCCAAAACACCCTCACAGAGAAATACGCTCCCATCGAGAAAACGATAACCGTAACTACACAAACCTAATCGACAACATGGACCCACATGGTAGTGACTCGTAGAACAAATAACGGGCCGGATTAAAGGATTTCTAAACGCGATTATCCAAAGAGGGCCCACAAATCGTAGACTCAACTAGAACAGGTTAGCGCTAACTAAGCTTCACGGCGCTCACCGGCAAGACGGGACGGGGAAAGCGCCGCCGCATGTGTGATCTAGCAAACCAATGAGTTTCAAGGCGAGTGAGTGGTAATTTCGTTCGCGAAGACCTCACGAACCCGGCCGGCGGTGACGCTGAGCCCAATGGTCGACGGAGATGAGCTCACGACGGGCCGAGATGAGAAGAAAGTGCGCGCTCATGAGAAGATGCTACGCACTTCGAAAGCTTTTAGAAGGTGCGCCACGGATCGCGGAGACACCAGAACGATAAGCCCACGATTTTGATGATGGAGGAGGACGGTGGCGCCTGAATTGACACGCGCGCTTTACCGAGCTTGAGAAGAAGGCGACGCGACACCTCTGATGCACCAAAGAGCTAAACAAGGTCACGGACTCAAAGACAAGTTGATGCGATCCTAAGGGACCAAGTGACGTAAACCGAAACTCACCGAGCGCCAATAAGCTTGCAGAGCCGAGACCGGAGGCGGAGACGACGGGCGGTCCGGATGATACACCGACACCGAGCTCGAGATGGAAAATGGAGGCGCATCGAAGCGTGGATCACAGCCGTGCGGCCACGGCTCGAGGGCGGCGCTAACATCGGCGGCGCAGCCCGGTTCTTCTCCGCCGAAGGAAATTTGGGGGAGAAACACACGAGAATGGACGCCAAGGGTAGTGGATGGGCTCGGTAGATGAGATCCCGCGATGCTTCACGGCCGACACGAGGACAAAAAGGTGGCGCGACGAGGACGCGGCAAGAGCGACGCACGCCGAGAGCCCGTGAGGTGCGGAGAAGACGAGGTCGACGCGGCGGTGGGACCCACATGTCATGATGGGAGCAAAGCGGTGCGAGCCGCAGGTTCTACTCGACGAAAGATGCCGACCGCTGATCCGAGATGGACGGTCGAGATTGATGTATGCATTCGACAGTCGGTTGCGCGATGCGACGCGGATCGCTCGATTTGCATCGGACGGTCACGATCGATTGACTCGCACGTGCAGCCAGGCGTGCGACCGAGTCAAGTGGTGCGGTTCGTTTGAGTCGACTCGTTCGAGCCCACAAACAATTGTTTTCTCGATTTTTGATTTTAAAAGCTAAGAGAGTTTAGGAATTTTTAGAGATAGATCCCAAGCTCCAAAATTCCGAAATTTTTATGGTAGCTACTTGAGATAGAGAATAACATCGCATAAATTTTCCAGAACTTTTCATGCACTGAAAAGTTCTGCAGAAAATCTCAAGCATGCTGACCTAGGATTTGACCAGATTTTCAACTAGTTTGACTTGGCCATTTGAAATAGCAAATAAAATCTAAAAATTGTGAAATAATTCAGGAGGTAGATAGGATGATCAAGATGATAGGAAAAATAATTTCAGAGGATGATCATAAGTTTGAAAGCTAAGAATTGATAACAACAATTTCCAATCACAAGAATTAAATTCTAAAATTGAAATTGCTAGGAAAATTGTAGAAACTTTCAAATGATTTGAAGAGACAACAAAAGTTTTTATTTCTCCTCAAAATTTTACATTTGAAATACAAACCCTAAGTTAGGGCTGTTACAAATCTCCCCTTACAGAATCTCACCAGATTCCGATCATCACCGAGAAGAAGGACTCGTAACCGCTCGAGACGATCTTCCCGCTCCCAAGTGGCTTCATCCTGAGTGGTTTGACCACCGAACTTAAGGAACTTGATCACACGTTCCTTGTCCCGCTCACCTTCTTCGAGGATACGAACGGGCGCCACGATAAGATGTGATCTTCCCGCACATCGATATTTTCCAAGGGCGTTTCTCCACAGAACACGAAGGCACTTCTTCAATTGCGACACATGGAAAACATCATGCACCCTTCAAGTGTAGCTGGCAACCCAACCGTATGCAACAGCTCCCACTTTCTTGATGATGCGATATGGCCCGCATATCGAGGAGCCGCTTGTTCTTGATAATCAAACGACGATGTCCCTTCAGAGGTGAGACTTGAGATACACAAAATCATTGGGCCGAAACTCAACTCACGCGACGCCGACCGCATAGCTCTTCGCCGATCGAGCTACGCGCAAGTGCTCACGAATCAATCGCACTTGACTTTCACTTCATTGATGGAATCGCCAAAGAACCGCTTCTTTCACCGCCTACCGGGCTCAACTCGGTTCGTGACGCCCCATACAAGGCCTCAAACGTGCATGCCGAGACTAGCTCGAAGTCGTTGTTGTAGGAGAACTCGCAGCGGTAGGCACTTCTCCCAATTCTTCCCATAGGAAAGAACACAAGCACGGAGCATATCTTCAAGAACTTGCTGACTCGCCTCGCTCCACCATCGGTCTCGAGGATGGTAGGCGGCGGTCAAAGTAAGACGGGTACCCATGGCTTCGTGAGATCGTAAGCAAAGTCTGGAAGTGAAAAGAGAACCACGATTCGACACCATCGCTCGTGGCACACTATGCAAACTCACAATGCGGGATATGTAGAGGTTCGCCAATTTATCGACGCCGAGGGCGGTACACACCGCGTAAAATGTGCTACTTTCAATCGATCGATAACAACCGCATATAGCATCCTTCCTCCAAGAAGTACGGCGCGCAGCTGATAAAATCCATGCCTGCAGTAATCCCACTTCCACTCGTATAGGCAAGGGTCGGAGGAGACTCGCCTGACGCCGATGCTCGCCCACGCGACAACATACGCCGATCCGCAACGAACCGCAATTTCGCGCTTCATGCGAGTCCACCGTAACTTCGCCGCAGATCTTGGTACATCTTGGTAGCCCCGGATGGATGGACAAAGGCGCAATCATGGGCTTCCAAGAATCAAATCCCGCAACTCGGGATCTTTGGGACCACGAGACGCTGCCCAAACCATACAACACCGCGCTCATCCTCTCGTGAAACACTTGGCAATAACCATCCTCGATGTTCTCGCTGATTTTACCCACGCCATCATCCTCGATTGTCGCGTCGCTTGATCTGATCCACCAAGGTTGGTTGCACAACCAAGGCAAAGAAGGGAACCATGCTCAACCAAACCCAAGTTGAGACGCCGAATTCTCGCAAGAAGCGCAGTTGTCGCTCTGGATCATCAAAGTATTGCAATACACCTTTCGACTAAGTGCATCAAGAACTACATTGGCCTTGCTGTGGTGATATCAATACCCATGTCATAATCTTTGATTAATTCCAACCATCTCCTCCGCTCGAGGTTCAAATCGTCGAGTAAATAAGTATTTCAAACTCTTATGATCGGAATACACCGCACTGCCTTCTCGATCAAATAATGCCGCAAATCTTGAGTGCATGAACCATCGCAGCAAGCTCTAAATCATGGGTGGATAGTTGAGCTCATGAGGCCTCAATTGCTCGGATGCATAGGCAACCGCCTTGCCTTCCCGCATAAGAACACATCCGAGTCCCCGACGAGGCATCGCAATAAATATCAAGCTCTTGTGGATATCGTGAAGAGTAAGGACTCGAGCCAAGTCAATCGCTTGAGCTCCCGAAGCTCTCATCACAAGCAGAGGACCATACAAACTTCTTGTCCTTCTTAAGCAATTCACCATCGGCTTTATGATCTTGGAGAAGTTCTCGATAAAGCGCGATAGTAGCCCGCTAAACCAAGAAAACTCCGCACATCGACTCGATCGACTTGGCCGCCCTAAGATAGAACATCATCGACTTTGTCGATCTACAGCTATTCCTCCACCTGAAAGAACATGGCCCAAAATGCCACTCCTTCAACTAGAACTCACATTTGTCGAACTTCGTGATACACTGATGCTCCCGCAACTTGCCCAAAATAATCTTCTGATGCTCAGATGCTCGTCACTTGGAATAGATAAGAATGTCATCAATAAAACCACCACAAATTTGTCCAAATACTCCATGAATACGGAATTATAAGGTTCATGAACAACGCTGGAGCATTGGTCAAACCAAAAGACATGACGGTGTACTCGCATGTGCCATAACGAGTAGTGAAAGTCGTTCTTCTAATATCCTCACCGATCCGACTTGATGATAGCCCGATCTCGATCAATCTTGAGAACACCGAGCTCCGCATAACCGGTCAAAAAGATCATCAATGCGGGCGAGGATATTTGTTCTTCACCGCCACTCATTGAGAGGACGTAATCCACGCACATGCGCAAAGTCTTGTCCTTCTTCTTCACAAAGATCACCTGACAGCCCAAGGAGATGAACGGGACGGATGAAACCTTTGCTTGGAGCTCACCAAGCCGCTTCTTCAATTCTTCTAGCTCATTGGGAGGCATCCGACACGCGCTTCAAATCGGGCGTACGGCAGCAACTCGATGACAACCTGTGTCTCGAACCGAGGCATCCTGTGCAAATCGTGAAAGACATCCACAAAGTCGATACTATGGGAACATCTTGAATTTGCAAGGTCGGCTTTACTTTAATGCACATAGACACGGCCCAAGTCCGTGGCGAAACCCGACTTGCTCACCCGGCAAGGGTCGTAAGATAGACAATCTCTCGGCACAATCGACGGCCCCAAGTGTTGGGACAACCAATCCATGCCAAGAATCACATCCGCATCTACGAATCGAGCGTAATGAGATTTGCCAAAAATCCCACTCCTTCAACTATGACAGAACATCCCGACATCAGAATCGCCTCTCATTTCCACTCCGAGAGCGGATGAGCAAAGGAACTTCCAAAGGAACACAAGAAGACCACTAGCAGCAGCAAATGATCTTGAAATAAAGAATGCGATGCTCCGTAATCAAATAATACCGCAGCAGACGAATTAACAAGAAGTATACCAATCACAACATCCGCGCGCCCCGAGCCTCCTCACCAAAGGTGGTTCACTCGACGCGCGCTCGCACTCGGTCTTCAATAATCTTCCGTCGCGGTGATCGCCTCGCCCGCTGGCCCTCCATTAGGATTTAGGGGCTGCCGCCGAACACTCGAGGGCGCAGGCATTCGCATAATGGCCCTTGTTGTGGCAAATAAACAAGTCACCCGCCGGATTGGCGAGGCCGTCGGCTCGATCGCAGCGCACGTGGTCTGAAACACGCCCGCGGTGGGCGAGGAGCTCGTGCAGATGGCCTCGGCGCCGTGGAGCAAAAGAACGGCCATCGTGCCGCCCACCGAGGACTAACGAGGCCGTGAGAGTAGACCGATGCGCTTCCCATTTGCGCTATGGACTCGCCACGCTTTGCCTTATGCTCGCAACAATGGCCTTATCTACCAAGGTTCGAAAGTCCGAGAAGTCCACAATAGATAGCTTGTCCTCGCAGCTCCTGACAAGCCATCCATAAACTTCTCCCGCTTAGCCTCATCTCGAGGCCACCTCACCCGAGCATAACGAGCCAAGTGATTAAACTCAGATAGATACTCCGCCACGCATTTGCGCTCTTGCTTGAGCGCGAAACTCCTTTTCTTCAGCCTTCATCGTGCCATCGTGATGTGGGCCCTGGCGAAAGTCGATCCGAATTCTTCCCACGCTGACTACATTGGCTCGGCCGCATGGCGAGATAGTTCTCCCACCATGAGAGTGCCGCGCCAAGCCGTGGGACGCGAAGAGTGCCTTGTCCCGTGCTGGCATCGAGCTATGTTGAGCTCCGCCAACCATGCGCAGACCAATCATCCGCATCGAGGGTCCTCGAGCGGAGAAAGTCGGCGGTCGCAGCACGGAGGAACTCCCGCAAGTCCCCGCGAGTTCGTGGCCGCCACCATCGGGCAGGAGTGGAGGTATCCCAGCAATAACCTCCAAGATGCGCTGTCCGTCCATGCGGCTTCGCCGACCAGAGCGAGCACTCACCATGGTCTGAGGAGGGGAAGCTCCTCATCATGACCACCGCCTCATCGCCACGCTGCTTCCGCCATCCTGTTTTACTAAGACAAGTTAGCAACAAATTTAGGAGCAAGAAAGCCCAAAATTCATGAAAGCACTGCAAACAAACACAAGGCAGATAAAGTTCACCAAAGAAAAATCGACACATAACTACTTCCTTTACATCTTACCCTATTATCCCCACAAGTTTTAGTTGGATTAAACTTCATGGTTCTCCCAAACTAATTCCACCTGTAGTAACTATCTTTTGAAAGGTGAAGAGAGAAACCAAGTTTCAAAACTTAAATTAGAGTAAGATGAGAGTAGAAAGCTAAGATAGGTAAGGAATAAAATCGAGAATCACTAGGTTTTCATAAACCTTTTACAATTTGAAAATAAGACTTTCAAAATATCCTAAGGACGGCTATGCTTGTTATTAGTCGTCAATGGCTCGATACCAACTTTAGGATTCTCTTTATTTGACTTGTAATGCTTAACCAACCACCGGTCCTAGCATCACAAATCAAATAAATCGATCTCTAGATATGTATACTTCCTGCAGCAGATACGACTGCTCACAAAATTAGCCGACACGAGGACAAAAGGTGGCGCGACGAGGACGTGGCAAGCATGCGCATCGCCGAGCTCCGGTGAGGTGCGAGAAGACGAGGTCGATCTCGACAGTGGGACCCACATGTCACGACAGAGCAAAGCGGTGCGAGCCGCAGGTTCTACTCGATCGGAAAGATGCCGACCGCTGGATCCGAGATGGACGGTCGAGATTGATGTATGCATTCGACAGTCGGTTGCGCATGCGACGTGGATCGCTCGATTTGCATCGGACGGTCACGATCGATTGGACTCGCGCGTGCAGCCAGGCGGTGCGACCGAGTCAAGTGGTGCGGTCTGGTTTGAGTCGGACTCGTTCGAGCCCGACAAATGTTGTTTTCTCGATTTTTGATTTTAAAAGCTAAGAGAGTTTAGGAATTTTTAGAGATAGATCCCAAGCTCCAAAAATTCCGAAATTTTTATGGTAGCTACTTGAGATAGAGAACAACACTGCATAAATTTTCCAGAACTTTTCATGCACTGAAAAGTTCTGCAGAAAATTCTCAAGCATGCTGACCTAGGATTTGACCAGATTTTCAACTAGTTTGACTTGGCCATTTGAAATAGCAAATAAAATCTAAAAATTGTGAAATAATTCAGGAGGTAGATAGGATGATCAAGATGATAGGAAAAATAATTTCAGAGGATGATCATAAGTTTGAAAGCTAAGAATCTGATAACAACAATTTCCAATCACAAGAATTAAATTCTAAAATTGGAAATTGCTAGGAAAATTGTAGAAACTTTCAAATGATTTGAAGAGACAACAAAAGTTTTTATTTCTCCTCAAAATTTTACATTTGAAATACAAACCCTAAGTTAGGGCTGTTACAAATCTCCCCTTACAGAATCTCACCGAGATTCGATCACCGGGAGAAGAAGGACTGTAACTGCTTCGAGACGATCTTCCCGCTCCCAAGTGGCTTCATCCTCTGAGTGGTTTGACCACCGAACTTTAAGGAACTTGATCACACGGTTCCTTGTCTGCGCTCAGCTTCTTCGAGGATACGAACGGGCGCCACGATAAGACAGATCTTCCGCACATCGATATTTTCCAAGGCGTTTCTCCACAGAACACGAAGGCACTTCTTCAATTGCGACACGTGGAAAACATCATGCACCCTTCAAGTGTAGTGGCAACTCCAACCGGTATGCAACAGCTCCCACTTTCTTGATGATGCGATATGGCCCGACATATCGAGGAGCCGCTTGTTCTTGACACCAAACGACGATGTCCTTCGAGGTGAGACTTTGAGATACACAAAATCATTGGGCCGAAACTCAACTCACGGCGACGCCGACCGCATAGCTCTTCTCGCTCGGTCGAGCTACGCGCAAGTGCTCACGAATCAATCGCACTTGACTTTCACTTCATTGATGGAATTCGCCAAAGAACCGCTTTCACCGTTCACCGGTTCAACGGGGTTCGCATGACGCCTCCCATACAAGGCCTCAAACGGTGCCATGCCGAGACTAGCTCGAAGTCGTTGTTGTAGGAGAACCTGCAGCGGTAGGCACTTCTCCCAATTCTTCCCATAGGAAAGAACACAAGCACGGAGCATATCTTCAAGAACTTGGTTGACTCGCTCCGTCTGACCATCGGTCTGAGGATGGTAGGCGGTGCTGAAAGTAAGACGGGTACCCATGGCTTCTGTGAGACGTAGCAAAGTCGGAAGTGAAAAGAGAACCACGATTCGACACCATCGTTCGTGGCACACTATGCAAACTCACAATGCGGGATATGTAGAGGTCTGCCAATTTACTGACGCTGAGGGCGGTACACACTGGCAGAAAATGTGCTACTTTCGTCAATCGATCGATAACAACCCAGATAGCATCCTTCCCTGAAGAAGTACGCGCGTATCGGTGATAAAATCCATGCCTACAGTAATCCCACTTCCACTCGTATAGGCAAGGGTCGGAGGAGACTCGCTGACGCCGATGCTCGGCCTTCACGCGACAACATACGCCGCATCCGCAACGAACCCGCAATTTCGCGCTTCATGCGAGTCCACCGTAACTTCGCCAGATCTTGGTACATCTTGGTAGCCCGGATGGATGGACAAAGGCGAATCATGGGCTTCTGAAGAATCAAATCCCGCAACTCGGGATCTTTGGGACCACGAGGCGCTGCCCAAACCATACAACACCGTGCTCATCCTCGTGAAACACTTGGTGAACCATCCTCGATGTTCGCTGATTTTACCCACGCCATCATCGATTGTCGGCCGCCTTGATCTCGATCCACCAAGGTTGGTTGCACAACCAAGGCAAACAAGGGAACCATGCTCAACCAAACCCAAGTTGAGACGCTGAATTTCGCAAGAAGCGCAGTTGTCGCTCTTGGATCATCAAAGTATTGCAATACACCTTTCGACTAAGTGCATCAAGAACTACATTGGCCTTGCCAGGTGATATCAATACCCATGTCATAATCTTTGATTAATTCCAACCATCTCCTCGCTCGAGGTTCAAATCGCCGAGTAAATAAGTATTTCAAACTCTTATGATCGAATACACCTCACAGCGGTTTCCGATCAAATAATGCCACAAATCTTGAGTGCATGAACCTCTGCGAGCAAGCTCTAAATCATGGGTGGATAGTTGAGCTCATGAGGCCTCAATTGCTGGATGCATAGGCAACCGCCTTGCCTTCCGCATAAGAACACATCCGAGTCCCCGACGAGGCATCATAATAAATATCAAGCTCTTGTGGATATCGTGAAGAGTAAGGACTGGAGTCAAGTCAATCGCTTGAGCTCCCAAAGCTCTCATCACAAGCAGAGGACCATACAAACTTCTTGTCCTTCTTAAGCAATTCACCATCGGCTTTGCGATCTTGGAGAAGTTCTCGATAAAGCGGCGATAGTAGCCCGCTAAACCAAGAAAACTCCGCACATCGTGGATCGACTTGGCCGCCCCAAGATAGAACATCGCCGACTTTGCTGGATCTACAGACTATTCCTCCATTTGAAAGAACATGGCCCAAAATGCCACTTCCTTCAACTAGAACTCACATTTGTTGAACTCGTGATACACTGATGCTCCCGCAACTTGCCCAAAATAATCTTCGATGCTCAAGATGCTCGTGATCTTGGAATAGATAAGAATGTCATCAATAAAAACCACCACAAATTTGTCCAAATACTCCATGAATACGGAATTCATAAGGTTCATGAACAACGCTGGAGCATTGGTCAAACCAAAAGACATGACGGTGTACTCGCATGTGCCATAACGAGTAGTGAAAGTCGTCTTCGAATATCCTCACCGATCCGACTTGATGATAGCCCGATCTCGATCAATCTTGAGAACACCGAGCTCGCATAACCGGTCAAAAGATCATCAATGCGGGGCAGAGGATATTTGTTCTTCACCGTCACCTCATTGAGAGGACGGTAATCCACGCACATGCGCAAAGTCTTGTCCTTCTTCTTCACAAAGATCACCGGACAGCCCCAAGGAGATGAACTGGACGGATGAAACCCTTTGCTTGGAGCTCACCAAGCCGCTTCTTCAATTCTTCTAGCTCATTGGGAGGCATCCGACACGGCGCCAAATCGGGCGTACCGGCAGAACTCGATGACAAACCTGTGTCTCGAACCGGAGGCATCCCGAGCAAATCTTCGTGAAAGACATCCACAAAGTCGATACTATGGGAACATCTTGAATTTGCAAGGTGGCTTTACTTCTAATGCACATAGACACGGGCCCAAGCCGTGGCGAAACCCGACTTGCTCACCGAAGGGCTGGTAAGATAGACAATCTTCCCGGCACAATCGATTTGCCCCAAGTGTTGGGACAACCAATCCATGCCAAGAATCACATCCGACTCGAATCGAAAGCGTAATGAGATTTGCCAAAAATCCCACTCCTTCAACTATGACAGAACATCCCGACATCAGAATCGGCTCTCATTTCCGACCCGGAGAGCGGATGAGCAAAGGAACTTCCAAAGGAACACAAGTGAAGACCACTAGCAGCAGCAAATGATCTTGAAATAAAGAATGCGATGCTCCGTAATCAAATAATACCGCAGCAGGACGAGAATTAACAAGAAGTATACCAATCACAACATCCGCGCCTCCCGAGCCTCCTCACCAAAGGTGGTTCACTCGACCGCCGCACTCGGTCTTCAATAATCTTACGTCGCGGTGATCGCTCCCCGCCCGCGTCCTCCATTAGGGACGAGGGCTGCGAACACTGAGGGCGTGCATTCGCATAATGGCCCTTGTTGTGGCAATAAAACAAGTCACCTCCGCCGCGGATTTGCGAGGCCGCTCTGTCTTTGGATCGCAGCGCACGTGGCTGAAACACGCCTGCGGTGGGCGAGCTGGTGCAGATGGCCTCGGCGCGGTGGAGCAAAAGAACGGCCATCGGTGCCGCCCACCGAGGACGAACGAGGTGGTGTGAGTAGACCGATGCGCCTCCCATTTGCGCTATGGACTCGCCAGCGCTTTGCCTTATGCTCGCAACAATGGCCTTATCTACCAAGGCACGAAAGTCCGAGAAGTCCACAATAGATAGCTTGTCCTCGCAGCTCCTGACAAGCCATCCATAAACTTCTCCGCTTAGCCTCATCTCGAGGCCACCTCACCCGAGCATAACGAGCCAAGTGATTAAACTCAGATAGATACTCGTCACGGACTTGCGCCCTTGCTTGAGCGCGAAACTCCTTTTCTTCACCTTCATCGTGCCATCGTGATGTGGGCCCGGCGGAAAGTCGATCCAATTCTTCCCACGCGACTACATATTCGCGGCCGCATGGCGAGATAGTTCTCCCACCATGAGAGTGCCGCGCCCTCGCCGGTGGGACGCGAAGAGTGCCTTGTCCTGTGCTCGGCATGAGCTATGTTGAGCTTCCGCCAACCATGCGCACCAATCATCCGCATCGAGGGTCCTCGAGCGGAGAAAGTCGGCGGTCGCAGCACGGAGGAACTCCGCAAGTCCCCGCGAGTCCGTGGCCGCCACCACGGCAGGAGTGGAGGTATTCTAGCAATAACCTCCAAGATGCGCGTCACGGTCCATGCGGTTCGCTCGATCCGAGCGAGCACCTCACCATGGTCTGAGGAGGGGAAGCTCCTCATCATGACCAGCCTGCTGACTGCCACGCGTTCTCCCGGCCATCCTGTTTTACTAAGACAAGTTAGCAACAAATTTAGGAGCAAGAAAGCCCAAAATTCATGAAAGCACTCCAGAAACAAACACAAGGCAGGATAAAGTTCGACCAGCAAAAATCAGACACATAACTACTCCCTTTACATCTTACCCTATTATCCCCACAAGTTTTAGTTGGATTAAACTTCATGGTTCTCCCCAAACTAATTCCACCGGTAGTAACTATCTTTTGAAAGGTGAAGAGAGAAACCAAGTTTCAAAACTTAAATTAGAGTAAGATGAGAGTAGAAAGCTAAGATAGGTAAGGAATAAAATCGAGAATCAGCTAGGTTTTCATAAACCTTTTACAATTTGAAAATAAGACTTTCAAAATATCCTAAGGACGGCTATGCTTGAGTTACTACGGTCGAATGGCTCGATACCAACTTTTAGGATTCAGCTTATTTGACTTGTAATGCTTAACCAACCACCGGTCCTAGCATCACAAATCAAATAAAGCGATCTCGAGATATGTATACTTCCTGCAAAGCGAGATACGCACCTCGTTACAAAATTAGACATCAACTCCATTCAAAACATAGAGTCCAAACATTACACTACAAACGGAAGATAAACAAATAGTAACAATATTACAGACATATAGGCCGATGTGCCATAAGATACACAAATAGACAAGAACGATAATGAAGCAAAAGTGCCATAAGATGGCTATAAACAAAGCCAATCGCGTGCCTTCAACCCACAAGGCATCCGACCGACCGCCAAGTCTAGTCGCCCAAGAAGCGGCAACACACCACGTATGAGGACCCCGAGGCTCACTCGCTTCCTCCGCAACAAAACATTAAACAAAGCACCGAGTACAAAGATTGTCTTTGTACCCGCAAGATCGACGTGTGAACTAATGCACTGCTCATAGACTACATGCGAGCTCATTTGGTGGAGGTCATATGTTTCATTTGCATAAAGCCAACTTTATTTGCAATAATGTAATACGCTTTAAAGGCAAGTTTGCAATTCATTTTTTTATCGTTGAAATAATCAAGAGATAAAGATAGATACAAGTAACCACCTAGAAGTGACTATCCCAATAGTCACCACAACATAGCACGAATTCCCAGATTCGTACCACCCATCAAGTTTTAATTTAAATGTTGTAGTCTAACTCTTGAAAAGCTTACCAAGCGTGTCCATCACCTAGGACGAGGCTATTCGAATAGTTTTTAACCCTGCAGGTGTACCATCGCACCACACCTCGACCGCCTTTAAGCCAAAGCACACTTCAAGGTATGCCGCACACTAAGTCCTACGAGATGTTTCCAATATTGTGTATCAACCCGAGCCGCTCGTATGGATAGAAACCCACACGCTACATGGTAAAGCCGAAAAGACAACTACCCACTCGGGATAAAGCTTTTCGGACAACTACCATGCTCCCACCTCCGTCCCTCCCGCGACCTCCTCGCGACCGGGACCAATACACGCCAAAGTACTAGGTCAAGAGAGGTCCCATACCCTCTAGTGTGGTTAGCACGCGAAATGCCTGGATAATGTAAACTCACAAGATGTTTGGTCCTTAATTGACCGGGCACCTTTCCACCACACCCAATGATCACACCAATCTTACCATTGTGCCCGCCTAAATCATTTTTGTTTTTGGTTTTAGTTTTGCAAGTAAGCATAGCAAAATGTCAAACATAAAGTTGTAGTAAATTTTGTGTGATCAAGGTTACCGACTAAAGTCGATAACCGCCAGATTCTACCGATACTAAGCATGTCTAAGCAATGAAATCGTATCTACTAAGTGACAAGAAATCATCCAATGATCTCTAATCACAAAGAAATAACCTAGGCTCAGTAGTAGAGATCAATATTTGTCTACAGGATATGCAATACGGATTTAACTAATCCATTTTAACACAAATTAAGCAATGCATACATACAAATTGAAACAAAATATTAGAATTTAAAGTCTCGGGATTATCATGATCAAACCGCTTGCTGGATGTCGTTGCTCAATATGTCATGAGGATCGTCCTCGTGGTTGCCGCAAATATCAAGCCTAACGATCGAACATAACAAAGAAATAAGAACGAATAACACCGACAAAACTCAATCATACAACAACACCAAAACAAGCCAAACTCACACAGAACCTAAGCAAGATATAACAAAATTTTAGAAACAGAGAACAAATTATTTTAAGTTATTAATAATTTTCTATGAATTTTCTAAGCTAAAAACACAACATGCCACTAGCTAATTACTTAACAAATTTTCATGAACAGAAACAGTGTGTAAAACCTATCCTAATAGTTAGTATACTGAAAATGAAATTTTACTGTAATTGGGTTCATTTAATTTGGACAATTATTGGAAGAGATATGCATTTTCTAATTTAGAAGATACATAAGACATCATTTTATTAGCTAACAGATTTTTGCACAGAGACATGGGTGAAGTTAATTTTATCAAATAGCACACTTAAAATGAAAATTAACAAGACTGGTTTCATGCAGTTTGGATAAAAATTGAATTAGTTATGCATTTTACAAGTTTAATTGATTTAAAAAGGCAATGTAAAAGCATTTGAAATACTAAAGCATTAAATCCTTTTTCACGCCATCAAGAAGCCCGACCATCGACAATGGTTCGCATTTAACGCTGACCAGACAATAAGCACCGCTAAAAGTGACGAAGGCGTATTCAAAGAATACGCCTTGGCTCACTAAGGTGCAAACCCAAAACACCCTCACGAGAAATACGCTTCCCATCGAGAAAACGATAACCGTAACTACACAAACCTAATCGACAACATGGACCCACATGGTAGTGACTCGAGAACAAATAACGGGTGGATTAAAGGATTTCTAAACGCGATTATCCAAAGAGGGCCCACAAATCGAGACTCGGCTAGAACAGGGTTAGCGCTAACTAAGCTTCACGGCGGCTCACCGCACGCGACGGGACAGCAGCGCGCCGCACAGTGATCTAGCAAACCAATGAGTTTCAAGGCGAGTGAGTGGTACCTCAAGGTTCGCAAAGACCTCACGAACCCGTGCGGTGACGCGGAGCCCAATGGTCGACGGAGATGAGCTCACGACGGCCGGAGGCGGAGAAGAAAGTGCGTGCTCGCGAGAAGATGCTGCGCACTTCGAGCAGCCTTCAGAAGGTGCGCCACAGGATCGCGGAGACACCAGAACGATAAGCCCACGATTTTGATGATGGAGGAGGACGGTGGCGCCGGAATTGACACGCGGCGCTTTACCGAGCTTGAGAAGAAGGCGACGCACGGCCTCGGTGATGCACCAAAGAGCTAAACAAGGTCACGGTTAGACTCAAGACGTTGATGCGATCCTAAGGACCAAGTGACGAACCGAAACTCACCAGAGCGCCAATAAGCTTGCGAGCCGAGATCACCGGAGGCGGAGACGACGGCGGCTCGGATGATACACCGACACCGAGAGCTCGAGATGGGAAAATGGAGGCGCGCCGAGCGTGGATCACGCCGTGCGGTCACGGCTCGAGGGCGGCGCTAACACGGCGGCGTTGCTCGGTTCTTCTCCGCCGGAAAGGAAATTTGGGCGAGAAAACACGAGAATGGACGCGAAGGGTAGTGGATGGGCTCTGGGTAGATGAGATCCCGCGATGCTTCACGGCCGACACGAGGACAAAAAGGTGGCGCGACGAGGACGTGGCAAGCATGCGCGCCGCGGCGAGAGCCCGGTGAGGTGCGGAGAAGACGAGGTCGATCGCCGGCTGTGTGGGACCCACATGTCGCCGACGAGCAAAGCGGTGCGAGCGAGGTTCTACTCGATCGGAAAGATGCCGACCGCTGGATCCGAGATGGACGGTCGAGATTGATGTATGCATTCGACAGTCGGTTGCGCATGCGACGTGGATCGCTCGATTTGCATCGGACGGTCACGATCGATTGGACTGCGCGCAGTGCAGCGCAGGCGGTGCGACCGAGTCAAGTGGTGCGGTCTGGTTTGAGTCGGACTCGGGTTCGAGCCCGACAAACAGTGTTTTCTGATTTTTGATTTTAAAAGCTAAGAGAGTTTAGGGAATTTTTTAGAGATAGATCCCGAGCTCCAAAAATTCCGAAATTTTTATGGTAGCTACTTGAGATAGAGAACAACACTGCATAAATTTTCCAGAACTTTTCATGCACTGAAAAGTTCTGCAGAAAATTCTCAAGCATGCTGACCTAGGATTTGACCAGATTTTCAACTACTTTGACTTGGCCATTTGAAATAGCAAATAAAATCTAAAAATTGTGAAATAATTCAGGGAGGTAGATAGGATGATCAAGATGATAGGAAAAATAATTTCAGAGGATGATCATAAGTTTGAAAGCTAAGAATCTGATAACAACAATTTCCAATCACAAGAATTAAATTCTAAAAATTGGAAATTGCTAGGGAAAATTGTAGAAACTTTCAAATGATTTGAAGAGACAACAAAAGTTTTTATTTCTCCTCAAAATTTTACATTTGAAATACAAACCCTAAGTTAGGGCTGTTACAAAGGTGGTCGGAGACGATAATCTCCTTCAGCAAAGAAGACTGCCCCATTCCTTCGACTCGACCAGGTAGGTTTCCAATTGTCGTTGAGCCTACAATTAATAACTGCAGGGTTAATCGGGTCTTGATAGATAGGGGTAGTTCTCTAAATATTTTATTTGCAAGTGCTTTGGAAGACATGCAGATTCCCAAATCCAAGGTAAAACCTGTGAAATATGCCTTCCACGGCATAGTTCCTGGATATACCGCCAAGCCAATAGGGCACTTGTCCCTACTGGTTACGTTCGGAAAACCCGACAACTTCCGGACAGAAAAAATTTCATTTGATGTGGTAAATTTTGAAACTGCATACAATGCAATTCTTGGTCGTCCAGCTTTAGCAAAGTTCCTGATAGCCACGCATTACGGTTATCAGAGTTTGAAAATGCCGGGACCAAAGGGTGTAATCACGGTCCGAGACGATCAGAGAATAGCCTACGCATGCGATCGAAAATGCTTAGAACTGGTCGATGAACTTCCGACTAGGGGAACTAACACCGTTAACATGCAGGTCAAACACTCGAGGCCAAAGATGACACCAAAACCTTCCGACCAGATAAAAGAGGTACAACTCGATGGAAGCGTTTCTCCAAAGGGTGCCAAAATACTGGTCGGAGCAGGACTTGACCTTAAATAGGAAGAGTCGCTCGTCTCCTTCCTCTGAGCTATCCAGGACGTATTCGCCTGGCAGACGTCTGATATGCCCGGAGTCCCCAGGGAGGTGATCGAGCATAAGCTAGCTTTACAGCCTAACAAAAAATTGGTCAAGCAAAAGCTACGGCGTTTCGCATCTGATCGGAAAGAGGCAATCCAGTCGGAGATTGACAAACTTCTCAAAGCTGGGTTCATTCGTGAGGTCGACCACCCAGAGTGGCTCGCCAATCCTGTAATGGTTAGAAAATCCAATGGGAAATGACGAATGTGTATTGACTTTACAGATCTTAATAAAGCTTGTCCGAAGGATGACTTTCCCCTTCCTCGCATCGATCAACTTGTAGACTCTACTTCCGGGTGTGAGTTGTTAAGTTTTTTAGATGCTTACTCAGGGTACAACCAGATCAATATGAGTAAAGAAGATGAAGAGAAAACTTCCTTCATCACTCCATATGGTACTTACTGTTATGTAAAGATGCCATTTGGTCTAAAAAATGCTGGTGCAACATTCCAAAGGTTGATGCAAAAGACCATTAGTCCACAGATAGGTTGGAATCTTGAAGCCTACGTTGATGATCTGGACGTAAAGAGCATCAACGCCGGCGATCATATTCTATATCTACAGGAGACTTTCAATAACTTAAGACGTCATAACCTTAAGTTGAATCCAGAGAAATGTGTGTTCGGAGTTTCGTCGGGAAAGCTTCTTGGATTCCTAGTTTCGGCTAGAGGCATCGAAGCAAATCCAGCGAAAATCACCGCCATCGATCAGATGCGCGATCCGACCACAAAGAAGGAAGTTCAGAAACTAACCGGTTGTATGGCAGCGCTAAGTCGTTTCATAGCACGGTTAGGCGAAAAAGGACTACCTTTCTTTAAGCTTCTCCGGAAACATGGGAGTTTCGAATGGACTAAAGAGGCAAGCAGTGCCTTCGAAGAACTAAAACGGTATCTTACGAGTCCCCCAATCTTAGTCTCTCCGTGATTGGGAGAAACATTGCTAATTTACGTAGCTGCAACACCACAAACGGTTAGTGGTGTACTGGTCATAGAACGAGACCATATTGAACGACCGATATATTACGTAAGCGAAGTCTTGCATAGACCAAAAGAAAGGTATCCGTAGGTCCAAAAGTTGCTCTATGGTCTCCTTATGGCTTCAAGGAAACTAAGGCATTATTTTCAGGCCCACAAAGTGGTCGTACCTACTGGATATCCTCTTGGTCAAGTCCTCAGGACGAATAGCAAAATGGGCGGCTGAGCTTGGGGCGTTCGATCTCCATTTTATCCCACGAACAGCAATCAAGTCCTAGGCAATAGCAGAATTCATTGCCGAATGGACAAACCCTGAACCCACCCAAGGGCCCGAGTACGAGCACCACGATGAGTGGACAATGTACTTCGACGGTTCCTTGATATTACACGGCTCGGGGGCTGGGGTCGTCTTGATTTCCCCTACTGGCGAACAAATAAAGTATGCCATTCAGTTAAACTTTCCTGCTACTAACAATGTGGCAGAATATGAAGGTTTACTGGCAAGACTTCGAGCAGCTCGTTCGCTCGGGATTCGCAGATTGCTAGTGAAAGGCGATTCTCAACTAGTAGCGAATCAAGTAGGGAAAGAGTATCAATGCTCTAGTACCAAGATGTCATCATATCTGGCGGAAGTACGGAAACTCGAAAAGTATTTCTTTGGTTTTCAGATCCAACACATTCCTAGAAAGGAAAACTTTCTGGTAGACCAGTTGGCCCGGATAGCTTCCACAAGGACATCCGTCCCGCCCGGAGTTTTTCTCGAGAAACTCGATTCACCCTCGGTAGTCGAGCCTTTTGAGGACATAGATGTTTGAAAGGAGGTTGCACACCTTGATTCTGCAAACATGGATGCTCCACAGGTCGATGATGGTTGGCGCCATCACGATCACGGTAGAGATTGGATAACATCGATCTACAATTATCTTTAGCATGACCTAATTTCAGAAGATGATGTAGAGGCCGATCGTATAGCACGAAAAGCCAAATCATACACTCTAATTGAACGTACCTTGTACAAACGAGAATCTCACGGAGTGTTGATGAGATGCATATCTCGCTCGGATGGCATTAAATTGCTAACTGAAATTCATGAAGGAGTCTATGGAGCTCATCATTCCTACAGAACGTTGGTTGGTAAAGCCTTTAGGCAAGGATACTACTGGCCAACTGCCCTTCATGATGCAAAAGAGCTCGTGACGAAGTGCGTACAATGTCAGTTTCATAGCCGACAAGTACATCACCCGTCCCAAGCTTTGCAAACAATTCCTCTTTCTTGGCCTTTTACAACCTGGGGACTAGACATTCTGGGACCTTTCCCAAGAGCACCCGGGGGCTTTGAGTTCCTTTTCATCATGATTGACACGTTCACTAAATGGATCGAAGCCAAGCCAGTTGTAAAAATTACAACTGAAGCCGCCAATAGGTTTCTCACAAAAAGCGTGATTACACGATTTGGTGTACCCAGTCGTATAATCACCGATAACGGTGCCCAGTTCTCGAGTAGCAATTTTCAGGAATTCTGTGAAGACCTAGGTATCAAGATATATTTCGCTTCTGTTGCTCATCCGCAGAGCAATTGAGCGAGCCAATGGTATCATAATGCAAGGAATCAAACGACGAGTTTTCGACCAGTTACTTCAACGGTCAGGGGCTTGGGTTCAAGAACTTCCTTCTATATTATGGGCCGTACTATAGCATGTTTGATGAACCTAGAGAGCTATCTATTGTGATTGAGAATGTTGCTGAAATTTCGTATTTAAAATCACTAGTTAGCACTTATGCCTACACATACAAGTTCAATTTGATTGGAGATTATGACGTAGATGATAAGTTTTATGTTTATCGAATATGCATTACATGTGGTAAGCTTGCTGAATCAAAATTGTATATTTTGGATAAACAATCTTTTGTGCCATGTCATGATCACAATGAGATGAGTTTCAATAATAGTGCTTTCTGTTTAGAAAGATCTCTTAAGCATAATTGTTCATCCTTCGCATCACACACACGTATAAGCAATCATTGTGGTTTGTTCTTTTGTGTTTCAACATTCCTAGAATTAAATTACTTACATATCTTTGTATGATTGCTATCGTTATCAACAGTCTTATATTTTTTGTGCATTTAGTCAAGACTAGTTGATTTAGGATTTAATTGGGCAAAACTGAATTGATTTACAATTCCGCATAAAACTCGGTTTTAGCCAAAAAAATTTAAAACCGCCTATTCAACCCCCTCGTCAGCCTCCCCGATCTTATACCATGGCGACATATATGTGTAGATTCCACTAGGTTTTAATTGTAATTATACCAAAATAGAACAAGGTAATATACATTGATTCCCTAAAGATGGTCAAACACGACTTTACAGTTGTCCGACCATTAATCGACAGGTAAACATATTTCCTTCATAGATAACTCTATTATAGTCTTTCCTTCCTTTGCAATGGCTAACACTAACTTTTTGGAATCATGTAGATCATTCGCCGCGTAAGTTGCTACTGGAGGGAGATCCAAGGGAGGGGTCAGTGCCACACGACACAATCTAAATTTCCTGGTATTCGCCAGTACACAATAATCCTATATAATACTTCATAGCAATGCCTCTCAGACTAACTAATTCTATTTTTACAGTGCCACCACCAGCCGTTGGGCAACACCTGTGGATATTATGTTTGCCACAACATATAACTACTCCTCGGTTCCGTGATGACCAATGATCCTGAGGTTTGTCGATCCTGCAATAATTATTTTATACTCATCAATTTATATATATGTATGACTTTAATCTTCCTAGCGACAGGTTGTGACCATCGCTGCAACTGCGTTGGAACAGGCCGAGCTCAAAGGAATCCGAGGAAAGTTTGCATACTTCTTGTTGCTTGTGGTCATAAACCAAAAAGGAGAGTTTCACAATTAATGTATATTTAACTTGATTGGGATAAGATTGAACTTAATGATACATGTGTGTATTTGTTTATGAATAGTTAATTTTAGTTAATTTGAGTTAATTGATTTGTGAAATGGATGTGCTTGTTTCTGAAATGAATGTGAATTTGATGTATACATGTACTTGTGTTTCTGAAATAAATGTGAATTAGATGTATACATGTACTTGTTGTGTTTATGCTTATTTCAGAGGGTATGGCTAGTATTTCTTGAGGCTAGCCAATAAACAGAAATAGATTTAGCAACACAAAAGAATATCACAAATGGTTTCATCTACAAACCGTCTGTGATGACCTCATGTCATTACTGACCTATAAACACAGACGGCTCACAAAACCGTCTGTGATGATGTTTTTGAACCGTCTACGATGACCTTTTCTACAATAGTGATGGAGCTTTTCATTAAAGATGGTCTATTAACGATATGTGACCATCGGGTAGCTAGGATTGTGCCATCATTGGTGAGGGGCACGTCGGTGGCGGCAATGGTGAAACAATTATCCGTATTATTAGACAACGACTAAAGCAGACATACTGACATTAGTGAAGATGAGAGGTCGCTATGGTTAGTGAGGAAGCCACAATATTGAGTTGGCCAGCATAGAAGAAGAGGAGCGACCGGCACAAGAGAAGATGATGTCGAACATATATAATATCATGCATTTGTACGAATAGAAGCATGAACGTATAGAGGTAGATGAGCAAAAAACTTGGAGTAGTCATGGCGCAGCCGTAGAGAATATGCTCGGGGTTACCGGAGAGAGCTTGACACGTGTCCCCAGCTGAGATCAGCGACGGTTGCATGTGTATGCATGCTGATATCGTAATGGATAGCATTAAACAATAATTAGGGAGAAGTATAAGATAATTATGTGGTAAAGTATTGCATTGGAAGGGGTAGCAACTGAGAAGGATCAATCGAAATTTGGGCTTACTGTTAGAGATTGAAGCAAAAAAGTTATAACGGCGAGAAGAGATAGAAACCACACAGTTTGGTAGGATAGCCAGCGTGTGAGGGAAGATAAATTTAAGGTAGGTCGTTCATGGTGCATTACTGTACACATGAGTAAAGTACTCTAATATATTATACTATATAAACTAATAAGATAATTTACCATACACATAATCAACACATTGTTTGAGAATTAATAGAGGTACACGTGCATGCATACAATTTTAAAAAAATAACTAATAGTGAAAATAGGGGTATGCAGCTACATGATCTAGGCATGATAAAGAGCAGTTAGTTTCTAAGAACCCCAAACATATGCTCAGTGATTTTATTCTATCAAAACACATATTTCAATTGCGTTTCTCGTGTAGTAATTTCTTTCAAGCTTCTATTGTCATTTCTATTGTTTAGGTATCTTTAAAATTTAAATAGTCAACAAGATATGAAAATATATTCTCAAATGTTTATACAAACTTCGAAACAAATCTAAACACGTAAATACGTAGGCCACTCGGCTAGTTAAGAAGAAATCAATGTTTTTAGGGAGCAAAAGGTTACGTCCAACGTAGGTTAATTCCTCCTCCCACGAGGCCACGACTAACGAATTCACGGTCAGTCCAGCAACCGCTCGCCTAACTCGCTGATTAGTTAGGGTGATTTGGTGCTCTGGTCCTCTCGGCGAATTTGGTCCTGTACGTATGGCTTGCCCATTGCCTGCTGCTTCTCGTCTAACCTCGCCTCATCTCCCGCTGTCTAACGTCGCCGGCCGAACTCCTGGAGGACCAAGCAGCCGCAGCTCCTTCCTTCGATTTTAGGCCTAAAGAACTGCCACTCAAACTCATCGGTAAATCACATGACAAGACACCACCCTTTGCATTGGTGATGTGTATGGAGGAGATGTTGGAGGTGTTAGATCATCACAGTCGTAAGATCTTTTCCGTTGGATGGCTGAGAATCGAAGAATGGACCGAACCAGGACCAGGGAACACTATTCCATTTTGCAAAAAAAATTGAAGCGGGCGAAATCACCTAAATTTCGGATTTGCGGTTAAAAATTTCAGTGGGTTTTCAAACTAGACGAAATTTGGACTTGAAATTTGGATGAATTCAGATTTCGGATGTAATTTGTCTAAATTCAAATATTTCTGAATTTTTTTGAACCAATCATACAAATTTCGAAGGTGCACAGAATCACCGAAATTTCCAAAATTTCTGTGAAATTTCTGTGAAATTGTTTTCATTTTAGATAATGAAAGAGAAAACCTCTCCCGGCATCTGCATCAAAGATGCACACAGCCTAATTTATTATTAAGTTTAAAGCACCGTAGTAGCCAAACTGTTTAACCAAACATGAAACCTTACAAGCAAATGATGATGAAATTGTTTTCATGTTCAGGACACCATGAATATGCTCAGTCAATCGACTTATTCGAAATTTCTGTGAAATTTCCGTGTGTGGGCCCCTAACGAATCTTGCCAAAGCTTTGCCGCCATGCACAAAAGAACACACAAGATCTTTGTCGTCAGAAAAACTTGAAGGAAACACGAGAAAAACTTTTGACGCTCTCCTGCAGGCAATGCTCTGTTTTCTTATTTCTTTTGCTTGTTTCCTCCTCTGCTTATATACTCATAAGACACGGAAACGGTTTCTCGTACACACACGGCAAGCCTCACAGCCACACTCTTGATACCAATCCATATACGCGTATAATAAGTGACTGCGTCTAATAAGTGACTGATTCGTATACAAGTCTCGTACCGTCACACGTCGACACGATATGGACTACAACTCAACTACGACAAGATTATTCTAACACCGTGATTATTCTCAATCAGTCGACTTATCGTTATGAATATTCTCCAACGACCCATTGATAGCAATCATATATCGACGATGGGGCAGCAGTAGCCAAACGCTTCCAGATAACACACCACAAATTCAGCAAGCCTATATATACCATTCTACATTTGATCCGTTCATTGACCTCGCACCACCACCACATCCATGGACGAAGATGGTAGCGGTACGCTTCTACGGCGTACGCTGCATAAGGCAGTACGGGCAGCGAGAGCCATAGCTTGCCTCTGTCCTTGGACTCCGACGACGACGACACTGGCAACGACGCCCAGCCGGCTCCCACCGAGCCTGCTGGACTGCAGCGACGACGACGACGCCGCGTGGACCGCCGGGTCTCCGAGCTTCCACACGGCGAGCAGCACTCCGGAAGGGGCCGTCCACTCGAGGCTGCCCAGCCCCGGCGCCGTTGAGGTCGACGTCGACAGGCGCGCCACGGAGTTCATCGAGAGGTTCCGGCGCAACAGGTCGCTGGAGGTGCGGTACAGCTCGCCGGTGATGCCTGCCAAGTCGCCCGTGTCGCCGGACACATACTTCAACCTCTCGAGGCTGCACGGCGCTGTGCACGATCACGGCTCGCCGGTGCATGCACACCCCGGCGTACGGGAGGTTCTCGCCGAGGCCGAGTGGTATGTCCATCAAGTGGCCCAACAGCCCGTATCTTAGAGGAAGGCCATCTGTTCAAGTGGCGGAGCCAAGATTTGACAGAACCTTAAGCCCAAATATGGGTAGTAGTCAATATGGGTTACCATCAAACTTTATGTTTATTGTTTTAAAAACAGACTTAGCTCAAAAAAAATTATACTGACATTTTCTCCAATCATATAGGTGTTCAATAGGGCAGACGGTAACTAATTTACTTCAAAATGACAATGAAACACAGCTCAGGTTCCATGTGTGCTATGAATTCGTTGTGACTACATTATCGTATATGTACTGTGAAGCCATCATTTCCCATGCGGACAGGGCTTGAAAATGAACATAAGGCAAGCTAGTGGTATAAGGAATTAAAACAGAATGTATTTGAAGTACTATCATACCTGGGAGCGACAAGATGGATCATAAGTGATGATTTCAGGGGCTGTAAGTGACAGCACTTTGAAACAATCCGAGTTCCTTCTCACGTCAACATAAATCTTTGATCCAAATGTCGTCGTCGACACCTCAACTAGGGTCTCTTCGTGGCCAAGAAGATCACAAGCAAGATAAATAAAAGGTGCATGCTGATGCTTCCATATGCAAGCTATAACCTACAATCACTAAATCATTTCTCAATGGTGACTGTCCCTATTGTCGTAAGTAACAACAAGCACATTTAGCATCAGCGGTGCGGAGGAAAACCTGCTGAATTGCCGACTCCTTGCCCGGTAGCTTGGGGAATCATTTGGAAAATGTGCAGTCCAGGAACACAAAGTCTAAACGGCAAACATTTTCTTTCCCTTTCTTCGCTATGTACTTCAGTGGCAAATTCTGTACACAATCTGATGTAAGCCAACAGTCCCCCGTGTGCAGTATGCTACTGAATTCACCCTCAAACAAGAACATAACCGCCCCTGAAATCACAGGACACGGCGAGCATTAACCATGCAGAGGCAAGGGCGACAGCGCGGTGGCCAGAGGCCGAGCCGCACGGCCACAGGGGAGCACCAAGGGAGCTGGAGCCGGGCGGCACGGAGCTGGACCTGGGCTGGGCCGAGCTAGAGAGAGGGGGTCCCCATGGGCCAGGAGAGGCGGAGCACGGGCCGAAGCGCAAGTGGGGAGGTGGCGCCATGAGGGGACACCGGCGGTCGGGCGCAGCTCTGGCCGAGTCGGCCAGGCGCGGCGCTAGAAGGGGAGCTGCGGGCGAGCGGGGGCGGGCCGAAGGCACGAGTGGCTGGAGGCACCGGGGGGCGCTGAGCAGCGGGGACACATCAAAGATTTCGAGCTCACCTCAGTCACCGGGAGCCAGCATCGGCGGTTGAGGGCGGTGAGGACTGAGGAGAGGAGTTGAGGAGGGTGCTGCCGCGCTGGGGTGGAGCCAAGCAGTCGGCCGTAGGTGGCGCGGGGAGGCACCGGGGACCGGGGCGCGCTGAGCAGCGGGGCTGGCCAGAGCAGGGCGAGGTGATGGCGGGCCGGAGCCGGAGCCGGACCTAGACGGCGCCGGCCACTGGAGGCACGCAACCCGACCACAGCAAACCTCACAGGCGCGGTCGAGCGCGCAGGAGGACCGGGTGGCCGGAGCGGCGTCGAGCCAAGGGGGCCGGCGGTGGCGGCGCCAAGAACCAAGTAGCCGGCAGGGAGGAGGAGCCACGGGGCGTTCGGCCGACGAGGCGATGGGGGTGGGGGAGGGGAAGAGACCGAAGGCAAGGCGACTAGGGCAGGCTGGGGTGTTGGACCTGCTCGGCTGCTCCCTCACGCAGTGCTCCGCTGGGCCGACTGGGGATAGCCTCGGGCCGGCCGGCCAGCATCAGGCCTGGTACTGTGTAGTGATTTTTTTTATGCCTACTAAAATTTTCCACGGGTATTTTCTCTGCCCCCAGATACACTCATACGTGCACCCCGTACATGTACGTACTAGTATATATGTACGTACGTGCCTTCTGGTTGCTTTTAGAGACCAACAGAACAAGGGTACATAGTATATGTATGTCGTATATATATTTCCAAGTTGTATGAGGGTATATATAGTGATCATCAAGGTGATGATGATTGATTTAGGTTCAAATTATCACTGAAAAATCTCTAAATTACCACTGGTTGTTTTTTTAATAATATATTTTATATAGAATTAAAAAATAAATGTTAGTTTAATAAAATTATAAAAATAAGATTCTGTCGCTATTCCAAATGGCGAAATGGCCATGTCGCCATTTGAAATAGAGACAGGAGCCCTGCCACCCACTGAACAGTGTCAAATACCTATGTCGTCATTTAGAATTTCGACAGAGACCCTGCAAGTCATTGTCGATATTTGGAATGGCGACACAACCTCCCCTATATTAGGTCCAAAAAATTCAGCCAAAATTCACTTTTATTCTGATAAAAGAGAAAGAGGGGAGGAGTAGAGAGGAGAGGAGATAGCGAAGGCTGTCCGTGGTTGTCCACCTTGCAGGTAAATTTTTTTAATTGAATGGATTAAATAGTTTTAGATGTATGGTTACGTAATGTTATATGTTGTGGCACATCATCATAGGTATGTGTAGTTTAGTTTTGGATATGTAGTTAATCGTGTAAATCTTATTTATGATGTAGTACGTCTAATATGTTGGACACAATCAATTTTAAAATTTACTTAGATCAAAGGACACTTCTGGAGGGTCCCGAGGGGATTGACTTGCATTATTTCCAATCAGTGATCGGCGGCCTAACAAGGCCAGAGCATCGTACATGGGGCGCTGTGATGCGAAGCTTCGCCTACATCTACGATTGGACAAGGGGTAGTTGGTGGTGATACCGAAGAAGATGGGGACTCTAGCCACAGCGCGGCGCACATAATGGCCGAAAGTCAAGGAGTTGTTAATGTCGTCGATGAAGACAGGGCCGAAGAAGCTCCTTTGGTTAGGGAAGCTATTGGGATTACAGACGAAGGTGAGGAGATCGAATCCCTAATCGAAAGGATGACGCTCGAAGACCGGGACTACAAGGCATTATCGGATGATGAAGGTTTCGATGACGAGGATGGTGAGGAATAACAAGCGGTTCCATCCAACTGGAACACATATCTATTCGACAACCTCGTCGTGGATGAAAGATCCAGTGTACCGTGGAAGTACCACTAGAACAAGGTCAAGCAAGGAGCCTTATACAAATGCAAGGAGGTGGCCTAGGAAGCTGTGAAATTCTGGGCCTTGTTGCTGCGGTGCACATTCACGGTAGCAAAGTTTAACCTAAGGTGCTACGATGTGAAGGGCGAGATAGCGGGAGGCCCTTTGGGAGTGCACATAATTTCAGCCTATGTAGGACACCTACAGGAAATGCTATACTATAATCTCTCACACATGTGTTGTCTCTAAAACTATAACATCCTAAATCTGGGTTTGTATTTTAAATGTAAGAAAATAAGTAGAAATTAAAACTCTTGTATGTTGAAGTTTTTGAACTTTTCTATAATTCTTGTAAAGGAATTATGGGAAATCAAAAACCTAAATCTCCAATGGGCTAAAGTCATAACCTCCTTGTGGAGAATCTTGTGTTCAACACCAGGAAATAATTTTTCTTGGTTCTAGGGATGCTGTGTGACTCCTCTGAAAGATTTCATAATTTTTAGAAATTATTTGATAATTTTTAAAGAGGCAGTCAAACCAGTTTGACTCTTGGTCAAACCCTAGAACAAACCTCGAAGAATTTCAGGAGAAAAATGCTATGCATAAAAACCTCTGGAAAATTTATGCAAGGTTAATCCTGGAGTGAGGAACCTCTAGTCAAAATTTCAGAATTTTTGAAGTTAGTTTGCTACCTCTAAAAATTCTTCAAAGTTTCAGCTCAATTTCAAACCCTAAGTCAAACCTCTGGTTGGGTTCAAGTCGGACTCGAGCCAAACTCGTGTTCTAGTTCGACCCAACCCATTCCTGCACTCAGGTCAACCCTTTCAAACGTGCGATCAATGTGAACCGTTCGATTTTAATATAACCACCCGCAATCCTTGGGCCGATCGGACCTGCCCTCGTGGACCATTGGATTTTGACCCAACCGTCATTTTGCGCTCGGTCGTTTTGATCAAAGTGGCCCGAGCCAGTTTCTAGTTCGTGGTTGAGCCCGATCAACTAACTGCACCTTGGGCTCGCTCAAAGTGGCGCTTGGATTCCAACCGTTGGATTCCTTTTCAACCGTCAAGATTGCTTGTGACGTTCGGACCTCCGATCGTCCCAGTCAACCTCAGCCGTCCAATTCTAATCGGACCGTCCTCGTTGCCGTGAACGCTTAGACCGTCTGGTTTTCTCTTTTGATCTTAACCGCCCATTTCTAATACAACCGTTCATGAGTTTGGGTCCGTGCCTGTTGGATTGACTCAACCCATGTCGGGACCCCGGGTATGCAACCCCAGGACCCTCTATGCCTTCAGAACTAGTCCCAGATCAGTAGCTAGCTCGCACAGTTACAACATCGGTGCAATCACAACCATACAGCAAAATAACGATGAAGCGGACACATTAATATTACTAGGTAGCAAAAGGGACCTTATGGTCAAGTCTTACAGAGTGCGCCACACAGGGCTTAGCAACAAAATACAACTTGCAGCGGAACATAACATCTTGAGGTGGACACACGACATGCCCACAGGCAATCGAGTGGAGGACGCGACCTAGTTCGCAAAGTCTTCGGGATACTCCTCCTCATAATACTCTGAATTCCCTGGTTCTTCTGTGGAGATTAATCACACAGGGCGCAAGTCGTGAGTACTTTGAATGTACTCAGCAAGTCATAGGGAATAGTATGCAATTATTATTCATGCTAGGCTTGTCGAGGATAGCTTTATGTTTACTTTTTGCAGAAAGCAACATTTAACAGTAAATACGATAAGTAGATTAAAAGCACAATTTGAAAGAGTAATACATAAGTAATTCAGTTCTTTGAAACAACTAGAGGTCCACCCAACCATTCCATCTGAACCATCATTTCCACTATTTTGAAGAAAACATCTACCCCTTGCGTGAAATCACCAGGCATGTCCATAACCGGGGACACGACTATTCGAATAGTTTTTATACACTCTGCAGAGGTTGTACAGCTTTACCCACAAGAGATAATCATCTTATACTGTCAGGCGTTTCACGCTTCCGAAGGCATGTGACTAAGAGATTATCACAAGGCCGTTACAAAGCTTTGAACTGGCTAAGAGCTGCCCGCTAAGGTTTCGCTTCTAACGAGCTTCGCACCCGCTAGATTCGTGCCCCCTCTTGCGCCGTAATCAAGACGCTCCACCGCAACAGAACCTAGTCAGCTCATTGCTAATTATTAGGTCAGGTCCACCCCATCCTGGACATGTGGTTGCACGATGTGACCCAGATCAATGGTTCAAGGTTAAGTCCTTAGTTGGCTGCTCTGGCGAGACTAATCCACGCCCCGATGTGCATTACGGCACCCACACTTACCACCATCCACTCGCCCGAGCATAAAACATTTTCAGTTCAACCCGGCCAAAGACCACCCTAGCCTTGGCACAACATCTTATAATAAAAGTGGCCGCGCCACGATTCCATAATTCCTTTAGTCACGTTCATTCATAATCATGTGATCATGAGTCCCGACGTACAACTAAAGCAGGGTTAAGCATAATACGATACCCGAGTTGGTAATTTATCAATGTCCAACTAAAATAAACCCTCCTATGGTGTCGAAGGGTTCATGTCATTCAAGGGTACATGTTTGTTTGTAATTTATCAAGGAGGTATCTGACAATTAGGCATTTATCTACTCTAAAACAATTTAATATATAAAATAGCAATGCATGTATAAATAAAACAATATAGTTTGATAAATATGGGTTCAATATGATCAAGGGTCTATGACTTGCCTTCGGTGAAGAGTTGAGGAGCTTCGGTCGTCGGGTCCAAGAAATCTTCCGAAAAGCCGGTTTCTACACGTGCGGTAAGAGCAAAATAAATAAAACCACCCCAAATAAATTCCAAATAAATACCAAATTAGTACTAACAGCAAGAGGGGGGTTTTAGATGAATTTAGAAATTTGAATCACTCGAATCGGAGTTCGAACGAAGAAGTTATGGCCTTCCGAAGTTGGAAAACACATAAAATGAAAGATTTGGGGATTTTCTCATTTTCTGGAATTATTTTTGTAAACGAAAAGGTCAATATGACGTCGGTGACGTCGAGAGAGAAATTCGTCCGGAAGAAAAATAAAGAAAAAGAAAGCGACATGTGGGGCCCTTTGTCGGTGAGAGAGTGCATGGTGGGCGTGGTCTACAAGATTTGCACGGGTTTAGAGTGGGGTGTGCCACGCGGGTTGAGCGTGGGCGCCACATCGACAAAGTCTTGATGTGGTCGCCGACTTGGCGCCGATGTGGCGCCACGCCGCAGCCACGTCGGACGTAGCCGCGGCGCTCACGGCCCGAGGGTCGCCGGCGTTGGCGGGATTTGGCAGTGGCGAGGCACGAGGCTAGAGGGAGCGAGGCGATCTCATTGCTCACCAACCCGAGGACGCGGCGTCACCGGAAGGCTGTCGGCGACGAGGAGGAAACGGCGGAGGCGGCGGTCGTAGTCCTTGCGCACGGGAACGGCGGCGTCCTTGCGAAGCCGGAGGCGGGGTCGAAGGCGGCGGGGGATGCTCGGAGGCGGCGCTAGAGGCGGCGGCGACCTTCGGTGGCTGGCGGCGAAGAACGGCAATTGCGGCCGGAGGAGAGCGAGAGAGGGTGGGAGAGAAGAGGGGAAAGAGAGAGGAGGAGGAGGCGAACCCGGGGCGCGCTTAAATAGGCCTGGGGGGCCCGGAGGAGGAAGAAGGGCGGAGGTTGCTTGCGGCCGTCAATGGCGGCGGCGGAAAATGGGGAAAAAAAAGAGGGACGGGACGAGACGTGGGGAGGGACGGAGGCCATGAGTGCGGTGGAGCACGCCGCACTCGATGCGCTAGCCAGAGGATGGCGACGGGGCAGGGAGGGACGGAGGCGCCGGCGCGAATCGCGCGCACACGCGCACGGCTGCACGAGGAAGAAAAGGGGGGTCCGGAGGAGGACGACGAGCGAGGACCGTCCGATTTTGATCGGACGGTGCGGGGAGGGGAGAGGCGCGGGCGCAGGTGTGGAGTCTTAGCGGCCGTCCGATTGCGATCGGACGGTGTGCAAAGGAGGAGCGCGCATGCGGCGAGCGGCCGTGAACCGGGCGAGGAGAGATTCGCCCACGAGCAAAACGAATTTTCAAAGATTTCTGAATAAAGAAATCCCGAAAAGCAAAAAGGCTTTTTAGAAAATAGCTACAGCCGTCCAAAAATTCTAGGAAAATTCACAGAAGATCCTTGAATTATATGGAACTTAATAAAAATACTCTTAGCTATGCTTTAGTTTTTAATTTTGCAAACAAAATAGATTTTGGCTTCAAACAAAAAGGGAAAAGCCAAATTAAATTCCAGAAAATGCAATAAAGGCTTAAAATCCAAATAAAATCCAAGAAGCTCCAATAAACTAACTTAATATTTTAATTGAAGTTGGATTATTTCAATTTAAAAGGTTTTTGACTTCTAAATTTCAAATTTAAGCTTTTCCAACTTAAACCAAATGGTTACTTTTAAAACTTTTTGGAAAAACTAAAAAACTTGCAAATTAGGGATGTTACAACCCATTAGTTCACTTCGGGCTCAAGCCACTTTGTTTCGCTGACTGGTGGGGCCATCGCCTACGCTAGTCATCTTCTTCCTTGCTCGCTCATGTGCACGCCAGAGCGCAAAGCATGGGAGAGGGCAGCGCCTTGTCACCTCCTAACAGGTCTTAGCTCTCGTTTAATGCGCGCCAGTACCTTTCGCCCCCAAAAGTCTTCTTCTTACCTGCTCCAATAGCACTCAGCTCGCCCTTTAGCGCTTTGACTCAGTAGCCCCCGAGCTCCTCCTTAGCTTCCTTTAAGCACTCCTTTCAAACCCTAACTCCATCTCTGCTTGTTGAGCTCAAAACACCCAAGAGCCCTTTTCGCCATTGCTGGACTTGGAAGCTCTTCGGTGCCAACGGTGCTCTAGTGGTTCCATTCCAGATCTTTTTGCGCCACCTTGTTCCTCTGATCATCTTTAGCAAAACTCCTAACTTAATTTTGTTTAACATTCGCAGATATTGTCAAATTTGGGGTTTGTTCAAATTCGGCCGAAATCACCCAATTTCTTCCTGAACTCCAGTAAGGGCTTCATTTCTCAATTAATTGCTCATGGACCTTCTCTGAGCTATTATGAACCTAACTCTACCACCCGGTTCTGTTATTTTTACTCAGGCCATCTTCTCCACTTCATCTTCTTCGTTACCGGTGCTGCGCTTCGTCGCCGGAGCAACTCCGGCCATCTCCTAGCCTCTACAGCGTTAAGGTGTTGGTGATATGCCCTAGAGGCAATCATAGAGATGATTATATCATGTCTATGTTTATGAGTTATTGAATAAATGTTATTCTGTTCCTTGAATGAATCGTTAGTTCTGAAGATCAACGAGTATGTGACTTGTTGGTGAAACTCTTTTGACTTATGTGATGTCGTTCTAAAAGTATCCCTGGTCGAATGTCACTGGTCGGAACACCAGTGACTCTACGACCAGCACATATATTGATTGATGACCATGTTTCACCGGTCATGTATATAGGGATATCGAATCAATAATGTGAACACATGTTAGAGAACATGGGGTTGCCAAACACTACTCGTAACTGGGTAGTTATAAAGGTAGCTTTCGGGTATGCTATGAAACATGCAGAGGGATGTGACTGGTCGGATATGGGATTTGCCCCTCCTAACATAACGGGAGAGATGTCTCTGGGCCCCTCGAAATGGTCGGATAAAGAAAGTGCATGGCCATGCTACTAGTGGTCAAAGTGTTCGACCACATAAGGTTATTCGACAACTCGATCGAGAAAGTATTGAACAGTCCATGGATGACACATTATCTCACCTGGAGTTCAACAAGATATCGTGAGGCAAAGGGAGAATACTAGAGTAGGTCGCTTAGTTCGATCAAGTCCAAACAAGTCGTATGGAAATACGAGCTGGTCGTAGACTGATTGAACGAAATCACAGTGTAATGCCCCAAAAGTATTCGAAAGGAATTAGTCATGCCCCAAAAGTATTTGAAAGGAATTAGTCGGGAGAGAATAATTAAATCGGGAAGGAATAATTAAATCGGGAGAATGTTTCCTTCAGCAAAACATCAAAACAAGGAAGGAGAAGGGGTTTTTTTTGTAAAACCGCGGCAACTGGCACAGGCTTCACCCATGAGGCCCATAGGTGGCCGCCAAGGGGAGGCACCTTCCCCAAACCCTAGCCGCCCACTCCTCCTCCTCCTCCCCTTTGGCGCCCCTCCTCTCCCTCCTCCCTTGTAGCACGTGCCTTTGTAGCACCATGGTGCTGTAGCATTCATCCTCCAACCTTCCTCCATTGGTGCTATCCAAGAAGAGAAGGGGAGATCTCCATCGTGGTCACCGATCAAGAAGAAGGAGAAGAAGGAGTGCGGGGAGAAGAAAGGAAAGGGAGAGATCACGACCTCGGTGCGTCATCTTCAGCGGTTCTTCGAGGTAAGACCCGATCCCTTCCGATTAGTCGATTATTTGATTATTAAGTTTTATCGGTAATCTGATCGGTTGGAGCAGAGTGGGTTGGGAGACGTTTTTGAGTAGTCTAAGGGCAGAATCAGGTCCGGATGTCTCCTATATAATTGTAGAGGACGTCGCTAGCTTTCGATGAAGTACTAGATCACGATATTTGGACCTCTGTAGCAAAAGTTATGAATTTATTGGTGGGACTGTTCTGCGAATCTGTCGGTAATCTGATGGGTTTTAGTAATCTGTCTTGTTCGATCTGTTAAAGGGCGAATTTGGGGAGTTCAGTATAACGAAAGTTGTAGATAATTGTCGTATTTTTCAGGTAAGGGCAAGAACGCGAAATTTGGACAAACGAGCTAAAAGTTATGATGGTTTTAGTGTACTGTCCAGAGAACCTGGCGAGAAAATGTTGTTCTGTTATTTGGCTTGATAGGGGTAGTAGTTGGCCGAATCAGGAAGGCTCACCAACTAGGTTTAGTTGGAGAATTTGATAACCTTTCAATGAAGTCCAAGATCAGCTCATTTGAACTAGTGTACTAAAAAATACAAATTTTAGAACGCGACTATTTCCAGAGGGGACAGATTAGCTTATAGGAAATTGGAGTTGGGATCGCGTTTCAAGCTTTTGCGAGTTCGGGTTTACTCTTTTGGGTTGAGTGGTCCATTACTGTTATCTTAGCATTCTCCTAAATGGTTTTTAGGTGGGGGACTGGTTCCGGAGGCGGCACCCTCTTCGCGTCCTTCGTTCCCGCACGGTTGAGGCAGTGCATTATGCATTGTATGGGTGTAATTGATTGGCCATGTTTGTGTGCTTTTCGATATATGATAGCGTAGCAAGATTGCTTGATTGATGATTGTTTCAAGAATAGTGGATGTTCGAAGTATGGTTATGCCTTACATGAATGTCGTTATTGCTTTTGGTACTCTGATGATGAATAGTGTTGGTGCTTGTGCATATTGATTTCATACTTAGACTTGGTCTTGTGAGGACCAAGTATGCACAACTTTGAAGTACCCAATACTTACAAGTATCTGGTTTGATAAAATAACTATGATGAAGGATCGGGTTGCAAGTATTCGGGTTGTAGAATATTTATGTTTGATTCTTGAAATTGGTTGTGTCTTTCTGTACTAGTCATACATGGATGATAGTGTGATATATATGAATGAGACTTGGTTATGGCATGTTTGTGATTAAAGAGTAATTTTGTATGTGATAATGCTCTACATGTTATTTGATGATTGAGATGTGGTATGTACTCGTGCTTTTACTAGTTGTTGAAAGTTACATTCTAGTACATACGCGTGTTGAGAGCATCTAGCGCCTTGGTCACGTAGTGACCAAGTACATCTGATTGAGTCCCCGTCATGTAGATGACGGGCTTGAGGTCCCCACATTCATGGAATGTGGGCTTTGAAAGAGGTCCCCATCGTGAAAGCGATGGGCTTATAATCCCCACACTTGCGGAGTGTGGGCTTGAGGTCCCCATTACTTGCGGAGTAATGGGCAATTGGTCCCTGTGCTTGCGAGCACAGGCATGGGTATGCAGCGACGGTTGCATACTTTGCATTACCGGTAAAATGCAAAAGTTAAAGAGAAAGAGAAAGTGCACTTGAGCATCTTGCATAGCATGAGCATATGTCTTGTTTATAATTGAGATGGTATATAGATGTTGATGATTACAATAGTCTATGTTATTGTTGCCATTTAATGTACTTGCTGGGTCTTTGGACTCACTCTTGTTGTTGTGTTTTTAGGTACCCCTTTACAAGAACGGCATGCATGAGAGGGAATAGAAGTGGTTGCACAATTGCACGAACTACTCACATTTGGATTAACAGATTGATAATTTAGTAGTTGAGTAATTGCATAAAGAATTTCTTATGATTACTCACTATGCTTGGAATAATTTGTAATAGAGTTGATTAGAGGATTATGAATGTCATTCTGTTTATGCTTTAGTTGTTTAGCATGCTATGGATGTTGTAGTGATGATTAGCATAGTTTTGGTTATCTCTTGTTTATCTTTGGAGGTTGGATTATTTGACTATGTTATATTTAAATGTTGGGACATCGGTTTAGTAACTAAACAAAGGAGGTTCTGTCGGATTTTAGAGAATTGTTTCAACGTAAAAATGTTATTGTGCTAGTTTAGTAGCATTCCGTGCTCATGTGAAATTTGGGTGTTACTGATTGGTATCGAGCGGGCGATGAGGTCCGAGGTGATTGGATTTACAACTTAGGCAACTTAAATTGCTAAAATTTTGTAATGGTTAATGAACTTAAACGACACCTTTGGTGCATGATAGGATGGGATGGGTCAAGCATTGCATTTACGTTTCGTTGAATTGTATTAATGATTTACGTTATGAGATGATCGATATATCTATAGTATAATACTATAGTTATTATGTGTGGGGGTAACCCATGTTGAGAGGTGGAGGAAGTGGTTGTGGTCATGGGCTATACCAGGTTACACCACTGTTCGTGGTATAGAAATAGCGAACTATCCACATGAGAGGTAAATGTCTGAGCGTTGGTAGTAGTATACTTAAAAGAGTTGTTCTCTTCCCTGAATTTGAATTTGTTCAACTCTTATCCAGTTGAGATTGATGAGTTTCTATTGGGTTATTTATTCTTGTGGTTGATGGGTTGCTTTGAAAAAAAATTGGTGTGTTTTCTTTGGCTTAATTTGTCCTGTAAAGCGATCATTATTTATTTTTTTTCCCATCTGATGAGTTATTCGTGCGGCTGGTGAACTGGGTTGATTGTCAAGTTTGACCTTTATTTTGGAGTTTTGTCATTCTCATTGGAAAGCATGATCCAATTATCCGGTTGATGTTTTTGGTTAATGAAAGTTTCCTTTTGCAAGTCCTTTGGAACGTGGAGGCTTCGACTCAATGTATCTCTCTTGGGTATTTTGAGTGATGAAGATTGATGGTTCTCTTTTATAAAAGAAGATGTTAAACCCGTTAGCGATGTTTTGTCTTGGTTAAGTGAGAGGTTATAACCAAAGTAATTAATGGATATGATATGGGTTATCATGTTAAATCTGCAGTGTGTGTATGATCGATCCTAACGAAGATCCTTGAAAGGAAGGTGATTAATTTGAATGTGTCTTGTAGTAGTACTCGAGGAGCTGTGATTAATGGTATGGTTATACCTAGTTGTAATCAATAGAGTTAATAAGAGGTGTAGAACGTTCATGAAGTTGAGTCGATGACTAAGAGTGATACATTTGGTAAACTTTTTTGGTAAATTGGATTAACGTGTCTCAACAGTTTAATCTAACCTTTTGGGATGGTTAAGTTCAAAAAGAGTTAGATTATTGTCTTAGTGGGTACTAATCTTGGAGTAACTTTTTTGTGGATACTTAGTGATTATAAGTAATTGCTAGGTGCAATTAATGTTTGGTGATGAGCATCACTAAGAGATAAATTGATGGGATTTGACGGATGACCAATGTTTACATGATGGTAGAACTATCAAATAAAAGTATGTTTTGATGAAAGGATGTTGGAATAACCTTTTAATTCGTGCAGTAGTTTTCCTCTAAAATAAAGTGGTTATTGTAGTGAGAATATAAGATTTTGGTATACATTCAATTGAGGATGAGATGATAAAGGGGTCTGTAACATTTTGGTAAGCCTTTGGGGGCTTAATAAAAGTAAGAGTTGACGTTAACGAGTCTTGTTAAGGGTAGACCATTCTTGATGTTATTAAGTCTGTCCATAAGAGATTCTGACTTGTAGTAGTGGTGATGATTCTTCTAGAGAAAAAAAAATCTATTGCCTTTCGTAATAGCAGTCAAATGAAATATTTGGAGTTTTGTATTCGTGGACTTTTGGGAGTTCATGATCTAGGTAGTAGATGGAATTAAGTGAGCAATGTGATGTATGCAAAGGTTCTGATTGGTTCCTAGGTGGTCAATGTGATTTGTTTTTTTTAAGAGCATCTCTCGTTTGTGTTGGCAAGTAATGTTGTAATCAAAGAAAATTGTTTTCTTTGTTATCGATAAGTGTGTACCATAAGTATTGGAGGTTGAAAGTTCCTTCTTGTGGGACATATGCCCTCGTCATGAGACTTGTATTTTGTTTTTCGATATCTTTATTATTCGACGGTTTCTCTTGTTCTCTTGCTCACTCAGGAGCAACTTTGTTCTTGTGCGTTGAGACTAGTTTTGTTTGTTTCTTCTTTTGAGAAAGGAATTAACTATCTTGTGTTGCCAGAGTCTTATAGAATGTAATATGGTGGACAAGTATTTGGTAATGGTGAGATTTTGGGAACCAAGCTATTTGAAGAACAGTAGAAAGTGCGTTGGTTTTGATCAATAACCTTTGTCCATGTTGGGATATGGGGACTATCGAAAGTATGGGCTCTTGATAAATTTATTAGAGTATCACAATTGGATACCTAGTAAGATTGTGTAGAAGAGTTTTGATGGTGAAGTTTAATGAGAATAGCGGTGTGGAGAAACCTAAGCGTTGTGCTAATCAATGGGATAGCAGGAATAGTTGAGTATTGTCAAGTGTGACTCGGTCACAGAGAGTAACTCTATGGGAGTTAGATTATCACTAAGGATAGCTTGGTCAAGAATTTATATATCCATTTATTGATGTTAGTGATTGAGTATGTTTGAATCCTGATCAATCAGTTAGGATATTGTGAGTGGGTATATTGTGGACAAGTAGCTGCATTTGATTGGTGTAGGTTAGAGAAGGTCTAAGATTGGTAACATGAATCGCCTTGGGTGGTTACTTGATTAGTATGGAATGTTGATATTAATGAACCGAGATTATTGTTGAGTGTGTGAAATTTTTTTGGTCATCGATTTGAGGTTACATAGCAAGTATACCGACCATTCATTGTAAGAGTCATAGAGGTTGAATTGGGCTTTGTATTATTATGCTAGCATCTTGGTTCCCAGGATTAGGTTCCAAGAGTTATGGTGATCTCTGAAAGCAGTAAATGAGAGTAAATGTGGTGAATTTCAAAATTGTTTATCCTTAACGGATTTAGGGATGTGATGGTGATTGAAATCTATATTGAGTTGTGTTGAGGATTATTCTGTCAAAGCAATTCATTCGGTAGAGAAGTTAGCTAGAGTGTGATATTGTGGATTGGAAGAGTCTCCCTACATAAGTGTGGGTTTTGTGCTCAGTTGAACATAGCTTTGAGGATGCCCATTTAAGATAAACGAGTTAATGTGTTATGCGATAATTTGGGATCCTATGGTTTAATACCTATGGTTTAATAGAAAGATAAATTCTTAAAAAGAAATTGATCTTGGATAGAGAGATATTCTCTTAGTTCTTACTTGAATTATGTGGTTATGACTGATGTCAATTACAAATTGAGTTGATTCTTGCCGGTATGTGTGATTCCTTCCAGTTAAAAAAAATGGTTAATCTGGTATTCGAGTGATTTCGTTTTTGGCTTGTGTGGCATTTATTCCTAAACTGCCTACTTGAAAAGTGAAAAAGTTTTCTTGTCAAACCCATTGATTTTGGATTAGTCTCTTCTAAGAGAAGATGGTTTTGAGTTGGTTGCATTAAGACTCTTATGGTCTTAGTCGGGAATGTTGTGCGTCCCTGGTTAAAAGATGTGCTCGTTGTCAAACTGAAGAGATCGACTGATACAAGGATGAAGAGTTTGGTGTGTCTGTGCAGGTTCGTGGCAATGTTAGGAAGATTTTAGCGGTGATTATATTTCTGGGCTTAAGCGTGGTTAGAATTCGGGGTCGAATTCCGTTTAAGGGGGTAGAATGTAATGCCCCAAAAGTATTCGAAAGGAATTAGTCATGCCCCAAAAGTATTTGAAAGGAATTAGTCGGGAGAGAATAATTAAATCGGGAAGGAATAATTAAATCGGGAGAATGTTTCCTTCAGCAAAACATCAAAACAAGGAAGGAGAAGGGGTTTTTTTTGTAAAACCGTGGCAACCTGGACCTCGGCTTCAGCCCATGAGGCCCATAGGTGGCCGGCCAAGGGGGGGAGGCACCTCCCCCAAACCCTAGCCGCCCCACTCCCTCCTCCTCCTCCCCTTTGGCCGCCCCCTCCTCTCCCTCCTCCCCTGTAGCACGTGCACTGTAGCACCATGGTACTGTAGCATTCATCCCCTCCAACCTTCCCCTCCATTGGTGCTATCCAAGAAGAGAAGGGGGGAGATCTCCATCGTTGTCACCGATCAAGAAGAAGGGAGAAGAAGGAGTGCGGGGAGAAGAAAGGAAAGGGGAGAGATCACGACCTCGGTGCGTCATCTTCAGCGGTTCTTTGAGGGTAAGACCCGATCCCCTTCCGATTAGTTGATTATTTGAATATTAAGTTTTATCGGTAATCTGATCGGTTGGAGCAGAGTGGGTTGGGAGACGTTTTTGAGTAGTCTAAGGGCAGAATCAGGTCCGGATGTCTCCTAGATAATTGTAGAGGACGTCGCTAGCTTTCGATGAAGTACTAGATCACGATATTTGGACCTCTGTAGCAAAAGTTATGAATTTATTGCTGGGACTGTTCTGCGAATCTGTCGGTAATCTGATGGGTTTTAGTAATCTGTCTTGTTCGATCTGTTAAAGGGCGAATTTGGGGAGCTCAGTATAACGAAAGTTGTAGATAATTGTCGTATCTTTCAGGGAAGGGCAAGAACGCGAAATTTGGACAAACGAGCTAAAAGTTATGATGGTTTTAGTGTACTGTCCAGAGAACCTGGCGAGAAAATGTTGTTCTGTTATTTGGCTTGATAGGGGTAGTAGTTGGCCGAATCAGGAAGGCTCACCAACTAGGTTTAGTTGGAGAATTTTATAACCTTTCAATGAAGTCCAAGATCAGCTCATTTGGACTACTGTACTAAAAGATACGAATTTTAGAACGCGACTATTTCCAGAAGGGACAGATTAGCTTATAGGAAATTGGAGTTGGGATCGCGTTTCAAGCTTTTGCGAGTTCGGGTTTACTCTTTTGGGTTGAGTGGTCCATTACTGTTATCTTAGCATTCTCCTAAATGGTTTTTAGGTGGGGGACTGGTTCGGGCGGCACCCTCTTCGCGTCCTTCGTTCCCGCACGGTTGAGGCAAGTGCATTGTCTGTTGTATGGGTGTAATTGATTGGCCATGTTTGTGTGCTTTTCGATATATGATAGCGTAGCAAGATTTCTTGATTGATGATTGTTTCAAGAATAGTGGATGTTCGAAGTATGGTTATGCCTTACATGAATGTCGTTATTGCTTTTGGTACTCTGATGATGAATAGTGTTGGTGCTTGTGCATATTGATTTCATACTTAGACTTGGTCTTGTGAGGACCAAGTATGCACAACTTTGAAGTACCCAATACTTACAAGTACTGGTTTGATAAAATAACTATGATGAAGGATCGGGTTGCAAGTATTCGGGTTGTAGAATATTTATGTTTGATTGCTGAAATTGGTTGTGTCTTTCCTGTACTAGTCATACATGGATGATAGTGTGATATATATGAATGAGACTTGGTTATGGCATGTTTGTGATTAAAGAGTAATTTTGTATGTGATAATGCTCTACATGTTATTCAGTGATTGAGATGTGGTATGTACTCGTGCTTTTACTAGTTGTTGAAAGTTACATTCTAGTACATACGCGTGTTGAGAGCATCTAGGCGCCTTGGTCACGTAGTGACCAAGTACATACAGTTGAGGTCCCCGTCATGTAGATGACGGGCTTGAGGTCCCCACATTCATGGAATGTGGGCTTTGAAAAGAGGTCCCCATCGTGAAAACGATGGGCTTATGGTCCCCACACTTGCGGAGTGTGGGCTTGAGGTCCCCATTACTTGCGGAGTAATGGGCAATTGGTCCCTGTGCTTGCGAGCACAGGCATGGGTATGCAGCGACGGTTGCATACTTTGCATTACCGGTAAAATGCAAAAGTTAAAGAGAAAGAGAAAGTGCACTTGAGCATCTTGCATAGCATGAGCATATGTCTTGTTTATAATTGAGATGGTATATAGATGTTGATGATTACAATAGTCTATGTTATTGTTGCCATTTAATGTACTTGCTGGGTCTTTGGACTCACTCTTGTTGTTGTGTTTTTAGGTACCCCTTTACAAGAACGGCATGCATGAGAGGGAATAGAAGTGGTTGCACAATTGCACGAACTACTCACATTTGGATTATGATTGATAATTTAGTAGTTGAGTAATTGCATAAAGAATTTCTTATGATTACTCACTATGCTTGGAATAATTTGTAATAGAGTTGATTAGAGGATTATGAATGTCATTCTGTTTATGCTTTAGTTGTTTAGCATGCTATGGATGTTGTAGTGATGATTAGCATAGTTTTGGTTATCTCTTGTTTATCTTTGGAGGTTGGATTATTTGACTATGTTATATTTAAATGTTGGGACATCCAGTTTAGTAACTAAACAAAGGAGGTTCTGTCGGATTTTAGAGAATTGTTTCAACGTAAAAATGTTATTGTGCTAGTTTAGTAGCATTCCAGGCTCATGTGGGGCTGGGGTGTTACACACAGAGTAGTCGAAACCTGGTCGTAAGGAGTTACGATCCAGTGGTGATGAAAGTCTTGACCAGTCGTATAGAGATAGGACCTGGTCGTAAGTGATGAGGACCTAGTCGTAGATCATATTGCACTAAGGTTCGTCCGATATAATTTGTGTGTATTCGGGAATCGTTATGTCCTGCTAGGTACCGCTACGACTCGTGGTTGGAAAGGGTTTCTGAGTCACAACCGACTACACATAAACCTAACAGGTCACACACTTAATGGGTTGGAACAAACCAGTACGAATACGATTCGTCAAACATGTTCGGATAGGATCGACACGGGGCACTATATAAGGAGATGCTTGAGGCTATCTTAAAGAGTGAGAGACACATGAGTTGTTTCCACCGAAAAACCCTAGTCGCCATCTTCTTGAGAGACCCTTCCCGTGCGACTTGGTGCTAGCACACTGGCGTACGGTTGTTCCTTCTCTGGACGTGTGGATAACGTAGAGGCGCTACTACAGTCGATGTTGCACTAAGGACGATCCGCAATCTTCACAAGGAACTGTACAGATTGCTGGATGATCATCTACGACCACTACATTGGCGCGTTCTTCATCGGACTAGGCTGCTCGGACTCTAGTTCCGCTGCACTGCGCGTCTAGTGGTAATGATCTGTGATCATCTAACTTGCTTGGCATCCTGTTTTACGTGGTAGAATTTTTGAATTGTTCCTAGCGTAGCCTACCCGTATCTCTACATAATGTAGTTTCCTTGTAGCCCCTAGAAGCTTGGCACCTGCTTCTCTGAACCGCTGCGGAGCTTCCTTTTCGCTTTTTACTTTCGGTCGTGCTTGTCGCCATCGTTTTGGGCCAGCTCAGCCACAGTGAGTGGTCCCTGTGGGTGCGCGTGGCTATTGCGGACTCATTTCAGCCCTTGGTTTGCATCGGTGAGGTCCCCATCGCCGGCGGTGAGCCAATCTCTGCGCTCGGGTTTTTGTCAGACAAGAAACGCACTGTGTGTTGTCAATTAGGATAAAGATCCGATCATTAATTACTAATCATTGTTTAATCATCGTTAATCATTAGTTTAGTAATTAAGTGTTGTCTTAATCGGGCCTTTGTGTCACTTACATGTGGCCCCATGTGCTTAAAACCCTCTCAGGCGTGTGCGCAATGACTTGTTGATCCTGGACCGTCGATTTTGAGATCAACGGTCTAGATCTCGTGAACTTTCGGACCCCTCGGGTGTATCAATCTCTGTGGCCCGTCCATTTCTTGATCTGCGGCTCAGATCGCGTGAACGTTTGGACCTCCGAACGGAACTCTCGCTGTGAGCCGTCCATCTTTAGATCAACAGCCCACGTTCGTTGGAACGTTCGGACCGCTGAACGTCTCCTCCGCTGTGGACCATTGGATCTTGATCCAACGGTGGGCACTGTTGGGCGTGGGTTGTGTGCGCGGTTGTGCTTCCATGCATGTCAACTGTTGGATTCCTTATCGACGGCCCATGTTTTGCCATGTCTTTTCCGGTTGTGTTAGGTTTTATTAAAAGCCCAGTAAGCTTTATTTGTAAACTAAAAATTGTATTAAACTTCAAAATTTCATAACTAATTCATTTTAAATCCTTTTCGGTTGATTCAAATTTTGCTAGCTATGGTTTTAACTAAGCTTTAATCTAAAAATAGTTGTAGGCTTAGTTTGGTTCCAGAAAAATTTGTTAATAGATTTAAATTAGGTTTAGCTCTAATTGTTGCATTAAAAATTCATTTAACTTGAAGAATGCATAAGTAATTCTCTGTAACTCCAAATTGAGTAAACTAAAATATGTTAGATTCCTCTATTCCTATGCTGTAGTGTAGAATAAGTTTTAAATATTTTTTTACCTCTCAAAATCTTGTGCACTAGTTTAATGACTTGGAAAAATTATTAGAAATTCATTTTAACTCCGAACGAAGTGAACTAATTTTTGTTGTTCTTAGAATAGCCATCTCTGTCTACCATAAAATTTTCATGTTCGCCAACCTTCTAGAAATTTTTGCAATGAACAGTACCTGAAAAACGAGCAAGTAATTAATTCTGTCAATTAAAATTGTTTTAGCCATAACTTTAGTATCAAGTATCCAAATCAATTGGTTCTTGTTGCTAAATTCCTTAAAAATCTTGCTCTTCCTACTGTAAAAATTACAGAGCTTTGGGTTGAAGTTGGTTTTTGAGTCTTTTCGTTGTTCTTCGTTCTTATCGGTTCTTTTTCGTTCTTTCGTTAGGTGCCGACGAGTTCGTTGATCTTGACAGTGACCCTCTGCAGTAAAAAAGTGATCTCCAGCAAGGCAAGCAGATGTAGCATCCTTTTGATTATATTGATCCCATTAGTTTTAAAGTCTAATATATTGTTTGCAAAAAATATGTATGCATGCCTCTTTGTGTCAAAGTTAATTTTGTCGATTAGAGGTATTTAATCCTATTGCATGGTTGCTCTTAAATTGTTGTCCACTGCCACTAACCTTAAGTTATTAACCTCGCCGGTGAATTAGAGCTCGGTGATTGAATTATGCTCTTTTATTGTCTTTACGATTTGATGCTTAGCAATGCTTAGATACGGTAGAATTGGGTGGTTATCGACTTAGTCGGTAACCTTGATCACACAAAACTTATTACTACTTATGTCCAGCACCTTGTGCTTTGTTATTTTGTAAAGTCTAAAACTGAAAATAAAATCTTTTAGACTTGGGCACAATGGTGTGATGGTGTGATCTTTTAGTGTGAATGGAATGGTGCTCGGGTCATCAAGGACCGAGTTACTTGTGTCACTAAGCCAAGCGCTTTTGCATGCTAACCTGTAAGACCCCGAGATTAACATCCCAGATCTTCTGTGCATAACTGAACTAGTCCCATGATCAGTGGCTAGCTCACACAGTAAACAAATGTGATAACACAACTATAAACGTTAAAAGTTATTAAATAACAACAGAGTTGATTACAAGATAGCCTTACAGGGCAACATTAAATAAACACAGCGGAATACGATGAAGAAGTAGTGGAGTCCAACTGATCTGCCACAGGCAATCGAGTGGGGTAGTGGCCTAGTCGTCACGATCCACACCTGGTAGCAAAGTTCTTCTCCTCTGAAATTTGTTTGCATTAAGCAATTATGAGCACAACTTCCGTGCTCGCAAGTTACACCCGTCAAATAACAAAATGACATGCATAAATGGATGTAACAAACGAAGGCTTATAGTGTTATTTGTGCAAAACAGTATTTGACATTAAATACCATACTAAGTTCGAAAGCTCGAGTTTTATAGAATCAAAAATTGATTTTTGAATTGATAAAGATAGTGTAGGCACCAACCTAACACCAACATAAACACGGGCACCAACCTGGGGCTTCAACCTATAACTTTTCTCATGGACACCCATCCATGTCAAACTGTTTTACAAAAACATTTTGAAATCGAAGTCTAACTTTGAGTGGCTTTGCCAGCATGTCCATGACCGTGGACACGGCTATTCGAATAGTTTTACACTCTGCAGAGGTTGTACAACTTTACCCACAAGACATGAATTCTCTAGTTGTTTGGCATCCGTCGATACCACCGCTCACTACCTTAGGTAAGCAGTCTAGAGCACGTGTCAAGACCTTTACAATGCGCCATTCCACCATAGTCCTCCATCGCTAAGGTTTCACCCCCTTTGGACTACCCGTCCGTAGGGTTCAGGCCCCCTCTTGCGTCAGGTGGGACTAACATAAGTCGTAACACGACTACACACCGCACCAACAGGAATGACCATAATGGAACTTTGCAAATTAATCAGCCAGGTCCTGCCCATACAAGACATGTGGTAGTACGATGTGGCTTAGCAAGATGCGGCTTGAAGACCGGTCCTTAACTGACCTGGGCGACAACCAACAGAACCCTGGGCCTCAACCTACCCAGTTGAGCGTGTGCATAAACCTGCACCCACCAGACAACCATTTCGCCCAAGTCCAAACCATCATTTTATTTTATTTTTCAAGCATTTGTAAAACTCCCATGACACACCAATGCCAAGAGTACAATTTAAACAACATTTGACTTTTGGTTGAAATTCCCCAAATGAAACATATGTGATCTATAAGCATGGCTAAGCACAATATTTTCCAAATGATCCTAGTCCATACTATTGTGTCAACTAGGTTTTTATCTAGGGTGACAATATATTTGATTCAATATCAAAATTGGCCATACAAAGGATTTTAGGCATAACTATAAATTTAAAAACAGGTATTTAAATTACTGAATATAAATAAGCATGCAGTAATAATTTGAAATAAAATTTAAATAATTTTAAATAATAGGTGCAAATATGATCAAGAATGTAACTTGCCTTTCTCAAATAGTTGCTCTCAAACGGCATCGAAATCTGACTCTCCAAAGTCGTCGAAATTTATACGCGAAAATAAGCTAAATTCAAACTAAATTTAAATAAGATTCAAATTAACTCCAAATTGAATAATTTTGGTTTAGTTGGCTAGATCTTGAATTTAGACAAATTTAGAAATTTGAATGGGCTCAATCGGAGTTCGGATGCAAAAGATATGGGCTTTTGAAGTTTGAATTTACATGAAATGTTAGATTTAGGGTTTAAAGAAATTTGTAGACAAATGAACTCAAAATTAAATAATTTTGGTTTAGTTAGCTAGATAATGATTTTATACAAATTTTGAAATTTGAAACACCCAATTTGGAGTTGGGATTCAAAAGACATGAATTTTCGAAATTTAAATCTATTAAAACCCTAAATTTGATTTTAACAGAAATTCTTGAATTATTTTTCTAAAGAAAAAGCCTTTTATTGCGCAATGCTGACGTCAACAGCTGATTTTCGGAATTTAAAGAATTAAAATTAAATCCCTGACATGTTGGTCCCACATGTCATAGACATGGCCCACGGTGGACTGGGTTCATGGTGGTTTGGGGAACAGGGCGGGGCTGAGCTGGCAGGCGCGTGCGCACGTGGCGAGCCGCGTCAGCGTGAGGGCGACGTGGCGCCTACGTGGAGCGTGTGTGGAAAAGATGTGGCAGCGCCACGTCACACCGGCGGGTGGTGGCGCACGGGAACCCATGCCCCGGCAAACGGCGGCACGGCTGCCGGCGGTGAGGGCACCAGACGAGAGAGGGGAGCGTGGGGATCGTGGTGCGCTCACCCGGGTGGCCGGAGGGGGACGGAGGCGGCCGACGGCGAGGAGAAGGCGGCGGCGAGGTTCGGTGGTGTGGCGGCGCAGCGCTCCGGTGAGGCCCTGGCGGAGGCGAAGTGAGCACCGGGTGCGCGAGATCGCGGCGATGCTGATGGTGGCGGCGGCGAGGATGCGGTGGCGAGGATGGCGGCGCTAGAGGCGGCGGGAGCTTCTTCGGCCGGCGAGCTTCGATGACGAAATGCGGCGGCTAGGGGCGGAGAGGGGCTAGGTGAGTTGCGGGGAGGAGATGAGGAGGGAGAGGGGCTCACCGTGCTCCCTTAAATAGGGCTCGGGGAGGAGAGGGGAGCGAGATCGTGCGCAGGATGTCGGCGGGGATCGCGGAGGAGTTGCGGAGTTCCGGCGCTTTCGTGCAGAAATGGAGGGGGTAACGTGGGGGGTGGAGGCGGTTGAGGGCGTCGGGTTCATGCGCACGTCGTGCGGTCTCGCGGGAGAGCCGGGGTGGCGGTTTTGACGGAGCTCCTACGTGACGGAAATGGCGGCAGCGCGGTTGAGTGAAGAAGACGACGCGGGGAGACGAAGGAGGCGGGCCGTTGGATGGGGATCCGATGGCGCGAAGGAGGCGGGGTGGCGTGGATGCCGTCCGATTCAATCGGACGGTGGGGATGAGGGAGAGAGAGAGAGAGTGAGAGTGGGCGGGCCAAATGGGCCGGCGCGGGAAAAAGTTTTGGGCCGAGGCCTTTGGGTTTCGGCCCAAAGCTATTTTTTATTTTTCTTTGCTTTTCTTATTTAATTTAAGTCTGGTAATTCAAATTGGCTTTAGAAAATAGCAAAATAAATCCAAAAATTCTAGAAAAATTCACAGAAATTCCTAGATTTATTTTGGACTTAATAAAATTATTTCTAACTTATAATTAGCTAATAATTTTGCAAATAAATTATTTTGGCTTTAAATTTATTTAGGAAGACGCTTTTAAATTTCCAGAAAATCCTAGAAATTAAGTAAATTCTTATTTTTCAGATTAAATCAAATAAAACTTCAAGAACTTCAAATAAATTTCACTTTTGACTTTTAAAATTTCAAAAAAAAATTCAAATAAAGCAAAGAAACTCTATAAAATTTCAGAAAATCCAATAAAACATTAACTTTATTTTATTTTATTTTGGTAATATTACTTTGGAATGTTACATAACCACACTAGAGGGATATGGGACCTCTCTTGACTTAGTATTTTGGCATGTGTTAGCTCTGAGTCGCAGGAGGTTGTGTAGGAGGAAACGTGTTCGGGGGCATTGTAGTTGTCTGAAGGCTCTACCCCTATTGGGTAATTGCCTTTCGGATTTACAATGTAGTGTATGGGTTTCTATCCATACGAGCGGCTCGTAGTTAATACATAATATTGAAAATATCTCGTAGGACTTAGCCATGCCCACATACCAAAGGAAGTGTGCTTAATAGCTTGGCAAAAAGGCGGTCTGAAGTGTGGGTACATTGGTACACCCCTACAGGGTTCAAACTATTCGAATAGCCTCGTCTTAGGTTATGGACATGCTTGGTAAGGTCGTGCAAGAACTAGACTATTAACTTTTCATTAAAACTTGATGTGGGTGGTACGAATGGGTAATTCATGCTATTTGTTGTGGTGGCTATTGGGTTAGTCACTTCCAGGATGTCTTATTGTTACTACTTATTGCCTCGCTATTATTTGAACAAATAAAAATCAGATTATTAAAACTACCTTCAATCTATTACTTATTGCAAATAAAATCTGCTTTATGCTGAAAATAAACCTTTAGCATTCTCCTTTGATTAAAGCCTGCATGTAGTAATATCTAGGTTTGTTACTCATAAGTCTTGCGAGTACATTTTTGTACTCATTTGCATTGCTTAATTGTTGCAGAGAAGGTTGATCCTGAAGGGATTGACTTTTGTGAGTTTTGCTGCAATGTGGATGACTAGCTTGGCGGCCCGGTCGGATTGCCTTGTGGGTGTAGGGCAAACCGGTTGGCTCTTGTCCATAGCCATCTTATGGCATTTTGCTTCCCCTGTTTATTCTAGCTCTTTAGCTTGTCTTGTGACCGGTTGTTCCCTTTTGTAATAACTATATTGTATGTCTTGTGCTTGTAAAGCTTTAGTTCGGTTGTATGGAACTTGTATGGAATTGATGCATTGTTTTGTAAAAGGGTGTGTATATTGCAATTCTAGGAAGTCTACATTTTCTCGAGACACGAGAGTGGGTCCAAAGACTCAGCAAGTACCAATAAATAAACATTAACTCACAGTTATAGCAACAACATCTCAAAAGAAAACATTACACTAAAACAACTCACATACTTGTGTATGCAAATGAGCAATGCATCTTTTTCTCTTTTACTCTTTTCGTATTTTACCAGTAATACGGGGTATACAACCGTCGATGTATACTCTTGTTTGTGCCCTCTAGCATAGGGACCAAGAGTCTATACTCCACAAGTATAGGGACCACAACCCATCATCTTCATGATGGGGACCTCTACTCAATGCCCATATTCCACGAATGTGGGGACCACAAGCCCGTCATCTACATGACGGGGACCTCAAATATACATAATTTGTCACCACGTGACCAAGTCTCAGGTATGTTCTCAACATGCTCATGTACTAGTACTCTATCTTTCAATAACATGTGAATCAACAATTATATACCAAAATCTTCAACTTTAAATAACATGTATTGCACCATCAACATACATGAATAACCTTTAGCCATAACTCAAGCATTCGCCAATCTTATTCATACATATCGCACTATCATTCACGCATAGCTAGTATGTATAAAACACAAGCACTCAGTGTTAAACATTCATAATTATATCAACAACTAGAATACTCGCGTCAACCGTGCGGGAACAGAGGACACGAAGAGGGCGCTGCCCCTGGGACCAATCCCCCACCTGAAAATAATTATAAAGCACGCTAACACAATCATACTGGACCAAAAGAATAAACAATAGCACAACCGCACTCGCTATACTCTCAAGCGCATTCCCAATTCCAACTCCTAAAGATCGATCTGTCCCTTCTGTGGACAGACATATTCTAAAATTCATATCGTTTTGTACAGGAGTCCAAATGAGGTGTTCTTGGACTTCCTTGAAAGGTTAACAAATTCTCCAACTAAGTCTAGATGGTGAGCCGTCCCGACTCGGCCATCTAGTACCCCTACTAAGCCAATTAACAAAACAACTATTTCACCTCAGAGTTTCTGGACAGCGAGTTTAAAACCATCATAACTTTCAGAATAATGATCAAAATTTCGTGTTCTTTATCTTTCCTGAAAGCTAAGGCAATTATCTACATCTTTCGTTATAGTGATAGTTCCGAAAAACTCATTTAGCTATCAGTTTAAGCCTAGTTACTAAAAACTGTCAGAAACATAGCAGATTTACGGAACAGCAGCGCTACAAAATTCATAACTTTTGAACCACTTGTCCAAACGATGTGATCTTGTACTCTACAAAAAGGTATCGACGTTTCTACAACTCTCTAGGAGATGGTCAGACCTGATTTTGCTATTAACAGCCCTAAATCGGATGAACTTTATAAACTGCCAAATTACTGATCTAATACCGACATTGCTACGATACACCAATCGACGACTGAACAAACGAAGACCAGTGATTACCCTTGGAGAACTGTTGTAGAACTCGAAGAACACCGTGTGATCCCTCTCCCTTCCCTTCTCCCTTCTCCCCCTTCCTTCTTCTTCCTTTTTCTTGGCCGACCACCACAATGAAGAGGCACTAGAGGAGAGGGGGCACCACCATGGAGGAGAGGGGTGTGCTACAGTAGCCATGCTACAGTGGTAGCGGCGGCACTGTAGCACCCTAGGATTCTCCCTCCTTCTTTAGTTGGTTTCTGGTTTCCTCATGGGCCATGGGCCACTATGCCTGTTTTTCCCCCGCTTAGCTATGGGCTGCGTGGCCCATTCCTGATGAGGACATGACCCCTATGGATATAACCATATTTACTATGCTTACTATTCCAAGTATAAGAGCTCGTACGCTTCACTTAAATTATCAGGTGAGCTTGTTTTTAGGAGTGTATTTATATTATATGAACTATATGATGCTACCTAATGATATATATATATATATATATATATATATATATATATATGTGTGTGTGTGTGTGTGTGTGTGTGTGTGTGTGCAGCACCATGTCACTTTTGGTCTAAGACAAGCAAGCAATTCGAGTTGGACCTGTTTTGGAATCCAGTTCAGCATCCGGAATCAGCCTGACAACACCAACTTAAAACAGGCATAACTTTCACATACAGAGTCCGTTGGAGGTCCACGAGTACTTGATTGAAAGCTTATTTCATCCTCTTTCAAACGGATCCGGTCTCACCTTCAAATTCCTTCTGGACTGGTCGCAATCATCTAAAGAAGATGTCATATCACCTATTTGGGCCAATCTGGGCTTTGTAATCGAACTCAACTTGGCCCATATGCCGGTGGCCCACCTAGAGGTGTGGTTACTGTTCACATGAACAGTACCCACGAGTTTAGTCCCTCCCCGCTATTTCTTTTAGATTTGTGGCTCTTCCTCCCCTATATAAGGAGGCCACACCCCCTCTAGTTTTCTTGGATTTCGTTGAGTTAAGGTTTAGCCATTGTGCAAACTTCTGTTCTTCAGTTGTGTCGGATGACCACCTATCAAGACAGCTTTCGGAATCCCAATTTATAAATATTTCAATCCATATTTGCAATTTCAGATTGCGTTTTATCTTGTTCTTGCGTGTTCTTTGATTGCATGCAGGAATAGGCCTTCGTGGTCAGGTTGATCGCGTTTCCAGCACAGTCAATAACGTCGCGGAGTTGGTTCAACGATTGCTAAGGCGCAAGCATCATCGTACAGTTGTAGTTGAATCGCGAGAGTCACCTCCACGCAAAAAATCGATATTTATCGATCTCATTGAAAGATCGGGAACCCCGCCTCCATCAATTCCTCTCTCAATTTCTGATTTTTTTTCTCTTTTAATTCTCTTAATTCCCTTTCTAATTTTTATTGCATCCACTAACGACAAACGGGATATTACATATATTTTCTTAAGTACTCATGAGCTAGATACGAGGACATGACTGTAACGCCCCAACCTAAGAGGGAAAAGGGCAAGTCGCCCACTACAAAATGTAACTTGGGCGAAAACTGTCACACCAAGGCATTAGATCAAGGCGAAGTCCTCCTTTGGATATGCAGAGTCGTAGCCCTTATTGCTAGGCTTTGGGTTCAAACCCACAAGGTACCTATCGTTGAATAGCTGTATATTAAACAAGATTTTAAGCATCTTTTATCAAATTGATAAATTAATAGGGACTGTTGTATAACTAAGGGCCATTTGATAATTTCTCAATTGAGAAAAGAAGAAATGGAAAAAGAAAAAGGAAAAGAAAAGGTGGGACCCACCTGTCGGTGTGAGAAGGGAAGAGATAAGGTTGGAGACTTAGTCTCCAACCCTATCTCGCACGTGTGGTATGGGAGTAGCTCCCCTCGTGAGCGGCGACAGCACTGGAGACGCTGGCGACCTCGGCGCTTCGGGCGCCAGCTGTTGGCTACTGCCGCTCGGCTCCTCTCCTCCTTCTCTTCTTAAGGCGGCTCTTCTCTTCTCCTTTCTTCACCCAAAACCAGTGAGCGATTTTTTCCCTTCTGTGGTTCTCCTTCTCCTCGAATTTGGCTTCAGTTTTTGGGCTTTGGGAGCTGCTGTGCCGCCATGGTTGGACCCGGCGCTATTGACGGTAAGGACCGTATCCTTCTCTTTGTGCATCCCAGTTCTTCTCTTGTGCCCCTCCTCTGTTGGGTTTGCGGTGAGAGGATTTGGGACTTGTGCCATTGGAGTTTGGATTTGGCCGGTTTTGGATTGATCTAGGAGTGGAAGGGAGCTTTGGTTTGGTGTTTTTCTGCCCCTTGTGTGCATTCAACTGGTGCACTATGGTGTGATTCTTGTGCGGCATTCTCCTGTACCTCGACGTCACAATTTGGTGTGTCCCGAATTGTGGATTAGCATTGTATCTCCAACAACCTTGTCCGTTCATTGCGGCACAGCAGGGCGATTGGTTTTTTGAGTCAGTGCTTTCGCGTGCCTTGCCCGGTTCTACTCGGTGGCTTTGAGTGCTATCCGCTTCGTGAGTTCTCTATTTTTCAGTTTGCATTACTTTGTTAACTCCGCCGTGCTAGTTGAATTACTTTTGTATTATTGTCTAGCACTAGGAGACTTTGCTTAGTGATGTTGTGGGCTCGGTTAATACTCGATAATGAATTGATATCAAATTGAGATTGAATGTGACAATTGAGTATAAATTGGTCTTGAGCTAGGATATTACTTGATATTTTCTATTGTCCAGTACAATTGGTTCATTCAGTTGTATGCTTGTTGTCACTGTGATTCATTCAGTACCTTCTATTTTCGGTGATTCATTAGGTTTTGTCTTCAGTTCACTGTGATTCAATTTCAGTCACTATTATTCTTCTTGTCAATTGATATTTTGAGTATTAGAATCAATTGTTTGCTGTCCAGTGAGGTCAGAATTGATGATTTGCATGAACATACTGATTAGAATAGCAAGCTTTTATTTTGAGTTCAAGGCCTAATCTATATCAAAGTAATTGTCATATTCAATTTGTGATTAAACTTTGACAAAGTGTAGTGAGGGCCAAGATTTCATCTTATGCAACTCGACATCAGAGAGAAATAAACAAACATTTAAATATGAGCATTATGCTGATTTTATATGTTTTTCAGTTCTATCTTTTGAGCATATTATCCTGTTTAATTGATATGAAGAAATTCCATATTTATATGTCAATTTGTCATTTATATGCTGCTGGAAATATGCTTTAATTATTATAATTGCTGCTGGGATTACTTTTGAATATTTGATAAAACCATTAATTTTACGACATCACCCTCTGACTACAACACTCCCCACGGAAGAGCTTTGCCCAAGTGCATTGCCAAGCCCTACTGGTCAGCAACCAAAGGGCATCTGTTCTTTCTAAATTTCACTAAACCAGTATTTTTCTTCGGATGAGCTAACCTGCGTATCGAAGAAACTTGGCCTTGACATGATATGACGTTCTTTTTGCCAAGTTTAACTAGCAATAGACAGAAGTCAGCTAAAGCTATAACATGATTGATGCATGCATCAGTTTGTGTAACTATTGTCATACTTGATAAAAACATTGGACTCACTAATGCATTTTTCTACTCTTGAAAATGGTTGAGGTTAGGATGAGGGAAGGCCGGACCGTCAACATCCCAATGTTCTGCTGTCGCAGGCCTGGTCTTCTGCTTTCTGCCATGAGGGCAATGGAAGGCCTTGGTCTCGATGTCCAGCAAGTGGTTAGTCAGTTGTTTCAATGGCTTTGCCTTAGATGTCAAGGCTGAGGGAATGTACAAATCTTTCTCCCCTTTTTCAGAAAGAGTAAAAAAAACTTGTTGCCACATAAAAGTCAATTATAACTGATAATTTTTTTGAAAGAAATTATAACTGACAATTGCTCGCTCATTTTCTTCTTCACATCAGCAATGCAAGGATGGCCCTGGGCTTCTGCCTGACGAAATCAAGGCCGTTCTCTTGAAATCTGCCGGGTTCCATGCCGTCATCTAGGACAGGAGAGCTCAATCAACAGCAAAGGACAGTGTAGCTAAGGAAATTATAAGTACCGGTGTTTCATGTTCTAGGGTGTTTCCGACAGAAGCAACTTCATCTTTACTAGTCTGAGACCTGCTCAGGGTTTCCTGAACCAATTTATCTACCAGTCTTTAGAGTTCAAAATAATGTCAGTAGTCTCTTAGTACTTAACATTGTGTTAAAAACTTATGCCTGTTGTTACTTCTCGGTACATGCTTTCGTCTTGTGTAAGCAGTAAGTCTGAAGAAGAAATGTGTCGATTAACAAGCAATGAAACCGTTAGAAAACAGCGTGAATCCTCCCTATGATGTGCCCTTTTCCTTGTATGAATTTTGCCATATGGTTGCTGTGGCTTTCCGTGTTTGTTGGGTTTGTAAAAGCCTAAAGCTGTTATTGTATTATTGGGTCATGGCGTGAGGTATTTATCTTTTGTTGGTATTGTAGAGACAATTCTATGTGGTACTATAAAATATTTTGTTGACCGAAGCACGTTGCTCTTCATGACAAATGACAGAGTACTGTACTCCGTCATGAGTATCAAGTACATAGAGGACAAGAGTAAAAAGAGTGAGATGCACATAGCATTCAAGATGAGCACAACGGAGTTTCGTTTCGAGATACTTTTGCAGAAAAAACACCGCGGAACGAACTATAAGAGGATCATCCACGAGTACACGCTTGGCCACGCTTATTGCATATGCACTTGCAACAAACCACTTCTTTTGCATAGGTCATGCTCATATGTGATAGCCGCATGTTCGATGTTGATGGAGCATCCCGACCAATACCTTTCTGAATATTTCACTAAGGAAGATGTGATGCTAACCTGGAGTGCATAGTTGTATGGTTACGATATGGTTGGCCATTTCACTGGCCATCCTACCTGGGAGCAACTGATATGGGCTACAGACATTGATAGGTTGAAGGGAAAGGTTTGCCGATGGCAGAGACAATGCATCAGAAACGACATAAACGAAGCAGAAGCCAAGCGTCGAACGAAAAAGTGCTCTATTTGGAGGGAGTCAGGACATACCTTCAAGTATTGTCATGCAAGAAACGAACGACATGAAGGAGAGGTCAGCAGTCCGGATGATGCCGTGGAGACCTCATCCGACCGTCCTCCTCAAGGCGGGCACCATTGAGATCGATATGGCGGACGTGGAGGTGGCGGCCACGAGGATGGTTTATCTTATTGAAATATGTTGTGATAAATATTTTGTTTACTATTATTGTGATTTGTCAAACAACTATGTGATGGCGTTTGTCCTATTTAGTTGTGTTGTCCGATGTACTACTGTTATGTTGTGTATCGAATTATTATGTATAGCCTATGTATTACTGCTAATATTATTTCTTATTACTTTCTGTTTCTGTTTCTTACTACGAACAATGTAACCATATAATCCATTCAAATGACGACTTAAGTCTCTGCCACTATTCCAAATGGCAGCATAGACATTTCACATTATTTGCATGGCGACAAGTCCATTTTTCTATTTCGAATGGTGACAGAAGTCCATTTTTATAATTTTATTAAACATATATTTATTTATGTAATTATATTTAAAATATGTATTATTTTAAAAACGTGTTTTCAACCCATAATTGTTGTGATTTGACTTATTTTTGTTTGGATGATTCGTGTAGTTGTTTCTCAGATCCCATGAGGCCATGACGAACTATCGATTGTATTGGAATTGTTGGATTCTAATGTTACTGGTTACTGGTGCGTACCGACAGAAACTATGATTTGCATATCTAATGCGACCTCATAATTAGGCATATACATGTCGGAATTCTATTTTAGATTCAAACCTTTTCTCTCTAGTTCAACAGTTATGGTACGGCATAACTTCAGCCATATCTCAAGAAGCCAACCAAACAAAAGAATGGGTGAAGATGGGGATGGAGACACCGTAATCTGTAGCCGAGGAGGAGCAGAGGGGGAAGTCTAATAAAGGCCATGGTGGTGAATGGGTGGGCTATTTAGCTCCCCGTCGGTCGCAGAAGTAAAAGAAGAAGGGGAGTAAATATGGAAGGATGAGCCTGCGGTGGTTCATTCCAGAAGCTGAGACGGTTCACCGGCGATGATAGTGGGAGGCAGTTCTTTCTTCTTTTCTTGATTTTTTAGAGGATTTTTCTGGCTAGTTGATGGTGGTGGGATCCCGACAGAAGCGAAAGTGGGCTTACAAACCACCGAATTGAGCTGGGCTAAAATAGAAACAAACCGAGGGATTTCGTGCGGGCTAGTTGAATATAGGTGGCTCCAATGAAGCATCTGGAACGGCCAGCATAAGTTAAGGTGACGTGGCACGCTGAGAGAAGAGGAAATTAGCACTAATTGCAGTTTGTGGGAATTACTTGTTAAACATAAAAGGATTTGGTGGTGGTCCGTTCAATCCACACCACCACCCTCACAAACAATCGGCACCTACAGTTGGGCCAAGGCTAGCCACTTCTCCAGCCTCCCGATGTTCAAGGTGCATTTCCTCCAACAACTAGACTAAATAATAAGAGTGGAAGGATTGACTTAAACGTTGTTGCATGAGCGGTTTCTAAATGAGTGGTTGATGATTCACTTTCTGATTATTACAAGCCAGCTATTGAAGCGGCAGTGTGACGTCCGCCTACTGCGGAATGGGTGCCACCTAACTATGATTCGGCTCTCTCTCTCTCTCTCTCTCTCTCATCTCACCCTCACTCCTTCACTCGACGATGACCCCTTCCCCCGGCCCCAGCTAGCCGCCCGCCGCAACAATTCCGCTCAACCTCCTGGCCACCGTCTGTAGCCAGTGGAGCCACTGCCTCCACCAACCTCTCTAGATCTGGCTAGGATCGAGAGGATGCATGGCCATCCCCAAACCCTAGCGAGGTATTGCGCAGCCTCACCGGATCTGACCAAGATCGAGTGGATCCATCTCCTATTGCCTAGCCATTCTCCGGTCACGACAGTCCTCTCCGATTCTTGTCCTTTCTCCCGTAACTTGTCGGGGCCCGAATATACAAATCCAGACCCTCTGTGTATACTACACTAGTCCAAGATCACGCTAGTGCATACAGTGGCAACGTCGATGAAATATCATTCCATAGGCAAAGATAACTAAGAAATATACAAATAACAATAATTATCAGTTGCGACCTTATGGTCGGAGCTTACAATTAAGGTCTTAGTGCATATCTCAAATAAGCTACAGCAGAAGGAAACAGAATAATTTCAGTGTAGCCCATCCATATGCCCACAGGAAATCGACTTGGGTCGTGCGACATAGTTTTCCACGATCCTTCAAGTAGTCCTTGATGACCAACGATGAACTGATGTAGTCTTCATCAACTGAGCGAGATTGTTTATAGCAAGAGTGAGCACATGGAATACTCAGCAAATTGTACTACAAAATGCAATTATAGATGATGGCTTATTCCAAAGAAAATAACTTCTATGGTTATTTTGCGAAAAGCAGCCGTTGCAATTGAATATGAATAATAGATTAGAAGAATAAGTTAAACCAGTAGTAATGATATGTAAACAAGAGTTTTCATAAAGTTCACAAAGCTTAAGTCCATTCTTTCACACAACTTTCCCTTCCACATTGTTTTTAGAAAATCTACCCTTTTGGGTAAATCACCGAGCATATCCATGACCGAGGACGCAGGTATTCGAATAGGTTATTAACACTCTGCAGAGGTTGTACAGCTTTACCCACACGATATGATCACTTGATCAGAGTAAATCATAAAAAACCTTTCAAAAACTCCATCTTGACAATTGACCCTCCCGATGATACAGCCGACCACAACCTCACTCGTTGGTCCGACGCACACCGTTGGACACATAAACAGCGAACCGTACATAGACGTGACCCAAACAACGTTGTCCACACCTCCACCCATCACTGAGTGCTTAACCAATTACTATGCTAGACATGTCCCATACCAACCTTATTGTAGTACGATAAGCTTAGTTCGTGACTCATAAAGTTAAGTCCTTAATTGACCAAGGCGACACTACGAAACTACACTAAATTATCAAGATTCACATTTTCCAATCATAAGTCCACCATGCCACAAATCATTTCCACTCGCGTCAGCCTAAATCTTTTTCTCACCCTGTTGATTAAGTGCATCACATGCATCAACAGATGACTACATGCAACACACGACTTTTTATAATATGTTCCATAATCACTTAGTCAAGTATAAGATTAATATTTCAAAATGTTATCAATGACCCGTTGAAAGGCAAAGGATACTAATCGTGTCTAACCAACCCACGTTGGTGCTATGATAATACCAACTAGTAATTTAACCAAGCTAGGGTGACAAATGATCATGGTAAAATAATTCACAAGGTGGGTATAATCAAGTAGGTTGCATAACTAATCCCAAAATAAGTAAAACATTTGGTAATTGAATTAGCAATGCAATAGCTTGAATCAAGGTAATTTTGTAAAACTAGGTGCAACATGATCAAAGCACAACTTGCCTTTCTATAACAATGTTGTTGTTCTTTTATCTTTGATCTTTTCCTTGACCTTTAGCTCCTTTGGACGGTTCCAGAACATCAACGTCTAACGAGAGAGAAAACGCAAATACAAAAAAAATTCAAAAAGACAAATCAAATAAACTCCAAATTTAAATTTAATGCTAATGGGAGGTAGGGCATGTTTTTAGATGAATTTAGAAACTTCAACGGGTTCAATCAGAGTTCGTATGAGGAAGAACGAGCTCTCGGAAGTTTGATCAGAAAAGAAAATACCGAAAAAGAAAAGGGAGAGAGAAACTAACAAGTGGGGCCCACGAAATAAATTGAGTTTCAGGAATTAAAAGAATTCTGACAAGGGGGCCCACTGGTCCATAGACTATGTTCACAGTGAAAGGCTCAGGTCCACGGCGAACCAGGTTCACAGAATTGGAAACTGACATGCGGGGTCCATGGGTCATTGACTTGGCTCATGGTAAACCAGTCTGTGGGTTTGGGTGTGGGGTTAGGTAGGGGTGGCGCTTATGTGGCATATACATGCTATCCACATGTGCACGAGTGTTGACGTGGTGCTAAGGTGGCAGGTGACAAGGCGACAACGCGTCATGAGGTGGCGAGGTAGTTGACGTGGTGGGTGGCTCTCACACGATGTGTACATGGCAGCTAACGTGGTGACGACGTGTCACCAGCATGGACAGTGACGCTCGGCCCAATGGCTCGCCGGCGTTGGGGGTCACGGTGGAGGATATGGAGGAGTGAAACAGAGAGAGGATGACACGACGAAGGTGATGACATGAGCATGGAGACCAGAGGTGGTCAGAGCTGGCCAACGATGAGCTCAAGGCAATAGCGCGGGTTTGGCTATGGTGGCGAGATGGTTCCAACGGAATTCTAGGAAAAGGGAGAGGAGCACGGTGTAGAACACAGCGCAGGGATAGAGATGCAGGTGAAGATGAAAGGCAGAGGCTCACCACAGAAGCCAAATCGGGCGACGAAGGGCGGTGGCCAGAGGTGGGAGAGAAGGACTCAATCTCTACACACGGTGGATGAAAATTGACATCACAAGAGGTGAAAGATAGATCAAAAGGTGGAACATGACATGATGCTAGCCAAATCGCGAGGGACATACCGATGCAACGAGGAACGCAGTGGAGACATTTTCAGGATGGCGGACGTGGCTAGATGCAAGGAAAATGAAGAGGCAACAACGATGCACTGCATGGGAGCTCAACATGATGGGCGCACTCGACGGAGGATGACGAGGTGATCGCGGTGACACGGGCGCGGCGGCTTGAGGAGCGGCAACGGCAGAGAACGGGCTCGACACAGACAATACCGACTCTGGAGAAGAAGACCAGGGCAATGGAGCTTGGCGGCGTCCCAGGCGATGGCGGCTAGGGCATGGGAGAGAGGAGACCGGGGCGGGGTGGATGCGCGTAGGGGCGGTGCTTTTACAGCCTTGGGTGTCGTGCGCGACATGGACACTAGGGACGACAACACGGTAGAGTCCTTGGCAGACCCACTTGGTAGTGTCTACATTGTGCATGAGTACGACGATGGCAGCTAGCTGGTAGGTGGGCCGGGGCATGGGAACTGCTTACAGCGGGCCCAAATGTGGCAAGTTAGCGAGGCAGGTGGAGTAGGGCAACGACGGGGATGGGCCGGGGTTAAGGTCAAAAGGAGATGAGCTGGTGGAGAGAGAGAACAGAATGGGCCGAGCGAATTCTACCCATGAAGGTAAAAGAATTAGAATTGATTTCTGAATTTAGAAAAAAGGCTGAAAATGGAAATAGGCTCGAATAAATAGCAAACACACTCGAAAAAAACCAAGAAAATTCAGGAAAATTCCTTGGAACAAAAGGAACACAACTAACATCGTTTTTTTAATTTAATTGAAGTTTATATTAATAAGATTAAATTGTTTTAATTTTGAAAATTACCAATTAAGCTTTTTTAAATCAAGGAAAATTGATGAAATTTTTCAGAGGCCTAATCTACACAAAAGATTTTTGAACGCTGAATTTTGGGACATTACATAATTTGAGCCCACCTTCTGATCTGCACAGCCCCACGATGTTGTCACCATGGTGGGGGAGAGGACAATGACCACGTCCACCAAAGGGTGACAATAGTGTTAGCCAAACTACAATGACACGAGATGGTAGTCGTAGCCCAGTCGATAGAAACCACATCTCGACAACTTGGAGATGACCATATCCAGTGGGGGCAATGACTAGAGGATGAGACGGATGCCTCGCAATGAAAGGCGTCTCTCAAGTACAAGCTGCTAAGCCTGGGGCTACACCACTCCTCTTCACCAAAGTACATCATGGTGAACCCGCCTCGTTTCTCAGATTCATCACATCATTTTTAATATGGATGCCTCTGGTTGTTGATCCAAGGTAGGATCCATAGGGGAGGAGGACCTGGACCTCTCGCTGTTGAGGGAAAACCTTTTTGAGGTGGTGTGGCCGGGGATACTGTATGGCAAGCCTGCGCCTTCCTTGTTCGCTTACCAGGTTGTCTGCTCTAAGCTCACTAAGTGCAACACATGCAAAAAAGAGAAGAGAAGGCTTTCTCGTTGATGGCATGTGTTGCACTTAACCAACAAGGTGAGAAAAAAATTAGACCAAAGCAAGTGGATGGAATTTTAATATGGTGGAGTTGTATGCGTTTGGGAAAATATGAATGTGCTGATTGATAGTAGTTTGGCAGTCTCGCCTAGGTCAATTAAGTACTTAACTTTGTACACAATTAAACTGAGTCGTAACTGTATGACCACATGCCTGGTATGGGACGGGCCTAACTTAGTAAGTTACGGAGTTTTGGCAATTGATTACTCAGACATATAGGCTAGACTGTGTGCCAGGGTGGAGATGTGATTCCATCTTTGTGGTTAGTCACATTTATGAGCGGTTCACCGTGTCCAGATCCAACGGTATGCGACGGGCCAACAACCTGTATGGGGGTTTGGTGTTGGTAGTATGCACAACGGGAGGATCAATTGTTAAGATGAAGTTTCGGAAAGGTTTTGTTATGATTGGTGCTAGCTACACTGGTTATATCTTAGGGTAAAGTGTATAACCTCTGCAGAGTGTTAATCAATCTATTCAAATAGCCGCGTCTGCGATCATGGACATGCTCGGGGATTTCACACGAGGGGTATATTTTTATAAAAAAACAATTAGGAAAGGACAGCTATGTGATTTAACTCATATGGCAAAATTTTATTAGGCTTTGTGGTATTTGTGAAAAATAATTGTTAAACTATTATTGTTGTTTATTTGTTTTAAGTTACACTTTCAATCTATTATTTGTATTCAAATGTAAGTGTTGCTATTTGCAAAATAACCATAGAAGCCAATTTCTTTGGAATAAGCTATTATCAATAATGGCATTATGTGGTTTCACTTGTTGAGTACTCAGAGTACTCATTCTTACTGTAATCATTCAGCTAAAGTGGAGGAGTCTTCTTCTACTTTCAAGGAGGAGTTTAACGAGGAAGGTGATCGCTAGGTCTTGACCCACTCGGTTGCCTATGGCAACTCAATGGGTTCCCACTGGAGTTTTTTTTTTGTTTCGCTACTGTCTTTTTATTTACTACTAGCCTTGTGTGGCTTATTAAGTGTAAACTCGATCATAAGAATACAACTGTTATTTATTAATCAAATTAGTTGTTTATTCTTATATTCGTCTTGTGTGAAATGATATTCATCTATGTTGACATTGTGTGCACTAGCGTGATTCTGGACTAGTGTATTACACACGTCCTGACAACTTAATGATTTCCTAACAGTATGCTAGTACTAGATTTAATGCTGGCCGCCAAGAAGTAAGCACATCTCTTTTAGATGACCATAGAAATAAGCATATCATGACTACGGGCACATCTTTTCACAAGAATGCAAGTTCTACTTCTTCTCAAGGACAAGTTGGGAAAAGGACTATGAAGAGAAGAAATAAAAGTATGACAGCAGGATGAAAATCGGATGACCAAAACATGCCGGTATTCCAACATGACAGCCGTCTCTCCCTACAAATGGTGTATCTAGGAACATATCTTGTCCTGGTAATAGTTCACTGACACTCTCAGGTCGTTTCTTTTTCAAATTTGCGGATGTGATAAAGAAAGAAGTAACATATCATTATTGTTAGGTATTGGAGTGAAACAAATAATTGTGTGTCTCTATATGAGCAGGGCAGAGACCACATACGTTGTCAGATCAAATGTTCGTGATATGCCCTAAGAGATAATCATGGAGATAATTGTATCACATCTATGTTTATAAATTATAGAATAAATGTTATTATGTTCCTTAGATGAATTATTATTTATAAATATTAGCAAGAATGTGACTTGTTGGTGAAGTTCTTTATTCGTTGTATGATATCATTCTAAAATATTCCTCATCAGATGTCACTGGTAGGGACACTAGTGACTTATAGACCATCACATGTATTGATTGATGACCACGTTTCACTAGTCATAGATACAGAGGATATCGAATCAATAATGTGAGCACATGTTAGAGAACATGATGTTGGATTGACCCACTTTGAGATACTATTGAGATTGTTATGTTTCCATGTGTCATCAGTTGGTCTCAAATAATCATGATGTATAATCCTTAGATCTGAGATCAGGATGCTTTCCTACATATGTAACAAGATACTTATGGGTTACCAAATGTCGCTCAGAATCGAGTAATTATAAAGGTAGCTTTCTGGTATGCTATGAAACATATGGAGGAAAGTGACTGTTGGATATGGATTTGCCCTCCTAGCATAATGTAAGAGATATCTCTAGGTCCATCGATGTGCTCGATAAAGGAAGTGCATGGCCATGCCACAAGTGGTCGAAGTGTCGACCACACAAAGTTATCCATCACTAGAACAAAAAAAAAAGATTGAGCAATCCATGGATGACATATATCTCACCTAGAGTTCTATAAGATATCGCGAGACAAAAGAGAATACACAATCAAGTCGCTTAGTCCGACTAGATATGAACTGGTCGTATGGGAACAGTGAATCTTATGGAGCCTCCTAGTAGTCACAATGTGATAGGAACCTGATGGGTTTACAAGAACAAACAAAGTGAGGATGGCTCTATGATTAGAAAGAAGGCTAGATTAGTGGCTCAGAGTTTTAACCAAGTAAAGAGGTTAGATTTTGATGAAACCATTGCTCCTGTAGTGAGATTAAAAGCTATGTGCATCTATATTTGCTACATCTAAAGATTTTAAGCTATTTCAAATGGATGTCAAGAGTGCTTTCTTTAATAGCTATATAGAGGAAGAAGTGTATGTTAGACAACCCCTAGATTTTGAAAACCCTAAATTCCCTGACCATATGTTCAAGTTGTCATACGCCTTGCATGGTCTTAAGCAAACCCCTAGAGAAAGGTATGATAGTCTTAAGACCTTTTTGCTTAAGAATGATTTTGAAATGGGAAAAGTAGATAAGACTCTATTTATTCTCAAGTATGACAATGATTTCCTTCTTGTGCAAATTTATGTGGATGACATTATCTTCAGTGGCTCCTTTAATGCTTTTGTTTTTAGTTTTTCTGAGACCATGTCTAGAAAATTTTAGATGAGCATGATAGGGGAGCTAAACTATTTTCTTGGACTCCAAATCAAACAATGCAAAGAATGAACTTTCATCCTTTAGACGAAGTACACCATGGACTTATTGAAGAGATTTAATATGGGTGATTGCAAGCCAATTGCCACTCCAATGGCTACTTCGACTGCTCTCGATCCAGATGAGGATGGTGAAGTTGTAGATCGATGTGAGTACCGCAAAATGATTTGCACCCTCCTTTATATGATGTATTCAAGACCAAACATCCACTTCTTAGTGTGCCTTTGTGCAAGATGGCAAGCTTCTCCGAGGTCTTCTCATTATCAAGTACTCAAGCGCAACTTCAGGTACCTTCAGTCAACCTTTCAATATGGCATTTAGTATTACTATTCATCATCATTGTCCATTCGAGGGTTTTCATATTCTGATTTAGCTGGTTGTAGACTTGATAGGAAGAGCACTTTGGATACTTGTCATTTCTTATGCACTTTTCTGGTCTCTTCGCCATCTAGGAAGCAGTCTTCTGTTGTACGGCCCACTACTGGGGCTGAGTATATAGTTACTGCTAGCTGTTGTAGCAAAATTCTGTGTATGACCTCCACTTTTAAGGACTATGGGTTAACTTTGATAGTATGCCTCTTCTGTACGACAACACTAATGCCATTAACATTGCTAAAAACCCAATGCAATATTGTAGGACCAAACACATTAACATTAGGTATCACTTCCTTAGAGACCATATTGAGAAGGGGGATATTGTGCTAGAGTTTGTGGAATCCAAAGCCCAATTGGTAGATATCCTCACCAAGCTGTTAGAACCTACTAGGTTTGGCACCTTGAGGAGCGAGTTAGGGGTATTCTACCCTTATGAGTTGGTTTGAGGGGGAGTAGATCCTTTGTGATCTTTTCTTCAAGTGGATTTTCCATGAAGTGGTATATTTTTGGTCTTTTTTATCTCTTTGATCTTTCTTTGGCTTTTGATGCTTTTTCTTCAATCTCATTATATCATATTGCATTCATATGAAAAATAAAAAAATTATGCATTGTAACATAAGCATTACTACTTCAACTTTTAATTTGATGAAGCTTTGCTTATTACCCCTATTGATATCGCTAGCTTTCAATTGATGCCATGTTATAGCTTGTATGCTTGTCTTAGTATGATTTACTTGCTTAGCTACTTCTTGATGCCTTGGCATGTGACTTAGAGCTAGAAGGTCCAGGCTTCTTTAATTGCCAAGTGATGTATAAATTCTACTTGTATGAGTCGAGCTAGACTTTTATGTCTTTTGAGATCTTGCTCATGCCTGTTGATTGCCATCTAGGATTACTTAGCTTATCTTTCAACTTAGAAGAAAAATCTTGGACAGTTCATGGCTTTAGCTCAGTTTTAGTGCTTTAGGGAAAAATCCCTTGTTTTCACAAAAACTTCATGATTGTATCATGAAAGAAAAAGAAAAACAAGGGAGTGCTTGCAAATGGTTTAGTACATGGGAGAGCACTACCAGCTCAAAAAAGATCTCTTTCATGGCAAAATTGCCAAACTTTGCTCGTAAATGGTCTATTACACGCCGAGAGCAAAAACTAAAAAATCAAAAGAAAATGAGAAAGTTTTTCAAGTTGTAGGCTTTGTGATCCTTCTAGTAGTCAATGCTTGTTTCATTATCTTGGATTACATGCTTGCTATGGCTTAGTTCATACTTCTGCAGTCCATATGATTATCCAATAGTGATTTTAGTTATTCCCTAGACTAGATGGCTTTTTCATATATGCTTTGACATCAATCCATAGCTTGCCATTATTGAAATACTAGCTTTCATAGTTGATATGTATTGTGCATTAGAAGTTGCTAGCTTCTTCATATTAGGTAATCTCCAAAGCTTCTTGTTCACAAAATTAGAAAATCAAAAAATAAAGTCACTCTATTGCATTCTATTGCTGCTCCTACTTATGCTTCTTCCCTACATCTTATAACTGAAAATATTGGATCAGATAAATGCATGATTCCTTCATGACTCCATTGTCAAAAGGGGAGATGATATGGTAAAGATGCTCAAAATGGGCTTTGCATGCATTTACGGGGGAGAAATTTGTAAATTTCAAAAATCGGTAGATCTTTGTGTAACAGCCCTAAGTTAGGGTTTGTATTTCAAATGTAAAATTGTGAGGAGAAATAAAAACTTTTGATGTCTCTTGAAGTCATTTGGAAGTTTTCCAAATTTTCCCTAAACAATTTCCAATTCTAAGATTTAATTCTTGTGAATGGAAATTGTTGTCAACAAATTCTTAGCCTTAAAACTTGTGATCATCCTCTGAAAATATTTTTCCTGTCATCTTGACCATCTCAGCTACCTCCCTGAAAATTTTCTCAATTTTTAGATTTTGTTTGCTATTTCAAATGGCCAAGTCAAACCAGTTGGAAATCTGGTCAAACCTCTGGACAGCAGCTTGTGAATTTTATTGGGAGAAATCTAGTGCATGAAAATTCCTGGAAAAATTGCACAAGGTTGTCCTCTGTCCCAGGAAGCTCCCATAAACATTTTGGAATTTTTGGAGCTCAGGAGCTACCTCTAAAAATTCCCCAAACCTTCTCTGCCTTTTTAATTCAAATCTGGAATCACTGTTCCTCGGGCTCGGACCTGACCTCTGGCTCGAGTCCGACCGCGTCGCTTGGTTCGATCGCACCGCCTAGCTGCACCGCGCGAGCCCGATGGCTATCAGCCGTCCGATGTGGATCGCACGGTCCACACTGCTCATCTCGTCGACCTGTCCGAATGCATACACAGATCTCGACCGTTAATTCTTGATCGAACGGTCGACATCTTCTTGATCGAGTCAGACCAAAGCGTTGAACCACACTAGGTCCGACTCGCGCCGCCGCGCCGCCGCCGACGAGTGGGCCACCTTGTCGATGACGCCTCGTCTTCTCCGTGTCTCACCGAGCTCTGGCGATCGCATGCGCCGACACGCACTCGCCGCCGCCACCTTTATGCCCTCGTGTCCGGCTGGGACGCATCGCCGTGACCCCATAAAACCCCGAGCTCATCCACTTTTTCTCCCTTGCTTCCTCGTGCTTTCTCCGCCCGTTTCTTTGTCTCGGCCGGAGTTGAAGCCGAAGGCAGCGCCGCCGTGTTAGTGCCTCTCTCGAGCCCGCGACCGCACCATCGTGATCCACTCTCCTCGCCGCATCCATTTTGCCCATCCCAACCCTCGAGTCCAGTGTATCGCCGGAGCGAGTTCGTCTTCTCCGCCTCCGGTGATCTCGGCCCGCGAGCTTTTGGCACTCGTGAGTTTCTAGCTTCGACACTTGGTCCCTTAGGATCGCATCGCCTCACTGAGTCTAACCGTGTCCTCACTTTGCTCTTTCGTGCACCACCGAGGTTGTGCGACCGTTTCTTCCTCGCGCGCGGTGATTCGTCGCCGCAGCAATTCCGGCCACCTCGGGCCTCCGTCGTCGACTCGAGCGTGGGCTTATCCTTCCGGAGTCAAAGCGCGGCGGTGCGCGCTCAAGTCTTCGCCGCTCGTAGCGCCCACCTCGAAGCCCTTTCTTCTTCTCCTCCTCCGGCCGTCGCGAGCTCGCCTCCGGCGACCATCGGACTCCGCGTCACCGCCATCGAGTTCGCGAGGTCTTTGCGAACCTGAAGGTATAACTCACTCTCCTTGAGGCCTACTGGTTCGCTAGATCCGCTGCGCGCCGCCGCCGCCCCCCGCGGCGCGCGGTGAGCCGGTGTCGTTTAGCTTAAGCTCTAATCCCTGTTTAGTGAGTCGCTGTCTTGTGGGCCCTCCAGAGTTAATCGCGTTTAGAAACTTTAATCCAATCGTTATTTATCCTCTGAATCTCTGTCATGTGGGTCCAGGTTGTCAGTTATTATTTGTGTAAACTTGGATAATACGTGTTCTCTTTGTAGAAGCGTATTTCTCTGTACTTGTAAGTTAGGAGTACGTCTGAATAAGCCGAAGACGTATTCTTAGAATACGCCTTCGACGTCGCCGTTGGCGCGGCTGGGTCAAGTTTGACCTGGTCGCCGTTTCTCGCGCGGGCCCGCATGTCTGTGGCTGTGGCTAGCTACGCGCCGGTAGAAAAATTATTAAATGCTTAAGTATTTCTGAAATGTGTTTTCTGTTGCACTGTTAATTCATTTAAACTTAGGAAATTCATAACTAATTCAATTTTTCTTCAAATGGCATGAAACCAGTTCTGTTAATTTTCATTTTAATTGTGCTAGTTACTAAAATTAGATTCAACCATGTCTCTGTTAGCATAAATCTGGTTATTGATTAAATGGTGTATTATGTATATTCCAAATTAGAAAATTCATATCTATCTCAATTTTTGTCCAAATCCAGTAAATCCAATTTTGTAAATTTTCATTTCTAGTGTTCTAATTATTAGGATAGGTTTTAGATATGTTTCTGTTCTTAATTTTTGTTAAAGAATTAATTAATGCTTTATGTGTATTGTTAGCTTAGAAAATTCCTAGAAAATTCATAACAAATTAAAATGAGTTGTTCTCTGTTTCTAAAATTTGTGTTAGATCATGCTTAGGCTGCTGTGTAAATTTTGGTATGTTTTGTTGTTGTTGAATATTTGAGTTTTGTCGGTGTTATTTGTTCTTATTCGTTGCGTTTGCTCGATCGTTAGATTGCGACGGTTCTGGTCCTATCGAGAGTGATCCTCTGCAACAGGTTGAGCCTATTGAGCAGCAACAGCCAGGCAAGCAGTTTGATCATGTTAATCCCAGTATTTTAAAGTCTAATATTTTGTTTCAGCTGTATGTATGCATTGCTTAATTTGTGTTAAATTGATTAGTTAAATCCGTAGCTGCATATCCTGTAGGTGAAATTTTGATCTTTACTACCTGAGCCTAGGTTATTTGCTGTGATTATAGTTCGTTGGATGAATTCTTATCACTTAGTAGATTACGAGTTCAGTTGCTTAGCCATGCTTAGCTTCCGGTAGATTTGGGCGATCATCGACTTAGTCGATGATCTTGATCACATAAATTTATTATTGTTATTATGTTTCGGCTTATGTTATGTTAATTACAAAACTAAAACTGAAAACAAAAATGATTTAGACGCGCACAATGGTAAGATGGTGTGATTTTTGGGTGTGATCGAATGGTGCCCGGTCAATTAAGGACCGAACATCTTGTGAGTACCGTTATCCAGCATTTCGCGTGCCAACCACACTAGAGTATATGGGACCTCTCTTGACCTAGTACTTTGGCGTGTATTGGCCCGGATCGCAGGAGGTCGCAGGAGGGATGGTGTTGGGAGCATGGTAGTTGTCCAAAAGCTTTACCCGCAAAGGTAGATGTCTTTTCGGCTCTACCATGTAAGCGTATGGATTTCTATCCATACGAGCGGCTCGTAGTTAATACACAATATTGGAAAAGTCTCGTAGGACTTAGCCGTACAAAGACACCTTCGAAGTGTGTTTTCGCTAAAGGATGTCAAGTGTGGGTACATGATGGTACACCCTGCAGGTTAAAACTATTCGAATAGCCTCGCCCTAGGTGATGAACACGCTTGGGTAAGCTTTTCAAGAGTTAGACTACAACCTTTTAAATTAAAACTTGTAGGTGGTACGAACTGGGATTCAGACTATGTTGTGATGACTATTGGGATAGTCACTTCTAGGTGGTTACTTGTATCTATCTTTATTCCGCAGCTTATTTCAACAAGAAAATGAATTGCAAACTTGCCTTTAAATCGTATTACATTATTGCAAATAAAGTTGGCTTTATGCAAATGAAACATATGGCCTCCACCGATAAGCTCGCATGTAGCATATGAACAGTGTCGCTAGTTCACACGTTGTCTTGCGCAGTACAAAGACAATCTTTGTACTCAGCTGCTTTGCTTAATGTTTTTGGTTGCAGAGGAAGAAGGTGAGCCCCAAGGGCCTCACTTCGTGAGTTCTCACTGCCGCTTTCGTGTCTGACGACTAGGCTTGGCGGTCCGGCCGATGCCTTGTGGGTTGAAGGCACGCCGATTGGCTTTGTTCATAGCCATCTTATGGCACTTTTGCTTCGCTGCCGTTCTTCCGGTATTTATGTATCTTTTGGCGGTCGGCCATTGTCCGTAATAACTCATCGTTGTTACTTTCGCTTGTAGTGTGATGTTTGGACTCTATGTTTAGAATGGAGTTGATGCATAATTTTGTGGTGAGGTATGTATCTTGCTCAGGAAGTATACATATCTCGAGGCTCGGCTTATTTGATTTGTGATGCTAGGGCCAGGTGGTTGGCTAAGCATTACAAGCCAAATAAATTGGGGTCCTCACAAAGTTGGTATCAGAGCCATTCTGACCGTAGTAACCCAAGCGTAGTCGTCCTTAGGATATTTTGGAAAGGCTTATTTTCAAAGTATAAAAAGGTTTATGAAAACCTAGGCAGATTCTCAGATTTTACTTCTTACCTATCTTAGCTTTCTACTCTCATCTTGCTCTAATTTAAGTTTTAAAACTTGGTTTCTCTCTTTCCTTTCGAAAGATAGTTACTTATCCGGTGGGATTAGTTTTGGGAGAACCATGAGAGGTTAATCTAACTAAAACTTGTGGGAACATAAGGGTAAAATGTGTTGTAAGTCTGCTAAGTGTCTAAATTTTGTCAGTTGGCTTTGTGACTCAAAGTTTTGCATTTATTTCGTGCTGTTTTTAAACTGTTTCGGTGATTTATCGATTTCTTGCTCTCAATCTATCACTAACCTATCTTAGTGAAACAGGATGGCCGGAGAACGCGTGGCGATCAGTGTACTGGTCATGATGAGGAGCTACCCTCCTCCGACCATGGTCGAGGTTCTCGCAGATCGAGCGAAACCGCATGGACCAGACGCGTATTTTGGAGGTTATTGCTAGGAATACCTCCACTCCTGCCGGTGCCTCCGGATCTGGAGGTGGCGGGCATCAGACTCGCGGGGGACTTGCAGAGTTCCTCCGTACGCAGCCGCCGACCTTCTCCCGCTCTGAGGACCCTCTCGATGCGGATGATTGGCTGCGCATGGTTGAGCGGAAGCTCAACATAGCTCAGTGTCAGGACCAGGAGAAGGCACTCTTCGCATCCCACCATCTTGAGGGCGCAGCACTTTATGGTGGGAGAACTACCTCGCCATGCAGCCCGCGGGCCATGTGGTCTCGTGGGAGGAGTTCAGGTCAGCTTTTCGTCGGGCCCACATCCCTGATGGCCTGATGAAGCTGAAGAAGAAAGAATTCCTCGCGCTCAAGCAAGGGTGCAAATCTGTGACGGAGTACCTGTACGAGTTTAATCACTTGGCTCGTTATGCTCCGGGGGAGGTGGCCTCAGATGAGGCTAAGCAGGAGAAGTTTATGGATGGCTTGTCCAGGAGCCGCAGACAGTCGTCTATTGTGGACTTCCCGACTTTCGTGCCTTGGTTGATAAGGCCATTGTTGCCGAGCACAAGGCAAAGGCGCTGGTGAGTCCCGCAGCGCAAATGGGAGGCCCATCGACCGCTCAGCCGCCTCACTCCTCGGTCGGGCGGCACTGGGCCCGTTCTTTTGCTCCACCAAAGACCGAGGCCATTTGCACCAGCTCCTCGCCCACCGCAGCGTGTTTGAGCCACCACGCACTGTGATCCAGAAGCAGAGTGGCCTCCGCAATCCGCGCCGAGGTTACTTATTTCACGCCACAACAAGGGCCACTACGCCAACGCTTGCCCTCGAATGTTGCAACCGCCCGCCCTAATGGAGGCGCGCAGTGGGAGTGGTCACCCACCGACCGTAAGATCATCCGAAGGCCCGAGTGCGAGCGTGGTCGAGTCAACCATCTTTCACCGAGGAGGCTCGAGGCGCGGATGTCGTGATGGGTACACTTCTTGTTAATTATCTTCCGCCGCAGATATTTGATTCAGGAGCATCGCATTCTTTTATTTCAAGATCATTTGCTGCTGCTAGTGGTCTTCACTGTGTTCCTTTGGGAGTTCCTTTGCTCATTCGATCTCCGGGGTCGGAAATGAGAGCTGTTTTAGAATGTCGGGATGTTCCTATCGAAGTCAAAGGAGTGGGATTCTTGGCAAATCTCATCCTGCTCAACTCAGCAAGTCTGGATGTAATCCTTGGCATGGATTGGTTGTCCCAACACTTGGGACAGATCGATTGTGCCAAGAAGATGGTTTTCCTCACCAACCTTTCCGTGAACAGTTGGCTTTTCCCCATGTTGCAAGGGTCACACCTTTGTGCACTTATAGCAAAGCCAGCTTTGAAGATTCAGGAGGTTCCCACTGTTTGTTATTTTGAGGATATTTTTCCTGATGATTTACCTGGGATGCCTCCGGTGTGAGACCTTGAGTTTGTCATTGAGTTGCTGCCCGGTACTGCCCCTATCTCGAAGGCGTCGTATCGGATGCCTCCCAATGAGCTTGAAGAATTGAAGAAGCAGCTTGGTGAGCTCCAAGCAAAAGGTTTCATCCATCCCAGTTCATCTCCTTGGGGTTGTCCGGTGATCTTTGTGAAAAAGAAGGACAAGACTTTGCGCATGTGTGTTGATTACCGTCCGCTCAATGAGGTGACGGTGAAGAACAAATATCCTTTGCCTCGTATCGATGATCTTTTCGACCAGTTGTCTGGAACTCAGGTGTTCTCCAAGATTGATCTGAGATTGGGATATCATCAAGTCCGGATCAGGGCTGAGGATATTCCGAAGACGGCTTTCACTACTCGTTATGGTCTTTACGAGTATACCGTCATGTCTTTCGGCTTAACCAATGCTCCAGCTTATTTCATAAACCTCATGAACTCGGTATTCATAGAATATTTGGATAAGTTCGTGGTGGTTTTCATTGATGATATTCTTATCTATTCCAAGACTGAAGAAGAGCACGCTGAGCATCTGAAGATTGTTTTGGGCAAATTGCGGGAGCATCAGCTATATGCGAAGTTCAGCAAATGCGAGTTCTAGTTGAAGGAGGTGGCATTCTTGGGCCATGTTCTTTCAGCAGGAGGCGTAGCTGTGGATCCCTGCAAAGTCAGCGATGTTCTATCTTGGGGTCGGCCCAAGTCAGTCACGGATGTGCGGAGTTTTCTCGGTTTAGCGGGCTACTACCGCCGCTTTATCGAGAACTTCTCCAAGATCGCAAAGCCAATGACTGAATTGCTCAAGAAGGACAAGAAGTTTGTGTGGTCCTCTGCTTGTGATGAGAGCTTTCAGGAGCTCAAACAGCGATTGACTTCAGCTCCAGTCCTTACTCTTCTCGATGTCCACAAGAGCTTCGATATCTATTGCGATGCCTCTCGTCAGGGACTCGGGTGTGTTCTTATGCAAGAAGGCAAGGCAGTTGCTTATGCATCCAGGCAGTTGAGGCCTCACGAGCTCAATTATCCCACCCATGATTTAGAGCTTGCTGCGGTTGTTCATGCACTCAAGATTTGACGGCATTATCGATCGCAGAATCACGTGAGGTGTATTCCGATCACAAGAGCTTGAAATACTTGTTCACCCAGCCAGATCTGAACCTCAGGCAGAGGAGATGGTTGGAATTGATCAAAGATTATGACATGGGTATTCAGTATCATCCTGACAAGGCCAATGTGGTTGCTGATGCACTTAGCCGAAAGGTGTATTGCAATACTTTGATGATCCAAGAGCAAAGAATCGCACTTCTTGCGTAATTTCAGCGTCTCAACTTGGGTTTGGTTGAGCACGGTTCCTTGCCGCCTCGGTTGTGCAACCGACCTTGGTAGATCAAATCAAGGCAAAGACAAACAATCGATGATGGTGTGGGTAAAATCAAGCAGAACATCAAGAATGGATCAGCCAAGTGTTTCATAGAAGATGAGCATGGTGTTGTGTGGTTTGGACAGCGGCTTGTTGTCCCTAAGGTTCCCGAGTTGCGGGAGTTGATTCTCCAGGAGGCCCATGATTCCCCCTTGTCTATTCATCCCGGGGCTACCAAGATGTGAGGACCCCAATTTATTTGGCTTGTAATGCTTAACCAACCACCTGGTCCTAGCATCACAAATCAAATAAATTGATCCTCGAGATATGTATACTTCCCAGAAAGCAGTATACACACCCCGTTACAAAATTAGACATCAACTCCATTCCAAACATAGAGTCCAAACACCACACTACCAAACGGAAGATAAACAAATAGTAGAGTTATTACAGACAAAGGCCGATAGGCCAAGATACACAAATAAACAAGCACGACAGCGGAAGCAAAAGTGCCATAAGATGGCTATAAACAAAGCCAATCAGCGTGCCTCCAACCCACAAGGCATCTGACCGGACCGCCAAGTCTAGTCGTCCACGAAACGGCAACACAGCTCACAGAAGTGAGGCCCTTGGGGCTCACCTTCTTCCTCTGCAACAAAAACATTAAGCAAAGCACCTGAGTACAAAGATTGTCTTTGTACCCGCAAGACTGACGTGTGAACTAACAGACCTATTCATATGCTACATGCAGGCTTGTTTAGTGGAGGCCATATGTTTCATTTGCATAAAGCCAATTTTCATTTGCAATAATATAATACGGTTTGAAGCGTGTTTGCAATTCATTTTTACCGTTGAAATAATCACAAATAAAGATAGGTACAAGTAACCACCGAAGTGACTATCCCAATAGTCACCACAACATAGCACTAATCCCCGCATTCGCACTCACCCATCAAGTTTTAATTTAAATGTTGTAGTCTAGTTCTTGGGGCGATCCGAGCGTGTCCATAACCTAGACGAGGCTATTCGAATAGTTTTAACCTCGCAGGGTGTACCAATGTACCCACACTTGCATCGCCTTTAAGCCAAAACACACTCCGGAAGGTATGTCGCACGGCTAAGTTCTACGAGACTTTTTCCAATATTGTGTATTAACTACGAGCCGCTCGTATGGATAGAAATCCATACGCTACATGGTAAAGCCGAAAGACAACTACCCACTCAGATAAAGCTTTTCTGACAACTACCATGCTCCCACCTCCGTCCCTCTGCGACCTCCTGCGACCGGAGCCAATACACGCCAAAGTACTAGGTCAAGAGAGGTCCCATATACTCTAGTGTGGTTAGCACGCAAAATGCTCAAGACGGTGGCGCAAGTAACTCGGTCCTTAATCGACTCTGCACCTTTCATCACACCCAACAGATCACACCAGTCTTACCATTGTGCCCAAGTCTAAATCATTTTTGTTTTTATTTTTAATTTTGCAATTAAACATAGCAGAGATGCTAAAACATAAAGTTATAGTAAATTGTGTGTGATCAAGGTTACCGACTAAAGTCGATAACCGCCCTTGATTCACCGATAGCTAGCATGTCTAAGCAAGTTGACCCGATCTACTAAGTGACAAGAGATCATCCAATGACCTCTAATCACAAAGAAATAACCTAGGCTCGGTAGTAGAGATCAATATTTTGACTACAGGATATGCACTACTGATTTAACTAATCAATTTAACACAAATTAAGCAATGCATACATACATTGAAACAAAATATTAGACTTTAAAATACTTTGGGATTATCATGATCAAATCGCTTGTTCGGTCTTTGTTGCTCAATTTGTTGCGGAGGGTCGTTCTCGTGGTTACCGCAAATGTCGAATCCTAACGATTGGACAAAACAGCGAATAAGAACGAATAACACCGACAAAGCTCAAACATCAAACACAAACACCAATTTATACACAGAGGCTAGACCATCACAAAAAAGGAGTAACAAATAACTGCTACAGAGATGCTTCAAAAAGACATGCTTTCAAGTGATAGATCTATCCACTCACTTATTTATTAGGCTAACCACAAAATCAATCTTCTTATATGATTTAAACTTTGGACAGACTTTGATGGTGATTGTGTGCACATCTATTATTTAATCATCAAGTTAACACATCAAAAACAACTATTATTAGTTGAGTTCACAGAACCTACAGGAAGCTATTAACAACAATAACTAGTCAAGTATCCAACTATGAGATGCTAAACAAAATTCTAATTGAATTTAGGCTAGAATAAAATTCAGCTACTAACACACCTACGTATCACATCATCATAAGAAAGGTTATCACAATTCAAATGCTACTACACCAAATCTTAATGTACTGATAAAGCAAAAGTACAGAGACAATAACATGATCAGCTAACTATCCCTAATGATCAAACATGACAACAAGAGCTTTGAAACTTAAAGATACTAACTAAATGATTTCATGCTAACCTCTACAACAAAAGGGAGTCATCCAACACTAAACAAGGATCCAAAGCATGAGTATGAAACTAAAATCTAGTCACTGACAACAGAAACGACAACAGGAAATAATTACAGAGAACAACACTAAAAACTTTCAAACTCCCAAAACAAAAATGATCATGCATGAGAGTGAACTAAAGAACATTCCTAATCATGATTAGAAACTAAAGAACTGGTTTTGAAGGAGTGGGCCCCACTGACAGAGAAACAGAGAAGAACACACCAAGAAACAGAGGCTCGGGCCGCTCTCGACTGAACTTGCCGCCGGCGAGGAAGTGGCGGCGCGGGCTGTGCGACGGCCAAAATGGGTCGCCCAGAGGTTACTGAAGCTAAGGGTGGTCGCGGGTTGGTCGGAGAAGACGGCGGTGCGCGGCGACGAGCACGGCGGCGGGCAGTGGGGTGACAAGGTGCATCGCACGAGAGGAAGACAACGAAATTTAGCGCGCGATGAGCATCGGGCGAGGCTCCGTGAACTCACCGGTGAGCTTGGCGACGACGGAGAGGCACCGGAGTGGCTCGGCGACGAGAGCTCGCGGCGGCGCAAGGCGGTCAACGGTGACAGGAGCCTCGGGTGAACGAGAGGACGTGTGAGAGAGTGGAAAAGAAAGGTGGAGTCCATGTGATGCTCACCGAGCAAGGAATCGAGTTGGAGCTCACCGGAGAAGATACGGTGGCGAAGAGGCGGTTTCGGCCGACTTGGAGAAGAAAGCCCACGCAGCTTCACGCACGATGAAATCCAAAATTCCTTGAGGGGTTTACTTCAGGAGTTGGAACACACGTGACGCTGATCGGCGATGACCGAGCTCACCGGAGTGGCTGAACGCTCGAGGCGTCGCGGCGACGCCACGGCTCCGGAGCTCGGTGGAGAAGAAAGGCAATGGAGACGAAACGAGGTAGGGAAACCTCGTTGGCTTTTGTAGGAGTAGGCGAGGCAGCGAGGTGAGGCGGTGGGCGGTGAAAAGACCGGTGAGGCGGTGGCGGCGTGCATGCAAAGCGCGGCGGCGGCGAGAGCGCTGCGGCGAAGCGGTGGCGCTGAGTCGAAGTGGCGTGGCGGGATGACCGGCAGGATGGCCCACAAGTCACCGAAGAAACGGCGCGCGAGCCGTAGTTGCGGTGCAAACGGTGGTTCGACTCGACCATTTGGCGCCGACCGCTCGATCCGAGATGGACGGTCGAGATTGATGTATGCATTCGACAGTCGGTTGCATACGCAAGACGCGGATCGCTCGATTTGCATCGACGGTCACTATCGATTGGACTCGGCGGTGCGATTAGTTGACGCGACCGAGTCCATTAGTGCGTCGGACTCGAGCCCAAGTGTGGTTCGGGCCCGACAAACAAGATTTTCTAATTCGATTTAAAAGACAGAGAAGTTTTGGGAAATTTTTAGAGATAGCTCCAGGGCTCCAAAAATTTTGAAATTTTTATGGAAGCTACTTGAGACAGATATCAACCTTGCATAAATTTTCCAGAACTTTTTAAGTACTGAAAAGTTCTGCAGAAAATTCACAAGCATGCTGACCAAGGGTTTGACCAGATTTTCAACTAGTTTGACTTGGCCATTTGAAATAGCAAATAAAATCTTAAAATTGTGAAATAATTCAGGGAGGTAGATAGGATGATCAAGATGCTAAGAAAAATATTCCTAGGGGATGATCACAAGTTTGAAGGCTAAGAAATTGCTGAGGAAAAATGTAGAAACTTTCAAATGACTTGAAGAGACAACAAAAGTTTTTATTTCTCCTCAAAATTTTACATTTGAAATACAAACCCTAAGTTAGGGCTGTTACACAAGATGTACCAAGATCTGCGTCAGAGATTCTGGTGGACTCGCATGAAGCGCGAGATTGTCAGGTTCGTTGCCAGATGCGACGTATGTTGTCGTGTCAAGGCCGAGCATCAGCGTCCAGCGGGTCTTCTTCAGCCCTTACCTATACCAGAGTGGAAATGGGATTCTGTGGGCATGGATTTCGTCACTGGGCTGCCCCGTACTTCTTCGGGGAAGGATGCTATCTGGATGGTTATTGACCGGTTGACAAAGGTAGCACACTTTTTGCCAGTCCGTACCACCCTCAGTGTTAGTAAATTGGCGGATCTCTATATCTCCCGCATTGTGAGCTTGCATGGTGTGCCACGAACGATTGTGTCGATCGTGGCTCTCTTTTCACTTCGCTTTGGCACGATTTATGTGAGGCTATGGGGACCCGTCTTTCTTTCAGCTCAGCCTATCATCCTCAGACAGATGGTCAGACGGAGCACGTCAATCAGGTGCTTGAAGATATGCTCCGTGCTTGTGTTCTCTCCTATGGGAAGAATTGGGAGAAGTGCCTACCGCTTGCCGAGTTCTCCTACAACAACGACTTCAGCCTAGTCTCGGATGGCACCGTTTGAGGCTTTGTATGGGAGACGATGCAGAACCCCATTGAACTGGTCCGAAACCGGGGAGAGACAGTTCTTTGGCCCAGATTCAATTAATGAGGTTGAAAGTCAAGTGCAGTTGATTCGTGAGCACTTACGCGAGCTCACCGAGCAAAAGAGCTATGCGGTCGACGCCGCCGTGAGTTGAGTTTCCACCAATGACTTTGTGTATCTCAAAGTCTCACCTTTGAAGGGACATCGTCGCTTTGTCAAGGGCAACCGCTCGATATGTCGGGCCGATCGCATCATCGATAGAGTGGGAGCCGTGGCATACAAGCTAGAATTGCCAGCTACACTCGAGGGAGTGCATGATGTTTTCCATGTATCGCAATTGAAGAAGTGCCTCCGTGTTCCAGTTGAGGAAACACCATTGGAAAATATCGATGTGCAGGAAGATCTGTCTTATCGTGAGCGCCCCGTTCGTATCCTCGAGGAGGCTGAACGCAGAACGAGGAACCGTGTGATCAAGTTCCTTAAAGTTCAGTGGTCGAACCACTCCGAGGATGAAGCCACTTGGGAGCGGGAAGATCGTCTCCGCTGCACTACCCGCCCTTCTCTCTCAGTTGATCGTAATCTCGGCGAGATTCTGTAAGGGGAGATTTGTAACAACCCTAAGTTAGGTTTGTATTTCAAATGTAAAATTGTGAGGAGAAATAAAAACTTTTGATGTCTCTTGAAGTCATTTGGAAGTTTTCCAAATTTTCTGTAAACAATTTCCAATTCTAAGATTTAATTCTTGTGAATGGAAATTGTTGTCAACAAATTCTTAGCCTTAAAACTTGTGATCATCCTCTGAAAATATTTTTCCTGTCATCTTGACCATCTCAGCTACCTCCCTGAATATTTTATCAATTTTTAGATTTTGTTCGCTATTTCAAATGGCCAAGTCAAACCAGTTGGAAATCTGGTCAAACCTCTGGACAGCAGCTTGTGAATTTTATTGGGAGCAATCTAGTGCATGAAAATTCCTGGAAAAATTGCACAAGGTTGTCCTCTGTCCCAGGAAGCTCCCATAAAAATTTTGGAATTTTTGGAGCTCAGGAGCTACCTCTAAAAATTCCCCAAACCTTCTTTGCCTTTTTAATTCAAATCTGGAATCACTGTTCCTCGGGCTCGGACCTAACCTCTGGCTCGAGTCCGACCGCGTCGCTTGGTTCGATCGCACCGCCTAGCTGCACCGCGCGAGCCCGATGGCTATCAGCCGTCCGATGTGGATCGCACGGTCCACACTGCTCATCTCGTCGACCTGTCCGAATGCATACACAGATCTCGACCGTCCATTCTTGATCGAACGGTCGACATCTTCTTGATCGAGTCAGACCAAAGCGTTGAACCACACTAGGTCCGACTCGCCGCGCCGCCGCCGCCGCCGACGCAGTGGGCCACCCTTGTCGATGACGCCTCGTCTTCTCCGCGTCTCACCGAGCTCGCCGCGCATCGCATGCGCGCCACGCACTCGCCGCCGCCACCTTTATGCCCTCGTGTCCGCCGGGAGGCATCGCCGTGACCCCATAAAACCCCGAGCTCATCCACTTTTTCTCCCTTGCTTCCTCGTGCTTTCTCCGCTGCTTTTTGTCTCGCCGGAGTTGAAGCCGGAAGCGCGCGCCGTGTTAGTGCCTCTCTCGAGCCCGCGACCGCACCATCGTGATCCACTCTCTCGCCGCATCCATTTTTCCCATCTCGAACCCTCGCCGCCGAGTTGTATCGCGGAGCGAAGTTCGCCTTCTCCGCCTCCGGTGATCTCGGCTCGCGAGCTTTTGGCACTCTGGTGAGTTTCTAGCTTCGACACTTGGTCCCTTAGGATCGCATCGCCTCACCGAAGTCCAAGTGTCCTCACTTTGCTCTTTCGTGCATCACCGGGTTGTCGCGACCGTTTCTTCCTCGCGCGTGTGATTCGTCGCCGCAGCAATTCCGCCACCTCGGGCCTCCGCTGCCGACTCGGCGTGGGCTTATCCTTCCCGAGTCAAGCGCGGCCGTGTGCGCTCAAGTCTTCGTCGCCGTAGCGCCCACCCGGAAGCCCTTTCTTCTTCTCGAGGTCTTTGCGAACTCGAAGGTATAACTCACCGCTTGAGGCCCTCTTTGGTTCGCTAGATCTGCCGCGCGCCGCCGCCGCCGTCGCGCGCGTGCGGTGAGCCACCGGTGTCGCTTAGCTTAAGCTCTAATCCTCGTTTAGTGAGTCTTTGTCTTGTGGGCCTCCGAGTTAATCGCGTTTAGAAACTTTAATCCAATCGTTATTTATCCTCTGAATCTGGTCATGTGGGTCCATGTTGTCGCTATTATTTGTGTAAACTTGGATAATACGTGTTCTCTTTGTAAGCGTATTTCGCACTTGTAAGTTAGAGTACGTCAATAAGCCAAGACGATTCTTAGAATACGCCGACGTCGCCGCTGGCGCGGCCGGGTCAAGTTTGACCGTCGCGTTTCTCGCTGGGCCCGCATGTTCGTGGTCGTGGCTAGCTGCGCACGCAGAGAAAAAGTATTAAATGCTTAAGTATTTCGAAATGTGTTTTCATTGTAATCGTTAATTCATTTAAACTTAGGAAATTCATAACTAATTCAATTTTTCTTCAAATCGCATGAAACCAGTTCTGTTAATTTTCATTTTAATTGTGCTAGTTACTAAAATTAGATTCAACCATGTCTCTGTTAGCATAAATCTGGTTATTGATTAAATGGTGTATTATGTATACTCCAAATTAGAAAATTCATATCTATCTCAATTTTTGTCCAAATCCAGTAAATCCAATTTTGTAAATTTTCATTTCTAGTGTTCTAATTATCAGGATAGGTTTTAGATATGTTTATGTTCTTAATTTTTGTTAAAGAATTAATTAATGCTTTATGTGTATTGTTAGCTTAGAAAATTCCTAGAAAATTCATAACAAATTAAAATGAGTTGTTCTCTGTTTCTAAAATTTGTGTTAGATCATGCTTAGGCTGTGTGTAAATTTTGGTATGTTTTGTTGTTGTTGAATGTTTGAGTTTTGTCGGTGTTATTTGTTCTTATTCGCTATGCGTTTGCTCGATCGTTAGATTGCTACTGTTCGGTCCTATCGAGAGTGATCCTCTCACAAAGTTGAGCCTATTGAGCAAAGAAACACATGGCAAGCGGTTTGATCATGTTAATCCCAGTATTTTAAAGTCTAATATTTTGTTTCAATTTGTATGTATGCATTGCTTAATTTGTGTTAAATTGATTAGTTAAATTCGAAATGCATATCCCGTAGGTGAAATTTTGATCTTTACTACCTGAGCCTAGGTTATTTGTTGTGATTATAGTTCGTTGGATGAATTCTTATCACTTAGTAGATTACGAGTTCAGTTGCTTAGCCATGCTTAGCTTCCGGTAGATTTGGGCGATCATCGACTTAGTCGATGATCTTGATCACATAAATTTATTATTGTTATTATGTTTCGGCTTATGTTATGTTAATTACAAAACTAAAACTGAAAACAAAAATGATTTAGACGCGGGCACAATGGTAAGATGGTGTGATTTTTGGGTGTGACTGGAATGGTGCCCGGGTCAATTAAGGACCGAACATCTTGTGAGTACCTGTTATCCAGGCATTTCGGCGTGCCAACCACACTAGAGTATATGGGACCTCTCTTGACCTAGTACTTTGGCGTGTATTGGCTCCGGATCGCAGGAGGTCGCAGGAGGGATGGTGTTGGGAGCATGGTAGTTGTCCGAAAAGCTTTACCCCGCAAAGGTAGTTGTCTTTTCGGCTTTACCATGTAAGCGTATGGATTTCTATCCATACGAGCGGCTCGTAGTTAATACACAATATTGGAAAAAGTCTCGTAGGACTTAGTCGTACAAAGACACCTTCTAAGTGTGTTTTGGCTTAAAGGCGATGCCAAGTGTGGGTGCAGTGGTACACCTACTGAGGTTAAAACTATTCGAATAGCCTCGCCCTAGGTGATGGACACGCTTGGGTAAGCTTTTCAAGAGTTAGACTACAACCTTTTAAATTAAAACTTGTAGGTGGTACGAACTGGGATTCGACTATGTTGTGATGACTATTGGGATAGTCACTTCTAGGTGGTTACTTGTATCTATCTTTATTCGCAGATTATTTCAACAAGAAAATGAATTGCAAACTTGCCTTTAAACTGTATTACATTATTGCAAATAAAGTTGGCTTTATGCAAATGAAACATATGGCCTCCACCAGATAAGCCTGCATGTAGCATATGAACAGGTCTACTAGTTCACACGTCATCTTGCAGTACAAAGACAATCTTTGTACTCGGCTGCTTTGCTTAATGTTTTGTTTGCAGAGGAAGAAGGTGAGCCCCAAGGGCCTCACTTCTGTGAGTTCTGCTGTCGTTTCGTGTACGACGACTAGGCTTGGCGGTCCGGTCAGATGCCTTGTGGGTTGAAGGCATGCTGATTGGCTTTGTTCATAGCCATCTTATGGCACTTTTGCTTCCGCTGTCGTTCTTCTGGTATTTATGTATCTTTTGGCCGGTCGGCCATTGTCTGTAATAACTCTACCGTTGTTACTTTCTGCTTGTAGTGTGATGTTTGGACTCTATGTTTAGAATGGAGTTGATGCATAATTTTGTGGTGAGGTATGTATACTGCTTTCTGGGAAGTATACATATCTCGAGGCTCGGTTTATTTGATTTGTGATGCTAGGGCCAGGTGGTTGGCTAAGCATTACAAGCCAAATAAATTGGGGTCCTCACACTTTGTGAGGAGGAGCATCTCATATGAATTCATGAGCTCCAATGTCTCTTTCTTGGTTTGAATTGCAAATTTGAAACCTCACAATGATCAAATGTCAAATTGAACAGTTGTTCTTTCATATGGACCTTGAGTGAAATTTTAATGCCATCTCTGGATTTGAAGCTTTCATGCACTCTATTGCCTCTACTAGTTTTCTTACGCGTAAAGTCAAGCGTAAGATGATCACGCATCGTTACCACCGACGCGCGCAGCAAAATAAAAAGTTAGAGTAGCTCGATCCAACGAAGGGCGGTGGATGCAATGGTCGTAGTCGATCGTCCAGCGTCCTCATCGCCGATCGTCTCCTCCAGCAACCAATCACATTCCTTACGAAGTCATGTATCGTCCTTGTAACACCCTGGCTATTCGGAAGCCAAGATGTCACCTAAAACATCTAACATACATCCATAATGCGGAAGAACTTGAAACAAGTATATCAACTAAAGACGACATTAAGATAAGCAGGACATGGTGAAGGTATCCTTCCTTCACCTTCTAAGTTATTTAATACCAACATCAATAAAGAAGGTTCACACGCAGTAATAAATCAACATCCAGGTGGAGAAGGTATCCTTCCTTCTCCAATTATAATTTAATTATTACAGTTCATCGTTAACGAATGAAATAAGGAACTAAAATTTAGACTTGAACATGAATTTGATGTTGTGAACAAGTAGTGCGTGTCTACTCCCTCCCAAGAGCCAACATCAGGGGTTACCTAAAATAAACAAACAACGCAAGAGTGAGTCCATGACTCAGCAAGTACAGCTATCAATAAGATAATCATTCAATATGAATAAGACAATCTCATCATCGTTCGATCACATCACAATCGACACAAATGAAAACATGATATGAATGCTCAAAATCAAAGGAATGGACTGCACACATGCATATACGCAGTATAGCCGGTGAAACACCCGCCTGAAACACTCAAGCCCGCATCTTAACAAAAATGCGGGATCCACTTCCGTATGAAGAACGTTTCATACGGTGTCCAACATTGCCCATCTTGGAGTTAATGGGTCTTACATGCCCATTCGGAATTAATGGGTCTTTCAAATCCACTCCGTGGACGGACATGACAATGTCCAACACCGCCACATTGGAATGGTGGGACTTGCAATCCACTTTCGTGGATGAAACATGCATAATGAATGCATAGAATGAAATACGAATATTGAAAGACATGATAACAAAACATGGATTCAACACATATGAAACAACATAGACAATCCATCTTCTCTCGTATCATACCAAATCACAAAGATGACCATATAAACATTCATCAATCACAATCATTAAGGGTGGCAATGTACTTGCCTTCCACGATGCGACGCGTTAGTCGGCAAAGGTGATACTCCTAAACCCGAGGCTTCACCTCCTAAACAAGTAAAATAATTTCAATAAGGACATAATATACCCAACACTACTAATCGATGCTAAACATCGCTTCCCGATGACTCTAGTCATTAATACAAAACTTAAAATGAAATCAACAATTTCGACATAACTTAATTCTGGACAGCAGCACGGTAATTGACATATCTATTGGTCTGGAACTCGGAATGAGGTGAGACCAATTTCCATGGATTCTTAACTGACATATCTACAATACTCTGGTTGGGCAAAAGTTCAGATTTTGCCTCTAATAAAATTTGGCCCACGGCTCAAATCTGTTGACTGAATTAAAAGACAGAAATATCGGCTAAATTAAAATATCCATAACTTTTGTTGTACAACTCCAAATTGGACGTTCTTTAACAATCTGAAAAGGTTATGAAATTATCTACAATAACCTAGTTGGCACGACATTCATATATTGTCTTTAACAAAAAGTGGCACACGGGTCAAAATTAAAGATAGAATCGACATACAATCTGGACAGACTGACATACAATCTGGACAGTCACAAAGAAAAGTGCATAACTTTTGATCTATAACTCCAAATGAAGTGTTCTTTATCAATCCTGAAAGCTAGTGATATCACCTTCAAAATTTGTTATGGGCAAGACCTCTGAATCACCCTCTAACTAGGCCATAAATCAACCTATACAGAGACTGCTAATTCTCGTCAGGATTCTGGACAGCAGATAGTAAATCTATCATAACTTTTGACTCGAAAGTCGGAATTCAGTGTTCTTGGCGGCCACCGAAAGCTAAGATCAATGTCTACAAAACTCTAGGAGATGGACAATCCAAATTCGGCCTCTAAGATCACGAAACAGGCCACGCAACATTCAGGACAGAACTGAAATTCTAACGGCAGCAATTCAATCCAATCAAACTAATCGAATTCGCATCTGAAACAACCTAAACAGCGAGGGAAATCGATCATTACCCTTGTAGAACCATCGGAGATCGCTGATCAAATCCCACGAAGAAATTCTCCTTCGATCCTCTCTTCCTTCCTCTTCTTCTTCTTCCCACGGTCGGCCACAAGCAGCAGGAAAGATGGCGCCGGGGAGAGGAGGAGCAGCAAGCGGCGAGGCATCGAGCACGCCGCCATCAGTAGCACGGGGCTACTGTAGCACGGCGGCTACTGTAGCAAATGGGGCTAGGGTTTGGTCCCCTCCTCCTTGCCTTCTAATGGGCTGCCGCCCACTCATGGGCCTTGGGCCACTATGGTCGGCTCCTCTTCTCGAATATGGGTTGTGGCCCATACTTCTCCTAAAATTCTGAATTTTTAACTTATTTCCTCTCTAATCTTACAGCATTCGATATCGAATAATCGGGTATTACAGTCCTCGAGTGCAATAGGGTTCTACACATCTAGGAAAGGAACACAAATGACGCGGTGTGCTAGCACCAACTCGCATGTAGGGTTCTCTCAATAAGATGGTGGCTAGGGTTTTGTGGAGCAACTCACATGTATCATCTATCTCTCAATAGCCTCAAACATCCTCTTATATAGAGCCCATGACAGATCCTATCTGAACATATTTGTTCTAACCCATTAAGTGTGTGACCCTGTAGGTTCATGCGTAATTAGTTGTGACTCGAAAACCCTTTCTGATCACAAGTCATTAGTGGTTCCTAGTAGGACATAACGATTCTCAAATACACACAAATTATATCGGATGAATCTTAATGCAATATTATCTACGACCAAATCCTTATCACTTATGACCAGCTCGTATCTCCATACGACTAGTTCGTGTATGATCGAACTGAATGACCTTCTCGTGCATTCTCCATTTGCCTCACAATGTCTAGTTGAACTCCAGGTGAGATATTATGTCATCCATGGATTGTTCAATACTTCCTCGATCGAGTGACGGATAACTTCATGTGGTAGACTCCTCGACCACTAGTGGCATGGCCATGCACTTTCTTTATCTGACCACATCGAGGGACCTAAAGATATCTCTCCTGTTATATTAGGAGGTGCAAATCCTATATCCGGTCAGTCACATTCCTCCGCATATTTCATAGCATACTTGAAAGCTACCTTTATAGCTACCCAGTTACGGAGTAACATTTGGCAACTCCTAAGTGTGCTATTACGTATGTAGGAAACTATGCTGATCTCAGGTCTAAGGATTATACATCATCATTGCTTGAGACCAACTGATGACATATAAAATCATAACAATCTCAATAGTATCTCAAGGTGGGTCTATCCAATACTATGTTCTCTAACATGTGTTCACAATATTGATTCGATATCCCTAAATCCATTACCGGTGAAACATGGTCATCAATCAATACATGTACTGGTCAATAACATCACTAGTGTTCTGACCAATAACATCTGATCAGGGATACATTTAGAACAACATCATATAAGTTAAAGAGCTTCACCAACAAATCACATAATCGTTGATCTATATAATTGACGATTCATTTAAGGAACAGAATAACATTTATTCAATAACTCACAAATATAGACGTGATACAATCATCTCTATGATTGGCTCTAGGGCATATCACCAACAGCCCTGTGGGCGGTCTGACTGGCCTATGGCTGGCGGCCTGATCGGCCCTGGAGTGGTGGTCAAACTGGCCAAGGAACAACGGTGTATTTTTTTTCAAATTTTGTAAACCAACAGGCCAAAAGTGGCGGTTAGACCAGCCGAAGGTTGAAAAGTAGAATTTTAGGGATTGCTTTAAAACACTTGTGTAGTAGTGTTAGAAGGTGAGTTTGAACCAGGTTTCATGGGAGATCGGATTTCAAGGCAAAACTAGATAGAGATTGAAATTTTCAGAGAAGGTGCAGCTAGGACTTGGGAAAATTTCGCAGAGCAGTCTAACCGGCCAATTGCTAACCGTTAGAACGGCCAGAGGGGATTCAATCGCCGGGAAGGCGATGAACTTTGTGGAATTGGCCAAAGTCAAGGGTGTCAGTGCATAGGTGTTGCATTATGCATGTTTTGACTGATGTGGGTCAAGTTGCGAGGAACTTGTGTCCGGAATCGATTTCTTGTTCTATTGTTGTGTAGGTGGTTTGGAGTCATCTACGATCAATGGTGAGGATGATCGGGACTAGGCTAGGAGAGGTGAGGTTCAGAATGATCGAGGATACCAGGTGAAGTGGTTAGACGCAAGTGTGGCGCAAGATGGAGAAGAACGACCGAATGAAAAGTTTGGTGCAGCGGGTTGCATCAAGTGGCTTGGGGGTCAGTGTAAATACCATGGTGGTTTTGGTGGAGAGGCGATGGGAGTGACTTGCCAACATGAAGAGATCCATTGATGAACCTACGCATGGTAAAGCATGGGATTGGTTCACATTGATTGAACTTGGGCTTTGGAGAAGGATAGAGAGGGGGTATTTTGGTATCTTCGCTAAAATACCGGGTTAGTGACCTTGGAGAAATTGTGGTGTGGGACGATGCAAAGGAGAGGTGGTTTAGGTCAAGAAAAGATGGAGTTCACGAAGAGACGGATTTAAGATATCCGATTTGTCATATGCTTTGAGAAACATGCGTGAGTGTAGACCCGTTTGTGTGTGGGCTTAACAGGCACCCGATAATATTTTCTCTCTAGACCTAGCCTCCACAATGAAAGGGAGGGGTGGAGGATTTGCACCCATTAACTCAAGCCTAGGAAATGCTAATTTGTTATTTGGGGGAGTAGAGTGATAAAGGGGGCTAGGATTTGAGAGAGATGGATTAATTGCATACTCAAGTATTGAGCTTTTGTCCTCTATAGTGGAGTGTCTATAAACCAATAATGCCTTGAATCAATCCAAGCAAGTTTGCCCCAGGATGAATTCTATCTAGGGGTGTCAATCAGATATGAATTATTTGTTTCATTCGATTACCGCATACGATAGGATACGAATTTGGTTTATATTTTTCCTCTGATTAACCATTTATCTCCTATTCGTATTCGCATAAAAATATGGATATGAATATGGTATGAACTTTTGCCATCTAAAATGTTATTTTATCCACACTATTCGTATTCGATAAAACAATATACATATTTTATTGCACAATGACTAATTAGTTAGTTGATTATTTTTTATTTTAATGTGAATTCATGTTTTTAGGTGAAATAGATAAACTATAATGATTAAGTATGTTATGTAGGAGGATAAAGTATCATAAATATCTTGCCATTATGTTAGTTATGAGGATATCCGAATCCGACCGAATTGAGTAGGTATTCAATTCGTATTCATATTTGTTACAATGTTCGATTCGTGATTCGACAATATTTGAATTGTATTTGTATTCATTTAGAAAATACGAATGCAGAAACCTCACTCTTTGATTCGTATTTGATCCGTTGACACACCTAGTTCTATCTTGTTCTCGCTCTCTCTTTGTCGCATTTGGTAGTTTTGTGTTTCTAGAATTTTGATTGGGTATTTTGTTGTGATCTAGCTTGGTGGGACTTGTGGAGTTGATCTCATGTCATCTTAACCATTTTCCACCCACGAGCAAGCTTTTAGACTAAGTTTTGGTGTTCTCCGGTATTTGTGCCTTCTTAACTTCATCCAAGAAATTTATGGAACCTTGATCATCCCAATCGTCAATTGGAATAGGTTTCTGGTCTTCTTGATGAGTATGTTTGAAATATCAGGGATTTTGGATCTCGGAATCAAAAGTTAGGTCGATTTGAGATCACTTCGGGTTGTTGTCCCTGCAATCGGCGGTCGACTGCCAACCAACGGTGGTCGACCGACCATGAGGTTTGTCCTTGGGGTTCTTTAGTTTCAACGCAAGACTTCGTTATGTTCTTGTACCTTTAATCTACATTGCTTTCATAGCTATTAGAGTGCAAAAGAAGTTAAATACAATTTCTTTTGTATCTATTGACGCATCTTGGGTTTGGCCAGCGGTGGTGGGATTGGGTTTCACTAGTGCTGTCTTTGGCTTCGACAACAATCTCCTTCAATGGAGCAGAGTGCGAACAAATCCAGCTCTCGACGGGGTTGAGATAGTGGATCTCCTTTCACCTTTACACTTTATACTACTGATGGAAGCCCTCAGTGCCATATTTGCCACTTTCATCAGCTAGCGAGGTCCTCGCGGCCATTACCAATGGGCGGCCGTGTACTTCCTTCTACGCTAATGATGCTGTCATCTTCTTCCACCCTTCGACGAGCGATGCCCAAGCAGTCAGCCGCTTGTTGCTGCTATTCGGCTCGATATCTGGCCTCAAAACTACTTCTACAAGAGCTCCATCACCCCTATTTGTTGCTCCGAAGAGCAATTAGTGGGGATTACACAACACCTACAGTGCGCTAAACAGCCCTTCCCAATCGCTTACTTGGGGCTGCCTCTGTCCACAAGGAAGCCAACAAAAGCGAAATTAAATCCTCTTATCGACATATACTCAAAGAAATTGGCAGGATGGAAGCCACAGCTCCTCTTGCTAGGCGGGAGACTTGTCCTTCTGAACTCAGTCCTCTTGGCACTGCCAGTCTATTTGCTAACCGTGATGTCACTGCCACAATGGGCTATCAAACTAATTCAGAGGAAATGCATAGGTTTCTTGTGGAAGGGCCAGGAGGATATCAGTGGAGGTCACTGTCTTGTGTCTTGTGCCTTGGAACCAAGTCTGCATGCCCACATCAAATGGCGGGTTGGGGGTGAAGGACCTCGATCTGTTGGGGATTGTGTTGCGACTACGATGGCCATGGCTCCGCAGGACACGCTCCAGCCGGCCATGGACTCAGCTACAAGCCATACCGGACAAAGAAGTAGTTCACATCTTCCGGGAAGTTACCAAGGTCTAGCTCGACGACAGAAATTTGGCAGACTTCTGGCAATCCAACTGGTTGCCTAAAGGTCCTATTTCCTCCTTCGTGTCAGCGCTCTACAGCCTTGTGCGGAAATCGGGCATTACGGTGGCGGCCGGCATGCGACAACAACGCTGGGTCAGGGATATCCAGGGTTCTCTATACCTAAGGGCCATGGCGGAATATCTGATGTTGTGGGACGCGCTCTCGCGTGTGTCCCTTGATGAGACCACTACGTACACCATCTTCTGGCCGACGACACTTCGGGTCAGTACTCAGCCTCTTCTGCGTACAACCTGTTGTTCTTCATGGACAAAACGAGGTCGGCCTGCAGTACTAAGATTTGGAAAGCACGAGCGCCGACGAGGTGCAAATTCTTTATGTGGCTGGTTATCAAGGGTTGATGTTTGACGACTGACAATCTACAAAAGCAAGGGTGGTCGCATCAGCCATGTTGCGCTATGTGTGCGACAGACTCAAAATCATGCGTTCATTCGTCTGTTCGCCCATTGCAGCTATTTTTCTTTTAGAAATGGAAGTACAACTTCCGCCTCGCACCAACTAAAGATGCACACAGTCATAATAGTCACATAAATTCACCTCGAAGAGAACTTGAATCTGATGGTAGAGGTGTACATTCACATCTTCCTACCAACTGAGCTAAGCTCAGTTCCTCCCCATTGCAGCTATACCCAGAGGGTCTGGTGATGGTCCCTTGTTCACCAGAGGGTCTGATCCCTTGTTCGCTAGTGGATAAATGTTCCGTTCGAAGTGCTTTGGTGATGTACTGCCCATAAGTGCTTTGCCAAAACCGTCGTAAGGCTTTTGATTCCCTTGCTATTCTCGTTCACTGGATAACCTGGAAGGAAAGGAATGCAAGGGTATTCCGATCCGAGTATAAGATGCCAGCAGAACTGCTGTGGGTGATCAAGGAGGAGCTGTGGTCTTGGCGGGCAGTTTCAAGGAGTCACTTGGAACCACAGAGCAATCTGGTGCTGTCAAAAGTTGTATAGAAGCTATATCGATGTACCCTTCTTGTTGGTTTAGGCTTATTGTGAGTTTAGATTACCTTCGTTGACAGCATTTCTGTCGACTTCTTTGTACCACTAGCTCTTTTACTCGTTTTCTTCTCTGCTCTTAATAGAGTTTCGACCGATCGTTTTTTGGCCGGTCCGGCTAAAAAAATATCACAAAATTTAAATGATCAAACCAAAGTTCCAAACATTTAATATGTACAACGCTCAAATTTTGTCGTGCAACTTCTTTATTCTTGTCAAGAGGTGTAGAACAGCTGGCAAATCTATGTGCGATGGTAGTACCTTTTTCCCCAAGAGCACCTAATTTAGTTAAGAAACTCCGACAGAAGAAATCCAGGATTATGTCATGGTCTATTCACGGGTGCAAGTACTTGACAAGCAATTTTCTTTCTTTTCTTTTGTCATCAACAATTAAAGAAAGAACAATAAAACACTAGTCAAAAGGCATGAAAAATATATACATACGCATAATGTTCTTCCTAGGACAAAAAAGAAGGTAATTGCACTGAGATACTAAAGCTCTTCAAGTTCACTAACTTGATCAGCCAACAACACCACTACAAGCTTATCTTACTCCTCTTGAGATCCTTGAATATTGTGGTCAACTCACCTTATCCAAAAGAAAGATTAAACAAGACGTAGCACAGCCTTAGTTAATTAGATTAATCAGGAGACTTGTGAAGGTCTAATGCCCTTATTTTTGTAAGTTGTTTAGGTGAGTCTGCTCCATGGTGTCAGATGAAATAACCTGCTTCTGCTTGTAGGCTACTGCCGGAGTTGTGATGCTTCACGCTTTGCTACTAACTCAAGTTTCTTTGGAGCTCGACGCAATGGCAAGTTGGCTATGCAATTTGGCTATGCAATCTTTTTTCCCCAACATGGATTGTTAATTGGACGTATCATTCATTGCCCCTTTCTGTCTAGCTTTTGCTCCTTTTTAGGGCCTGTTTTGCTTACTGATGCTACTTCTTTTAGAACAGCATCTGGTATATCTCTTCTTCAAGAACAACTAATACCACTGAGATAGTAGGACGTATTCCTGATCAGAGTTAACATCTACTTAAGGTATAGAATAGAACTAGACATCTAGTAGCATTTTGATCTTCAATTTTCTTCAGTACTTCTTGTTGTGTTAGCAAGATACAGACTAATATACTATACATCATGGACGCTGAAGCTGCAACAACTTCATACACCTAGTCAAAAGTGTACCTTTTTCCGTTGTAATGCCCGGACCTGCTTCTTTCTGACCAAGGAGGATTCAGACAAGATGGTATGCAGAACAAATGTGCATTCTTCCAATTAATAAGCCAGCCAGTGCTACTAGTTCAAGCAGTGCACATATGGAGCTATCCTTTAGAATACGGAAGGGGAAAATGAAGGACCAGGAGAACAGAACATGTGGCTCATCTCTAGCCAGCAACTAAAAACTTGCGGAATAGTTGGATTTTTTTTACGGATAAGAACTTGATTAGCTTTCTCTATGAAAAATTTTCTTTTAGGCAACTATTCTTCAAAACAGGTGTTTTATTTACAGTACACAATTCAAGGATCCAAGCTCTAACTAAAGTCAGCTAAATCAGAATATCAAACATAATTGGATTAAAATCGGCTTGCCTCGGTCATAACTGAGAAAAATGTACATTTTTTTCCATAATGTGAGCTTCTGTTATCATCAAACTACATTAGATGGACCTTATTTTTTCAAATTGAATAAGAACCAATCTAAAACCAACCACCCCAAAATGCAACGACCCTCTTTCTCTAACAAAAAGTGAGAACATAAACAAGAAAAGGTCAATAATTTAGTAATATGAAACACAAAGCTGCATGTTCCATACATAACTTACTTGATCCTCATTGCCCAGTGTTGTTTAACATTGGCTTCCAGAACAGGAGGCAAGGAACATTCATTATTTTAACAAATAAAAGGAGTTTACCCCACCGCAGCGGAACGATCACCTCACCCCTTCCTCTCCTATTCGCACACGCCAACATGCGGGTTCTCCTTGTTGATTCCCTAAACCACTCCACCCCCCACGTCTCACACCTCCTCCCTACCAAGTTGCATGGCCCCATGAGTCTCCTTGCTTTCTTCGGGTGTTAGCGTCGATTACCACCTCCTCCCCTCGACCTAGTGCTGCCTTACATCAACTCCAGTTCCCCCTAGACCCGACGCCACTGGACCTCGTCTCCCCCGCCGACGCAGTGCCTCCTACCCTGACACATCCTTCCGTGGAGCGAGTGCCGCATCCCCCCGAGTCCGCCTCCCCCTGTGAGAGCTGCCGGGCGATTTAACTCGAAATGCTTAACCTTCTAATTGGTCCTAGCATCCCAAATTAAATTTCCCCGCTCTCGGGATATTATGTACCTCCCAGAACAGCGGTACACATACATCTCACAAAACATAGCATCAATTCCATACACTAGTTACAATACCGAGTCTTTCATAATTTACAACATAGTCAACATACACTTAGACTTCATACAAAAGCCAAACGGCCAAACACAAGACAGAGTACTAATATTGTAATATCCTGTTTCTGTTTAGGATGAAAAACAATGTGGTTTTAATTCGAATTCAACTTAAAAGGAGAAATTTCCGACGTTTCGCCTGTTCTTCCAGCTTTGGGCCTGGGCCTTTGGCCAGCAGGCCCAAGAGAGGGCCTTGTCGACCCAAGAGGGGGCGGCCGCAAGGCCTTTGGGGGGCCCAAAGGCCCATTAGCTAGCCGGCCAAAGGGGGGGTGCACAAACCCTAGAACCCCCACCTCTCCCACTTCTCCCACTCCTCCTCCCGTGGCCGCCGCCCTATCCCTCCCTCTCCCTTGCGCCCTCGCCTCCTCCTCCTCTGGCGCGCCTCCATTGGTGCTGCACCTCCCTACCTCTTGAGCCATCTCCTCCTAGTGCCGAACCGCCTTGCCGCCGATTTTTGCAAAGGAAGGAGGGGTTTTTGGGCTCTTTGTTCAAGAAGGAGAGGAGCTTCTTCAAGGATTCTTCGTCGTCTCCCTGGGTGTTCTCAAGGGTAACGAATGTCGTTTTTGTTGTTGGGTTAATCGTAGAGGTGAATTTGATTAGGTTTGATCGGATCAAGTTCTGTCTGTTGTAAATTCAATTCTATCCAGTTTTTACGCGGCCTGTTTCGTGTGCTTAGAGGCAGAATTAGGGATTTTGATCTCCTAGAGTTATTTATATAATGTTCTTAGTTTTCGGTGGCCACCAAGAACACCTAATTCCGATGTACGGATCATAAGTTATGATCGTTTTAGTTTCTGCTGTCCAGAATTCTGACGAGAATTACCTTATAAGATGTCTCCTAAAATATGTTTATGATAATGGACGAATCAGGGTTTCTTCTCAACTAGGTTGTTGTAGAGAATTTCATAACCTTTTCAGATTGTTAAAGAACGCTCAATTCGGAGTTTTAGATTAAAAGTATGATCTTTTTAGTACTGCTATCTTAATTGTTTGGGCAGTTTCTGTTCTGTTATTTCATCTAACTGTTCGTAAATTAAATTGGTCGAATTAGGTTATCTTGTCAACTAGAATTTTGTAGATATGTCAGTTAAGAATCCATAGAAACTGGTCTCACCTCATTCCGAGTTCCAGATCAATAGATATGATTTTTTTTACTGTTCTGCTGTCCAGTTTCGGTTTGTACCTGAGTAGTTTGTTTTCATATTAGAGCTATCTAGTTAATTGTGGGTTGTCGGGAAGGCGTTGTAGAACGTTAATGGAAGCACCCTGTTATATGTAGTATTTATTTCGAGTACTTACTTGTGTAGGCAGAGAGGCTTCGAGTTTAGGGACATCTTCTTTGCCTACTACCGCAGCGCTTCGCGAAAGGCAAGTACTTTGATGTTCATATGTTTGGTGTATGATGCATGCTTGATGACTGTATTGTGTTTTTCTGATATCCACGAGAATATTCAAAGTTTATGTCCTTTTCTGATGTGTTATATCCATGAGTATATATATGATGTCTTTCATAATTCATACTTCAGTTCATGCATCCTGTTTCATGTGCCTTCCACGGGAGTGGATTATAAGACCCATCAATTTCAGTATGGAAACATAAGACCCACCAGTCCAATGTGGGCGTTTTGGACACCAGTATGAAACGTTCTTCATACGGGATTGGGATCCCCGTATTTTGGTTAAATGCGGGCTTAACTGAATACCGACGGGTGTGTCACTAGCTATACCGGTATAAGCATGTGTGCAGTCCATTCTTTTCATTAAATCCATTCATTCTATTCATCCATATACTCATTCGGGGTATGTTCGCATTCTTTAATGATGAGGACTTATTCGTATTTGTGGTATGTTCATTTATTCACTGTACTTGCTGAGTCATAGACTCATTCTTGTTTTGTTTGTTTATTTTAGTTGATCATTGATGCTGGCTCTACCGGGAGGGAGTAGACACGCACTAATCAGGCAATTCACCATATTCAAGTTCAATAATATGATTTAGTTTCTATCTTTCATTCGTTAAGTGATGAACTGTAATAAATAAATTTAGATGGTGAAGGAAGGATACCTTCTCCATGTTATGGTTGATTTATTACTGCTTGTGAACCTTAATCACCTCTTCTGATATAAGTATTTGGATTTAGATTCTTTTCGTGCCATGGTCCTGTTAAATTTTGATCTGTTTATGCCCTTAGATGATAAATTATTCAAATTCTTCCGCATTGTGGTTGCATGTTAGATTATTTAGGTGACATCTTGGCTTCCAAATAGCCAGGGTGTTACAGTTGGTATCAGAGCGGGCTTTAGGTCCGTGGTAATTAAGTTATTAAAATGGCACGCTGTGCACAGTAAGTGGGGTTTGGGTAATCCATCGTATCCGTATTTCTAGTGGTGTGTTTCATCATGTTGAACTGTTCTTGAATTGCTTCTGTACTATCATTCTTGTTGTTAATCTATGATGTGCTATGATATTCTATATCTATGAACTAATACTTTGATTGTCATGGGATGATTCGGTATATTCATAATTGAGTATTTTGGTGAAGCGTGTTGTTAACGGATGTTAAGAAGTTGAGGTCGTGGTTGTTGCTCTGGGATTCACCAGGGTACACCACCGTTCGTGATATGTGGACAGGGGAGTAGATACCCCGAGTACCAAAGTTACAGGTGTTGAGCGTGAGTTGCTTTAGAAAGTTGTTCTCTTCCTTGATTTTAGAATTTTGTTCAATTCTTGTCCTGTGGAGGTTGATGAACTTTTCTTGAGTTTTTGCTTACATTTCAACTGATGAGTTTTCATTAGTCATTCTTGGCTTCATAATATAAATACTTGTTCTCCTGACTGCTGGTCTATTGTTGTTTTTGCGTGAACGTTGGTTATTAGCAAGATTAAACTTTTCATGGGAGTTATACACTTATTGTTGGGAAATATGACTCCTTTATTCGATTGGTATTTCAGATACTACAAGTTTTCTGTTGCAAGTGCTTTAACATGTGAAAGCTTTGGCTTTATGTATTTCTTTTGGATTACCTTGAGCGTTGAGGTTTAACGTCTCTCTTTTGCTTAATGAAGGTGTTAGAATCCTTTTATGATGTCTTATCATGCTTAAAATAAAAAGTTATAACTACCATCCATGAAAGTGAAATTGCTATGATGTGGGTTACCAAGTTGGGTTATTAGCATGGTGCAAATCAATTATTCTTAACTACTATCCATGAAAGTGAAATTGATTAATTTGAAATATCCTTGTATTTGATACATGGTGTATGTTAAATAAAGACTACACATATTCGTTCAGAACCTATAGATCTTACATAAAAGCTAGATTTATCTATTTCCTGGTATGCTAAAATTGTTGAAACTTGTATAAAGGACCAGATGGGTGCTGGTGTATCGATTCGTGAAACCTTGTTTATAGAAAATTATGTTAGTGAATCTTTAATCATGTTTTGAAATGATTTCTGAACAAAGGTGAAATGTGAATCTATGTTTATATATGGTTATGTGATTGCAAATGGAATTAGTACCGTATGTACACACATGATTAGTACAATCATCAATTGTTAATGAGCGCTGAAGAAGGTGTTGAGCAACACCAACAGTTGAGTAGATGAATTTCGTAAGTGGTCTTTGATAGCGTGCCTTGTGATATTGTTATTGCTTAGCATAATCTTGTTATAATAAATTTGTTTCAACCTTGTGGTTTGTGTTCCCTTTGGAAAGTTTTAGGATGGAGTAATAAAGTTTGATGATTCTTGATACTAGTGTATGTTGTCGATGTTATTAAATCGTCAAAATGTGAGAATGAGGTTAATTCTCATAGTAATTTGATCACCCATGGTGATATTTCCTAAATGATCAAATTTCAAGTTTTGTGTTCATGATCTTTTGGGGGTTCAGGCTTTATGTGGTAAATGAAGTTTATCGAGTAGCGATATGTTGCAAAGTTATAATGGTTCTTCAGTGATGCAAGTGCTTTGATCTTGAATACTTGTTTGTTCTTATCTGTTAAGGTTCGATATTCTCTTCTTGTGAGGCCTATGTTTTCAACTGTGGACTCCACTTATGTTCTATGAGTTCATTGCTTAATTGGTTTTCCCCTTGGTCCCGTGTTCAATGCGAGTGGTAGATGAGTTTTCTAGTTGGTGAAAATCATTTCCATTTGTCTCTTCTTTTGAGAAAGAATCAACCCATTCTTTTCACGTGGGTCTTTCGAAGTGTTTTCTAATTGTTGTTGTGAAATTGATGTTAATACCTGTAGTAATTTGATCGCATTTGGTGATATCGTTGATATGAGAATATTTCAAGTTTAGCTTTCGTGATATTTTGGAGTTCATGAATCATCTGGTAGCTGAAATTATTTTACATAAATTAAGGTATTGGATTGTCCTGTTGCTTCTTAAGAGATTTGTGTGATTTAATTTTAAAGGCTCTTTGGTCTGAGTTGGCAACGTGAGGTTGCAATCAAAGAAAATATGTTGGTTCCTTTATGAAGAGAATAATCTACTTGCTTTTCGCAAAATCCTGTAATTGGAAATGTTTCGAGTTTGGTGGCTGAGATTATTTGGATCTCATGTTTCTTATGTAGTTGAACTGTTCTGAACAAATATGACGTATTGAAGAATTTTATTGGTTCTTAATTAGTCCTTGTGGTTTGGACTAAAGACCTTATCTTGTTCGTGGTGGCAAAGCGATGTTAGTCAAAGAATTAATTTCAGTGTTAAAGGAAAGAGTGCAGTAGGAATATTTGAGAATTTGAGTCAAGTTTTGTAACTTGTGGTTATTTGAATTGTTCATAAACTTTTTGCTCCTTTCACTCAAGAGTTGTCGAGTTTCAATCGCAATGTCATTTTGTTTATTGGTGGTTATTTGCTATTCCCTTTTCGAGGGATGCGTGCCCTCCACTGTGAACTCAACTTTTGTTTTCCCAGATCTTCATTACCAGATTATTTCTTTTAGTTTCGTGCTCACTGTGAGCAGCAACATTTTCTTGTGTGGTGAAACTTGTCTTTGTTCGCCTCTTTCTTTTGAGAAAGGATCAACAGTTTTGTGTTGCAAAGTTTTACAAAGCATAAGTTGTCAATTGTTTGGTGGTGGTTAAGTGATTGTAGGGGTGAGATTTTGCTACCAAGCTATTGGAGGAGTAATAGAAGATGAGTTGGTTTTGACCTGAACCTCTTGGAGGGAAGTTGATTCAAATGGAATGTATGGCTTCGAAGTAAAATTTAATAGTGTTCGACTAAGTAGAACCTATGGTATAGTGTAGTTCCAGAACTTTGGTTCATGTTGAAATGTTGGGGATTATCAAATGTATGGAAACCTTAATCAATTTTATAGAGTAACACAATTGGAAAGTATTGCGATGTTGTGTGAGTGATTCCTAATGATGTCAATGAGTGAGTATGTCGGAATTGTGGGGATGTTAGAGATTTAATCCGATGATTTCACTATTTGTTATAAGAGGAATTCGTTGTAGAGGTCTTAGAGGTTAAATTTGGGCTTTCCATTTTCATGCTAGACTTTTGGTCTCCCAAAGATTTGTGTGTAGAGGAGATAGAAAACTGGAGTATTCTGAGTAGTGGAATGATTATCAATAGAACCCTTCTGATGTAGTTCATGAGCGGGTGTACTAAGGATTCTGATGTGTTATTCTTGAAAGTTGGAGGTGATGAGATTGCATGGGATTTTGAGGTGCTTTGGTGCCTTCTATCAAATTAATGTCATCAGTTGAAGGAGTTGTCTAGAGTGTTCAGTGGAATCAATATAGTCTCTCCACAAAAGTGTGGATGATGTATTTCGGTTTAAGCCTAATTTGAGGATGTTAAATTAAGAGGTTTGAGCCCGTGTGGTATGCAATGAATTCGAATTCCAAGGCTTGAGAGAGATTTTATTCCAAAAAGTGAAACTAAGAAAAAAGATGTCTTCTTGAGTAGTGAAGCATTTTCTTTATTCTCGCTTGAGGTTTGTGTTGTCGGCTGATGTCCTTGGCAATTTGAGTTGGCGCTGTACTAGCATGTATGATTCTTTCCAATTCAGACAAAATAAAAGATGTATTTGATTTGGGCATTCGAGTGATTTCTCCTTTGGCTTTCGTGGTGTTCATTTGTAAACTGCCTAATTAGAAAGTGGAATCGTTTTCAGGATGAATTGTTAATTTTGAATTTGACCCTTTTGGTGGAGAGTTGGCATTATGTGGTTGCGACGAGAATTCTTTATTTTCTGTTGGATTCTCTTTGAAAAACAGTTGTTTAAAAATGAGTTCATTGTATTCTCAATTAACTGAGGTGCTTCTTATTAGATGAAGAGTTCGATTTTGAGCATGTTGTGTGCTTTGTACCAAAGGGTAAGTTGGCCCTGTACATTGGTTCGTTTTGATGATTGTAGAAATTATAAAGTTGGTGTATCGCTAAGACCGTCTCAGGTTTCCTACGCGATGTACTCCCTTTTGGTTTGTTCTGGTGCGGAGTGAGTACCTGGGAGATTCGGAGTTTGTTATTCGTTAACAACGTTGACCATTGAGTAAGATCTTACATTCGAGTCTTGTCCAATGAGTGTACCTGGAGATGTAGGGTTGAGGGTTAGGACTTACGTCTTTTTGCGTCTTTGTGTTGTGGTTCTCAGTCTGAGAGAGAGGTGACTTGGGAGTTGGAGATTCGCTTGGGGTGAGCGTTATCCGGTTTTGTTCGCAACAAGTATCTGTTCACCGTCGATAGTTCTTAGTTGTGGTTGTTCTTTCGCGTAGAGCTGTGTGAGGATTCGAGGTCGAATCCTGTTAAGGGGGGTAGAATGTAACATCTCGTTTCTGTTTAGGATGAAAAACAATGTGGTTTTAATTCGAATTCAACTTAAAATGAGAAATTTTCGACGTTTCGCCTGTTCTTCCAGCTTTGGGCCTGGGCCTTTGGCCAGCAGGCCCAAGAGAGGGCCTTGTAGACCCAAGAGGGGGCAGCCGCAAGGCCTTTGGGGGGGGGCAAAGGCCCATTAGCTGGCCGACCAAAGGGGGGGTGCACAAACCCTAGCACCCCACCTCTCCCACTCCTCCTCCCGTGGTGCCGCCCTATCCTCCTCTCCTTGCGCCCCGCCTCCTCCTCCTCTTGGTGCCTCCCCATTGGTGCCGCACCTCCTACCTCTTGGAGCCATCTCCCTCCTAGTGCCGAACCGCCTTGCCGCCGGTTTTTGCAAAGGAAGGAGGGTTTTGCGGGGCTGCTGTTCAAGAAGGACAGGAGCTTCTTCAAGGATTCTTCGTCGTCTCTCTGGGTGTTCTCAAGGGTAATGAATGTCGTTTTTGTTGTTGGGTTAACCGTAGAGGTGAATTTGATTAGGTTTGATCGGATCAAGTTCTGTCTGCTGTAAATTCAATTCTGTCCAGTTTCTTGTGCGGGCTGTTTCATGTTCTTAGAGGCAGAATTAGGGATTTTGATCTCCTAGAGTTATTTAGATAATGTTCTTAGCTTTCGGTAGCCGCCAAGAACACCTGATTCCGATGTACGGATCATAAGTTATGATCGTTTGAGTTTCTGCTGTCCAGAATTCTGACGAGAATTACCTTATAAGATGTCTCCTAATATATGTTTATGATAATAGACGAATCAGGGTTTCCTCTCAACTAAGTTGTTGTAGAGAATTTCATAACCTTTCCAGATTGTTAAAGAACGCTCAATTCGGAGTTTTAGATTAAAAGTATGATCTTTTTAGTACTGCTATCTTAATTGTTTGGGCAGTTTCTGTTCTGTTATTTCATCTAACTGTTCGTAAATTAAATTGGTCGAATTAGGTTATCTTGTCAACTAGAATTTTGTAGATATGTCAGTTAAGAATCCATAGAAACTGGTCTCACCTCATTCCGAGTTCCAGATCAATAGATATGATTTTTTTTACTGTTCTGCTGTCCAGTTTCGGTTTGTACCTGAGTAGTTTGTTTTCATATTAGAGCTATCTAGTTAATTGTGGGTTGTCGGGAAGGCGTTGTAGAACGTTAATGGAAGCGCCCTGTTATATGTAGTATTTATTTCGAGTACTTACTTGTGTAGGCAGAGAGGCTTCGGGTTTAGGGACATCTTCTTTGCCTACTACCGCAGCGTTTCGCGAAAGGCAAGTACTTTGATGTTCATATGTTTGGTGTATGATGCATGCTTGATGACTGTATTGTGTTTTTCTGATATCCACGAGAATATTCAAAGTTTATGTCCTTTCTCGATGTGTTATATCCATGAGTATATATATGATGTCTTTCATAATTCATACTTCATTCATGCATCCTGCTTCATGTGCCTTCCACGGAGTGGATTATAAGACCCATCAATTTCAAAGATGGAAACATAAGACCCACCACCAATGTGGGTAGTTTTGGACACCAAGATGAAACGTTCTTCATACGGGATTGGGATCCCGTATTTTGGTTAAATGCGGCTTAATGAATACCGACGGTGTGTCACTAGCTATACCCAGTATAAGCATGTGTGCAGTCCATTCTTTTCATTAAATCCATTCATTCTATTCATCCATATACTCATTCGGGGTATGTTCGCATTCTTTAATGATGAGGCATTGTTCGTATTTGTGGTATATTCATTTATTCACTGTACTTGCTGAGTCACAGACTCATTCTTGCTTTGTTTGTTTATTTTAGGTGATCATTGATGCCGGCTCTACCGGGAGGGAGTAGACACGCACTAATCATGCAATTCACCATATTCAAGTTCAATAATATGATTTAGTTTCTATCTTTCATTCGTTAAGTGATGAACTGTAATAAATAAATTTAGATGGTGAAGAAAGGATACCTTCTCCATGTTATTGTTGATTTATTACTGCTTGTGAACCTTGATCACCTCTTCTGATATAAGTATTTGGATTCAGATTCTTTTCGTGCCATGGTCCTGTTAAATTTTGATCTGTTTATGCCCTTAGATGATAAATTATTCAAATTCTTCCGCATTGTGGTTGCATGTTAGATTATTTAGGTGACATGGCTTCCAAATAACCAGGTGTTACAAATATTGCAACAGAAGACATAGGCCATAAGATGGCAGTAAACAAAAGCCGATTGGTTTGCCCCTTACCCACAAGGCAACCGACCATACCGCCAAGCTAGTTATCAACTTCGTAGGCAGTCTCACATTGATCAACCCTTTGTGGATCAACCTCCTCTACAGCAATTAAACAATGCAACCGAGTACTTGCAAGACTTACGAATCAATGGAGAAGGGTCAGATGGCTGGCCAAAGATAAAGCGACATTTCATTTGCAATATTGTAATAGATTGAAGGTACTTTATCAAATCAGATTTTTAATTGTTCAAATAACAGAAGACAATAGTATAAACATAATTAACATCCTAGAGGTGACTACCCAAAGCCACCACAATAATAGCACGAATTACCCATTTGTACCACCAATTCAAGTTTTATCAAAATATAGAGTCTAATTCTTGCATGACCTAACCAAGTATATCCATAAACTAGAATGAGGCTATTCGAATAATTTATACCCTACTGGGTGTACAACTGCACCCACATGCCGATCGCCTTTCGCCATGCAATAGAGCACACTTTCTTAGGTATACCAGGTAAAGCTAAGTCCTACAAGATATTTTCCAATATAATGCATTAAATACGAGTCACCCTTATGGATGGGACCTATACGTTGTGTCGAGATATCGGTAGATCAACTAACCTCTTTGGGGTAAAGCCTAGGACAACTACCGATGCCCTCTGTGGAGAACCTTGACAAGAACCCCACCCCGCACACCCCACAACACATTTTTATACAAAACACACAACCTCCTATGACTCTGAGCTAACACACGCCAAAGTATCGAGTCAAGAGGGGTTCCATATGTCCTCATGTGGTATGCATGCAATAACGCTAGGATCAAGGACATAAGTAATTTGGTCCTTGTTGACTCGTGCACCAAGCACACACCCATAAGTACACCATCCAACCAATGTGCCCAAGTCTAAATCATTTTACTTTTACTTTTAGTTTTTTCAAGTACAATACATACATGAGTACCAGGTCGCAGTCAGGTCCCATCAAGTCGAACAGTTCAATCAGTTTCAGATGAAATCAGACGGTCCGAAAGGTTAGGTCTTTAAGGTTTGGATTTGGATTTAGTTTTGACCGAAACAAAGCAAGTTTGACCTAGCGGTTTAAAATAGAAATAAAATTCTAAAATTTTTGAAAAACAAATTGGGCACTCAGAGACTCAACTAGAACCTATGAAAATTTAATTTAGACACTGTTAGTACTTCAGTTGTCCAAATCAAATCCTTTTTCAAATCTGCCTTAGAGGTTTTATTTGAATTTTGGTGAAGTCAAAGTAACTTCTAAAAACTTGGGAAATTTTATATTGAAATATGATAATTAATCTAGTGTTTAAATAAATTATTTTCATAAACTTTTGTACGCACATTTTTCTAAAAATCAAAAGAAGTTGGAATCAAGTTAAAAGTTTGAAATTTCAAAGCAGCCTTTAATACAAACATCAAAATTTTAAAAATTATGCAAAATTTTTTAGAAAACCATATGCAAGCTCATGAGTTACAGCAAAAGTTTTTAAACTCTCATACTTCCGTACATTTGAAACACAAACCCTAGTTTTGGGTTGTTACAAATCTAATAGTAAAGAAAATTCCAAGCCATGGCAAAATCTGAGAGTAAGGAAAATTCGAAGCCATGACAAAATCTGAGAGTAAGGAAAATTGTAGGTCATGGTAAAATCACAAAGTAAGGAAAATTCCAAATCATGGTAAAATCAGAGAGTAAAGAAAATTCTAAGATATGGTAAAATCATAGAGTAAGGAAAATTTCAAGTCATAGACCGTTTTTAATACAAACTATCTGTAATGAGATACTTATCACAGACGGTTTGTATCAAAAACCGTCTGTGATATGTCGTCACATACGGTTTTTGTATGAAACTGTCTGTGATTCGCAGCGCGGGAAGCAAAATATGTTGGCGTTGTCCTTATATATTATAGCCACCCCAGCCTTGTCTTCTATCAGTCTCTCCTCCCCTCCCCACGCCGAGCTCTGGTGACCACCCTCACCCCCGTCGCGTTCGGCGAGGAGACACTACCGACGACCGGGAGGAGGATGGATGCGAGGAGCTCCTTGTCCGCCGCAGAGGTAGATCGCAGAAAGGTACGTGATATATCCCCAAAACATACACAATTTGTTGTCTGCTTGTTGTAAAAAAATGATCTTAATTTTGTGTTACCTAAGGCCTGAGCGCCGCTTGAGGTTTTGGCCGTCTCTCCTTCCTTGCCGACGAGGTTGAGTCGAACTCGCATTTACATGCAAGAACAGCTTGTGATATGCTGGTGAGGTACAGAGAGGAGCTCACAAGACCAATCCAAGAAGCCGATGAGTTTTTCAGGAGCTTGGAGACACAGATGGTTTCTAGCTAGTTTAACTTTGTAACTTTATTCTTTTTTTTCCCATTCGGAGGGGACGCTGTGAAACCTTTTGATTTCTCTTTCATATAATGTGTTTGCCATCGGAATTTTAATTGGATTTTAGTTGTCTTGCTAGAGGTTGCATATGAAAACTACTGTCCAGCAATTGATTGGTTTGGCTTGTGTAGTAGTGATCATAGAATAGTCTCTTATACACTAATCAGAACCTTTGTGTAGTAGTGATCATGGAATAGTCTCTTATACACTAATTATATATAGCAATAAGTAACATAAATAAATGAACCGGGAAGCTATTAGAAGTTCATAAATACTAATTTTTAGGGTATTAGGTCAGGGAAAGTTATAACTCCGATGCATAATCTCTCGCTCTATTTCCCCATTGATGGTTGTCGTTTCATAAGCAGGTTCCTTTTTTGTAGGACTATGTTGATTAGTTAAAAAAGAGGCTTTTCATTGAGTTGTTTCAACCAGGAAACTTTGATTTGATCAGTTTTACATTCTTTATATAAAGAATCATTTTGGTTAGTTCTACGGTGGTTTTGAGAACATGTAGTATAGTTTATTTGGGATCCATTACAACACATGAGCACCTTACTATCAGTATAGAAACTACACCGGCATTGAGGAACAAGTCTTGAGGGTCAAAATGGATGACACCATGCAGGATGCTGCTGCATTGTCAGTTGTAACTGCCCATGGACTTTTGGCAGGTCAGCCTAGGGTCCCTAGTAGAGTTACTACGTTCCATCAGGGACCAGCCTAAGTTGGAGTTCTTGACTTGAGAGGAGAGTACAAGTGTACAACAATAACTGAATGGAGAGGACTTGGACTGGTCATCCTGTTATCTCTGTACGCGGCATGTAGAGTACACTTGTTGTCCAAGTACTAGTACTCACATAATCACATTATCGGTGACGTGCTCTCCTCTCCCTTTTTTTAGCTGAATTTTCATGCCATTCTCTGTCATACGGAGCTTTTGTAGTAGTCATTTAGTTAAATACTTTGGCATGTACTGTGAGAGCAAGAAGTACTTTGAAAATAATACTGCAAATCCTAGCGGATAGTAATGTTTCGAATATTGGCCTGTTTATGATGGCAGAATTGAGTCCGAGTTATACTAATTCTTGCTGCTTCTCATTACTACCACTACTACTACTATCGGGCATCGCATCCAAGGATCAATCCACATCGATTACCAGTGATGCATTTCTCATTACTGTGCGATTCTAATGGATGCGTGAAGACAAGAAGGAAAAGAGGAGATTGCATTGCATGCTTATCCTGGGGCGCATAATTTCTTTGATTCAGTAAAGGCACAATTCTAGCTAGCTAGACCCTAAATCCTAAGTGAATTTAACTATGTTCAAAGCAGTTGGTGTCCAGTTTCAACGTACAGAGGTACATGTGGTACACTAGCTTCGTCTGCTACATGACTCACTACATACTTAGCTAGTTTTAGCGTAAGTTGATCAGTATGCGGTGGCTATCTACCTACCTAAGCAGAGTACTGACTGTTCTTCCTGATTCGCGCACTCCTAATCTCTCCTAAATCCTCGCAAAAAAACTCTCCTAAATCGGGCTGTAGATGTATATCAAGTCTAGTACAATTTGAAAACTTTTGATGTACTTAATATTGGCCTTAGGCAGCTACAGTGCCGATGCGCACTCCTAATCTCTCCTAATCCTGATGTAGTAGTAAATCTAGTACCATTTGAAAAATTTTGATGTACCAAGTTACCATTGGCATCCTGATGACCAAGGTTTATTAGAAATAATCTAATTTAGACTGTTTAGAACAACATCTATTGTCATGCAGAAAACAGAAAGCAGATCCGAGACATGACACAGCAGGTGGCCAGGGAAACAAAATGCCATCTCCAAAGAACGCCGAAACAAAATCGACGGTGTCATGTCATCAGCAACAAGTCAAACCATATCCGTACTTTTTTAAGGCCTCCCATCTGCTCCTATAAATCCTGCACATACCCCCCCAATGACCAAATCAACTCACCACATACACAACACAAGCTGACACATTGAGAGAGAGAGAGAGAGAGAGAGAGAGAGAGATGGGGAGGGCACCCTGCTGTGACAAGGCGACGGTGAAGAAGGGGCCATGGTCACCGGAGGAGGATGCAATGCTCAAGAGCTACATCGAGGAGCATGGCACTGGAGGCAACTGGATTGCACTACCACACAAGATTGGTAATTATTTACTTAGCTCCCCCACGCATCCTACTCATCAATGATGTAGCCTCTCCCAATTTGATCTTAAGAAAAACATTAACATTTTCAGACATGCGAGAAATACCAAACCTCTTCAATCTTACCAACAAACATTCTGTTTGACTGAGTTTATGTGTGTCTTAACTTGTGTGATGATGGCAATTAATTGGATGCAGGGCTGAAGAGATGTGGCAAGAGCTGCAGGCTGAGGTGGCTCAACTACCTGAGACCCAACATAAAGCATGGGGACTTCACCCCAGAGGAGGACAGCATCATCTGCGGCCTCTACATTAGCATAGGGAGCAGGTAGATACATAGAGAGCAGACTAACCACTCCCTTTCCTTAACACCCAGCACAATTATTATCCTAAACTCCGTGCTAACCATGTGTATGCTTAACACAATAACCAGGTGGTCAATCATAGCCGCACAGCTGCCGGGAAGGACTGACAACGACGTCAAGAACTACTGGAACACGAAGCTGAAGAAGAGGCTCCTCGGCCGGCGCAAGGACCGCGACGCGCACCACCACCACCGCCAGAGCGCCGCCACCGTGAACGTTGGCGACAACGTGAACGAGGGCGAGCGGTGCGCGCAAGCGCTGAGCGCGTCGGCGATGGAGAGGATCCAGCTCTGTATGCAGCTGCAGGAGCTGCAGAACCCCTCAGCGTCGTCCACCACCACAACCTTGCTGTGGCCCAACAGGGCCACTAAAAGCAACAACAGTAACGACAGCAGCAGCAGCTTCAATGTAACAGTAGCTGAACAAGGGCGATCCAGCTCTCTGAATGAGCACCTCAATGGGCAGCTGGACAACCTTGCCATGGACGGCCTGGCTTCGCCGTCGAGCGCGGAGAACTCGAACGTCATCACCATAGAAGCCGAGCTTCAGGAACTGCTCTACGGTGAGGGGAACCGAGGGAGAGCCGGCGCGGCCGACGGCGGTGCGCAGCAAGGGGATGTGGACTGGTGGAGCTACGATCAGGGCAAGTCCCCCGTGAATTGCTGGGACTTCACCCCTGAAGCCAGCTCAGTGTTCCAGGACTACACGTCTGTTTATGACATCTGAACGTGTGAAGAGGCTGTGAAGTAAGTTAGGGAGGTGATAGGGATTGTCTAGTCCGGTTCTTCATCTTTGACATCTACACCAAACTGTAAGGAGCTCCTTGTAAGAAATCTGTAGTGAGCTCAAGCTGTAAGGGATAAATAAAGGTATGTAAAAAATACCAGGTTGCAAGAAATGATGTAAACTTGGCACCATACTGTCGAAGAACAGATAGGAGGAACCTATCAAGTACGTAGAAATTTGAGGCAGCCTAAATTGTAAGGTAGATAGATTACTCACAAGTCACAAGAGTCGCTTTCAAGGCTTTCTAGGACTATTTTTTGGTGTTAGAATCATGGAACTCCGACATCACTCACTAGTTCATGACTGAAAATGACGCTTCTTTTTTTTTTCTAAAGACGTTGATTGATTACTTAATTAGTGAATTAGAGCATGAGACACGGATGTCAAAGCCGGCCATTTAGATTTAAAATTAATGGTTTTGCTATACAACATTCGACTGTTTTCTTTTGTCAAAATAGTCAATTTTTCATCCGCCCGATATGTTTTAAGATTTGCACTTCTTCTCATCTGATGAATTGGGTCCGAATTTATATCTGATGAATTGGGTCTGAATTTATTATGATTTTTTCTTCGGAGCATAACGAGTTCACTACGTTACTGTATTTTGTTAGTATATAATTTTATTTTTTTTCTTTGTTTTTGTCATTATTTTTGCTCAATCTCTCAAAGTATATGTTAGATTTTGAATCATGTGATAGAAATGTAAGTTATTAAGACTTTCGAGAATAATTGCAGTGACTAATAACAAAAATTACATAAATAATTTACTGTGATTTATATATAATGAAGTTGTAAATAAACTGAAATTTAACAATTTTAGACTGAAAAAATAGTCGAATCTTACATAAACAAACCTTACAATTAAAATATTTCTGAAATCGCCAGTTCCAAAACCGGTCAAGAATCGGTCAGTTACCGCGCTATCTCAAAGGTCACGATTCTGATGCACCACATCAGAGACATGGATAATTCGACCTGGAGATAACTTGACGCAATTGATTAAAGAAACTGGTGATTTTTTTTTTAAAAAAAAAAAAACCACTTACTCTTTGATAGCATATTGATCGGTTAGTTAAAGATTGATCATACGCAAAATCTGCCACAGAAATGGATCAGCACTTTCAGCAGCATCTTGATCATACACACGACATATATTGTGAACTGTGAATACTACGTATTGTGTACCACTCTCTTCCTTTCTTTTTCTGTTGGTGTTGCTTACAGCTCCTTCCAGTATATCTTTCTACTGATACGATCTTGTCATGACCCCTATTGACAGTATAGATTATGGACAATTGCAGGGGAGAAGGATGGGCCGGCGTGAGAAGAAGCCCAACTCAAGATATGCTACAGGTGAATGGGTTGCTTAGCTTCGGGCTGGATGAAGCAGTTGGTGTTTTGCCGTATTATAAATAGTGGGCGCTTGTGCCAAAAGAGGGACGAATGTAAAGATATTATCCACTTTCCCCTAACTGTCTCTTCTCCCTTTCCCCTTCCTCCAGAATACCTTCTTCCCCTCTAAACTCAATCCTTGATCCTGTTGAATATATGATCATACAATCGGGTACATAACATTTGGTATCGAGCCGCGATCTTAGCGCAAGGATTCAACTCGAGAAACCCCGCTATCAAACGCGAGCCCGGGAGAGATCATCACCATGGAGCAAGAACTAGCGCCGCTACCCGAGCGATACAAACGCAGTAATGCAACCATCCAAACCTTGGTGGAATCGTGGCGTAAATCAAACCAGAGTCCCGAGCTTAAGGAGTGGAAGCCGACGATGATCGCCACTGTGGAGGATCTGCGAGGAGAAGTTGTGGAACTGCGAGATCAAGTTACGCATATGATCCGTGATGCGGTTCCGGTGCCTAGGCCAGCAGGGCAGCCTCCCTTGTTGCCAACTCCAGAGCATTGGAAGATTAAGGAGACCAAGGATCATACCACCGAGCTTCCGTTGAACAATGTTAAGGTTGGTTTGCATCCACTACCTATTCCGCCACTTGATCCGGGAGATTCAGGTGGCAGAAACTCTGGAGGATATTATCACCATTCCACAACCCCTAAGTTGGATTTTCCTCAATTTGAGGGTTAGAATCCAAAGGCCTGGAGACTGAAATGTGAAGTGTATTTTCGAGTCTGTGGTACTAGACCAGAATTGTGGGTTAGCATTGCTACTATGCATTTTGGGGGAAATGCGGTGTTGTGGCTACAGTCAACTCAGGCACATACTAGATGTGTGAATTGGGAAGAGTTTGTTGAGGCTGTTTGTGTACATTTTGGTCGGGAGGAATTCCAACAACAACTTCGGCTGTTTAACCGCCTCAAACAAGGTGGGACGGTCACTGAATATGCTGAAAAGTTCAATGAATCTATGCATAATCTTCTCGCTCATCACACCTGGGATCCTATGTTCTTTGTGACTCAATTTACTGATGGATTAAGAAGTGACATTAGAGCGGCAGTGGTGTTACATCAGCCGAAGAACCTGGACACTGCAGTTTCCCTAGCTGGCTTGCAGGAGGAAGTTTTAGAAACGATGCGGCGAGAAACACGCCGATCGTAATTTTTGACAAGTGGACGACTCTCAAAGAAGGACCGCATTGCCATTGCTCTGCCTCCCGGAAGAACATCGGGTACTATTGGAAATAGAGGAGACGACAAGAGAGGTCCGGAGGGTTCACGAGTAAGCGGACCGATGACACTGTCGCACTAAGGGCTTACCGCCGAGCTAGAGGTTTATGTCATACCTGTGGAGAAAAGTGGAGTCGAGAGCACCGATGTGGACCTACTGTACAACTGCATGTCGTTCAGGAATTATGGGAAATGGTCCAAGACTCCAGTCTTGAAGCTGAACCGTTTGAAGATGGACATTCGCAAGGGAATGAACTTCTGGCCATTTCATTGGCAGCAGTTCAGGGACTGGAAACACCAAAAACGGTGAGGCTAGCGGGCAAAATTCAGGGAAATGAAGTCACCATCTTGGTTGACTCAGGAAGTACCCATAGTTTTATGAGAGAGGAATTAGCAGATAAACTGCAAGGTGAGCAGAGACCACAACAACAGATGAGGGTGAGAATTGCATATGGGGGTACAATGTTATGCGCACGAGAGTTTCCTAACTGTCAATGGCAGGTACAAGGAGTAACTTTCACCAACCAATTAAAGGTTTTGGCATTAGAATGCTATGATATCATTGTGGGGATGGATTGGCTAGAGCAGCACAGCCCAATGATAGTTCATTGGCGTAAGAAAATATTATCATTTGTACACCAAGGCAAAGGGTAGTACTCGTGGATCAAGGAAGTACCACTAATGGTGTGTTATTGTCTACACAAGTGGAGTTACTACCTTGGGAAGACCAAGTTCGAGATAAGTTCAACGGATTGAAATCCTCACCGACACCGGACACTATTCTTAATCTGTCGAGTTCACGAGGTATTTGAGGAACCGCAAGGCCTACCGCCAGAGAGGGAATTTGATCATGCTATCCCGTTAATCTCTGGAGCTCAACTCACAATTTACGACCTTATCGGTATTTCCGGCATAGAAGGATGAAGTGGAGAGACAAGTTGCTTTGAAATGCTCAGCAAGGAATAATTCGAGACAAGACTACCATTTGCATCGCCAAGATTGCTAGTTCCCAAAAATATGAAACTCGCGACTATGTGTGGACTATCGACATGTGAATGCAATTACGTTGAAAACCGTTATCCATTGCCAATCATAGATGAGTTGTTAGATGGGCTAGCCGGTTCACGTGGTTCACTAGCCTTGACTTGAGGCGTGCTACCACGGATACGCATGAAGGAAGAGGATGAACATATCACCGCTTTCAAAACCCACCAAGGACACTATGAGTTTAAAGTAATGCCTTATGGTCGACTAATGCACCACCACCTTCCAGGGCTAATGAACGCACTGGGCCTTTCTTGTGTCGGGAGTGTTGGTGTTTATCGATGACATACTTGTGTACACCAAACCTTGGAAGAACATGCAAAGCGGCGGCAAATACTTGAAGTGCCGAAAGCACCAACCAAGCTTAAGCAATCTAAGTGTGCTTTCGCCAAAGGCAACTAACTTACTTGGGACACATTATCAGTCATCAAGGTGTGGCTACGACCGAAAAACATTTTGGCAATAAGGAATGGCCTAGTCCCAAAACATTAAGGTGTTAGAGGGTTTCTAGGGCTAGCCGGTTACATTATCGTAAATTTGTCGGGCATTTTGGAATTCTCACCGTCCTCTTCGAGTTGTTAAGGAAAATGTGTTGTTTGTTTGGACAAAGGACAAGGAAGTTGCATTTCGTGCTTTGAACAAAGCGTTGATCACAAGACCCGCCCTAGCTTTACTCGATTTCACTCAAGAATTTATTATTCAAACGGATGCTTCAGAAAAGGGCATCGGTGCCGTGTTAATGCAGAATAAACATCCAATTGCATATCTCAGTAAAGCATTGGGACCTCGGGCACAGGGCTTGTCCACTTATGAAAAAGAGGGGTTGGCAGTACTGTTAGCTGTGGAACACTGGAGAACTTACTTACAACCAAAAGAGTTTACGATCCGAACAGATCAGAGGAGCCTGGTGCATCTTGGGGATCAGAGATTGACTACCTTATTGTAACATCCCCATTTTCAACTTGTGTTTCAAATGTAAGAAAATGGGTAGAAATTAAAACTTTTTCTTACATCATGTATTTCCTGTGCACTAAACAATTATTGTACAAGAGTATGGAAATACAAAGTCACAAGTCTGTTGATCATCTCGGGAAATCTTTTCCTAAGTTCTTGGGTTGATATGTGACCCTCCGAAAAATTTCACAATTTTCGTAAATTGATTGGATAGTTTTATGGGTCATCAAACTTGCTTGACTCATAGTCAAACCTAGCTCAAAGCATTGTATAATTTCTGGAGAAAAGTGCTCACATATAAAACCTCTCAAAATTTTATACAAGATCCATCTCAAGGTTAGCAAGCCATGTCAAAATTTCATAAAATTTGGAGCTAGTTCTATCTCTTAAGACCCTTCAAAATCTCAATTCAAATTAAAACTCTAAACTGGTCCGAGTCGACTTGGACTCGCACTCCGTGTCTTGGTCACACCGAGCCGCTTAGCCGTGCCTGGCTCGGTCAAAGTTAGGCGCAGTGGTCTGGGCCATTGGACTTTCAAATCCGACGCCAAAGACCTCCTCGGGTCTTTGTAAAGGACCTCCCACCCGCACGACCTCCTCGTGTTCTTTTACAAAGACAACCCTCGAGGGCCTCCCAGACCTCCTTTGCACCTTTGCAAAGACCACCTGGGCGACCTCCTCGACCCTCCACGACCACCCCTAGCGCTGGGTGATCTTGAGTCGTCCATCTTGAGATCTGTGGCTCGGACCTCCCTAAGTGTTAGGACCTCTAATACTTAGCCCAAAATCGGGCCCTTGATTTCAATCCAACACCACGACCTCCCGGTGGAGCTCAACACACGATTTAGCCGTTGAGTTCATTTGACCAGCTTTCCCTATTTCTCTCACTGCTCGGGTGGGCCTGGCATTATCAATTTTGTGCGTGGCAAGAGGGAGCAAAGTGCCTTGTCAACTCTAGGGTCGACAAGCGGCTATGTGCTGCCAACATTAAATGTCCGCAAAGACCTTTGCTCAAAAGTCACCCCGACACCGCTCCCATCATGTCGTTGATGCCCTAGCTCGCAGTGCACCCGAGTGGGTGTGACCTTGTTTTCATTTTTGGCGCTCGGCTATATATGGATCCCAAGCTTCTCCTTAAGTTTCTTTGGATCCATTCTTGCACCCTAGTTTCTTCCTCTCGCTCTTGAGCTCAAGTCACCCAAAGCCTCTGTCACCATTGCCGACCTTGGAGCTCTCGGCGACCCTTGAGCTCCAAAGTGGTTCATTATTGCAATTTTGGCTAATCCTTTTGTTCTCTTGGTCACCTCGAGCCTCTCGACTTGCTTTGTTTGACCTTCACAGAGGTTGATAAAGTAGGAGCGTGTGGTTCGTGGCCGGAGCGTGTCTTCTTCACCTCCGCGACCTCCACCTTCACCGAGCTCTGCGCCACCTCTAGCTCCTCCATTCCTCGGTCGATTTCAAGATCGGAAATCCCTATTCTTTAGACCTCTTCGGTTTCGATTTCAGTGGTGGTCCCCGCTGTTATCTCCTGCTAGCCGCCGGTTGGTGGTGCCGTTGGTGTAGTTTTGGCACCCTTAGGTCCTCCGTCCTATTTGGAGCTCATTCGTGCCTTTGGTTTCGCCGACGAGGTCCACATCGCGGCGCAAGCCGCGGCACGCCGGGTTTTATCGGCTCAAAACCTCCCGCTTCGTCATATTCTTAGGACCACTTTAATGCTCAAATCATTGCTCATCATTGGTGCATTAATTGTGTCCTAATTTGTGCCGTGGAGTCACCGACGTGTGGGCCATGGGTTTAGAATTAAAGTTTGGAAATCATTAAGTGTCCCTTTAGTTTCATTTATTGTCAATCATCCGAGCATTTAATTTGTCTTAACCGCCGCTTTTTGTCGTTGTCCGAGGTCTCGCGCCATTAAAACCACTCCAGACCTCCCCACAAATCTCGCCGTTAAAGACCTCCGAGGTTAAATCCCACCGCTAGGATCACCCTCCTCCTTGGGGTCCTTGCAAAAGACCTCCTTGAGGTCCTCTCAGTGCGAAAAGGTCACCCCGGCGCTTTTGTCAAACCGCCTCTCTGACCTCCTTGGGGTCCTCTTTGCAAAAAGTCCTTCCTTAGTCGTTTTAAAAACCACCCCGAGCCACCCCACCAAGGTCCTCTTGTGCAAAGACCACCTCGGTCATTTGTAAAGAGAACCTTCAAAACTACGCTTAGGGTCCTCTTTGCAAAAGACCTCGGCCCTTTGTGAAGAAGTCGAGGACCTCCTCCGCTGGATCCGGACCGCTCATGACCTCCCACGGAGATCCGAACCGCCCGCACTCTCTCTCGTTGAACACTGTCGCGCAGGACCTCCCGCGAAGATCATGGCCATCCATGACCTCCTCGGTGAAATCCTAGCCGCCCCGACCTCCTCGCTTCATCTTAGCCGCTCAGACCTCCCACGGAGATCGTGACCGCCTAGGACCTCCTCGCACTCGGACCGTTAGATTTAGATCTAACGGCCAGACCTCCTCGTAGATCTCAACCGCCCAGACCTCCTATGGGAGATCCGAGCCGTTAAGATCTCGCTCGATCAATCGTTGACCTTTAGACCTCCCTAGTGCTCGGGACCGCCAGATCTTGATCCGACGGCCACGACCTCTGCTAGGCGCGAGACCTCCTTTGCGCGCGCCTGGCGTGCACCGGTCGTAGCCATTGGATTCAAGATCTACGCCAGACCTCCTCGCTAGATCTTGCCGCCTAGGACCTCCTCGCAGATTCGCACCATCAAGTCTAGATCTAACGGCTAAGACCTCCCTTGGCGCGATGAGGTCTTTGCGCCTGTGTGCTCGTATGGTTTTAGCATTCGAGATCGTGAGCGTGCGATCTTTGATCAACGCCCACGACCTCCCGCTTTTATGGGTTTTCCGATTTAGTCCAAAAGCTTTTATTTGCACATATTAATTGTTTTAAACTTCAAAATTGCGTAACTTTTTTCTCTCAGAGCTCCAAATTTAACAAACTAAAGTTCGATAAATGCATCTGTTAAAGTACTTTAGCTTAGTATAGGTTTTGCAGTAATTTTTAATACTGAAATTAATCATGTCTTAGATTTAAAACTTAGAAAAATCATAACTAAATCATTTTAACTCCAAATGACCTGAAATTTTATATGGGTTACCACTATACCAGTGGGTAGCTACCATAAAAATTTCAGCTTCAAAATCTTTCTAGAAAATATTTTTGCTACAGTGCTAATTATGGCCGAAATTAGGTTTTTAGAGAATATCTTTTGCACCACAAATCCAAATTAAGTTTTTCCAGTTTCTATGTCTAGGTATGTTCGTATTTTACCTTGTGTATAAATTTCGTCACATTTGGATAATTTTTGCTTGCTCTTTTGTTTAAGTGTTGCTCGTCTTATTGGTTGTTTTCGCTCTTCCGCTTAGGATTCGATATTTGCATGTAATCCCAGAACGACCCTCCGCAACAAGTTGAGCAATGACAAGCGAGCAAGCAGTTTGATCATTTCCATTAATCCCATTACTTTTAAAGTCTAATATTTTGTTTAACTTCTATGTATGCATTGCTATTTTGTTGTTAAATTGATTAGTTAATCCTCTAGTTGCATAATCTGTAGGTAAATAATTATCCTCTACTACCGAGCCTAGGTTATTTGTCGTGATTAGAGTTCGTTGGATGAGCTTTTGTCACTTAGTAGATTTGAATAAATATTGCTTAGCCATTCCTAGTATCGGTAGTATTGGGCGATCATCGACTTAGTCGGTGATCTTGATCACACAACTACTTATACTACTCCATTATGTCCAACCCTTGTGTTTTATTGATTTACAAATCAAAAACGAAAACAAAACTATATCTTGACTTGGGCACAATGGTATGTTGATGTGATCTGTTGGGTGTATGGAATGGTGCCTAAGTCCCTAAGGACCGAGTTACTTGTGCCATTGATCCAAGCAATTGTTGCGTGCAACCACACGAGGGGATATGGAACCTCTCTTGACTAAGTACTTTGGGAGGTGTTAATTATGAGTGGTCGGTGGGTGTGTTCCCTGTGTGTGTGTTTGTGGTGTTGGAGGGAGCATTAGCGCACCGGTTAGGCCGCTTAATGTGTCTTTCTCCCGTGGGTTGCGCTCTTAATTAGCATCGCCCATTGGAAAGCGCCTTGTTAGACTTAGCCATGCTCGCATACCAAAGGAAGTGTGCTAACCGTGGTCGGTGGAAAGGCGGTCTATCGTGTGGGTACATTGGTACACCTGCAGGTTAAAACTATTCGAATAGCCTCGCCCTAGGTTATGGACACGCTTGGTTATTTCCCACAAGAACTAGACTACAACCGTTTAAAAACTTAAACTTGACATGGGTGGTATGAAGGGGTACTTCATGCTATTGTTGTGGTGACTATGGGTTAGTCACTTCTAGGTTGGTGTTGTTCTCTATCTATGTTATTATTGTCTCTCTTTATTTGAACAATAAAAGTTAATTGCAAACTTGCTTTGAATCTATTACCTTATTGTAAATGAAAACTTGCTTTATGCTGAAAATAAGTCCAAAGCCTCATCCACTTAAATAAAGCTTGCATGTAGTTAATTATAGTTCTGTTATCTCACACGTCAGTCTTGCGAGTACAAAAACAAGTTTTGTACTCATCGCTTGCCTAATATTAATTGTTGCAGAGGAAGAAGGTGAGCCCCAAGGGCCTCACTTTTGTGAGTTGTGTTGCTGCGCTGCTTGGGACGATTAGCTTGGCGGTCCGGTTGGTTGCCTTGTGGGTAAAGGCACACCGATTGACTTTTGTTTATTGCCATCTTATGGCCATTTTTGCTTCCTGTGTATTTATCTATTTGTAGGTCTTTTGGCGGTCGGCCTCTCTTTGTAATAACTCTATTTAAAGTATCTATGTCTTTCGCTTGTTGCTTTTGCTTGACTCTATGTGTATGAATGGAATTGATGCATGATTTTGTAACGGTGTGTATACTGCATTTTGGAAGTATACATATCTCGAGGCTTGGTTTATTTGGTTGGTATCATAGGACCAAGTGGTCGTTAAACAAGACGAGCCGAATAAACCGGTCCTCACAAAGTTGGTATCGAGCCATTCCGACCGTAGTAACCCAAGCTTGGTCGTCCTTAGGATATTTTGAAAACCTTATTTTCAAAGGGTCAAATGACTTGTGAAAGCTTAAGTAAGTTCTCGGATTTTATTCCTTACCTATCTTAGCTTTCTTCTCTCGTCTTGCTCTAAATTGAGTTTTAAAAAGTATTTTCCCCTTTCCTTCTCTCAAAAGATAGTCATTATCGATTAATTGGGTTTTGGGACCAATGAGTTTGGCAAATTGAAGTGTTAGCTACCCTCTACAAGGTTTTGAAGCTTCCGAAGTTGAAGATTTCAATTAGGAGGCTTGGATGCAAAATCTGACAGCGATCATTCGGGCTTCCTGACAGCAGGCTCAAAGGTTCTAACTAGGATAGAAAATGAGAGGATAATCAGCTAAAACTTGAGGGAATAAAAGGGTAAGATGTGATACTAGTTAGCTAAGTACCTAACGCTATTTTTGCCGCCTTAACCTTGCTCTTAAGTAGTGTTAGACTTGAGGTAGTGTGCTGAAATTTTATATTCTCAAACCATTGCTCGCTCATTCAATACGGGTTAATGGCAGTGAGAAGTTGAGCTTGGTTTAATGTTTCCTTTGCTGATTTGGAGCCTTTTGGAAGCATTTAAAGTTTGTTTACTTGCTGTTTTTGGTTTTTGTCTAGGTGATATCTCATTTCCCTAGTCGTTAACTTTTCTTTCATCAACTTCAAGTTTTGGGGTGTTGCTAACCAAAGTTATTAGTAACACCCTTGTTCTCTAAACCTTTTCAAGGCATTTAAAATAAAATAGAACCATTTGGTTTTGATGAGAGTTCAAGACTTAACCTAAGTTTCCAAAGAGTCCTAAATGACTAAAACAAATTTCAACAGCACCAAACTTGGAAGTTCGTTGTGTTGAGTGGGTTCTAAAACTACCTGTGCCTCCCTTTTCTGTTCTGTCTTTCTAAGAACTCTCTTCGGTGCCCTTTCTCTGGAATATCCATACGCACAACTAGGTATTACCGCTATGCGGTATACCTCCGCTCAACTCCCGGTCACACCCTTCATGAGAGAAACAAACTCTTAAGAACATAGGTTCGGGAATCCCTTATCGCTGTAGCCACGGTGTGATTATCAAGGTGTGATGGTACCGAGTCCCGCAAACTCGCAAAGACCAAAGTGTTTGGACCTCTTTATACCATATGAGACCTCCTTGATTTAATCCGAGCCATCTGCACTCCTTGTGGATCAATCTTGACCGTTAATGACTACGACATGGGAATTCATTACCATCCGCAAGACTAATGTTATCGCCGATACAATTAGTCAAAAGGTGTTTTGCAATGCATTGATGCTCCAGAATCGCACCTACCCTCCTTGAAGACTTTTATTGTCTCAACTCGTGTGGTTGAGCACGGTCTATTGTCGCTTGGTTGTGCAACCAACCTTAGTGGATTAGATCAAGTTTGCTCAAAGATCGGATGTCGGAGTGAACCAAATCAAGTAAAATGTCAAGATCGGAACAACCGGCTTCGATTAAGTCGAGATCGATTTCGCGCTCAACCGCATGTAGGGCTATGCGGATCGTTGTCATCACAAGTTGTTTACTGTGGCCTAAATGGCCATAGTCCATCTAAGAGGTCTGGTGCGGAGGGATGACTCGTATAGCTAGTTGACCGACTATGGTCTCGCTTGTTAGTGGAGTAACCGGACAATTTGCTTCACCAACTAAGGATAACCATAGTCCCTCTAAGATAGCTAGTGCGGAGGGATGACTCGTGTAGCTAGTTAGCGGCCGAGATTCCATTGTTAGTGGAGTTAACTGCACAAATCGCTCCACCAACTAACCACTACCGCACCACCACCCATAGTATCGTGAAAGAGCTCTCATCTGTCAATCCTTGTTGTATCCGGACCTAGTAAGTTTTCCTGTGTCGACTAAAAGTGGCACGCTTTTGGCCGGTCTAAACCCGCATTTGTCTTGGTCGAATCTTTAACCTTGCATCTCCAGCTCGTATGTTGGGTCGAATCGTGACCTAACGAGAAACAATGCAATAAAACAATAGATCCAAGTACAACAAAAATATTCTAAAATAGATAAAGAATCATAAAGAAAGGTTGTGTCTTTGCGGTTTAACGAAGAGCAACGAATCGCACTCGAATTCGTGAAAGTTCATGGTCAACCCGCTCCGTGAGTGAGATACTTGGGAGCGAGAAGATCATCTCCGCGTGAGACTACCCTCTTTCTTTTCCGAGTGAGACAAATCTCGGACGAGATTTTTGTAAGGGGAGGTTTGTAACATCCCCATTTTCAACTTGTGTTTCAAATGTAAGAAAATGGGTAGAAATTAAAACTTTTTCTTACATCATGTATTTCTGTGTGCACTAAACAATTATTGTACAAGAGTATGGAAATACAAAGTCACAAGTCCGTTGATCATCTCTCGGGAAATCTTTTTCCTAAGTTCTTGGGTTGATATGTGACCCTCCAAAAATTTCACAATTTTCGTAAATTGATTGGATAGTTTTATGGGTCAGTCAAACTTGCTTGACTCATAGTCAAACCCTAGCTCAAAGCATTGTATAATTTCTGGAGAAAAGTGCTCAAAGATAAAAACCTCTCAAAATTTTATACAAGATCCATCTCAAGGTTAGCAAGCCACTGTCAAAATTTCATAAAATTTGGAGCTAGTTCTATCTCTTAAGACCCTTCAAAATCTCAATTCAAATTAAAACTCTAAACCGGTCCGAGTCGACTTGGACTCACTCCTGTGTCTTGGTCACACCGAGCCGCTTAGCCGTGTCCTGCTCTGGCCAAAGTTGGCGCAGGTGGTCGGGCCATTGACTTTCAAACTGACGCCAAAGACCTCCTCTGGTCTTTGTAAAGGACCTCCCACCCGCACGACCTCCTCGTGTTCTTTTACAAAGACAACCTCGAGGGCCTCCCCAGACCTCCTTTGCACCTTTGCAAAGACCACCCCGCGACCTCCTCACCCTCCACGACCACCCCTAGCGCTGGGTGATCTTGAGCCGTCCATCTTGAGATCTGTGGCTCGGACCTCCCTAAGTGTTAGGACTCTAATACTTAGCCCAAAATGCGGGCCTTGATTTCAATCCAACACTCACGACCTCCCGGTGGAGCTGGGCCACGATTTAGCCGTTGAGTTCATTTGACCAGCTTTCCTATTTCTCTCACTGTCGGGTGGGCCTGGCATTATCAATTTTTGTGCGTGGCGAGGGGGGAGTGCCTTGTCAACTCTAGGGTCGACAACGGCTATGTGCTGCCAACATTAAATGTCCGGCAAAGACCTTTGCTCAAAAGTCACCCCGACACTGCTCCCATCATGTCGTTGATGCCCTAGCTCAGTGCACCCGAGTGGGTGTGACCTTGTTTTCATTTTTGGCGCGGTTATATATGGATCCCGGGCTTCTCCCTTAAGTTTCTTTGGATCCATTCTTGCACCCCTAGTTTCTTCCTCTCGCTCTTGAGCTCAAGTCACCCAAAGCCTCTGTCACCATTGCCGACCTTGGAGCTCTCCACACCCTTGAGCTCCAAAGTGGTTCATTATTGCAATTTTGGCTAATCCTTTGTTCTCTTGGTCACCTCGAGCCTCTCGACTTGCTTTGTTTGACCTTCACAGAGGTTGATAAAGTAGGAGCGTGTGGTTCGTGGTCGGAGCGTCGTCTTCTTCACCTCCACGACCTCCACCTTCACCGAGCTCTTGCGCCACCTCTAGCTCCTCCATTCCCCGGTCGATTTCAAGATCGGAAATCCCTATTCTTTTAGACCTCTTCGGTTTCGGGGCCGTGAATTGGTCCCCTGCGGTTATCTCGGTTAGCCGGCTGGTGGTCTTGTTGGTGTAGTTTTTGGCACCCTAGGTCCTCCGTCCTATTTGGAGCTCATTCGTGCCTTTGGTTTCCGCCGACGAGGTCCACATCGCGCGGCAAGAAGCCAGGCACGCCGGGTTTTATCGCTCAAAACCTCCTGCTGCTATATTCTTAGGACCACTTTAATGCTCAAATCATTGCTCATCATTGGTGCATTAATTGTGTCCTAATTTGTGCCGTGGAGTCACCGACGTGGGCCATGGGTTTAGAATTAAAGTTTGGAAATCATTAAGTGTCCTTTTAGTTTCATTTATTGTCAATCATCCGGAGCATTTAATTTGTCTTAACCGCGCTTTTTGTCGTTGTCCGGAGGTCTCGCGCCATTAAAACCACTCCAGACCTCCCCACAAATCTCGCCGTTAAAGACCTCCAGAGGTTAAATCCCACCGCTAGGATCACCCTCCTCCTTGGGGTCCTTGCAAAAGACCTCCTTGAGGTCCTCTCGTGCGAAAGGTCACCCCTGGCCGTTTTGTCAAACCGCCTCTCTGACCTCCTTGGGGTCCTCTTTGCAAAAAGTCCTTCCTTAGTCGTTTAAAAAAACCACCCCGAGCCACCCCACCAAGGTCCTCTTGTGCAAAGACCACCCTGGTCATTTGTAAAGAGAACCTTCAAAACTACGCTTAGGGTCCTCTTTGCAAAAGACCACCTCTAGCCCTTTGTGAAGAAGTCGTAGGACCTCCTCCGCTCAGATCTGGACCGCTCATGACCTCCCACGAGATCCGAACCGCCGCACTCTCTCTCGTTGAACACTGTCGCACAGGACCTCCCGCAAGATCATGGCCATCCATGACCTCCTCGGTGAAATCCTAGCCGCCCCGACTCCTCGCTCATCTTAGCCGCTCAGACCTCCCACGGAGATCGTGACCGCCTAGGACCTCCCTGCCGACTCCGGACCGTTAGATTTAGATCTAACGGGCTAGACCTCTCTGTAGATCTCAACCGCCCAGACCTCCTATGGGAGATCTCGAGCCGTTAAGATCTCGTCGATCAATCGTTGACCTTAGACCTCCTAGTGCTCTGGACCGCCGGATCTTGATCCGACGGCCACGACCTCTGCAGGCGCGAGGACCTCCTTTGCGCGCGCGCCAGCGCAACCGGTCGTGAGCCATTGGATTCAAGATCTACGCTTAGACCTCCTCGCCAGATCTTGCCGTCTAGGACCTCCTCGCGATTCGCACCATCAAGTCTAGATCTAACGGCTAAGACCTCCCTGGCGCGATGAGGTCTTTGCGCCTGTGTGCTCGTGGGTTTTAGATTCGAGATCGTGAGCCGTGCGATCTTTGATCAACGCCCACGACCTCCCGCTTTTATGGGTTTTCAGATTTAGTCCAAAAGCTTTTATTTGCACATATTAATTGTTTTAAACTTCAAAATTGCGTAACTTTTTCTCTGTAGCTCCAAATTTAACAAACTAAAGTTCGATAAATGCATCTGTTAAAGTACTTTAGCTTAGTATAGGTTTTGCAGTAATTTTTAATACTGAAATTAATCATGTCTTAGATTTAAAACTTAGAAAAATCATAACTAAATCATTTTAACTCCAAATGACCTGAAATTTTATATGGTTACCACTATACCAGTGGGTAGCTACCATAAAATTTCAGCTTCAAAATCTTTCTAGAAAATATTTTTGCTACAATGCTAATTATAAGAAATTAGGTTTTTAGAGAATATCTTTTGCACCACAAATCCAAATTAAGTTTTTCCAGTTTCTATGTCTAGGTATGTTCGTATTTTACCTTGTGTATAAATTTCGTCACATTTGGATAATTTTTGCTTGCTCTTTTGTTTAAGTGTTGCTCGTCTTATTGGTTGTTTTCGCTCTTCCGCTTAGGATTCGATATTTATGTAATCCCGAGAACGACCCTCGCAACAAGTTGAGCAAACAAGCGTGCAAGCGCTTGATCATTTCCCATTAATCCCATTACTTTTAAAGTCTAATATTTTGTTTAACTTCTATGTATGCATTGCTATTTTGTTGTTAAATTGATTAGTTAATCCTCTAGTTGCATAATCTGTAGGTAAATAATTATCCTCTACTACCTGAGCCTAGGTTATTTGCTGTGATTAGAGTTCGTTGGATGAGCTTTTGTCACTTAGTAGATTTCGAATAAATATTGCTTAGCCATTCCTAGTATCAGTAGTATTGGGCGATCATCGACTTAGTCGGTGATCTTGATCACACAACTACTTATACTACTCCATTATGTCCAACCCTTGTGTTTTATTGATTTACAAATCAAAAACTGAAAACAAAACTATATCTTGACTTGGGCACAATGGTATGTTGATGTGATCTGTTGGGTGTATGGAATGGTGCCTAAGTCCCTAAGGACCGAGTTACTTGTGCCATTGATCCAAGCAATTGTTGCGTGCTAACCACACGAGGGGGATATGGAACCTCTCTTGACTAAGTACTTTGGGAGGTGCTAATTATGAGCTGGTCGGTGGGTGTGTTCCTGTGTGTGTGTGTTTGTGGTGTTGAGAGGAGCATTAGCGCACCGGTTAGGCTGCTTAATGTGTCTTTCTCCCGTGGGTTGCGGCTCTTAATTAGCATCGCCCATTGGAAAGCGTCTTGTTAGACTTAGCCATGCCTCGCATACCAAAGGAAGTGTGCTAACCGTGGGTCGTGGAAAGGCGGTCTATCGTGTGGGTACATTGGTACACCCTGCAGGTTAAAACTATTCGAATAGCCTCGCCCTAGGTTATGGACACGCTTGGTTATTTCCCACAAGAACTAGACTACAAACCGCTTAAAAACTTAAACTTGACATGGGTGGTATGAAGGGGTACTTCATGCTATTGTTGTGGTGACTATGGGTTAGTCACTTCTAGGTTGGTGTTGTTCTCATCTATGTTATTATTGTCTCTCTTTATTTGAACAATAAAAGTTAATTGCAAACTTGCTTTGAATCTATTACCTTATTGTAAATGAAAACTTGCTTTATGTCAAAAATAAGTCCAAAGCCTCATCCACTTAAATAAAGCTTGCATGTAGTTAATTATAGTTCTGTTATCTCACACGTCAGTTTTGCAGTACAAAAACAAGTTTTGTACTCATCCGCTGCCTAATATTAATTGTTGCAGAGGAAGAAGGTGAGCCCCAAGGGCCTCACTTTTGTGAGTTGTGTTGCGCACTGTTTGGGACGATTAGCTTGGCGGTCCTGGTTGGTTGCCTTGTGGGTAAAGGCACACCGATTGGCTTTTGTTTATTGCCATCTTATGGCCATTTTGCTCCACTGTATTTATCTATTTGTAGGTCTTTTGGCCTGGTCGGCCTCTCTTTGTAATAACTCTATTTAAAGTATCTATGTCTTTCAGCTTGTTGCTTTTTGCTTGGCTCTATGTGTATGAATGGAATTGATGCATGATTTTGTAACGGGGTGTGTATCGTGATTTAAGGAAGTATACATATCTCGAGGCTTGGTTTATTTGGTTGGTACTGTTAGGACCAAGTGGCTGGTTAAACAGTACGAGCCGAATAAACCGGGGTCCTCACACTTATGGCAACAAAAGGTCATGACTAAGCTCTTGGGTTTGCAATATCGGATTATCTACAAGCTCGTACCATGAACCGAGCTGTTGATGCTCTATCACGCAGAGAAAAGGGAGAAGATATGGAAGTGGTTGCCATTTCAACGGTTGTACCAGATTGGATGGATACAATAGCCAAGGGCTATCAACATGATCCTCACCCAAAGAAAGTATTGCAGAACTTTGTGCTGGTGGTAATGGCACTTCCGCATTTCGCTAAGTAATGGTATACTCAAATTGGGAGATCGGTGTGGGTTGAAGTAATGTCGCAGCAACGTAATATTTTAAACTCTTTGCATTACAGTGCCTTAGGAGGACATTCTGGGTTCCAGGTAACATATCATAGGATCCAGAAGATGTTTGCGTGGCCGGGTATGAAACGAGACGTGAGAGAGTTTGTTGAGCAGTGCTCAGTATGTAAACAGGCAAAATCTGAACATGTGCGTTATCCGGGATTGCTCCAACCTCACGGTTCTCGACCACGCCGCGGATGGTGACTATGGATTTCATAGAGGGCTTACCTCGGTCTGCTGGTTATAACTGCATTATGGTGGTGGTAGACAAATTTTCAAAATATGCTCACTTCATAGCTCTAGCTCACCCTTTCACAGCCTTCCAGGTCGCAAAAGTTTTTATGCAGCACATATTCAAACCGCATGGATCGCTCATCGATCGTCTCGACGGATAGAGTTTTTACCAGTGTGTTATGGAGAGAATTATTCAAAGCAGCCCAAACTCAGCTCAGAATGAGCTCGGCTTACCATCCGCAGACGGACGAGCAAACCGAGCGGGTCAATCAATGTGTAGAGGCCTATTTGCGTTGCTTTGTTCACGCGTGCCCAAGTAAATGGTTCAATTGGCTGGCTTTATCTGAATATTGGTATAATACAGCCTTGCATACCACCCTGAGAAAAACTCCTTTTGAAATCCTCTATGGGTACAGTCCTAGGCATTATGGCATCAGGGATACTGCTGCTTGTCAGCACAAGGAGTTGTCGGAGTGGTTGCAAGAAAGGAAATTAATGACTGAGCTCTTGAAACAACATCTCAACAGAGCAAATCAACACATGAAGGTGCAAGCCGATCTCAAAAGATCTGAAAGGAAGTTTCAAGAGGGGAACTGGGTGTATCTCAAGCTTCAGCCTTATGTGCAAAGTTCAGTAGCGGTAAGAGCTAACCACAAATTGGCGTTTCGCTATTTCGGTCCTTTTCAGGTGGAAAAAAAGGTGGGACTGGTGGCATACAAGCTTCGACTGCCATCCAATACGTCGATTCATCCTGTGATACAAGTATCGCAACTCAGAAAGGCTATTCCCCTTCAAACCAAGATACCGAGTCGCGGTTAATCAAGACCTCCGAAGTTCCCCGAAAGTGTCGCGACATCGCTCCATGACAAGGGACCAACTTCAATCACCCAAGTGCAAGTACAATGGTCAGGAGCAGCTACTTCAACGCCCACCTGGGAAGACTTGAATGACCTGCAGGATCGCTTCCTACACGCACCAGCTTGGGGACAAGCTGGTTCTGAAGGGGATGGGGATGTCATGACCCCTATTGACAGTATAGCAGATGGACAATTGCAGGGGAGAAGGATGGGCCGGCGTGAGAAGAAGCCCAACTCAAGATATGCTACAGGCGAATGGGTTGCTTAGCTTCGGGCTGGATGAAGCAGTTGGTGTTTTGCCGTATTATAAATAGTGGGCGCTTGTGCCAAAAGAGGGACAAATGTAAAGATATTATCCACTTTCCCCTAACTGTCTCTTCTCCCTTCCCCTTCCTCCAGAATACCTTCTTCCCCTCTAAACTCAATCCTTGATCCTGTTGAATATATGATCATACAATTGGGTACATAACAGATCTCCCTCGATTAAATCAAAACAAATCCCGTGTGTTGTTGGTGCCACTCCTAAATTGAGCAAGTGATTTCATGTTGCATAGCAAAAGCACAGAAATATTTTGCAACACGAAGGTCTTCCAAAAGCACTGCATTCAATCCTCGGCGAATGATGTTCCACATTATCAGATGGCAACAGCAAATCCTTCTTTGGAACATTTTGTTACATCTCTCCCTGATCTAAAGTTGCTGGGAAGAGAACTGAGTTAGCTAAGTTGGCAGTTGGGGAAGCTGAGGCGAGACCTGCTTTCAAGCAGCGTGGCTCACGAAAGTGCGTCTCAAGGTAGCCGGAGAGGAAAAATCCCGGATTAAAAAAAAAAAAAAAACTTCACTTAATGGAAAAAAAAAACTAATACCTCTGAGTATTCTTGAAAAAAAAAGTTGCTGGGAAGGGTGGCTTCACATTCGTTCCGTACGGAAAGCCGTACAAACGCTCGCAGGCACCTGTCCACGTTTCCGGTCGCTTCGGCGTTTCCCCTCAGCGCGTGTGGGCTGCGTGCGTTTCCGTTGCGGCATGCGCCCGTTTCGCCCCGCTTTGCCTGCGTTTCCGTTTCCGTCCGGCGCACATGGGCCTCGTTGCGCGTGCGCTATGATTCAGACTATTTTCTGCTTTATGTTCTTTTTATAAGTTGCCAACTCAATTAACAGAATAGCAGGCTATTCTTAAGAGGGTAAAGATGATCGAAGTTATTTTTTTCGTCTTTAAGTTCTTTTTTAAAAAAAAAAAAATTGTGCAGCTACTAACACAATGAACATGTTATCAGGTACTTCATCAGGAGACAGTAGGCGGTGGGGGGATTCGCATAACAGATACAATTCTTGGTTATTTGAGTGTGCAGGGAATTGAAACAAAGAACAAAGAAAGTGATGTAACAGGATGCGTAACAGACACAATTCTTCGGTCCCTGCAGATTAAACTACTCAATTATTTGGGTGTCTACTGAATCCACAAGGTACTTAACACTATTGTTGATCATTGTGCAGCAAAAGCAGCTCAAAAGTCAAAACCAAGTGAATTTAAACAGATACAATCCAGTAGACTTGTATCTGTCTACTGAATTCGCATAACAGATACAATTATTGGTGATTTGAGTGTGCAGGGAAGTCAAACAAAGAACAAAGAAAGTGATGTAACAGGGTGCATAACAGATACAATTCTTCGGTCCCTGTACATCAAACTGCTCAAGTATTTGGGTGTCTACTGAATCCACAAGGTACTTAACATTATCGTTGATCATTGTGCAGCAAAAGCAGCTCAAAAGTCAAAACCACGTGAATTTAAACAGATACAATCCAGTAGACTTGTATCTGTCTACTGAATTCGCATAACAGAAGTTTTTACACTACCACAAATGTTGTTACACTACCACAAATTATGCTGAACAATAAACAGAAAATTGTCGGGAAAATATAGTGAAACTGGCAAAAGCTTTGCATAACAACAGATGGGGACTATTGTCGGGACCTAAAAATACGATTCTGGACCCTCTTAGTATAATGCACTAGTCCAGAATCACGTTAGTGCACACAGTGTCAACACAGGTGAATATCGATCCACACAAGCGATAAATAGAGTAAACGATTAATTTGAATAATAAATACTGGTTTTGACTTTATGGTCGAGTTTATACTTATTGAGCCACGCAGCGCTAACAGAGAATAAAATAGCAAAGTGGAACGAAATAACTTCAACAGATCCCATCAATTCACCACGTGCAACCAATCGTGATCCGCACCTTAACGATCAGCAACCTTCGATGAACTCCTCCTCGAAAGCAGGCGTAGGTTTGGGCGTAAGTTTTACAACAAACGTGAGTATACAACCGTACTCACAAATTATACCACAAAATGCAATTTATAGATGCAGGCTTATTCCAAAAGAAAAGACTTCTGTGGTTCTTTTGCATGTAAGCAAATTTTGCATTTGAATACAATACTAGATTGAAAACATAATTCAAAACAAATAGACAATATTAATTTAACATTTGTTTTCACAAAGACACAAAGCTAAACAGATTATTTCACATAGCCATATGACTTAAATCACATAGCTCCCATCCCACACATTTTATGAAAACTACCCCTCGTGTGAAATCCTCGAGCATGTCCATGACCGCAGACGCGGCTATTCGAATAGATTGATTTAATACTCTACAGAGTTTGTACACTTTACCCACACGATACAACTAGTGTAGCTAGCACTAATCGTAACAAAACAGTTCAGAAACTTCGTCTCAAACATTGACATTCCCGATGTGTTTTACCGTTAGACCAACCCACAAAGAAAGTCAGTCCGACACACACCGCTGGTCAGGGATGCGGCGAACCGTCCCGCGATGCAACTACCAGGTAGTCACACCTCCACCCTGTCACGAAGCCTAACCTATCTACCTGAACATCAATGCTGAGACTCCATAACCTACTATGTTAGGCCCGTCCCATCAGGCATGTGGACATACAGTAAGGCTCAGTTCAATGGCGTACAAAGTGAAGTCCTTAATTGACCAAGGCAAGACTTCTATTTTCTAACTATATCACAAAGATTATCATTCTCATTCACAAAGTCCACCAAATCACTTAGTATCCACTACTTGCCTCAGTCCAAATCTTTTACCACCCAGTTGGTTTTAGTGCAACACATGCTACCACAGAGTAATAACACATAGCACACAGTTTTACACAAAGATTCATAGTCACTTAGTCAAATTAATTTTGCAATTCAAATGAGATATGAGACTCGTAACATGGCTACGCAATTGTACTCGCATCTAACCAACCCACGTTGGTGCTACGATAATACCAACTAAATAAACCAATCTAGGGTGACAAGAGATTATGACATACAAAGTCAAAGTGGTTATAACAGATTGGATAATAACTATGCCCAAAAGCATTTAAATAAATAATTAAAGTAGAATGCAATACTTTCAAACAAAGTAATTTGAAAATTATGTTCAATAGGATCATAGGTATGACTTGCCTTGGAAAAGGTCTAGGTACTAGTCTTGATCTTGAGGTGCTCCTTCTTCTCCAAAATTCCCCGACGTATCGACGTCTACTCGCAAACGAAACAAATAAACAAAACAAATAAATAACAGAGGCAAAACAAACTCCAAAAATTAAATAAAAATCTCAGATAAATAGATATCGAATTTATATGAATTTAGAAATTTGAATGGGCTCAATCAGAGTTCGGATGCAAAAAGATATGGGTTCTAGAAGTTTCAATCTAAAAGAAAACCCTAATTTTGGATTTACTGGAATTTCTGAATTATTTCTTAACAGAAAAATCATATTATTGCGCAAGCATGACGTCAGCAAGGAATTTCGGGAATAAAAATAATAAAAAGAAAATACTAACATGTGGGACCCACATGTCAGTCTCACGGCTCACGGTAGACTAGGTCTACCGAGCCTCGGGACCTAGGCGCGGTGGACCGTGCCACGTGGGCGCACACGTGTCTGCTAACACGGTGCCATGGACGTGACACATAGGCGGGGGCGTTGGCACGACGATGAGGTGGCGCTGATGTGGCGACGGCGAGGGCGGCGGAGGCTCGGGAACCGAGGCTTTCGGCGAACGGTAGCTCTACACCGGCGGTGGATGGTACCGGTGTGTAGAGGGGAACGCGAGGAACTCGCAGGTGTGCTCGGGGGTGACGAGGATGGCCGGCGGCGAGGCTTATGCGCGCGAGCTTTCGCTTTTTGACAGACCTCCGACGAGGCTCCGCAACGCGGGCGCTCTGGAGGTAGGTGGTGCAACGGCGAACCCGGCGGTGCAGACCACGAGAGCAGGGCGACGTCGACGGCGGCGCAATTCGAAGAAAACACCGACGGCGACAAAAACCTAAAAACCGAGTTGCGGCGGCGCTAGGACTCGGGAAGAGGTGAGGGTGGCGGCTCTGGGTTGCGAGTGCAAGGGCGAACCCAGGGGTCCTATTTATAGGGTCCGAGGGGCTAGGAAGGTGTGCGGCGACGGAACCCTAAAAAGAGTCCGAGACGAGAACGCGAGGATCTCGGGGATAAAACGAAATCAAGATTTGATTCTAGCCGAAACAGGTGCAGGAAGGTTAGAGATAGGATTTTACGCGTTTTCTAGAAGGGCTTTAGTCGGAAAAGATGCGTTGTCATACAGAGCTCGAGCTCCAAACATGGCAGACGCGGGCGGTGCTGCGCGAGGACGAAGTCGGGCCGAGGAGGACGACGAGGCGTGGGGCCCACGCGTCAGCGGGTGCGAGCGAGCTTGCGTGGGAACGGAGAGGAAATAGGCTGGGGTTTAAGGATTTCGGCCCGAAAGATTATCTGAGAAATTTAATTAGTTTTCTAATTTATAAAATAGAAAAAATTCAAATAAGCAATAGAAAATAGCAAATGAACTCAGAAAAATTCTAGAAAAATCTAGAAAATATATCTGAGCACATAGAACTCAAATAAAATAGTTTTCACTACTGTTCATGTTGAGATTATTCATATTAAATATTTTTATTCTAAAGTCCAATATTAAGTTTTTGAATTAAATTCAAATAAAATCAAATGGTGACTTTTCTCTTTATTAACTATTTAAAAGATTTTTCAAATTCAGAAAATTGGGATGTTACAACTATGGTTTCCAGCAAATCTATACATATCACCAGTATTTTTTATTTGGATTAACAGCTATTATGACAAGTAAACCAAGTTATCAAATTCTAAAACAGCAGAGAGCATACAATTTCACCACAGCATACATAAATTCATCTCTGTGAAGCTAAACCAAAAACTCCTAACAAACAAGCAGAGATAGTGAGAAGAATCAACTAGCGAGCTTGGCGTCTCATGCGTTCCAAGGGCAGGGCATCCCAAAGGAGGGGAGCGGTGCCCAATCCCCAGTCCGGGAGAAGACGACGGCTGCCGTGCGGTCCTGATAGAACTACACGGCGACCACCGGGAACGAGGCGTCGGCCTCGTCGGGCACGAGGGCGTACTGGATAGAGCGGAAGTCGAAGTTGAACTGGATGGCATCAGGTCCGCGGAAGAAGTCGGTGGTCCGTGCGAGGGCCTCCGGTCCTCCCCTACCCGGCGCCCCATACTCCTCCGGTCCCCCCTCCTCGGCGCACCGGTCGCCCGGCGTCGGAGATGAAGGACCGTCGCCCCGGACGCCGCCCTGCACCGCAACCTCTCCTACCTCCCGCTCCCCTCCACCCACGCCGACCTCTGCGATCTCTCCCTCGAGGCGCCCCGTGCACCGCCTCCTCTCACAGGAACAACACGAGGAGGATGGGGATTGGGTGGGTGAGGAGGAAGAAAAGATTGGGGATTGGGCGGTGAGTATGCAGGAAGAAGATTGGGGGAGGGGATCGAAATCTAGATCGGTTTTACGAAGGCAGATTGGATGGGAGGCCTAGGCTATCAGATGTGGTAGATTGGAAGAGGGATATACATACCTAGATTGGTTTTACGAAGGCAGCACCCCGTTAGCCTGTGAAGGATGAACATTGCGATTGGACAAAGGCAAACGCGCGCCGTAACTGACGAGGAAGACGCCGTAGGAATATTTTTATCTGCTAGCAGGTTTGATCGATTTGTGCGGTAAAAATTCCATGGGAACTGTGTTTTGGTGAGAAACAAATTGTTGGAGATAATTTTTACCGGCAGAAATAAGTGTTTGACAGGGAAAGGGATATTTAGACACATGGTATCTATATATTTCGTCGCAATATCTATAAATATTACAACAACAAAAAATCGTTGTAATATCTATTGGAGGTTACAACAAATTAATTTTTGGTCGTTGCAATAAAAACATTGTATTGCAAAGAATCTGTTAGTATTACAACAAAAATAAATTATGGTAATATCTATTGCTTATTACAACGAATTATTTTTTGTTGCAATAAAAATATTTATTACAATGAATTATTTTTCATTGCAATAAAAATATTTTATTCCAACAATTTTTTTAACTATTGCAACAATTATAAATTATAGCGATAACAAGTAAATAATACCAGGAAATAACTAATCATGGCAATAACATGGACTGTTTGCAACAACTTATTTTTGGTTGCAATAAATTCGTTGCAATATATAGGAATCCTTGTAGACAATAATCTCCTAATAATGTTTCTGTCCAATTCCTCCATATAATTAATTGAAATTCGTTATTATTGTCTAGTAAGTGGATATAAAATATTTTTAGTAAGATAAATATTAATTCCCATGAGAAAAGAACATGACCATGCTAGTATTTTTTTTTCCATTTAGTACTCCCTCCATTTCTTTTTACAAGGCATATTTTGGCTAGGCACGGGGATTAAACAGGTTGTAAAACGGAGTGAAAGACAAGAGAAAATGATCATGCTACCCATGGTTAAATACCTTGCAAATGTGATAGAATAGTTTGCGAGAGAGTTACTTATAAATGTAAGGGAGAGAAGATGTGATAAATAAGGATAGACAAATTAAAAAAAAACGTCAATAAATTCACATGCACACCTTATATTTTGAAACAAATTTGCAAAACTATATACCTTATATTTTTTTGATACGGAGGGAGTACTGAATTATCCATTTTGAGCCGATGAGTTCAATGATTCAATAACTTAAAGTAGGTAGTGCTGCTAATGGGTCGAAGCCCAACACAAGCCAATCGGTGATAATTCCGGCATTTTTTTTAAATATTATTATTTTTAAAGATATTTACAAAAATAAATAGTCGTTTAAAAAAATTACAAAAATGTGTCCCTGTCGCCAGTTGAACTGGCGACAGGAACCTATCGCCAGTTCAAATGGCGACAGTGGAACTCGCCGCCACTCACGCGCGCGGCTACCTATCGCCGCTGAACTAGCGATAGGAATCGTTCGATAGTTCTCCTGCCGCTCAATCGCGATAGAAGGCAGACTATAAAATCACCGAAAAATCAATCCAGAATTCATTTTAATTCCAGAAAAAAAACAAGAGAGAGTTGGAGAGGGAGAGAAGAAATTGCGGCGAAGCCCTGTCGGTTCGTCGCGGTGGAGAGAGATTGATAGAGCATCAGTTTCGATCGATCATCTTGTGTTGCAGGTAAATTTTTCTGAAACTGTGTATGTTACGTCCAAACCTTGTAGGTTAGCAAACGACAATAGCGACATAGAATTGAGTAGGTTAGATACATGTAGTCGAACTCTGTAGTACATATTTTGAGTGGTGTAGCGACATACAATTGCGACTATAGCGACATAGAATTGAGTAGGTCACATAAATTTAGTCGAACTGTGCTGTACATATTTTGAGTTGTGTAGCGACATAGAAATGCAACAATAGCGACATAGAATCGAGTAGGTTACATAAATGTAGTCGAACTGTGTAGTACATATTTTGAGTTGGACATAGAATTACGACAATAGCGACATAGAATTGAGTATAGCGCTGGTTGACCGCTGTAGTAACATAATTAATGCACGATACATTTCTGTTTTAAAATAGGAGAATTGCATGATACATTTTTGAATTGTGAGAAAACACTGAGTAGCTGTAGGTCTAAAAACAATGAGCATATTTGTGCGCGGTTATTATTTTGTTAGTACGTTGTTATTAGTTGTGTTAGTGCGCGTCAATATCTTGTTAGTGCCGAAACACCATTTAACTAGAAAAGTAGCATGACATGTATTACATTTGTAAAGAAAATTCGTAGTTGCTACATAGGCTATGTAAAGATGCATGAAAAAATATGAACTTTCTCTTGTCGCATTTTCGTATGGCGACGCGAGTCAAGACGAGTTGCTTGACCCTGATTGACCGCGCCACCGTAGCGCGCCAAGATCGTGCGTCTCCCGAGGGCGAGGCGTCGATAGAGCTTGGGGCATTTCGGCGACGCACCCCCATCAGGGCATGGAGGCTGCACCGAGACTGGATTTCGAGGTACGTGAAGTTCTGACCTTGATGCACTCAATCGCGGTATGTTTATGTGGCGTTGACTCGTGTTTGTTCTTAATCGTTTCGACGCAGGTTGAGAGCGGCAGGCCTCCTTCCACTAGCGAGGATGGTGGAGGCGACGCCGAGGATCGACCAGACCACCGTGCGGCCCATACGCCCAGGCGGTTTCCATACGACGGCCCTCCCGACGGCGCTGGTTGACCGAGGCCGAGACCCACACGCCCATCTCCCGCGGGAGATGACGCCGACGCTGCAGGATGTGAGCTACCTGACTGGGTTGCCCTGCGCAGGCGCTCCGATGGTGGCACACGACGTCCCCGCCATGTAGCGCACGGACCTCCTAGCCAGGTTCCGCGATATCCTGCCGCCAGCAATACAGACATGGAGTTCAAGAGACCGCACGCCCACGCCAAGTGGATCCGCCGCTTCACGTAAGTGTTTTCCTAACTATTTTCTCTCATAACAATTCGCTTGTGAACCCCATCGACGCTTACGTGTCTTCTTGCAGCCCGAGCGTATGGCTGAGGACGCAGGGCCCGTCGCTGTTACGAGGCACTTGGAGGCCTACCTGCTGTGGTTGTTTGGGTGGGTGATGTTCCCGAGCCCCACGGCGGCGGTGGTGGACAAGCACTACATCCCAGACGCGCATGAGGTGGCGGTCACCGATCGAGGATCCCGCAGACGCGTGGGGTCCGACCGCCGCGGCGCGACGCATCGCGACCGCGGCGACGCTGCGCCAACGTTGGCGTGACGACTCCATCCTCTCGGGATGCTTGCTCCTACTGCAGCTGTGGTCGTTGGAGCGTTTCCAGATCGGACGACCACAAGTGGACTTGACAGCGTACGGGGATAGCTTGTACGTCCCGCAGGACGACCTGGACCGGCCGACCATGGGCACTTTGTGGTGCCGCCGACGGGTTAGTTTCGTAATCATTTATTATTTTCATTTTGCAATCATTATTTTCGTGTGCTTAGTTTGCAGTGTTGTATTGCACAGGTCACCTTCACGCCGATCACCTCGCAGGGCTCCTACCCGGAGTACGTTGCGATGTTTGATCATCTGACCGATGACCGCGCTATCCGACCCCGCATGCTGACGACAAGGTGATCGCGCGCGCCTCAACGGCCTGTCGGCGCGGCACGCGAGACTACTCGATCGTACACGCGAGTGCCTTGGTGCACAACATCTTCGTGAAGGAGTACCGATATACTGGTCATGCGCCGCCTCGTCTATGACAGAGGTCCCACCCCTGGGGGAGGCGCGCGCCGCAAGACGACACGCCGTAAGTTCACCGCTGACTTTATGTCCGCATAATATGTGTTACATCGCAACCAAATATTTTTCTTGCCGCCCACAGTACACTAGGAAGAGAGTTCATGGCACGATGTCCCGGCCTGACAGATGGCCCTTGGGTGGACGATTGAGTGCCGCGCACGAGACCCTCGCCGAGGTTGGGGACGAGACTCACGACCCGAGACGCACGAGCACTACATGGAGTGGTACTCACTGACGAGGCTCGCTGCGTCCGGTCGTGGTCGACCGCCGACATGTGGTCGCGACGCCGACACGCACTCCCACCCACCGACCGCTTCCATCGCAGCGTATGTACTCAATATTACATATTTCATATTTAATTTGACATACTTACGTACAACTTGTTGATTATCCGCGCAGTGGATCTTCACCGAGGTCGCCCAGATGGTAGACTCGCGCAACACATGGCAATGGCGGGAGATCGAGGGCTCTCGCACAGATCGTGGAGGCAAAGAAGACGCGAGAGCGGACCGCGATCGTCGCGACGCCGACCGACCCGGTGGACCGAGCACCGAGGACGAGGGGTCACCGAGGTGGTAGGACACGCCTCCCGCCCGCACGTGGCGAGCTCTCGGCGTGGCGGGCAGGGGAGCACCTCCGACATGTGGGAGGTGAGTTCGACACGCCGACATCACTTCTTCATTTCATTTCAACCTCATAAGTTTGTAACGACGATCTTCTATTACAGTCCTCGCCCACCCGCACGCGGCCAGACTATGCCGCGCCGTCCGAGCACATCTTTGGGCCAACAGTAAGGTCCGCTTGCTTGCGTAACGCATTTTTAGTCATGACTATGTTTGTAACCTAATTCTTCGCAGGAACGGCTTGGGAGGACGATGCATTCTCGGCCGACGATGCAGACCTATCGGCACCCCTCGAGGACTTCTTCAGGGATCCGCGTGACACGCAGTTCTCTTTGGAGGCTTTCACAGATGGTGCGCCGAAGTTCGACCCAGCGACGCAGACTCACCGACGCACCCCTGACGACGCAGATTAGCCGACGCAGAGCAGCCCCGCTACACCACCGCGGGCTACTCGCTGGGTCGTAGTCAGCACCGACCCTCCGACGACATCGCCGCAGCGACGGCAGAGGCCCGGGGCGACACGCGGGGTGCAGCCTAAGAGGGGACGCCATTAGATTTCCCTTTATGTAATTTTTTTCATTATTTTTTTCATGAATATGAGTAATATGCCTGCTTGCTTTGACGATCCAACTGTTCGCAACGACGTGACAAAACGAGCTAGGTTTCTTCGGCGATGCGACAACACGGGCTACCTTTTTAGGGCGATGCTACAAGACGGAGCAGCTTTTCAGACTCGTGACCGACGGTCGCCTTTTCGTAACGATAACACCGAGTAGGCGCCAGACGATGTGACCACACGCCTAGCTTTTCAGACGATGTGACCACACCGCTAGCTTTTCGTGACGATAGCACCGTAGTAGGCAATTTTTCAGGACGATGTGACCACACTGCCTAGCTTTTCAGGACGATGGCACCAGAGTATGCAGCTTTTCAGGACGATGTGACCACACGGCCTAGCTTTTCAGGACGATGTGACCACACAGGCTAGCTTTTCAGGACGATGTGACCATACGGGCCAGCTTTTCAGGATGATGTGACCACACAGGCTAGCTTTTCAGACGATGTGACCAAAGCGGGCGGCTTTTACGGACGACTTACCAAGACGAGCCCCGACAACGGCTCCGTCTCACGTGAGCTATAAATACAACAGAACTCGTCCAACTAGTCCACAACAGCACCACCAAGTAGAAAACATGGACAAGGAGAAGGAATGGGAGAAAATCCGCAAGCTTTTGAAGGACTAGGTGTCTCCCCATGAGACCACCGCTCGCTATCATGCCGCTAGTCAGGAGCCTTTCACACACCAAACTTTTTCGAACGGTGAATTGAGGAAGCCGCTCGTAGTACACCCAACGATTCTCGGGTCCAACGCGACCCTCCTATGCTCGAACGCCCTCCGGAAGGACCCCGATAGGTGGCACCCCTATCTTTGGTGTAGGGACGCCGCAAGTGCGCCAAATCAACCGATGAGTGGACCATTGGGCGGCGCTATTGGTGCCGCCAAACTACGCCGTTGGATCGCAACAACAAGCATCCGTAATGAAACCGTATTTCATGGTACAATGTTTTTTTATTCCGACAACGGGTAACGAACTCTCTTTACCCACCGCAGTCTCGCCACCACTATGCGACTTCGGCAGGTGGATCGACGACAAGATCCACCCCACGACATGTGGTCGCTGTCGAGACGGAAGAGTCGGGCCAGGAGCACATCGAGACCCGTGAAAGGTGCCTCAAAGAGTTGAAAGCTAAGCGTGCCGAGCAAGGTAGGCGGACAGCAAGGCGAGGAGCAGGAGCGTGAGCATGCGAGACGACGGAGGCCGAGAGGAGCGAAAGAGGGCCATCGCGCGAGAGCCAAGGCGCAAGGCGAGGAGTACAATGCCGAGCCGGGCCGCAAGGGTAAATGGCCACGCTCGACTCAAGAGTTCTACCCTATTCCTCCACATGTCCCATGTATTTCAATTTCCTAAAGGCATGCGTGTACCGCCCTTGGTCTGTCCTGCGTGCCATGTAATCCCCTTGTCCGATGAAATATCGTGTGGTTATCGCTGCGCCATTTCCCAAAGTTCTCCAACGGAGTTGTGCAGAGATTCCCAACGTATTGTAATATCACCGCCTTGGTACATACGAATCATTAATCCTCAATCGTCCTCCAAAAATCTTCCAACAATGCACAACAACAATAGTCGGGCGCAACAAGTTGCATAAATTAACTCGCTACCGCTGAACCGCTAGTTGCCGGTTCACCTATGTATCGCCATTCAATCGGCGACAGAAGGTATCGCCGCTCAATCTGGCGACAGAAGGTATCGCCGATTAAACCGCGACAAGCCCCGACTCTACAAAACCTTCTTGCAACCGTCGAAATTCCACACAGACTCATCTTACTCAACAAAAATAGAAGGATACAACAGATAGGAGGAGGAGAAAAGCTAGCGAAGTTACTGTTCGTCAGCTTGCCCACCCTCGGGTAATTTTCTTAACGAACGGATTACATGATTCTTGATGTGCGTTACGTAGTGAAGTCCGTTTTACATACTTTTTTGGTGGGATATTTAGTTGCACATATGTAGTTCATCGTGTAAATGTTCTTCACACTGTAGTACGTCAATATGTCCGACGTCGTCAATTTCAAAATTTACTACGGCCGATGGACTATTATGGAGAGTCCCGAGGGAATTGATTTGAGTTATTTTCACCGCGACGCGCCCCTACCAAGACCGAGCAACGCATAATAGGCGCTGTGGATGCGGTGGTTGTTCCACACGCTTCAAGTGGACCGTGATGTCACGATCGACATTGAGCCGCTTCGCCGGCAGACAACCACGATTGGGAGTTAGTGCAACTAAAGGAACAAATTCATGGCGGTCGATGTACGCATGGCGAGGGAGAGGGGATGGAAATTGGTCCTTCCGTTCAGCGTATGCTAAACCCACTCCAAAGATCCGCGCTCGAACAAGTAGGACTTGGCGACACCGGGAAGAACTAGGTGACTCGCCGGCGCACAAAATGGCGTATGGGCAAGAGGTTGCCGATGTCGCCGATGAAGACTACGCCGAGTTACCTCATTCAAATGAGACAAAGCAGTGGGCTTGCCGACGAGGGGAGGAGCTAAGACCTAGTGGAAATGATGGAGCTCAAGACCAAGACTACATGGTATTGTCCAAGATGAAAGTTCTGATGACAACGATGATGCGGACCAGCAGGCGGTTCCATCCGAGTGGAACACATACCAGTTCGAGAACCTCGTCGTCAACGAAGGCTCCCATGTACCATAGGAGTACGACTAGAGCGAGGTCAGACTAGGAGCTACGACAAATGCAAGGAGGCCATGCAAGATGCGGTCAAATTCGGCATTGTCGCTCGACGCACATTCACCGTCGCCAAGTCTACCCCAAGATGCTACGACGTGAAGTGCGGCATAGAGGATGCCCTTGGCGCGTGCACGCATTTCACCAAGTGGGACACCTACCGAAGTGCTCCATAGTTGTTCCTCACACATGCATCGTCGCCGAGTCGCCATAGCCCCACCGAACTCGCCATCGCTTCATTGCCAATCTCATGTACGGTGAGATCGTGGATAACCTAGATTTTGAGCCACGATCCATCATTCGCCATTGAGGCAAGGTTCCAAAGACACTATCACTATGCCAAGGCTTGGAGGGCAAAACGAAGGCATTGGGATCAAGGTTCGACGCTCGAGGATTCCTACCACAACCTCCCGGTAACTCCGAGTCATACAAGACAGAATCCCGCACTCATGTCGACATTCAAGACGCCACGCATCCGGCGGCATAATAAGAGGGTACTACAATGAGCATTCTTCGCCTTTGGTCCATGCATCAATGCATTCCAAGACTATCGCCCAATCTTGTGTATCAATGGCACATTCTCGATCGGCGGTACAAGGGCCGACATCGACCGCAATAGCGACGGACGGAAACAATCAAGTTCTTCCGTGGCATTCGCCGTTGAAAGCGAGAACACTGATAGTCGGCCGTGGTTCCCAAGAATGTGAGGATTGCAGTGCAGACCGCCCCAACGTATGCCTCATACATGACCAGACGCTGGCTGCTGCGGCAATAACACAACTATTGCAGGAGAGAACGCTCCACTTCCATGGCCGGATCTACAGAGCAAAGCGGTGCATGAGGCACTTGGGTGCAAACTTATAAGCGCCCGCAACAAGGACTTGATGAACATGTTCGCGCGCAGGCAACCGTAACCAGCAGCCGTAAGTTCGACACACTCGGAAGATTCTCGACGACCGACCCAAACCCACGTAAGGGAGGCATCGAGAAGGTCCTCCCTGCGCCGACAGTGCCCCCAAGCATTGCCACGCCTACCCACGCACGCTCCTAGTGTCACGAGGAAGACAGGGCACAGTCAAATGCTTCTCGATCGGATTGAGCACGAGCCTAAGGAGAAGTGGTCGCCGCCGCATGACAGGGTGGTGCTCGATATGGTATCATGACAACCAACCTAGCCGAGGTCTACAATCGGGTCATGCGCGCGCCAGTGCCTCCCTTTGGTTGGTATTGTGGAGGCAATTCTCCGCGGTACCACAAACTACTTTGTTAACAGATGCAAGAATACGTCGCTCACCATGGCAATGATGAGTACTCTACTCCGCCATGATCACCGCATACATGGAGGAGAAGAGCAAGAAGGGTGAGATGCACCGGGCATTCAAGATGGGCACGAGGGAGCTTCGCTTCGAGATAATGTGCAGGGATAAAGGGCGTCGCGGGACTAACCGCGAGAGGATCACCCATGAGTGCACGCTACGCCGCGATAGTTACGTATGGACTTGTAACAAGCCCCTTCTTCTGCATAGGCCCTGCTCCCATGTCATGGTCGCCTGTTTGATGGTGGCGCAGCATCCCGGTCAATACCTCTCTCACTATTTCACCAAGGAGGCAGTGATGCAAACATGGAGTGGAGAGATGTATGGTTACGCCGTTGTTGGCCATTTCACTGGCCATCCATCCTGGGAGCAACTAATCTGGGCCGCGGACATTGGTAGGCTCAAGGGAAAGGTTGGCCGGCGACAGGTACGACGCATCAGGAACGATATGGACGAGGCAGAAGCCGGACGTCGCACGAAGAAGTGCTCCATTTACAGGGAGTCTGGGCACACCTTCAAGACATGCCCCACGCGAAATACTCAGGACTAAGGAGACATCGGCATTCCGGACGTCACCACGGGGACCTCATCCGGTGCCCCGACTAGAGGCAGTCCACATGGGAGACGTTGACGTCGCGACCACGACAAAAATATTGTTATCAATGTTGTCAATTTTCATTTTAGTTAAGTGTTATGACGTTCTTCTGCAAGTTCTGTAATATCAGAGTGTATGAATTCCCGAGCGAATGGCAATATCACTTATCTTCATTTTTACGAATCGTTCATACCTCAAACGTCCTCGCTAAATTCTCCGAAAATTAATCGTAGTAGAACAACATACGATGATGATAAAATGTTATTAAGAGTCTAACGATTTCGCATCGCTTAAAATTTATGAAAATCACAAACCGCCTAAGTGAAATAGGAAAATCAAAACCGCTTAGGGTTGGAAATGAATCGCCGATTGAATGGCGATAGGTCCTGCCGCCGATTGAATCTGGCGATTCATTCTGCCGCCGCTCAATCGCGATAAATACCTCAACGCGCGATGGCGGGATAGAAGTCCCTGCCGCCGCTGAATCAAGCGACAGAGATACATTTTTGTAATTTTTTTAAACGACTATTTATTTTTGTAAATATCTTTAAAAATAATATTATTTTAAAAAAAAATCGATAATTCCGTGCTAGTGGGTGAAATACTTGTTAATACCGACATGGAAGGTAAAGGGAAAGAAATAACAGCGCGCGTGTAGAGATGTGTCGTGTCAGGCGGCGCACAAGAAACAACCCAGATCAGCTGTTGTGTGTTGGAAAGAAAGGGGCAGTAAAACCATATGTAGCTACATATGGGAAGGGCATGTGCACGTGTGGGGATGGTGCAGCTGCTGTGGACGGGAGCTTGAATCCAGGAATCACTCCATGCTAAATGGAGGCATTTTTTAGGCGCAGCGAGCTGGGCCACGTCGCCCGCTTTTCCTCTGCCGTCCGATGCTACGGCGCCTTTCTTTTCGCCGTTCGATCGCTCGGGCGATTTCCTCCAACACCCGCTGCTTCTTCGGTCTTCACAGACCGAAGCTCCCGGACACTTCTTCACGATATTTTCGTCCTCTTTCTTCATTCGTCGCTCCCTCCGTCGCGATTACAAGCTATCGCAGCCGCCGCCGCTGCTTCGTGCTCCTCCCCGACGCCCTGCCCCCCTTCTTCTCCTCCCCCGAGCGGCGCCCCGTACTTCTCCTCCTCCTCCCCGAGCAGCGCCGCCACGCTCCCCTTCTCCTCCTCCTCCCAGTCGCCGCCGCCGCCGATGCGGCAGCCGCTCCTCCGACCCCGAGCCACCCTCTTCCCCGACGCCACCGCTGTCGCTGGCCTCCTCCACCTTCCCCGAGTCGCCGCTGAGCTAGAAGAGGACCGGAGGCCCTCGTGCGGACCGCCGACTTCTTCCGCCGAACTGATGCCACTTCGACTTCCGCTCCATCCAGTACGCCGTCGTGCCCGACGCCTCGTTCCCCGTGGTCACCATGTAGTTCTATCAGGACCGCGTGGCAGCCGCCGTCTTCTCCTCTCGGACCGGGGATTGGTCGCCGCTCTCCTCCTTTGGGACGACCAGCCCTGGAACGCCCGAGACGCTAAGCTCATTAGTTGATTTTTCCCACTATCTCTGCTTGTTTGTTAGGAGTTTTTGGTTTAGCTTCACAGAGATGAATTTATTTACGCTATTTGCTTGATTCATGTAGCATCTGCACAGCTGTTTTTGTCTAATTTGATGGCTTCCGTTCTTAGTCGCTGTTCATCTTTCCCACAAAATATCGAATAATTTGATTGGTTTTCCTTTACAATAGAGGTATAGATTTGAATGTTGATCCAGCTACAGGCAACTACTATCCCACTGTATTCTTCGATGAATTTTGGCCACTTAGGGATAAATTGATAGCACTCAATGAGACTGTGGAGGAATTGCCCTTAAACCTAGAAGGTCCTATTAGCATGACCAAGTGGCAATTGTTTCTACAGGTTGAGTAGTCCTTTCAAGTTCATGGTAGCTACGGCAGTATGCTAGAAGGCGAGGGTGACGAACTCAAGGTACATGTGGATATTCTCAGCCGTATCATCCAGATTCTGGCATTCTTGGATATGTCGTGCTCAATTCTGTTTTGTTTGGGAGTGAACTCACTTACACTCTTTCATCTTGTCTGAGATGCCATTTGTACATGTACTTTTAATTCATGTTCTTTGGAGATGGTTACTTTTGTCATATGCTTACAGATGCTCTTGGTTATGGGTTTCCACTGATCCTAGACTTCTTTGTAAAATGCAGAGGGTTTTCCTTGAAGGAAATCCGTATCTTCTGGGACTGACCATGGTTGTTTCTCCGTTACACTCTCTGTTTGATTTCTTGGCTTTCAAGAATGGTATGTACGCTGCATAGTTTTTTTTTTTTTAATATCATGTATACTAGAACTAGAAGTATTATCCAACAATAACTCTTTAACATATATTTGGTGATCTCCATGTGCTATTGTTCAGATATTCAGTTCTGGAATAAGAACAGGTCCATGGAAGGTCTATGGGCAAAATCTGTGGTTCTGAACTTTGTGTGTCAGCTTATTGTTTTCATGTACCTGCTTGACAATGAGAATTCATGGATGATCCTTGCAAGATGTAAGTAATCAAAGCTGTCAACCTGTAGTTTACTGTGATGCATGTTTTCCCTCTGTAACTTCATACTTGATATATATCACAATTTATTGCTTACTCTATACTATCTTAATATTAGTTGTTCGTCCACACTCGTCTGTAGACTCCTGTAGATTATTTTAGTCATTTTTGCATCGCCTTAGTTAGTTTAATCAACCATATATTCCAAATATTTTGTACAGAGTTCAGATGTAAGCACCTACCATTACATTAGAACTTTGTTTATCTCATGGCTGAACTACTTAGATACATTGATTGATTGATACAGTCATGGTGCTACATGTAGAACATACTTGAAACCTACATCGTACAGAGATCTATATTATTACTAAATATATTTGTTTGATCAATGTTTTGGCTGCAAATATAACTATCTAGATACATTGATACAGTCATGATGCTACATGTAGAACATACTTGAAACCTACATCGTACAGAGATCTATATTATTACTAAATATATTTGTTTGATCAATGTTTTGGCTGCAAATATAACTATCTTTCATATCAGTACAAAATGAACTTTCTTATCTTTATTCATATAAGCATGAAGAATGTACAACCTACAACAGCTGTCTCTGCTCTGTTCATACAGAATTAGTATTCTAGCTAGATTTATTCTACAGCCGATACAAAAAAACGTGCTAAGATTAATGGTTTTATCGCACATCGAAACATCACATGTCAGTTTTTTTCTATAGGTCAATGCAAGATTAACCAGCCAGCGAATAAATCTAAGGTACACTACGTCAGTTTACTTTTCGGAATTAAAATTCTCTAATCTGTTGTATGTAGCTTCTGGAATGTCAACCGTGTGCTTCTGCTACAGACCATCTGTTCATATTCATCACGTACTACATAAGCCCGATTTTGTAAACTACTATGGCAGGTTCCGGGCAACTTTTGTACTCACTAAGTAGATAAAGATCCAGTGTATCGAATGTATTATACCATCAAACATGCCGTAAAGTTCTGCAAACTGCTCCATGTATTATGTACGTGTCCTACACATCTGTAATAACGGTACCTACTGATATCTATTATCAACTATGCTTAAGTTTTTATTATTTTTCCCTGCTTCCTGCTACAAGCTGCAGATGCCAAAACAGTTCTTGCGCACGCACACAATCAATGCATATTAAAATCAGGTTTACAATTAACAATCTATCCTAATAGATTTCCTGTTTCTAAAAAGTCATTATTTTTCCTAACAAACCGTCTATACTGTAAAATAGAAAAACAAACTTTTACAGCGCGCCATCCGGCGCGCACAGGTAACTAGTCTTAAGAGGTAAATGGGCGCAGATTTCTCGGTCGGAGAGGACGGACACGTCGATTTTTTTTTTAGCCGTCCGATTAGCTCTCCGCCGCATCCGTCCGATATATTTTTGTTTTGCACGCCTACTGCCTCTGTTCTGAGCTATGTTCGGTCGTTTCTCTCTCCTCTCTCCCCTATCCATTCAACTGAACAGCGCCTGGCTTATCTCCTTCTTCCTCTTCACTTCATTTCTTCTCCCCATTCCATTTCTTGCAATTCCAAATAACTCTTTTAAGTTGTTTTCCTTTTTATGTCCTTTGTTTTTCTTTTCCAGGAGAAATCGAGTGCAAGTATTGAGCCATGTTTGAGTCAAAGTTACTATTTTGATTGGTTTAGGATTTTTGGTGTGTGGGTTCAGCCATGTAAAAGGCCAGGGGTGCGCCCTTTGTAGGACGCTGTTATTTTTTTCTAGTGTTATCAAGTTTATCTCCAGAAAACCCTAGATGGTGATTCCATCTAATACCTTGTGTTCTTGCTGATCCGATTAGGATCCAGCTATTTTCTGTGTGGATTCAAGATCGTTCTTGATTGCTGCGCATCTGAATCCCAGGATTCCATCTCTAATTCGTGCTCAAGTTGTCCATGGTAGGAGGAATTTGGCTAGTGCTCGGTTTGCATCTACATCATGTTTGCATAAACTGAGTTCTCTGTCTATTTTGCTGTTGATTTCCTTCACTGCTGAGAGAAAGGAATCAACTAAGGGATCAATCTACTAGTTGGTTGGTTTGAGTACTGAAGGTTGTGATTCATTAATTACTGCTGTTTACAGACTTGCGTGTACACGTATATACAACTAGTACTCGCTATTCTGACTGAATTTTTCAATTTACCTTTTTAGAAACTCACATTTATACCGCCGCCTTATTTCCGATTTTGGACCCAGGGTGTGGCGCCGTGACTCACGACGCCGAAGCTAACTGACTCGCGCCATGACTCATGGCGCCGAGGTACCGCACTCGCCACCGTGGCGGCGGCGTGAGTCATGCCCTGCGTGGCAGACTTCGGCGCCATGAGTCATGGCGCCGAAGCCAGTTCTGGCTGGCGCCGTGAGTCACTGCGCCACCCTCCGGGTCCAAAATCTAAATAAGACGAGCAGGTGTATAAATGTGAGTTTTAACGAAAAAAGGTTAAATTGAAAAATACTGCTATTCTAATTGGAGAGAGAAGATAATTGCTGCTGTTGGAAAGCTAGGCTTGAATACTTGTTGCGCGCATATGCACACATACACACTATTTCTTGTCGTTTTATTGTGCAATTTCCAAGAGCTATTTGCTGTTTGTGATTCAAGTGCCGTGAAAGATATATAGGGCAAGTACACGCGTCGACTAGTTAACCTAGTTGGCCTGTATCATTTTGGTATCGAGCTCGTTGTTCACCGTGCCGATTTTGCAAAGCTATTCAAGATGGTGAATTTGGTGAACGTGTACATGGTTTGCATCATGGTGGATATGATGATGTGCGCCACGCAAGGGGACATGCCAATCGCTGCTCGCACAAACCCGAGGCTACCAATCAATCAAAGACTTCACGGAAGATGTAATGCATCAGAGGAAAGTATTGACAATATGTGTGTTGAGTTGGTGGAGCATATTGTTCGGGTGGAGAATCAAATCAATGTGTCTGCATCGAACAAAGGCATGCCAAATGTCCGATCGCTATAGGCAACTCACTACAACGTTTGGAGCAAGCCCTAGGACCGGAAGGGATGTCTTGTTTTGTACAACCACCACAACCTCAACGGCGTCACGGCAATCAATATATCGGGAATGAGTTCTTTAATGACCATTTTGTTTAGGTCCATTCAGATGGTGCTTTTGGTGGGAACTATTACAACTAGGAACCAAGACGTGGCTATAACAACCGTCGTGGTGCTTGTCATGCGCCCAATTTTTTTAGTGTAATTGAGCAGGTGTTGGTCGCCACCACAATGATGATGGCATTGGGAGTTTCAAAATTTCCATCCTGGTGTTCAATGGGCATACAGATATGGAGGTGTACATGGAGTGGGAGATGCGAGTGGATCAAAATTTTGATAGCCACAATTTCACTGAGGAGAAGAAGGTATGTGTTGCATCAATTGAGTTCGCCGAGTATACTCTTGTTTGGTGGAACTAATTGTGCCGTGCCAGAGGATGACACGACACATGGGAACACACGAAGAACATCATGAGGAGGTGGTTCATGTCGGCGCACTATACTAGAACCTTGCACACAAAGTTGCAATAACTTCGTCAAGGTTCCTTGTTCGTGAACGAGTACTACAAGGAGATGGAGATTCTCATGATTCGTACAAACGTGAATGAACCTAAAGAGGGGACCATGGATCATTTCTTTGAGGGTTTGAATGATGATGTGCAAGAGAAGATAGAGTCATCAGAATACAACAATCTACAAGGCCTTGTGCACCATGTGGTGTGTTTTGAACAACATAGCTTGCAACACCAAACACGTGGAAGCCGCACTACCCACAACAACACATGGAGGCATCCACAATAGCAAGGAGATGATATTGGCACAAGCACCAAGGTGGTAGCATCACATAGGACAACTGTGGTTATTTCAAAGGAGGTGTCAAAAGTTGTGAGTAATGGAGGTAAAGAAGCATCTAAAGCTGATTCTAGTGTATTTTCTTCTGATCGTACTAGTAACATTGAGTGCTTCAAGTGCAAAGAAAGAGGACATATGATACGTGATTGTCCAAATCAGTGAAAGGTGTTGCTCACTCGGAAGGTTATGTCACGGAAAGCTCTAGCAGCGAGTCTAAAAAGACGAATCAAAAAAGTAGAAGATTGTTGATTGCTATTATGAAACAAGGCAATCATTGATGATTTGGCCCCTTGTGAGACCCTAAATTTGGAACTTGGGACCTACTGTGTATATTTGTGTTATTCTCTGGATCAGTAGCTGGTACACACAGTTATATTGTTGGTTCAAACACATATCACGAAAATATAAAGCTATTGCATAATATTAAACAAAACGTAAATATACCTTATGGCTTTTGACTTGCAGAATGACTGAGCAAGCCAAATACTTTTCAGAGAACAACAACGGAAGCAGATTCAGAGTGTAACATATGGAACCCTAACGATATGCCTACCAGCAATTGACTGTGGGCTCGTGACCTAGTTCTTGGCCATCTTGATCTTCAGTCTTGTCCAATGCTCATAATTGTCCTGGTAATCTTCTTTTGTGCTTACTTACTAAAAGAATATAAATAGCGAGCATGAGTACACAACTGTACTCGTGAGTCAACACACAATGCAATTAATATATATGCAAGGCTAAACAAGGGGGAGGTTCAAAGGTTCTTTTATTTTGTACAAAATCATTTATTAAAATAGGGTAAGTAGTAGCAAAACCTGAGACTAAGCATTTTCACTAACGCAGGTTTTTCATAAACTGAGTTTTAGTGTAAAGTATTAGTGGAGATCCCATCTCCCATACCATTGAGTGACTACAGCCATCTAATACTCAGGCTATCCCCTATTTACCACTGGTCCCCAACCAAGCTTTCTCAACTCTCAGGGCTCCAACCCAACATTTCCATTTGCTGGGCTCCAACCCACTCTTTTCATTCCACACACACAAATGGTTTTATAAAAATAAAAGCTATATCAAGCAATTTATCAGTACCACTCTTGACTATAAGCACGGCTATCTAGATAGTTTTCTTACTCTACAGAGTTTGTACACTTTACCCACAAAAGATAAATCAACTTATACTGCCCCGACACACTCCCGTAGGTGTGTGGCTAATGTTGATTATCACAAGGCCTTTACAATGTTCCACCTCATTACAACTTCGCACCGCTAGGTATCACCTCCTTAGGGCCTCCCCTCGCCCACAAAAGGTCTCCCATTTGCGCCGTGCAGTTCTCGTGGCTTCGTTCTCCCCCGATTATCCACCGCATCCTCCAATGGCGAAGCCACACCGAGGCGAATAAATTAGATAACCAGGTCTTAAGTGTTACAGACTTGTGGTTGCACTGTTTTACATGAGAGGTCATTACCAGATTCGGTCCTTAATTGACTCGGGCAGTACATCCACATACCAACATCCTCTCGTGCCCCCGGCACCAGCCACTCTTTCTAGCCACCCGAGTCTAAATATGTTTTTTTAGGTTTTATTTTGTTTTCAAAATAACCTTTCGTCCAACATACCAGTCAAGCTCCCAGCCTCGACTACCCAATTTCATTTTCAAAGTGTTGATTGATGTCGGGCAACTTAATACCCGAATAACAATGTATCTAAGCAAGGCTAAGCATGACACTTAGATACAGACTTATAACTAATATGTAAACTATTAATTCTAGGGTGTCAAGGATAATGTCCAAGTTCAAGGGTTGGAAATCTATACACAATTATCATTAATGTATTAACTATGAGCTAGACCAAAAATAGTTGTATAAATCATAGCAATGCAATTTCATATTTAAAACAATATAATGGCAAAAAGTGGGTGTAATATGATCAAAGTATTGACTCGCCTAGCTCAATATTCTGGTAACCTCGATCTTGTTCTTGCTCAAGGTTCTGATGATTGTCTCGCTCAATGTACTGATAATATCCTGACTATCTTGATCTTGATGGGATTGTTGTCCCATCACAGCTTCAGAGTCTAACTACGCATAATACGATTGAACTCTAGAATGATTGAAAGTAACCAAATGAAATTCAAATACATTCAAACAAATGAAAACACTTCAAACAGAACTAAACATACTTACTGGTGTTTTGAAAGTAGAGGGTTACTTCAGATGAGACCTAAATATATACTCATCTGGAGTTGATGAAGGAAATACAACAGATGAATTATCCACAGGAGCTGATGAAGGAAATACAGCAGATGAATTATCCACAGGAGCTGATGAGGGAAATACTTCAGACAAAGTACAACCAAAGAGTTGATGAAGGAAATACTACAGACAAAATATATCCAATGATAATTGGAATGAAGGAAATAGTTCAGACCAAAGTAAATAAATTTAACAGGGATAGAGAGAATGTTTGCAGGAGCATTCTCAATGGTTACCGATATGGGAGAGATTACCTATTAGGTATGACTCTCTGATCTACTTTTGGATCATGAAGGGTTCTGCTACTGAGAACAGATGACGACGGACGATACCTAGAGCCTAGGTGATGTTGTTTTCCTTAACAGGCCACCTAGGACTCACAAGCACTCTCTCCAGGCATTCTATGTATACATCCATGATGATCATATAGTGAAAATCAATCCTCTTATATGATCTTATGATTATTTTAATTATTACTTCCTATTTACCGAGGAAGTTCCATGATCGCCGGGTGAGACCTATGTATAAGCACGGGGCTTGCATAGGATAGACATATGTCTCACCGACACATGGAACTTGACTCATTTAGTAGTACATCTTATCGATTTATATTTCTCAAGGAAATTCCATAAGTCTTAACTGAAACTTCCGAGCACGGGCTAGACATTGGCCTGACACTAGACCAGGGGGCTAGACATTAGCCTGACACTGGACCAGGGGATCTACGATTTTTAGCTAGTTTCATTACTTGCGATTTGTTTAACTAACACTATTAGTCAAACTCCACCAATCTTTCGAGGTGGTGACCTGGCTGTTAACACCTTCTTATGATGTGGTAATTAACTCAATATTACATTTTATCAACCGTATACTTGTTGATTGCAATAATCACTAACTGGTTCGTTTTCTTAATTATCTGCTGAGTTGATTGCAATAATCACTAACTGGTTCGTTTTCTTAATTATCTGCTGACTTGGTGGCCTATCGATAGTTAGCTACTAATGGTTACTTATTTTTGCTTTTGAGTTGATAGTCATTTGACATTCACTTAATCCTAGCCGTAGCACTTAACTAAGTAGTGTTACTAATTATTGTACAGCTCCTATCTGTAATGACATATCAACATATCCTAGCTAGCCTTCAACTAGATATGGCAGGCAACTATATTTCTTTTTAATATGATTCCTTGTTAAACTTGCTCTTTAAACTTAATTGCCTACTAATGATACTTAATTATCATCTTTATCATCTTAGCAATTAAATTTGGTTATCTTTACTACTAGTTACTCAATTTAGATTGCCCTAGAAAATTGTGTTAGTATAATTTCTAATTAAGTTTGTCTAGGCAATTTATATGGTAAAATTTCACTAAGCATTTTGAATTAATCCCTAAGTATTTTCAAGTTACTCTCTAAGTAACCTACTAATCAACTTCTAACTAAACACCCACAGATGTGGGGGTTCACTGTCAGCCACTCCTAATGGTCACCTAATTAGCATCCAACCACTAATTGCCTAACTTGCTATCTCTGATCACTAGCTAACATATTCAGATAATGATCATTGATTTGTCTTTGTAGGTTACATGACAACAGTGCACTAACCATTTATCTAACTAATCAGCCTGCCTACAGGTCTTACAGTCAGTTGCTCATACCCACCATATGCACTGCTAATTAGATACAGCACAGTGGCCCCTACTGTCATTGGAATTTATAGTTTAACATATCCCTAATTGAATTCACTTCTTAGATGTTATTACCACTCTAATTACCTTAATAGAAATATAAGGAAGTCTGATCCATCTGCTACAGCAGTCCTACCACCTAATCTTAACTAAGACCATTACTTTGTTTAACACTAACCAACTCCTAGGCCAAATACTCAGTGCACTTATCACCTAAGTTTAATCCAAGTCTGGCCTCTTGCTAATCGGAAACACTCAGTAGCTACTAATCCTATTATGTTATTAGAATCACCATCTTTTGTTTCTTTTGGTGACACTAGATCAGCGTCACTCGTGATTTATTCTGGATGAAACATTGCCCCATGATAATCAAATGGTGCATACTGATTAATTGAGCAGGCTGTGGGATACCATGCAGATTTTGATAATCAAATTCTGACATGAACCCACATTGACACAATCCAGAAGAAACCGACTCATGGCCATAATAGCACTGGCTATCCCCCTGCTGAGGTACACTAAAATCAATGGTGGTACTTGTGTACAATCCAGGTGTGGATAAATGTTGGGAGGCATCAAAACCGAAAGGCTGATATGTTCCATCCGTCCACCCTCCAAAGCTAAATATCCTGTGGCCGAACTTTGTACTAGGACAGACAAACACTGAACACCTAAAATGCCAAAGCCCTGGTCAAATGAGCACATTCAAGAACAGATTCCTAAGAACAGATCTTTCATCTTCATGCCAATGAGGCCATTATACTGACTAAGTATGAATGCTAACTAAAACACCCAGCTTGTAGTCGCCTTATTGACTGCTCTAATATAAGCAATCCCACTGGTGAGGGCCACTTTCATACACTCCACTCCAGAGAGCAATGCACAGAGAGGAAGAGCACTGACAGAAACTGGGGAGCGCCGGAGCGGCTCAAGGCAGGGCTCACCACCGGCGAGGGGGACTTCGGCGGCGGCCGTGCGCGGGAAAAACGGAACCACAATGTCATGGCGATCCTATGGGTGGTTGTCGCGTGGCAGGGGTCGGCCGGTGGCGAGTTGGGAGCTACGCGCGCCGGCTGGCCATGGGGGAGAAAAAGGGTGCCAGTGCCGGAGGGGAAGAGGGGATAAAATGTCGTGCGCACGAGCTCGAGGGTACTGAGGGGGACTCACCGGAGCAATCAATGGAGTCGGGGAGTCGTCGAGGCGAGCCGGCAACAGGAGCCCATGGCGGCGCGGCAGGCGCAACGTGGCAGTGATGCTGCGGGGAGACAGAGGGGAAGTGAGTGATGGGTGATGGTTGGGGAAGATCAGAGGGTACTCCATATGCGAGGAATTGAGCTCAATCTCCAAGGTGAGGGCATGGAGGCACCGGCGGTGGAATCAGGAAGGCTTCGGTGCGGCGCGCTCTGTTGGATGAATCCTCAAATTGGGCGAGGGGTCTTGATGGTGGTGGTGTGGGACGCGCATGACGCGGCCGATGGTGGCCGGACTTCGTCGGTGTGGCCAGGACGGCCTGCGTGGCTTGGCGGCCGAAAATGGGGCGCAACGCCATGGCTCTTGAGCTCCGTGCTAGCTGATGCCCGGTAGAGGAGAGCAAAGGGTAGAAGAGGGGCTAAGGGTTGCGAGGCAAGCTTTAAGCGATGATTTATAGGCGAAGGAAAGCGGAGAACGCAGAGGAGCCGGCGAAGTTCTTGACGGAACACGGCGATGGACTCGTGAGGGGAAATGACGGGAGTTGGCGGCACAGTGCTGGCGACGTGATGCTGGGTGAGCGACAGCGCGCGACGGTGCTTCATGCATGGCCGCTACGTGGCGCATTGGCTCTGAAGCTTGTCGACGAGAGAGAGCGAGAGACGCTGGCTCGGTTCGCTCGGGAAAGGAAGAAAACAGCGACGAGGTGGTTCGGCTGTAGCAGCTGGCTCGGGGAGGGGTCTGGTTGAACCGGCGAATTGGGTGAGCCCAAGGAACAGTAAAAGAAAGGGTGATAGTAAAAGAAAAGAGTTGGGGAAAATGAGAAGAAAAGGGGCTAAGATTAATTCCAAAATCCTGGTATTTTGCTAAGAAGCTTTCATGTAATGATGGGTAAAATCTGATTATTAGCTAAGGATAAGTTTGGAATTTTACAATTTCGATCTTTAGGGTTTTACTCTAACCATAACCTTTACATGGATAATACTTAAAGCATATTTTGCTTTTGACAGTTCTGATATATTAGGGTTTTGTTTATAGGGTTCATGTTTTAGGGTTTCGGGTTGACACCACTTGTGTATTTAGAGTTTCTGCATTTAGGGTTTTTGTTTGTCATTACTTGTGCCGACAAAAGAAAAGCAGATCAAATAAGTCTCAAAAATGCAGGCAAGCAGAACGACAATAGATAACATACCAAAAAGTTTTAAAAATCTTATATTATCATATTTATGCATTTTTGGGATGTTACACCCCCTAAACGTGGTTTGAACATGTTGATCCGGAAGGTGCAATGTGAAGATACAGGTGCGAAAGGGCAACGATGGAATGAGTTTCAAATGGAGTACAAGATCAAAGACAAAGCGTACAAGTTGATCATTGATGGTGGGAGTTACACCAATATGATTACCAAGGAATTGGTGTACGCACTAAACTTACCTACATGGATGCATCCTAAACCACACTATGTAGTGTTGCTTTATAATTCTTGTAAGCTGAAAATCACACACAAGGTATGTGTGCCGTGTGTCGTTGGTAACTATGTTGACAAGGTGGATTGTGACGTGTTGGTTGTTGTTAGAGAGACTATGGCAATATGATCATAATGCTATACATGAGGCTAGATCCAACACATATTCATTTGTGCATGATGGGAAGCAACATGTGTCGAAGCCAATGGAAGAGTGTTACCAAGGTTGATGGAAGTTCAGGAAAGAAGAAGCTTTTGAAGTCTACCCCAAAGCCGAGGACAGCTTTTCAAAGGGGAGGATGATACGGCTCTACCAACCCTAATGGCTTCAATTGGTGATAATCCCGTGCTAGTGAGTGAAATACTTGTTAATATCGACATGGAAGGTAAAGGGAAATTAAGAAATAATAGCGTGTAGAGGTGTGTCGTGGCAGGCGGCGCGCAATAAACTACCTAGATCAGCTGTTGTGTGTTGGAAAGAAAGGGACAGTAAAACCATAGCTACATATGGGAAGGGCATGTGCACGTGTGGGGGTGGGGTGGTGCAGCTGCTGTGCACAGGAGCTTGAATCCAGGAGTACATAACAAGCCAGAAATAAAGGAAGGAAGCCAACATTTTGAGCCGAAGCCAGGAAGGAATTGGACAATTCCAAACAACTCTTTAAGTTGGTTTCCTTATTTTATTTAGTTAGTCCGAACCATAGTTTGGTTCCTTCATTTTTCTTTTCCAGGAGAAATAGAGTGCAGGTATTGAGCTATGTTTGAGTCGGAGTCAGTATTTTGATTGGTTTAGGATTTTTGGTGTGTTGGTTCAGCCATGTAAAAGGCCAGGGGTGTGCCCTTTGTAAGGGGACACTGTTTTTTTGGTGTTATCAAGTTTATCTCCAGAAAACCCTAGGTGGTGATTCCATCTAATACCTTGTGTTCTTGCTGATCCGATTAGGGATCCAGCTATTTTCTGTGTGGATTCAAGATCGTTCTTGATTGCTGCGCATCTGAATCCCAGGATTCCATCTCTCTAATTCATGCTCAAGTTGTCACTGGTTGGAGGAATTTGGGTAGTGCTCGGTTTGCATCTACATCAGGTTTGTATAAACTGAGTTCTATATCTATTTTTGCTGCTGATTTCCTTAACGGCTGAGAGAATTAATGGAATAGACTAAGAGCATGTACAATAGTACGACGTCAGCTGTCTGTAAGTATTATAACGTAGAACACGAGATCATGTGGATGAGAGAGGGGGAGCATAGAGAATTGGATCATCTCTCATACAGTAGTCGACTGTAACACGAGAAACAAAAGACATTCTATATGGAGGAGCTGTCTATAGAGATGTGTCAAAAGACAATTAAGGGCATGCATAATGGTACAGATAGCTATTGTCTATAGCAACTCTCTATGTCACCTGTAGACAGCACTAAAGTCAGCTCATACAGCGGATTGTCTTTTTTAATTGTCTTTATAGATCACAAAATCTTTAATGCTTTCATGGACCTAAAAATGTGGTTGGATAGCCTCTTTGGTTCTTGTGATACAGTCGGCTACAGGATTGTAGACAGCACATTTTTCTCTCTTTATTCTCTTTTATCTACATCAGCTTAAATCCTACGTGGCAGAGACTATAGGTAGCTGATGTAAGCCTATAGATGGCATAGAGGGACACTATAGATAGCCGTTGTCTATACTATTTTACATGCCATAAGGGATCAATCTACTAGTTGGTTGGTTTGAGTAATGAAGGCCGTGATTCGTTAATTACCGTTGTTTACGGACTTGTGTATACACGTATATACAACTAGGATTTGCTGTTCTAATTGGAGAGAAGATAATTGCTGCTGTTGGAAAGCTAGGGCTTGAATACTTGTGCGTATATACAAATTATACACAGTATTTCTTGTTGTTTAATTGCGCTATTTCCAAGAGCTATTTGTTTTTGTGTGATTCAAGTGCCATGAAAGATAAGGCAATTACACAAGTCGACTAGTTAACCTAGTTGGCCCGTATCACTTATCCTATAATCCTAAACAATTGATCCCCACTAACTATAGTTATTGCTAATTCTCTTTTCTTTAGTCAAACCACGTCATCTCAAATTCTCATGGATGTTGGATCAAATATTAATGGCACTATTACACAAAAGGTCATCACAAACGGTTCAGAACCATCACCACAGACGGTTTTTGAACTCAAAACTGTTTGTGATAACTGTCTGTGATACGTAGGATATAACGGACGGTTCTATTTACAAACCGTCTGTGATCGGATACATATCACAGACGGTTAGTAAATAGAACCATCCGTGATATCCTACGTATCACAGACTGTTGTTAGTGGAAAACGTCTGTAATACTAGCCCTTCATAGATGGTTTAACGATAAAATCGTCTGTGATAGTTTTTTATACCTAACTATTTTTTTTTATTTTTGGCTAGCCTCAGGAATTACTAGCCATGCCCTCTGAAAACAAGCAGACAGAAAATAGATAAATCACAGATGAATCAATTATTGACAACTCAAAATGATCATTTACAACTGAAAATCAATTACAAAAGAATATGTTCAAGTATTGTCGCTAGTGTTACAATTGAATTACAACTACTCAAAGTGAATTACAATTGAATCAATTGTTTGAAGGTGGTTCAGTGGTGTCGACGGAGTGAAACTCTCCGTTGGCGTTAACGATCTCCGTCTTGATGAAGCTGCAGAGCACCCCTCGAACCTCCGAGATCTCGCTCATAACGAGTTCATCTAAATATATGTTCAAGCCCTGTCGCTAGCAGGAGTAGAGTAGTAAGCATATATATTTAAATTTATAGTTAGGAAAAAATTATTGCAGGATTAACAAACCCCGGGATCCTTCGTCTTAGCACTCATGATTTGCTGCATATGATAGCAAACGTAGAATGCACATAGGTGATCTTGTTTTTGCTGGCAGCACTGCATAAATGGAATTAAATATATAGGTGTAGTCAGTTCGAGACGCATTATTACGAAGTATGATATATGGTTATTGTGTTGTAGCGCGTACCAAAAATCGCGTCCTGTGTTGCAGTGTGGCGCTCAATTCTTTGTGTGTCCCTCCCTTGGCAACATAGGCGTTGAACAACCTACATGATTCCAAAAAATTATCCTCAGACATTTCAAACGAAGGAAGACTACAATAGAGTTATGTATAGATGAAATGAGCATACCTGTCGAGTATTCTTTGCACAAGGGTGAAGTTGTGATTTTTGGTCAGTAGGGAATCAAGGTATATTACCTTGTTCCTCTTTGGTACAATGACTATAAGAATCCAGTGGTACCTACTCATGTATGTCGCTATAGTCATTAAACCTAAGTTCGTGCTGCGTATAAAGTACAAATAAATTTTGTATAGCAAGTAGTGAAGCACTTATTTCTGGTTGAAGGGTAGCAGTATGTTGTCCTTGTCGGCCTGAGCAAATAATCCCATCGTTATGTATTTCACAACGTAGGATGCGTCTTTGTTGATGCATTACACAGAGACCAAGTATGGGTCGAGGAAACCCACCCATTCTTGCTATTCCCGGCATTTTTCACCATGCATCTATACATAAGCAATTAGTTGTGATAATTATCAGATTACGTAAATGTAGAACTTGATTGTACACACTTACAGTGTCCAGCATCATAGAAGTAAGGTGTCCAAGGGTGCATATCATTCTCAATTATTTAAGGAGGCATAATGGTAATTAGGCAATTAACTATTCCTAAAACCATTTATTATAAAACTAGCAATGCATGTTTATATCACACAATATAATTTATAAATTGGTACAACATGATCAAAGGTCTACGATTTACTTTCGTTGAAGAGTTGAGATGCTTCGGTCATCGGGTCCAAGAATTCTTCCGAAACGTCGAAATCTATACGTGCGAAAAGAGTCAAATAAATAAAATAATTTCAAATAAAAATCCAAAAAATACCAAACTAGATCCAAATGAAAGGTACTGAATTTATAAGTGGTTAGAAATTTGAATCACTTAAATCGGAGCTTGAACGAAGGAGAATAAGCCCTCAAAAGGAGGTTCAACCACCTGGTGGTCAAAAGGAGGTTCGACTACCTGGTCGGAAGGAGGTTCGACTACCTGGTCGGAAGAAGGTTCGACTTCAGGTGGTCGGAAGGAGGTTACCGGCGGTGACGAAGAGAGCGACAACGAGATAGCCAGTGGCGAGGGCACCAGCGGAGAGAGGGAGGCGAGGCGAACTCGAGGCTCATGGTGGCGGCGGCAAGGCTCGGCGGAGCGGCAGCGGCAGGAGGAGGAAGCAACGACGGCGGCGGTCGAAGACGGCGCGGGCGCTCCGGTGAACTCCCGACGAAGACAAGGGGAGCCTTAGGTAGAACACGATCTTGCGAAGCTGGAGGTGAGGGAGAGATGGCCAAGGAGTGGAGCTGCTGTGAATGACAGGTGGGCCCCTACAAGGAAGTTGCTCAAAGAAGAAAAGAAGAAGGAAGGCAGTGCACTGGTAGAGCAGGGAGCGCGTAGTTGCTGATGAAATCCAGGCAAATGGGGAGGGGTTAGAGAGCGGGGTTGGCGACGATTTGAAGAGGAAGGAATGGAACACGCGGTGCTCCATTTTATAGGCAGAGGCGACACACGGTTCGATGAGGAATGCGAGCGGGATTCACGGTCGGCTGCGCATTGGGGCTCTGGTGAACCGGCGGTGTTTCGGAGAAAATGAATGGAGCACGGTGTAGAATGTCACGAGGCGAACTCAACGGAGTGGACGATGTTGTCGGGGTTTCAATGACGGCGGCAGAACGCGAGGAAGGTGGTTCGGCTGTCAGAAGGAGAAGCTTTGACGGCGGCGCTAGAGGCGGTGGCGCGAGCTCCAGCCGGTGGCGGCGAAACTCGAAGCACGACAAAATGAGAGCGAGAGAGAGAGAGAGTTGAGGGGAATGCAAGAGGAGGGCAAGGGTTCCCTGGTGCTCTGTTTATAAAGGGAGGAGGAGGACCGAGTGACAAGATGGAGCGGCGGGATTCGCGGCGGCGCGGCATGGGCGCACGGCCGGCAGGTGAGGGATGGGATAGGGGCAGGTAGGGGAGGAGGCAAGAGGGGAAATGACATGGCGGAAGTCAAGGAATTTAATGTGCATGTTGCTGAGGGGAAAAAGGGGTGGGATTCACGTAGGAGGCGACGACTTTCGTCGCGGCGGTGACGCACACGAGCGCTGGTGGCATGGGTGCGGCGAAGGTGACGGTGACCAGGCAAGAAGGAGGCTGATAGGTGGGGTTGGTCGAACCTGGTCGGAGGGTCTAATCGAAACCGAGAAGCCCTGGTCGAAACCGAGAGGGTGGTCGAAACCAAGAGGGTGGTCGAAACTGAGAGGCTGGTCGAAACCGAGAGGCTGGTCGGGAAAGGAATGGGCCGACAGGAAATCGGAACAAATAGAGAAAGGGAATCTTTAAAGTTTTTTCGAATTACAGAAATGAAGAAAAAGGAAATAGGTTTTTAGAAAATAGTAAATAAAGTCCAAAAATTCTAGAAAAATACACAAAAATTCCTTGAATTGATTTGAACTTAATAAAATTATTTACAACTTAAAGTTGTCTTTTACTTTTACAAATAAATTATTTTTAATTTTTGGGAAAAAGGAAAAACCCTTTTTAAAAACCAAAAAATCCAAGAAAATACTTAGAATATTCTTTCTTACTTTAAATACCAAAAAACCCAAATAAACCAATTTTGAATTAATAAAAGTTTGATTAATTCATGTTAAATTGTTTTGTTTTCTAAAATTTCAAGTTAAGCTTTAACAATTTGATAAAATCGAATGGTTATTTTTATTTTGAAAAATTTCAAAAACTTTCAAGAAATTGGGATGTTACAAATGTCAACTACCACCTCGCCGACTATGTCAGCACCCTATCAGCATCATCGCCTGTGTGTCGTCCCCGTCAACACGGTAAGACCGTACGTGTGGCACCTGGTCCACAAGTCATCGACTCAAGCCGTGCACTTGGTCCACCGTAGTCCAGAGCCAGCCCGTGGACTTGGCCCATGGACCAAGGCCCACTTATCAGCAACTTAAGCCTTTTTCTAGATTTTCAATTTTTTTTCAAAAATAAAAAAATCCGTAGGTCCCACCTGTCAGCTTTTAAGTATTTTTCTTTAGTTTAATCCGAAGGATAATTTTTTCCCTCTATTTTTCCAGCAATTTCTTTTTTCGACAAATTTTCGAGAGCTCATTCTCCTTCGTTCGAACTCCGATTCATTCCATTCAAATTTCTAAATTCATCTAAAATTGAGATCTTTCTTTTGGAGTTGGTTTTATTGTTTTTGGATTTTATTTGATTTTCTTTTGGAATTATTTGTATTTTGTATGTTTTCTCTCTCTCGTTTAGACGACGATTTTCAATGAGCAGGAGCAGGGGCAAGTTTTGAAGACCAAAGTGTGGTAACTAAGTAAAGCCAAGGCAAGTCGTAATCATTTGATCATATTGAACCTATATTTTCAAAAGTACATTGTTTTTTTATCAAATTGCATGATACTTTTTATATTAATTGCTTTTGGGAATAATTAATCACCTATTCGTCATTATGCCACCATTGATTATTTGAATACCATGAATTCTTTGTCACCATAGGATGGTCATTACTGTTGAACATATTTGTATCACCAACATGGGTTATTGTAGAGATGCTTAGTTACGATAGGCTCATATCACATGTTCAATAATGTTAATTCGATGTGCAATGCTGGATCGATGTGGTAAGCTATGTTAGCCAAATGCCAAAGAAACATATGCACCTTATTTGCACAACCAAATTGCCAAATTTTGCTCCAATGAAGGACAAACCTCATTTACAGACAAGGAACAATGTCGTTTCCCCAACTGAACCCGCCTAGACTGCTGCACATACAAGGAAAACCTTATAAGACTACTTGATTGAGAACATGCCCTTTTGGTCGAAGATTGGAATGGAGAGAATTGTTGACGCATCATCTAAACTCATCGAGTAGGTTGGGAATTGGGAGAAAATTGTTGTTTAGAGTCAGAGCAATACATCTCAGTCTTTGTCGGGACTCAAACTTGCAAATCTGAACCCTCTGTGTATTCTGAACTAGTCACATGATTAGTAGCTAGCTCACACAGTGACAACATCGATGAAACTCATATCCATACAATGAAATAGCTAAGAAAAAAAGCAAATTATTATTAAACAGTAACAGAGGACCTTATGATTAAGGTTTACATAGTTTGTCATGCAAGGCTCAAAAGACAAATAAAATTCTTGCAGCGAAAATAAGATAACTTGTGGTAGCCATCCGACATGCTCACAGGCAATTGAGTGGGGAGCACATCCTAGTTCGCATAGTTTTCAAAGTATTCTTCCTTGTAGAACTCTGAATTTTCGGATTCTTCCTCAACAACTGATCAATAAGGCATAAAGCCGTAAGTATATAAAGTACTCAGTAAGTCGTAGCAAATAGTATGTAATTAATATTCATGCAAGGCTTTAACAAAGTAATAGTTGTATAGTTATTTTGCAGAAAGCAATATTGACAGTAAATAGATTGTAAAGCATAATTAGAAAGATTATATAAATAAAGTAAATAATTACTTTGAAACAACCAGTAAACTACCTGTTCACTTCTCAGGCAACAACCAGTGAACTACCTATTCACTTTCCAATCATTCCACCGTCCAAATATTTTATGAAATCTCTATACCTCGTGTGAAATCTCTAGACATTATCCATAACCGGGACACAGCTGTTCGAACAGTTTTAACACTCTATAGAGATTGTACAGCTTTACCCACGAGAGATAATCAACTTAATATGTCGGCCAAGACACGCTTCCGTAGGCGTGCGACTATGTGATTATCACAAAGCCTTTACAAAGCTTTGTCTTAACTCTTAACCCAGTTCTGCCTGCTAAGGTTTCACCATTGAATGGATCTCGCACCCAGTCGGGACCCCCCTCTTTCACCCATCCATCTTGGAACCCACACCACACATGGTAGAACCAAAATCAGGACATTACTAATCAATTAGCCAGATCCATCCCATATTGGACATGTTGTTGTACGATAAGTCCTAGATCAATGGCGCACTAGATTAAGTCTTTAGTGATTACTCAGCCGAGACAACCTCATCCAAAAATGTGCTACCCGCACCCCTTTACTGCACAATCATTCGCCCAAGTAGGAAAGATATTTTTTTGTTCATCCAAGCCCAATGGCATCCCCTGCATGTCACAATAAATTTTACAACAGTGGCATCACACTACAATTCCATATCTCAGTAAGTCAAGTTCTTAATATTTGATTTTGTGAATAAGTGCTCGACGTACAACTAAGCATGGATAAGCGTAACTACGTTACCCCTGTTGGTATTAAAATTATATCGAACTAAAATCAACCCTTCCTATGGTGTCAAAGGATACATAGCATTCATAATATTCAAGGTGACATAATGTCAATTAGGTAATTAGCTACCCCGAAATAATTGATATGAAATTAGCATGCATGTTGATATAAAATAATATATTTTTTGCAATAATAGGTACAACATGATCAATGGTCTACGACTTGCCTTCGTCAAAGATTGGAGTTACTCCTACAGACTAGTCCAAACTAGCTTCGGTGACATCGTACTCTATACGCGCAAAACGAGATGAATAAATAACAATAAATCCAAATAAAATCCATTATTAGAGAGATTATGAATTTAGATGAATTTAGAAAGATCGTATGAAAGAGAACGGATATCCGAAAGTTTATCGGGATTGGAAATTCCTGAAAATAGATAAGAGCATATTCCAGAGAATGTACTGTTCTGGATTTGAATGAATAAAACCACAGAGCTAACATTAGTGGCCCACTTGCCGATGAGTGAAAGAGACAAATAGAGAAGGATAAGTGAGTATGACTAGTAGGCCAATGTGTCATAGAGAGAGAGAGAGAGAGAGAGAGAGAGAGAGAGAGAGAGAGCTAAAGCAAAGGAAGAACAGGGGAGGGCACAGACAGCGCCGACGATGGACAACGGCAGCCAGCGACCCCAAAAATGGAACCTCGACGGGTTCCCACCGACGGTGGTGGCATCACGAGGAGGAAAAAAGGGGGTAGTGGCGCAAGCGCTTAGCGCCGGTGGTGCCGGGGAAAGGGTGTGCGACAAGCATAGTGCAAGCACAGGAGTGCCGGGTGGGTCGGGGTAGCCCGAGGTGGGTCGAGGCGCAGATGACGGTGGTGGCGCGCGTGGTGGCGATCCATGGAGAGGGTGTGGACGAATGGAGGTGGGGTATGGGTTGAGGGAGACCGAGAATACAACGTGACCTAGTCTAATCGGTAAGGAGCTCACCGAGGAAGGAGATAGAGCGGAGTTGGTGATTCGGCCGACAACAGGGAAGTCGACCAAATCTGACAACAAACTGCAATAAAACCCAAAATTGATTTAGGGGAAATACTCATGCAGCTTGAGAACACGAGATGATGCGAATAGAATCACAAGAAGATCACCAGAGTGGCAGGAACACAGAATAGGGTGGGCAGACGACGCTTGGGAAGACGAAGCTTACGGCGGGGACAGAGCTCCGGAGGATATGGGAGTTAAAGAGAGGTCTGATGGGGAGAATGAGGGTGCTAGGGCTCCCTTTTATAGGCAAAGTTAGGGACTAAGCGGGCGCAGACATGGACGTAATCGTCGGTGGCAAATTCGAGACAGAGCAAAAATAGGCAGAGAAAGAGAAAGGAAATGGTGGGCCCAAAGAAAAAGAACAGGGCTTCGGCCGAAAGAAAAGGAAAAGGAAAAATTCAAATTCAAATTTGAATTTGAATTTTGATCGAGGTTTCAAAAAAATATTTGACAATAAATTCGAGATTGAGATTTTTGGGATTAGAGAAATGAGATGAAAAAAATGGAAATTGGATTTAGGGTTGCGGAATCGAATTGAGAGAGAGAGATGACATTTTGATTTGAAGTTGAATTGAGATTCAGGATTTGATTTGAATAATATTTAATTTAATTACGAAACTCCAAATAAAACACAACACTTTGAAATAATTAATTTAGATCAAAATTTCACAACAAAGCTTTGAAATTTTGGAAAAACAAAAAAAGAAATAAATTAAATAGAGCTCCAAGGAATAGCAAAAGAACTTGGAAAATCTAGAAAATACCTTGGGATCAAAAGAACACAAATAAAATAGTTTTGAATTTAATTGAAGTTTGGTTTATTCAACTTAATTTTTTTAATTTTTGAAATTTCAACTTAAGCTTTAATTAATTCTAGAAAATTCAAATGGTTATTTTTGTTTTAAAATTTTAAAAAAGACATGAAAAATTAGGATGTTACAGTCTTTCATCATCACTTATTAAGATATTTTAGAAGCTATAAAGCAACTCACCATGTCACATCTTTCTTGCTAAACAAAGAACTAGTATTAAAAAGCAAACTCCTATGCCTTGTCCCGCTATAAACTGAGTTTTCTATAAGCGTAATGATAGTACACGGATGTATGACGCGAAGAAAAAAAAAGGACACATCTCCACCCCTCACATTTAGTCTTATCTTCTCCTGTGCAACTCCTTCATGCACCAACTACTAATTTCACTTTCCCCACGTGTGCTATCTCTCTCTGGCCTCATTTCACTTTCCCCCTTTCCCCACCATGTTTCCTCTGGTCGCGTCCCAGCTCTGTGGCTTTGCCCGCACCACCCAATGGGCGGGATACGAAAGCCGCATTCCAGCGCCGCTGCTTAGCTCCCGGGTGGGCGGTGTCTCGCACCAGCTCCCGTCCGTCGATGGAGACGCCATGTTTCTATGCTTGGATTTAGATGGGGTGATGAAGCATGATATGAGGCATCCTCCATCAGTCTCCCCAGCTTCCACCGCCCACACCGGATCAGGACGCCGCCACCGCGACCACGGAGACCAGGCCGCTGCTCCCTAGCTTCCACCGCCCCCACCGGATCAGGACGCCGCCACTGCGGCCACGGAAAAACTCGGCAATTCATCTTCTGTTGTTTCTGGTTCTGATATTGCGACCTGTTGAAAATAATGTTGCGACCCGTCAAAAAAAATGTTACATACTGTTCTTTGAGATATTGCGACCGGTTGAAAAAAATATTACGAATGTAGAAAAAAATGTTGCATACTATTCACGGTGATGTTGCAATATTTTTTTAACACGTCTTTTTTTTTTTTCCAAATGTTTGTTTTGATTCTGAGATTTTTGATATGTTGCGTCCTTTCCCAGATATTTGTGTTTGATTATGAGATTTTTGAGAGAAAATGTTGTATAATTTTTTTGATATGTTGCATAAGTTCTGAATTTTTGTTGACGCCCTTTCTATAATTTTGTTGGATTCTCACCTAATCTCCCTACCAAACCAAACCAAACTTTCTCTCCCCTTCCCCCTCCAAATCCCCAATAATCAATAATCGGATCCCGTTCGGTAAGAAGCGGGGGCTAGTCCTCTTCGTCTTCTTCGGTCCTCGCGCGCGCCAGCTCACTCCCTCCAGATCTCCCCGTCTCCCATCTCAGATCTCACCCCCACCCGTCGCCGAAACCCTAGCTCGTTCCCTTCAGCCGCGTGGGTCGGGGCGGCCTCCATGGGCATCGTCTTCACGCGGCTCTTCTCGTCGGTTTTCGGCAACCGCGAGGCCCGCATCCTCGTCCTCGGCCTCGACAATGCCGGCAAGACCACCATCCTCTGTAAGCCACCCCGATCCTTCCTCCCTTTCTCCACGAATACCCGTGGTTCCGCCTCGGATCTGCGGTTTTTGCGATGTTCTGAATTCTGATTCGTGTGGTGGTTGTGTCTGGTGTGAGCAGATCGGCTGCAGATGGGGGAGGTCGTCTCCACGATCCCAAGTGGGTTCCGGTTCTGATTCCCAACTCCTTTGTACATTTTTGGGTTGAGCTGCAGATGTGATGTTGTGTTTGTGTGTTTTGCTGCAGCGATTGGGTTCAACGTGGAGACGGTGCAGTACAACAACATAAAGTTCCAAGTTTGGGACCTCGGTGAGTGACTCGGATCCCTTGCTCTCCATTTAAATGTTTTTTGAATGAGCTAATTGCTTTAGACATATCATAAGTCCAATCCTTGTATAATTCATAACCAGAAGTCCAGAACTAACATTGAGCAAGCCTCGAAAGTTGAAGTTGACAAGGATTCACCGTGCTAATGTTAATTGACTTCACGTATGTGGAAAATAATAAAATGGCATTTTCTGCTCTGCATTGGCAACGTGGTCTCAGCCTTCCGAATATAACCATGGAGTTGTACCTTATGTTTAATCCAATTAAAACGGGGTTTAGTTTGAAAGATGTGATGCTCAAAGCAGTGGGATCGTTAAATGATGGGGCTGTTTTGCTATTACCAAGATGGACTTCAAAGCAAAATCTAGGACCAGTTTGCTTAGCATTTGAGCGAGCTAAACTCGCTCAAGTAAAGCTTAGTCATTGCTTTGTTTAGATTAATACTCAACCTTTCAGTTTTTTTTTAATCTTCAGTACATGCTGCACAAGTTAAAAATAACAACTTTTATGCTCAAGAGATTTGCCGTATTGATAAAAACTAGTTTTGCATATTGGCACATTTCATAGAGATTATGGACTCTTCATTGTCATTTTGTCAATATAATAACTTATTGTCTTACTCTTACACATCCTTTGCCTTATGAGTTTTGTGGTGAGTGGTGAGAGGAGCCTTTAAAAGACTTGCTATAGTGCATGCTTAGCATTCCCTTGCTCTCCATTTAAATGTTTTTCGAATGAACTAATTGCTTTAGACATTGCCTTTCGATCTAAAAGCTTTGAGTGCCAATGCTTATATGGGATATTTCGATTTGATTATTTTGGTTGGTTGGCATTTGGTCGTCCTTTGGATCAGTCTCCCTTGAAATACAATGACCATAGCTCGTGGCTGTGACACTTGGGCTCCTACACCACACTAAGAAAGAACGTTAATTAGTGAAGGAGATGAACTTATTGTGTAAACATACTAGTACAAGTGTTCGACCATACATCCTTTCGGTTTTTGAATCGCACCTGCATATAAGTTTGAAATAATGGGAAGAAGCATCGGACCTTAGTCACCTGGCCAATTGTTAGAGCACTCGACTCTAGCATATGACTAAGGAAAACTACAAAACCTAAATAGCTTTGACTGACACTTTGATGTTTGAAAAGGGCGTGATTTCACTCTAGGCAATACAAAGTCATTCATTTGTTGTTTTAAAGCACCATACTTATGAAGCTAATGGCTTCTCATGAATCTAGTGAAAATTTTATAGTGCCACCACCATGGAACATCAACATCACAGATAATCACTTGAAACCATGGTTTCAACTTGTGCGACAGAAATTATCACCTTGTTATCACTGTAACTTGTGATCTATATCGTGCATTGTATTCTCTAGGTTTAATCTAGTGCGAAGGTGCTCGAATGTTATGCTTGTAAACTCTTGCTTATATGAGCAGTTATCCAAATATCAAGCATGACACTCACCCAAACCCACCTTTCATGAAAAAGGCTGTTATATTGAGTTTGCTAGTGATGTATTTTAAGTATACTTGAAGTAGTGAGATTTGTTCTAATTGTCAAGTTTTGCATGAATATTATTCATTTTGGAGGAAAGCTGGCTTCATTTTTAACTAGTGATATCACTCTTGCTTTGCTAGTATGTTATTTTATGCCCTGGTGTTTTAGAATTCCCACCTTTCATTTTTAACACGAACTTTATTCTCAACAGGTGGTCAAACAAGCATCAGGTACATTCTCTTTCTGATCACTATTCAACTTCCAAAGCCATCCATATCATGGAGTTATTTTATTTAATTTGTATCCATTTTGGAGAAGTGCCTTACTACAGTAATTCCACATTTTTTTCAGTGATCTAAGTATCGGTGTGTAAGATAGCCTTATTACACTTCAGTTTCTAGAAGCCAAATCGTGATGTTGTAAGAGTAGATACATTTACTATTTCCTTAACGTACTTTCTGACATCCCAAGCCTGGAACTCTACTGCTGTATGAGTTGTAGATAGTGTATTCTCTGGCATATAGCCTTCCTAGGGAAAATTCATGTGAACATGGATACTTAGTATGGTTCGGATACTTTTAGTATGATTCCAAAGTTGATATGGTTTGGGCCTTGGGGCATTACATAGTTGGAAGGTACAAAATATATATCTCCATTGTGGTGCTTAGTCCAAATGTGGTTGATCTGATAAATCTTTGAAAGACTTTTGGTCCAGTTGAGAATTTTGGTTGTTGTTTTCCCTCGTTTGCTATTGGAATGTCAACAAGATTTGTAACTGCATCCATTGAAACTACTTTGGCATGCATATCTTGATGCTTTGTTGATGTCATTTCTAGTTGTTTTGTATACTTTCAATTCCACTCTTTCATAAGGAGTATTAGTCTTGTAATAATTCCATTATTAGTCTTGTAATAATTCCAATATTAGTCTTGTAATAATTCCATTTTCTCCTTTTTCATTCGTCAGAGATGGGACGAGTATTAAATTAAATACTTGGCCTGTAAACTTTTAAAGGTTAAATTAGTTTTTTGTTTGGGGATTCTGCCAAACTGTAAAGAAAATGGTGTGCAGCTTGAGCTAAGAATTCTGATGTCTACCCTGCATCGTTTTACTATCAGAATGACCAATGCCTAGGCTAGGTTTGTCATGATCCACTTACCAACTTTACTATTATCTGATGTTTGTTGTGAGTGTTTTTTAGGCCGTACTGGAGATGTTACTTTCCAAACACCCAGGCTATCATATATGTTGTTGATTCAAGTGATACTGATAGGCTGGTAACTGCAAAAGAAGAATTTCATGCCATCCTTGAGGTATGCTTCGCAGCAAATGAGGCCTCTGATTTATATCAGAAATCTTATATACATTTCCTGGCATGCATAACTGTAGTACATGAATTCTACTATTCAAGACATTTATTACAAAATAATATGATGATTATTAAGGCTAATTGTAGTACGTGAGCATGGGACTTCATTATTTGTAAAGTGATTGAGTAGATGAGTATTATATTTCAGTGGGTTGAGCAAATTCGCTGACTGGTTAGAAGATTATTTGAACATCTTGTAGTTTTTAAATTCCTCCCGCTTTTGATTGGCTAGCTGATTTTGACATCAATTGCTCCATTGTAAATAGCAAGTATCTTATGCCTCCTGATGCAATACTTATTCATGCATGGTGTCACACAAACAATTTACTTGGCACGTTCTTTCATTTCATGATAGTGACTTTGGGTATGCTTCCTGATGTAATACTGAACATTTTTGTGTGATTGGAGTATTTGACTGTTTGTTGCATGTAGTTTATGCACTCTGAGGTCCCTATGCATTTTGATTTTTGTCATGTACGGTCGCACATATGCCAGGCGCAGACGCGCTCACGACGCGTGCCATGCACAGCTTGGCTGGCAAAGCGCTGCATGAGTTAGCCCTAGTGGCTAAAGATAGAAACTTAGAATTAGTAAGTTGTTTTGGAAATTCCTAGAATCGGGAGAGCCTTCCCATTCGGTTGGGCCATTGGCCATATATGCTTGTAATCGCTGACAATCAATAGGCAAGAATTATATCCCTAATCTCTCCTTCGTTAAGCTGCGGTTGGGGAATAACTCATCGGAGAAGACGGCCGACGGCTACGAGTCACAGAGTCGGCGGCCGGCCGGGGTTCGGACGCCTGACAACCGGTATCACGGCCACATCGGCCCTCTCCCACCCGCTCCACCCAACCTTCCATCGCCGCGCCATCACCCTAGCTCCTCCACCTTCGCCGCGGACCACCACCGCTCGCGCCACGCCAGGCGACCATGAGCGATCCCACCATCGCCGATGTTATGGCGATGTTGAAATCCATCACCACGGAGATGTCAACCATGAAGGCCGACATGGCGGATATGAAGGAGAAGTCGACCTGCGTCGTCGAACGCAGCACCGCGGGCGCCGGAGGGTCGCGCGATCTTGATCGCCTCAAAATTCCGAATTGGATTTTCCCGCCACGACGGCAAGACCGATCCGATGCTCTTCATCAACAAGTGCGAATCCTATTTTCGCCGCAGCGCACCATGGCGGAGGAGCGTGTGGATGGCCTCGTACAATTTGGAGGATGTCGCGCAACTCGTACATCCAACTCGGGAGGACGAAGGCACGCCGACGTGGGGCGATTCACGAGCTCCCGAACTGCGGTTTGGACCTCCTCTCCGCCGGCTCCGCTGCTCGAGCTCGCCGAGCGCCGACGCATGAGGGACCGTGGACGAGTACTCAATCGCTTCGAGCCCTCCCCCTCGCGCGGTCGTCGGGCCGAGGCTCGGCCGCGTCCAGCTCTTCACCGGCGGACTACTACGCCACCACGCCGCCCGCATCCACAACCCGAGACGCTCGCGGCCGCCATGAGCTCGGCGCGCCAAGTGGAGTTGATGGAGATCGCCGACGATGCCTCCCGCCGGGCACCGCGCGGCCTCTTCCAGCCTCCGCGCCCGACGACCCGATCCGGCGCCCAGCGCCTGGCCGCCGCCTGCCCTCCGATGGCGCCTGGCGAGGTCGCGGCGAGGCAACCAGAGGCGCCTCGCCGGACGAGATGGCGAAGCAGCGCCGCTCGGGTCTCTGCTTTTAATTGCAATGAAAATATACCGTGGCCATACGAGTTCTGCCGGCGCATCTTCTTCCTCGAAGGTGTGGAGATCGAGGACGCCGCGGACGCCGCTCGCGACGTGGAGCACGACGCCGAGGCGCCCTGTTTTTCCCTGCAGGCCGTGGCCGGGATTTCCATGGCGGGCACCATGCAGATCGCCGTGGCACTCGGCGCTGCGTCCCTCGTCGCCTCCCGACTCGGAAGACGCACAACTTCATCTCGGAGGAGGCGGCGCGGCGCTCCGGCCTACCCTCCGCCAACGCCCCCGGCTCACGCCTTGGTCGCCAATGGTGAGAGGGTCACCTGCGCCGGCGTCATCCGCGACGCGCCACTGCTCATCGACGGCGAGCCGTTCCCGGCCGACCTCTACGTCATGCACGTCGGATACGACGCCGTCCCTGCACCGGTGGCTCGGCGAGTTGGGGCCCATTGTTTGGGACCTCGGCGGCGGCGATGTCCTTCAGCGCAAGGGCACCCTCTCTTCGACCGCGTGGCGACCTTCTTCTTGCGGCCACGGCGCAACGGCGAGGCCGATTCCTCCGAGGAAACCTGTTGCTCGTTTGAGGGCTCTTCGCGCGACCCCGCTCGATCGCTTCTGCGCGCGCACGACCACCGCATTATTCTCAAGCCCGACACCCAACCGGCCGCCCGCCCGCCACGGCATTTCGCGCGCACAAGGGCGAGTTGGAGCGGCGGTGCCGCCATGATTGATCAAGGCATCGCCCGCCGCGGCGACTTCGCCATTCTCGTCACCCGTCCTCCTCGTCAAGAAGCTCGATGGTTCGTGGCGCTTCTGCGTCGACTACCGGGCGCTCAACGCGCTCACAGTCAAGGATGCTTTCCCGATCCCGGTGGTCGACGAGCTACTCGACGAGCTCCATGGCGCCCGCCACTGCTAGACCTCCGGTCCGGTACCACCAGGTGCGCATGCGCCCGGAAGACGTGCACAAGACGGCGTTCCGCACCCACGACGGCCTGTACGAGTTCCTGGTGATGGCATTCGGGCTGTGCAACGCTCCGGCGACATTCCAGGCCTTGATGAATGACGTGCTCGCCTGTTCCTCACGCCGCCGTCCGGTATTTTTTGACGATATTTCGATTCTGACAAGAAGACGTGGTCGATCATCTCCGCCACATCCGGCCGTCCTCGACGAACTACGCCGCCACCAACTCTTCGTCAAGCGCACAAGTGCTCTTTTGGTGCTTCTCCGCCGCCTACCTCGGCCATGTCATATCCGCGGCGGGTGTGGCCATGGACCCGGCCAAGGTACAGGCAATCCTTGATTGGCCGGCTCCACGTTCGCCCCGGGCTGCACGCGGTTTTCTCGGCCTCGCCGGATACTACCGCAAGTTCGTCCACAACTACGGGGCGATTGCTGCACCACTGACGGTCCTACTCAAGAAGGAGGGTTTCTCCTGGGACGACGCGGCGGCCGCGGCATTCACAGCGCTCAAGGCCGCCGTCACGTCCGCCCCCGTCCTCGCCATGCCCGACCGCCAAGTTGCATTCACCGCCGAGCGCGACGATCGACGCCCGCCCGCCGCGGTCTCGTTCGAGAGGCCATCCGCCGCCTTCTTCAAGAGCTCGTGGCGCCGCCACCGCTCGCTAGCCGCCTACGAGCGCGAGCTCATCGGCCTCGTCCATGCGGTCCGACACTGGCGCCCGTATCTCTGGGGGCGGCGCTTCATCGTCAAGACCGACCACTACAGCCTGAAGTACCTCCTCGATCAGCGCCTCGCCACGATCCTCAAAGACCACCGGTAGGCAAGCTCCGGCTTCGATTTCGGTGGAGTACCGCCGGCGCCACGAACGCCGCCGCCGATGCCTCTCCGTCGCGACAATGACGGCGGGAAGTGATGGCTATTTCGGCGCCCGCTTTGACTTCATCGAAGCGCCCGCCACGCCAGCATCGATCCGCCGTCGCCTTCCACGATGAGATCCGGGATGGCACCCGCACCGCGCCGTGGGCGCTGGTGGACGGCATGATCGCCTTCGACGGCCGCCTGTACATTCCCTCAGCGTCGCCGCTGCTGCAGGAGATCTTGGCCGCGGTCCACAACGACGGCCATGAGGGCATCCACCGCACCCTCCACAGGCTCCGGCGGGATTTTCATTTTCCCAACATGCGTCGTTTGGTGCAGGATTTCGTGAAGGCCTGCGTCACCTGTCAGCAGTACAAGTCCGACCACCTCGGCCGGGCCGTTGCCTTTGCGACCATCGCCGGCGTGCCGTCGGTCAGATGGCGGACATCAGATCGACTTCATCGAGGCGCGCCAAGGTGCAAGGCAAGACGGTCATCTCTCCGTCGTGGATCGCCAGCAGCATCGCCATTTCATTCCCATGGCGCACCCTACACCGCCGAGTCCGCCGCCACGCTTCTTCGCCGACATCGTTCGCCTCCATGGCGTCCCGCAGTCCATCGTCTCGGACCGCGATCCAGTGTTCACCTCGGCGTTCTGGCAAGAGCTCATGCGGCTCACTGGGACCAAGCTCTACATGTCGTCCGCCTTTCATCCGCAGACGGACGGACAAACCGAGGCTGCCAACCGGGTCATCGTCATGTACTTGCGCTGCTTCACCGGCGACCGTCCCCGACAGTGGCTCCGTTGGCTGCCATGGGCGGAGTACACCTACAACACCGCCTATCAGTCATCGCTCCGCGAAACTCCGTTTCGTGTAGTCTATGGCCGGGACCCCCCGACCATCCGGTCCTATGAGCCCGGCGAGACTCGCGTCGCAGCGGTGGCCCAGGAGATGGAGGAGCGCGCTGCCTTCCTCGATGATATCCGCTATCGCCTTGAACAGGCACAGGCGGTCCAGAAGCGCGTCTACGACCAGCACCACAGGCCGGTGTCCTTCCAGGTCGGCGATTGGGCGCTGCTTCGCCTTCGGCAGCGGGCACCAGCATCCTTACCACGCTCGGCATCAGGGAAGCTCAAGCCGCGCTATGTCGGGCCGTACCAGGTGGCGGAGCTCATCAACGAGGTGGCTGTGCGGCTACAGCTTCCTCCCGGCGCTCGCCTTCATAATGTGTTCCACGTCGGCGTTCTCAAGAAGTTTGTCGGTAGCCCGCCAGACGTTCAACCGCAGCTGCCTCCGCTCCTGCATGGGGCTGTGGTGCCTGCACCTGCCCGAGTGACTCGAGCGCGGCTGGCCCGGGGAGTGCGCCAGGTGCTCGTTGAATGGCAGGGAGAACCAACTGCTTCGGCTACTTGGGAGGATCTGGACGACCTCCGTGCTCGGTTCCCTTCCTTTCAGCTCGAGGACGAGCTGGATTTCGAGGCGGGGAGAGATGTCATGTACGGTCGCACATATGCCAGGCGCAGACGCGCCCGCGACGTGCGCCGCGCGGCTGAGCGCGCTGGGCAGGCGCTGCATGAGTTAGCCCCTAGTGGCTAAAGATAGAAACTTAGAATTAGTAAGTTGTTTTGGAAATTCCTAGAATCAGGGAGAGCCTTCCCCATTCGGTTGGGCCATTGGCCATATATGCTTGTAATCGCTTGACAATCAATAGGCAAGAATTATATCCCTAATCTCTCTCCTTCTGTTAAGCCTGCGGTTGAGGGGAATAACCTCACCGGAGAAGACGGCCGACGGCTACGAGCTGCGTAGCCGCGGGCCGGCCGGTCGGGGGTTCGACGCCCTTGACAATTTTTTGATATTCTTGGATAGAAAAACTAGTGTTTCATTAGTATGCCTGCTGAGCCAGATGTACAAATAATTGAACAACCAGGACGTAAATTATTTTTCAAGACAATTTACCTGATTGCTTATCAATTGAGTACATTTCCTGATTGTTTGCACTTTACCTGGCAGGAGGATGAGCTAAAAGGTGCAGTTGTCCTTGTATATGCAAATAAACAGGTGAAAAGCAAACCATTTTAAACTTCATATACTGTTCTGAAATTGGTACGCATTTTTATGCTTAATCAAAAAAATGATGTGATCACTTGGACGTTGACACTGTTCACAGAACCTTACATACAAAATTCAATTAATAATTCTCGATTTGTACCATACCTGCTGCATTTATTGATTTGTACCATACCTGCTGCATTTTAAGTGTCTTCTTATTTTTGCAATACATGTTTTTGGCCTTTTTTTTGCTACTAACAACCTGCCTGCCTTATTATGAGTTTCCATGAACTCTATACCTTAACTGCAGATTATCATCTTTAATTAGTCATTGGGCAACCGATGACGCTTGCGTGCTCTTTTAATGGAAAATAGGAAATGTTTGCTTCAAGATGGTTTTATATTTTTTAATACTCTGTAGATGTAGGTTGATGCTAATGATATTATGGTTTGTTGTATCTTGCCTCATTCATTCATTGTCATGTCTGTTCTTATTCAGGATCTTCCAGGTGCACTTGATGATGCCGCCATAACTGAATCATTAGAACTTCACAAGATTAAGAGCCGTCAATGGGCAATTTTTAAAACATCTGCCCTCAAAGGGGAGGGGCTTTTTGAAGGCTTGGACTGGTAAGTTCTGTGAATTTTTTGCTTCTTAAGTGACACTAGAAAGATGCCTATGTCCAACAATCTGGTTAGATAAAAGATCTGTTATTTGTAGTGACTATCTATACCTTTAGTATCCTATGATCAGCCAGAATCTCTATGTGATGAGTTAGGCAACATGCTTATGCCGTCCCAAAGTGATGGGAACTTTTGGATAGCTAGATAGAGCAATTTTAAAATTGATACTGGTTGGTTGTTGCTGCAGGCTCAGTAATGCACTCAAATCTGGAAGCAGCTAATGTAGCAGCCTCCATTCCATGAATCATTTCTTGATGGTAAAGAATAGAGACGGTGCTATCCTTTTCCTCACAAGTCTGCCCGAAAAAAAAAATCCTATTCTCTTTGTTTTAACTCCAGAAGTTTTACAACATCAATTATCTGTAAAGTGCTTATTAAAGTTATGAGATACAACATTAGATGTATCTTCATATTGAGATCAAGAATAGGTTTGTAGAAAATGATGAGCAAATTGTGAGGACTCGAAAGCTGTGGCTTTACCCGTAAATCTTGTCGATTGTGACATTTTATCCCATGATTAAATCTTGTCTTTTCTTACCATTTTTTACTCTATAAATGAGAGAAGCATCATTAGAAAACTTCGGTGTTACAAATGATTGGGAACCCAACCGGGTGCCTCAAGTAACTTAATTTCTAAAAACTGTGTATTGAAATGCATTTTTTTCTTTAACAAAGTGACATCAATCCCTCGTCCAAACCCAATCATGTTCTTAAACTATACCTTTCTACTTTGACCTGCTTGATGTCTGTGAACAAAATATTTGTTTGAAAATACCAAATATTTGAGAATGGAGGTACCCATGTATAGCATGCTCATGAGTGGTATCATGATATGAAATGAAATTCCAGATAGATCTGGCCTAGCACAAACCCACTTAGCCTAACATGAACATAAACCTGTGAATCGCCGTCATCAGGGACGTCATCTGATAACAAAGGTACTTGTGCTGAACGGCAAGTCTGTCTGCAGTCTTGTAACGACTGTTCAACCGTTGTCTGCCTCGCATCAAATGCTTAACGAATTCGACCTTGATTAAACTGTGAGTTTTTTTTGGCTCGTTTAACATGATTTTAAATTGAAATAGCAGAACTAGCCAATTGCAAATGAATTGGTAAAAATGACACCTTTACCATACTCAAAATGCATACCATACTCAAAATGCATACCAGGGGTCTACCGTGTCTCTACCGCGTGGCAGGTCACATAGCTGCCGAGGCGGCAGTTGGTTTGCCGCGCCCCCACCGCGCGATAGGTGGCATATGCAGGCTATCTATCGCTCGGTGGGCACACAGCAGGGCCACTACCATGCATTTTGAGTGCGATATGATGCTATTTTTACCGTTTCGTTAGGTGGAAAACTATTTTTGCTATTTCTCTTTTAAGAAGAAGCTAAATGAGCCACAAACTCCAAATCGTTTGTGTGACTTCCATTGAAATGTCATCTGATGCTACAGGTCCCACAATAGGACACGTGTTGTGCCGAGCATTCATCGCATTTTGCTGTATCTAACATGGCGTTAACCAAATCAGTTAGAGTGCGGTTCTTTCTTTCAGCAACCCCGTTTGACTGGGGTGAATAGGGAGGCGTCCTCTCATGAATTATACCATGTTCCTCACAGAATAAATTGAACTCATTAGAAAAGTACTCGCTGCCACGATCAGACCTAACCTTTTTGATTTTCTTTTCAAGTTGGTTCTCAGCTTCCGCCTTATAGATTTTAAAATAGTGAAGAGCTTCATCTTTAGTTTTCAAAAGATAAACATAGCAGAATCTAGTGGAGTCATCAATCAAAGTCATGAAATATCTCTTACCACCTTTTGTCAACACACCATTCATCTCACACAGATCTGAATGTATGAGTTCTAATGGTGTCAAGTCGATAACCGCTCATTTCTACCGATAGCTAAGCATGGCTAAGCAACAAACTCGTAAACTACTAAGTGATAAGGGTCCATCCAACGAACCCAACATCACAGAAGATAAACCTAGGCTCGATGAGTACAGATAAACATTTGCCTCTTGATAATGCATCTACTAGGTTAACTATTGACAATAGTTAAAACAACATAGCAATGCATACATAGAATTTGCAAACAATATATTAGAATTTGAAAATAGTAGGAGCAACATGATCAAATGATGCTACATCTGCTTGCCTTCTTCGAGTGCAGATCGATGGTCGTGGCTCGTAATCAATAACGAGATTATCTTCTAACCTAACGCGAAAAGACGATAAAAACAATAAGAACGAAGAACACCAAATAACTCCAACAGCAAAAGACATCCAAATCTAATGAAATTCATACAGCAGCTAGGGGATAATTTTAGACAATTTTAGGAACAAGAATCATGCAATTTGGATTTAGCATGCAAAAGTTACAGCCAAAATATACTCTCTCAGCCTATTAAATCAACTAAATTAATTACTGGTACTGTTCATGGCGAAAATTTCTAGAATGATCTAAGGTCTGAAATGTTTATAGCAGGTAGATTATGACATCCTAATGATAGCAAAGTTAAGTTTACTAAATTTGGAGTTATAATGATTTACTTATGGTTTTTCTAAGTTGTAAACCTAGCACAAGTTATTATACAGAAATATAATCATGTTCAAAACCTATTTATGCGAAATCCAACGGGCCACGCACATGGAGAACAGCGCACGCGCGCGATCCTAATGAGAGTCACCGTTGGATCTAAATCCAACGATCGGCGAGGATGGAAACATTCGGACGGTGCGGTTGCAACGGCCATCCACAGCCGCAGATCTAGAGATGAACGGCGCGGAGCGCACCTTCCTTCGGGGAGTCCGAATGCACTCGCGATCGCAGCCGCAGATCTCAAGATGGACAATCCAGAACGATTAGGAAACCGGACGGTCCGAACGTCCTCTAGATCTGGGCCGTTGATCACGAGATCGACGGTCCACGATCAACAAAGCGAAACGCACTCACGCACGTGGGTTAAATAGCGCCAGGAGGGGTTTAATGAGTGGGTCCACATGTCAGTGAGACAAGGGGCCCAATTAAGACAACGATTAATTACTAGAAACCAATGATTAGTGATGATTAGTAATTAATGTGTCCTAACGATCTCGCACAGAAGTGGATTTAAGAGATGGGGGCCCACCTGGCAGTGACACAAACTGACGGCTTAAGACACATTAATTGCTAACCAATGATTAGCAATTAATGACCCCGAATTCTGTCTTTAAGAACCCCGACTGAGGTTTAAGGCCTACGGGCCCACATGCCAGTAGCTCAACGAACCAGATTAAGACATAATAATTACTCCTAATGATTAACAATGATTGGATCAATAATGATGTCCTAATGACGACCGAAAATAGGTGATTACGACCAACAAAACCCGAGCGGGATCTACGGCTTGTCGCCGGCGACTCCGGCCACGGTGACGCAACCTAAAGACTAAAATGGATTCACAATAGGCTTGCGAACCCAAAGGTAGTGACCTCGCCGGCGGCGATGGCCCTAAACGCCGGTGAGCCGAAAAATGAAGATAGGGGCTAACTCGGCTAAAAGTGAAAATGCAAGAAAAGCTCCGCAGCAATCCAGAGAAGCGAGTGCCACAGCCTTTAGGGACTAATAAGAAGCTACCTTGACCGAGATGAGCTTCAAAGATGGTCGGAGAAGGTCTGACCACGGTAGAGCTTGCCGGACCCGAGGAAGACGCTAAGAAATTAGAGACCTGAGCCAAAATGAACACCACTGGTGGTCAAAATAGCTACAACACAGCCCATATAAGCTTCATGAGCAATTAATTGAGAAATGGAGCACTCACCAGAGCTAAGGAAGAATAGGGAATGGTTTCGGTCGAATTTGAACAAACCCCAAATTTGTCAAATCCTAAAAGTGAAACCCAAAATTAAGTGAGGGAAAATGATTAGGACATTAAGGAGTAGAAAAGAGTACAAGAATATTTGAAGAAGAACCACTGGAGCTTCATGATTCTCAATGGAGCTCCACGGGTCAACAATAGTGATTTGGTGTTTTTGATGAATTAAGCTCCAAAAATGAAGAAGGAGCTTTGGATGATGTAAAGGAACACCAGGCAGGGGTTTCGGGACCTTATATAGCTAAGGATTAGGGTTTGGTAAGAAGGAGCCTCTCGGGTGACAATGGTTTAGGGCACAAAAGGTGAGCCGAAAAGAAGAAGTGATGGAGATGTAGGAGGAGGTTGAGATCGTGGCTGAAAGCACCCTACAATCCCTAAATGTCGACTAGGAGTGGCTGTCGGGGGAGCACGATTTGACTCAAACCATGCCTCTCTCTGTCTCTTACACTGTTCGCGCACGACGCGAGGTTGAAGACGACTAGAAAAGGCTTGGGCGATTTTGAACCCTTGGATTTTGATCGGGCGGCTGATATCGCGCCACGCTTCTGAGGTTTAAACACAATAGAGGAGATTGTGAGCGTTGGATTCTAATCCAACGGCTTAGACTGATCAAAACAATCGGAGGTCCGAACGTTTCTGGCTACGCGGACGGTCCGATTTTAATCCAACGGCTGGGGTTCGCCCAAGGCTTCTGAAGTTTAAAACAACCGACAAGATCGAGAGCCCTTGGATCAGAAATGAACAACCACGATTTACCAAGACATTCGGAGGTCCTAACGTTCACGCGAACCTAAGCCGATCGATCAGGATCCCACGGCTGAGATTGGACGCGCGTTTTTAAAAGGAGGCCCGGTGCAGTTAGTTGGCTGGACCGAGACAAGTGGCTTGAGCCCGAGTCTGACTCGAACCCAACGCACAGTGAAATTAGGTTTTGAGTTTTAAACTGAGCTGGGACTTTGAGGATTTATTTGAGATAGCAAAACATCTCCAAAAATTCTGAAATTTTTACTGGAGCTTGCTAACTCAGATATTAACTTTGTGTAAAATGTTCAGAGGTTTTTATGCTGCACATTATTCTCCAAAAATTATGCAAGGCTCTGGTTTAAGGTTTGACTGAAAGTCGAACAGGTTTGACTACCTTCTAAAAATATTCAAACAATTTCTAAAAATTGTGAAATTTTTCAGAGAGGTCACATACCATCCCAGGAACTTAAGAAAAATATTTCCAAAGGATGATCACAAGATTTGAGATGAATGTTTTGGAAGACAAGGTTTTGGATCAAAAGTCTTGTGACTTTGTATTTCCATAATTCTTGTACAAGAATTGTTTAGAACATACAGGAAATACATGATGTAAGAAAAGTTTTAATTTCTACTCATTTTCTTACATTTGAAACACAAGTCCAAAATTGGGATGTTACAAATACAATTAATCACTTGCATCCGAAACCCTAAATTTGGCCTCGAGTGCATCCCACATCTCTTTCCCATTTGTAATCACCATGTATGCATCAACTAACTTCTCACCAAGAACACTAACCACGATACCTTTAAAAAGGTTATCAGCAGCCTCGAACGCTTGCTCCTGTTCGGGAGTAAGTGTTCCTTTAGGCTTGCCATTTGCCACATGGAAAACGTTCATGGCAGTTAGCCAGAGCACCATCTTGGTGCGCCACCTCTTGTAATTCTCACCATCGAATTCATGGGGTTTGAGCGCGGCAGCAAAGCCAGTTGTCGAAAAATGCCTATGCCTGGTTCTGGCTATTTTAAAGAACAAAGTCTGGTTCTCTCCAAGGTTACACAACACAGAACTCCACGGTTTTTGTTGCTGCTTTTGGTTATCTCCATCCCGGACTGGTGCGTGTACGGCCACACCGGGAGATCAGGCCTCCGGAACCCTCATCCTCGAAGGCTTGCACGAGCGAGGACGAATAAGGTTTTTGGGGAGCATTCGCGCGACTGCTCGCTACTACGATCTACATCAAGCGATCGCGACTACAACTCTACACGTTCTACATCAACTGCACGACTACTACCACTACGTCATGACGAACGACGTCCTCATCAAGAACATTGCTGCATCTTCTTCTACCACTGAATCTGGGTATGCCTTTATCTCTCTTGTTAATTGGTTTGATTTACTTTCTGTTGTTGTTTTGAACACTGAGATAGAAATGCTAGCTTCTGTTCTTTAATAATCTGGTATAACTATAGTGTTCTTAGTTACCTACTTTGTGAAAATAGCTAGAGTATTTTCCATATTTTATCTAGCAAATTTCTGGATTAAAATACTTCAAAAAATGCTTATATATTCAGCAATATGTAGGGAACCTTTTTATTGATAGATTGATCTCTTTTTGAGTACAATGATGTCTTATTTAAAGACTAAAACATACTGATGGCAGTTTAGGTATTACGCCAATCAACCCTTAAAAATAGGGTTTCTCAACACTCCTCGTTGGGCGAATACCGCGTCATGCACACGTCTCATTAAAAAGACTCCTCCCAAAAACCTAGTGAGACAAAAGGGATCAGGAAAAGAGTACATTGCATCCGCAAGTTGTATTGCATCGTTGTCTCGTTAAAAATCTTTATGTGAGAAATCTTTAGGAAAAACTCACTAAGGGAAAAAAGTGCAACATCTTTACCTTTTGTGTTAATCTACAAGATTAAGGTAAAACTTTAGGACCTTAAATGGATTATAATTCAAGGGATTCTCCCTCTGATCCCTGCAACTCTCCAAGCCACTACTTCATTCTAATACCACGAACGTATCGTTGGAAACTGGATGCAAGCAAAGACTCAGTAAATAAATTAGCCAGATTTTTACAAGATCTAGTTTGCAAGATCTTCACCTCATCGTTCTTCTGGAGTTCATGAGGATGGAATAATTTAGGAGCAATATGCTTCGTGATATTACTTTTAATATAACCCATTTTGCATTTGTGTAACACAACCAGCATTATCTTAATAGATAATTGCGGAGGTATCGACGGTGTTAATGCCACATGACTTCTGGATATGGCTAATCACACGTCTGAGTCAAACACATTCACGTGAGGCTTCATATAATGCAATAATTTCTGAGTGGTTGATAGAAGTAGCTACTAAGGTCTGTTTAAATGATCATCAAGAGGTGGTTGCACCATCACATAGAAATACAAACCCAATCTGAGATTTAGCACTATAGGGATCAGACAGATAGCCAACATCCGTATATCCCACCATGGTCAAGTCTTGATTCTTGGGGAAAAATAAGCTAAGATCATGTGTACCTTGGAGGTATCTAAGAAGAGTCTTAACGCCAGCCCAATGCCTTCTGGTTGGAGCTGCACTGTGTCTAGCCAATAAATTGACTGCAAATGCAATATTAGGCCGGGTGCAATTCGTAAGGTACATCAGTGCTCCTATGGCGCTTAAGCATGGAACTTTTGGTTCTAAAACTTCCTCATTTTCTATCCTCGGTCTAAAAGGCTTTATCCACATCTAGGGATCTCACTACCATGGGGGTCTTTAAAGGGTGAAATTTATCCATGTTAAATTTCTCTAATATCTTCTTGGTATAAGTAGACTAGTGTACTAGAATTCCTTCAAGGAAGTGCTCTAGCTGCAGGCCTAAGCAATACTTAGTTTTACCCGTCTTTCACCTCAAACTCCATCACAAGGTAAGAACTTGCTTCATTTATGTCCTCTGCGGTTCCGATGATATTCAGATCATCGACATAAACTGAGATGATACAAAATCCATTCTGGGACTTCTTTATAAATACGCCATCATTATTTGAGTAACCCATCTTTAAGAGAAAGTCACTTAGTCGGTTGTACTACATTCTTTCTGACTGTTTCAATCTATACAATGACCTCTGTAGTTTGACGCTATACATGTTGCGATTAGTATTATTAGGATCTGAGTTTTGATTCCTTTGGAGACTCTCATATATATATATATATATATATATATATATATATATATATATATATCCATATCCAATGATCCATATAAATATGTGGTCACCACATCCATCAACTGCATTGTTAAATTCATACAAGTTGCCATTGATATTAAGTATCAGAACATGGTTCCACTCATCACAGGTGAGTAGGTTTCATTGTAATCGTTGTTGGGTTCTCATTTACAAGCCTTGCTTTATATCTTACCACCTGATTGTTCTCATTTCTCTTCTAGATGAAAACCCATTTGGATCCTACAGGAAACATTTTAGGAGGTGTTTGGGCAACAAGACCGAATACTTTCCTTTTATTTAGTGAGTACAATTCTGCCTCAATTGCTTCTTTCCATTTTACCCATTCTGAGCACTTCTGGCACTCCACCATGGACTTTGGTTCTGGGTCCAGTTCAAGAGTTTTAGCAATTTTAGAGGCACAATATATGTCGACAACTTGTAACACCCCAACTCAACATTGAGCCTGAAATGCTACTGAAATTAAATTAAACTAAATCTCATTACCAATTTTCGGCAGAACCTCCTTTGTATATGTGGGGACCCCGGGGTTATCTCCTTAAGACCGAGACTAATCAAGGTCTTAGGGACATAACTCGGGATCTCCGGTAAATGGATTCCAACTTAACTCGGTCTAAGTGAGAGACTCAACTCAATTCTAGAGCCCCGACGATCATGCGCGCTGCTCCCCTGCTAGCGCTACATGATTGTCGGTTCTCCAACAAGTCAAGCACTACACTTAGCGAGTTAAATAGGAATCCAAGAACAGCGAGTATGACTTATATTGGCTCCCAAGATCAGTAACCAATATAATCATACCCTCATTACAACGTTGGTCACATCCATACAACCATCATACATAAATAGTACAAAAGTTACAACACGCTTCTAAGTGTACATTACATAAGGGCCGACCGCCAAATTTAACAAGTTTATAGCGGAAGCGAGTAAATAAACCAAAAGGACCAACAGTGGTATGCCCACAACCCATCGGCAACCGACTGGGAGTTAGAAGATAGCATACTACTCGTCGGTGTCACCTAAGTCGACACCGGCGAGCTCATCAACCTCAATATCGTCCTCACCTGTAAAAGCCAGCAAACATCTGGCTGAGTACCAAAGATTACTCGCAAGTCTTACACAAATAAAAATAGTTATGCATAAGGTCATTCAAAGGAAGGCTCATATTGGCTTAGTTTTGCGAAAGAGACGCAACAATGTGCACCCTACACATACTAGTTTTTCAAGTACCATTTCAAAATCAGCTTTGAAGTAGGAGTAAAACATGTGAATAAGTAATGAGCTAAGTAACAAATTAAACATACAAATAACAAAGTGGCTGCCCACTTTGATACAACAATAAGCATAAACATCTCATTTATGCTAATTACCAAGTTATAACCACAATTTTAATTCCAAGTCTAACGATAGTAACTCCCGAACTCAAGCGGTTGTCCATAACCGTGACACGCTATTCGAATAGATTATACCCTGCAGGTGTACTACTTACCCACACGACTCGATTAGCCCGTAAGCCTCCTGATAATGGCACACTTCCTTTGGTATGTCGTCGGGAGAATCGAGATACGGTCATTTTCAGCAAGAAAACCCTATTGAGCTAAGTCCCCATGTGAGATGTTTCCGGTCTTAGTACAAGCAGCGATAGCACTTGCTAAGGGGCTCACAAGTTATATTGAAATACCGATGCAACATAAGGGTAATTGGTGCTACCATGCACACTATAGAACATTACATCGCTCCTAAGGACAAATGATCAAACACAAATGCCCCTACACCACCATGGGACTTAACACAATAGAACCTTCCCCTACTTAACTGCACAACACCCATATATCGCATATGGTAGCACGAAAGTACTTGAATCAACGACGTTACCAAAGTTCGGTCCTTAATTGTCCAGACAAGTCCAACCACATACCCAAATCTCGTGCATAAAGCACCATCACTAACCAACACTTGTCCAGACCAAAAGTTTATTTATAATGACAAAATTTAACTTGTAAAACAGGTACGAAGATCTGAAACAAAAGTATATAATGAGGGTTGTGTTTATCCCATAATTGTCGGGTTATTCCGACAATCAACTACCGTTCTAGACTTGCATGGCTAAGCAAACTCGAACAATATAACTTCACATCTCCTATCATATCATTTCAGCAATGGAATAATTCATGGATAGCCACAATGACAACATAATAGGATGTGTCTAACTATTCATCACAAAAATAGTGACATTATCAAAATAGCATGCAAGCAATTATCATTGCATCTATCCTAACAAAATTGGGATCAAATATGATGCAAAAGAAAGTTCAAAGGATGCTTGCCTTGCAGGTAGCTAAGTTGTTGGCTCTCAGTTGCATGAGGAGTCGATATCAATAAGCTCGGTATCTAGATAATTATAACATCAAATAAATACCGAGAAAATGACTCAAAAACCAAAATGCTAAAAAATGCATGATTTTTCTACAGCAGTTAGGTCATGATTTTAGATGGATTTAGGTAAAAGAATTATTCCATTTGGAGTTATGAATTGGAAGTTATACCATTTTGAATTTCAGGTTTAGTTATGCCCGCTTTGAGTAATTTAATTATGAAGTGAAAAATTGTAGGGCAGTCGTGGGGTAAAGGATTGCGCAGGTAAATAGGTAATATTAATACAAGTTCAGAATAGTTGAGTTTGTCCTACTTGGAGTTATTAAGATTTAGTTATTGATTTTCCAAGTTATCAGCCTTTTATAGTAGGACCATAACCAAGTTTAATGATCATATTTCCTTAGCATAGTTTCTGTGACAAAGGTAGGAGGGAGATCATTTTTAGAAATTAGTATACTGGAAAGGAAAATTATCAAACTTGGATTCACTGTTTTTGGAGTTACCAATATTTACTTATGCATTTTTAAAGGTCCCAGTCTATTTTTCTATTGTAAGTATAACGGTTCAAATGAGTTAACCTCCAATTAATCCTCTCTGCTGCAGAGACATGTTTGAAACTATTTTTCATATTAAGTTCATTGAAAAAGTGAATTTCCAGAAGTGGGTTCATTAAATTTAGAGTTGACATGAATTAGATATGTATTTTTAAAGTTATCATCGATTTTTCAGAGTATCAATAATCAGATTCTGAAATTTCTAAATCATCTAATACTTTTTCCACCGAAGGCTAGCCTAACCACAGTCGCTGGCGTGCGGGCCTAGGTCAAGGTTTGACCCACCACACCCAACCCTAGCTCGTAGAAACTTAGAGGAAGGCGTATTCTCCAAAAATACGTTTCCGATTCTCGAACGCGTAGACCCATTTTTGAACTACGGAGTATACATGTTCTACTAAGGAAAGCGTAAACTGAAAGTTGCGCATTCACTTAACAGTACAAAAGGCCCACAGGTCGGTGACTCACTTAGTTACTAAACCAGTACTTAACAACTAACAACGTCATTACGCTTGATTGCTACAGTGTTTGCCGGACGGCTCCGACAACAAGCCGGGCGCCGACCGTGCTTGCTCGGCGGCTCGCACGGCGCTTCCGCCACGAGGCTTCGCGAAAGCATGGATGAGACCCCTGGACTATCGCACACCCAGGGCTGGCAGTGGTGGCGGTTGAAGTGGTTCCTACCGGCGGCTAGCCGGAGATGGGCGGCGACACCCCTACTGTTACGGTGCATGCGATAAAGACGGCATGTAAACGAGCTAACTATGCGCGCTTAAGCTATAAGGATGGTCGCTGAAGCTCACTAGAGTGACGGAGGGAAGAGCCGATGGCCGAGGTGGTTGGTCGACGCTGAGATCCACGGTGGTGATGAGTCGCAACGAGGAGGGCCGCCCGAGAGGGAGGCGAGGGTGAGTGGTCGCGATGACCCGGTGGAGTCCGGAGATGGTGTATGAGCAAGGAACCGGTTAGAGGCTTACCACGGAGTTAAACACGGAACAAAGCCCGCGGCCGACAAGGGCAAACTCCCGATCTCGGGAACCCGTGAAACATCACCCAAATTGATTGAGGGAAGTATTTAAGATACTCTAAGGCACATCGTGACGCGCGAAACCGAGGGTGATACTCATCGGAAAAAGGAAAACACGACGGTGTCTCTGGCGCACTGGAGCTCCACGGCACGGCCACGGTCCCGAGCTACAAGGAACACCGTGAACTCACATGAGCAAAAATGAGAGTATAATGAGCATAGAGTCGAGATCGTGATCCGCGATGCTTACGTAATCGGAGGGGAGTTACGCCTCCTTCTCTCCCACACCGGAAAGAGAAGTGAGCGAGAATGGGAAAGGAGAGGGGTCTTAAGGTCGCCGAGCGACGGGTGGTTGCGGTGTGCGGGGAAGCCCGAGGATAGGCCAACGGGCGCGGTGACGGATGGCGGCTCTGGTGCGAGCAGCATCGCGGCCGCGTGGCGAAACCGATCATGGGCGCCAGCGGAGGTTAGAGGCGAACCGACAACTCGGGTCCACCGTGTCGAGAGAAAGCGCGCGTGAGAACGCGGTTGATCGGTTTGATGCGCACCATTGATCTAGGATGAGCGACTTGGATTCGAGGGGATCGGACAGTCGGAGAGGATGCGATCCGGGCCGTTGAACGAGGATTGGACGGCGCATGCGACAGTGCATTAAGGCGGTTTAATGAGTCGCCTCGCTGAGTCGGACTGCACTGAGGAACGAGTAACGCACGGTCCGAGTTGGATCGAGATTTAAATAGTTTTCCTACTTTGATCGAGGCTTAGAAATAGAAATAAATTTCCAAAAATTATGAAATAATTTGTGGGGTTCCTGGAGTATATAGCTCCCATAAAAATTATGAAAACCCCACTGTTCATATTAAAATTTGTGACATTTAAATTCAAACATGTTGTATGTTTATGTATGTTGTTTGAATTTTAATTAGGTTCAAACTAGTCCCAAAAATTTTGGAAAATTATATTAATTCATGATAATTAATGCAGTATTTAAATAAATTGGTTCCAGATGATGATCACAACTTTGTATCACTGATTTGAAGTGAAATGTGAATTTTGATGTGTATGTCCACCTCAAATTAGATTTTCCAAGTGCAATATAATATGGAAATGTTTTGAAATCAATAATGTATGCAAATAAAATACACATTAATCCATTTTAATTGTTGGGGCTATGACAGTATAGTCAATTATACCGAGGTTCTAACAATTTATCATGGCAATTAACAATAACTTCATATTCAAGTTCATTCAAGCATGAAAGATAGTCTAATAAACATAAACAAAACTTGATATTCTCCTTATTGCAATTAATCTGAAACTCAAACCAGCCATGAGTGATTCTCAAGTAGTTTACTTATTACTAGAATAAAACTAAATAGCAGACGCCTTAAGGATGAGTGGTAGTGAGTGCAACCAAACATCTACTCCCTCCCATGCATGCCGTTCTTGCTAGTCGTACCTAAAACATATCAAAGCAAGAGTGAACCCAAAGACTCAGCAAGTATCAACAAGGCTAAAGCAAGTTCACAGTCATAGCATCAATAATCCAAAATAAACATTACACTAAACATAGCCTTCATACTTATGTAATGCGACCAATGCAATGCACCTTTTAAACTTTATCTCTTTTCGTATTTTACCGGTAATGCGGGGTATACAACCGTCGATGTATACCCTTGCCTGTGCCCTCTGGCACAGGGACCAAAAGCCTATACTCCATAAGTATAGGGACCTTTGCCCATCATCTTCATGATGGGGATCTCTTTACTCATTGCCCACATTGCACGAATGTGGGGACCTCAAGCCCGTCATTACATAACGGGGACCTCAACTATTTATACTTGGTCACCACATAACCAAGTCTCAAACATGCTTAAATCATGCATATGCATTATGACATCATTTTTCATACATAAGAATTCAACGTGTGCACAATAACATGTAAGCATTAACAACATACAACGGAAACTTTAACCATAACTTGCACTCATCAAGATAAATGGAAACTCATCACAATAATATCCATGCCTGGCTATCACGAGCAAAGCACAAACAATCCCAGTATACAAGCACATATATGCAATAACCCAAATACTTGCCTCAACCGTGCGAGAACGGTAGACGCGAAGAGGGTGCTGCCCCCGGGATCACGCTCCCACCCTTGTAGAATCGCAGCAAGGTGAAGATTTAGCCCCGCGAAGATGATCTCCTCTCCTTTCTTCACTTGATCGGCAGCAGAGAGCACCGACGGCGAGGAAGGGAGGCACCAATGGAGGATGGGTCTGCTTGGGAGGGAGGGGTGATTATCAGAAGGGCGCGCGCAGTAGCAAAGCGTGCTACAAGAACCCTAGGGGTTTTGATCGCCCTAATGGGCCAAGACTATGGGCCTTTGGCCCAAGATTTAATCCCCTTCAAGAGAAATGCTGAAATCCCTTTTTAAATCCTGATAAAACGGTTGAAATTCAAATAACTCTCTCCCGTTAAATCTTTCTAATACTTTTGGGGTATTACATTCTACCCCCCTTAAACAGAATTCGACCCCGTATTCTAATCTTGCTTAACTTGCTAACGTCACCACTTACCTGTTGTGAACAATTCTGGATACTGCTCGCGCATGTGAGACTCCAATTCACAAGTTGCTTCCCTCTCGGACTTATGGGATCACATCAACTTGACGGATACCAACATTTTTCACCTCAACACTAGTCTCGATCTTTACTGGTACGCTCAACACATGGGTCTCGAAGGTAAGGTCTTACTCGTTGGCCAATCGCTCTAACAAAATATCAAGCTCTGGACCTCTCATGTACTACCTCTACATCGGAATATACAAGACATTGTGTACTCCGCGCATGTACTCGAGGCGGTCCTAACGATACGCAAACCTACAAATTCCCGCAACTATAAGAAACCTATCCAACACACCTTTGGTTAAACTTCCTTTTTGGTACCGAAGTACACCGTCTGCACAAAATACATGAAACTCTTGTTCCAACTCTCAGTCGATCACTTTACCTATGCAAGCAGCATCTCCTTTAACAAGGGTCGCACAAAGAACTCGTCTACCAGCTCACTTATCCGAAAAACTCAACTGAAATCAAAGGGGACATAATGCATCCAACTCAAAACCATCTTCTCTTAGAAGAGCCCAATCCAAAAACAATGGATTTATCATGAAAACTTTTTCACTTTTTAAGTAGACAGTTTAGAAATAAATGCCACAAAAGCCAAAAGCGAAATCACTCGAATAACCAGATTAACCATTTTTTTAACTGTAAAGAACCACATATACCGACAAGAACCAACTCCATTTGTAATTGTCATCTGTCATAACACATAGTTCAAATAAGAACTAAGAGAATATCTCACTATCCAAGATCACACCCTTTTCCACAATTTTCTTTTAAGAATTTAACTTTCTCTTAAACCATAAGATCCCAAATCATCGGATAATAACACATTAACTCATTTCTCTTAAATTGGTAACCTCAAAGCGATGTTCAGCCGAACACAAAATCCACATTTATGCAGGGAAAAATCTTCCAACCCGCAATATCACACTCTAGCCAACTTCTCTACCAAAGGAATTACTTTGACAAGTAAACCCCAACACATCTCAATATAGATTTCCGCCACAATCACATCACCTCAATCTTTTAAGGATAATCAACTTGAAATTCACCACATTCACTCTCATTTACTGCTTCCAAAGGATTCTTTCAGAGATCACCATAACTCTTGGAACCTAATCCTGAAAACCAAGATGCTAGCATAAAAATGCAAAGCCCAATTCAACCTCTAAGACTCTTACAATGAACTTCCGGTATACTTGAGAGGTAACCCTCGGATCTCGATGACTAAAATTTTCACACCGCTCAACAAAAACCTCATCGTCAATTTCAACATTCCTCACAAATCAAGTAATCGCCAAGGCGATTCGCTTCATCAATCTTAGACCTTCTCTAACCCACACCAATCAAATGCGGCTACTCGACTACAATGTACCCATAATGACACAATACCCTCACTAATTGACCAAGATTCAAACATAATCAATTACTAACGTCCATTAATGAATATATTATTGATCAAGATATCCTTAGAGATAATCTAACTCCCATTGGGTTACTTACTGAGGCCGATTCACACTTGACAATAACTCAACAATCTCTACTATCCCATTAATTAACACGACTATTAGATTTCTCTATACTGCTACTCTCATTAACTACACCATCATGCTACTTCTACACAATCTTACCGAGTACCCAAATGCGATACCCTAATAATTTGATGAAAATTTTCATACTTGCTAATTCTAATGTTTTGTCAAAATGAACACAAAATCTTGGACCACACTTGCTATAGGTCCTACTAGTTGTGACAACGAAATCTGTTAACTCCAAAGACAAATATTCTTTTTAACTCAAATCCTCTCCAAGGATTATTCTAATAAATCGATTTATTACTCAATGCCTCTTAGACAACTCCGACACCTAAAGGTTCACCAAACCATCTACTAGACCACCACTATCTAGTTGCCAATACACAACCGAAGAGACGTTGTAATACAGATTCGGTTAACCCTTTCTTAGAAGAAGAGGCAAATAAGAAAAGATTTCAAAGACAAAGAAAAAGAAAAGAAATGTTACCACTTATAGTAGTTACAAGTTCACGAGAAACAATCGATAATGATGTTCTCAGAAAACAAAAGATAAGATCAAAGTTGAGGCACATGTCCCACAAGCAGAGAACATCAAACCTCAAACGAGAATAAAACATTGCTTTTGGAAATTCGGAAAACTCTTATGGGCAAGAACAAAACTTTACTTCAATCTCAAATACTTCTACTCTACTCGACTTTCATTGGTTACAGCATCACCATGCCAATTCCGACAAAAAGATATTTGAAGACCACAACCCATAAACCACTTAGGAACTAATAAAACTCTCAAAACGTCACTTTGCTCCAAACAAATTCAGCTACCACATCAACATGAGGTCTGAAAGATCACAAACGTGACCTAGAAACATATTCACTTAATCAACATCAGGCGAGCGATCCAATTCCTTTATACAAAACATTCAATATTATCATCATAATCCCTCATCGACAATCACACTAACAATAAAACAAAGACACTTGTCGGTGTTTTAGAACCGATCTTACGTAAAGATTGTTTGATTCGGGGGGTCTCCACAATTGATCACACAGACGAAGAAGACACGGGGATTTTTATACAGGTTCGGGCCTTCTCCGGTGAGAATAACAACCCTACTCCTGTGTATCTTGTATTTGCTCTTTGGATTACAATCGAATAAAGAAGGCTCTGTTTCCTCTTTCCCCAAAAGCCTCTCCCCTCTATCTCTAACAGATACCTATTTATACTAAGCAATAGTGGACGTTGTCCTTCCGGGCTAATTAGTCGCTCATTATTATGCAATAATAAGAGTAATTACCGGAGTAGTAACCTCCCCATGCTGTCAATCAGTTACCAGTCAGAGATAGTGGGAATTATCTACATTTATGTCAGAGATAACTGCGTATTTTGACTGCTTAGATTCTCACTGTTTAATGGGCTGTCAAACGGGTGGGTCCAGTAAGTCGTGAGGAACTTGTAGCAGGCCCCGATCGTAGAAAAACTTACGACCAGACATACTCGTAACGATCATACCATAGTCGTAGAAGAGCTTACGACTAGGTAGTAGTCGTAACGATTATACCATGGTCGTAGAAGAGCTACGACCGGGGTAGTCGTAGGGATTATCCCGTGGTCATAGAAGAGCTTTTATCGGGGGTAGTCGTAGGGTAGCCTACGACTTCGACTAGTTCTTCCTTTTGATATTTTAAGGGTATGTCTTATGACGTCATATTTCTTGATTATGGAGTAAATAAATGAGGATTATTTAGATCCTCGTCATCTAGCCCCACTTCAAGTGAAAATAACTTACTTGAGTGAAGGGTCGAGACGATCCTTTGACCACTAAGGGTCGTTAGGAAAACGTTGAAGGAAAACTCTTCAACCCTTGTTTCTCGACCAGAATATGCTTGATCGAGGTAATTGGTTTAAGGTTGTCACGACTACGAGATGTCTTACGACTTGAAGCCGTCGAGCCTTAAACCGGAAATAAGGTTTTCGGTTGGTCTTTCACTTGACCGGGGTCAAGATGGTAATTTCACTTGAGGTGTGAAAAAGGTGTCTTGGGACTTTCCATAGGCGTAAAAAGCTCGTCCGTTGAAACGATTCCCGAGGCGGTGGCGACTGTTGGGATTTCGCGACGTTTCATCTCAACTGTGCGGTTATAAAACGGGCCGCAGGGGAAGAACTTAGGGTTCTTACCTTTTTACCCAACAGTCTATTGCTTTCTTGTTTCTTCCGCCGCCGGTGACTCCGTACATTTTCTTGAAGCTTTCCCAACCTTAAATCTTCTCGTTCTTGAGAGAAAAATGGCCGGATTGTCTGAATGGGCCGAGTCGGAGATGGACGATGCAAAATGATCTTTGGTCGCCGCCGAGAAGTTCCCCGAGGGTCTTCTCGTGTCTTGGATTGAGGCGAATGGGCAGCATTGGCCTTCGGGAGAGGTAGGCCAAATTCCCGTCTTCTAGGCTTATTGTGAGTGTGGCCTTCGATTGCCTGCTCACCCTTTCCTCACGCTCGTACTCGAGCACTTCAGGGTGGAATTAGTGAACCTTGGTCCTAATTCCATCACGATGTTAAGTGTATTTGTGTACTTGTGTGAGGCCTACCTAGGGATTCCGGCGGACCTCGAGCTGTTCCATTATTATTATGGAATGGCTCGTCAAGCCGGGATCGCTGGTAGCTGTGGTCTGAAGCTCCATGACAACAAGTCGAAGGAGTATATTCAGATGTTTACCCGGTCGTCCTGGCCGGGTTGGAAGAAAAGGTGGTTCTACTGGGAGGTTACCCAGGAAGATAGCCTCTCGTTTGTTGGACAGGCCACCGAGCGATCTTCTTCCTGGGACTCGACTCCCAGTAATCTCGACCGGATAGCCCCCTATATTCAAGCTATCAAAGACTTGAAGTCGGAGGGGCTCACCGGTTGGCACGTGGTGAAGGACTTCATCACGCGCCGGATTAGTCCTTTGAAGACAAGGGTCCCTCCCATGTGGAGGTACTCAGGAAAGGACGACCCAACCAGGGACTACAAGGACGGTGAGTAGAAAGACTTACTCTTTTGGTTTTATCCTTGGTTAACCCTGATTTAGTCTGTTTACTCGTATTGTCCATATTCCGAGATCTTTCGCAGCGAGGTTGGACTTGCGTGTCCGGCTCATCTCAGAAGCATCCGGCGAATATGGCGGCCTCAAATCCTCGCGGTTTTGACCACGAGGAGAAAGAAAGGCGCCTAAAGGTAATCAAACGACTCGCCTTTAGGTGTTTTATTGTCGTAGAATAGTATACGACTAGTGATTTGTCGCAGAAAAACTTACGACTGGTATCGATCGAGAAAACTTACGACCGGATGTAAACGTAGAATAACTTACGATTAGACAATGTCGTAGAAAAACTTACGACTTAACGTAATCGTAGAATGACTTACGATTAGATAATGTCGTAGAAATACTAATAATTTTTGAGCTGATCATACATACCACTTTTCTCCTTCTTCAACAGAAAGTTGGCATGGAGAACCGCCGAGACGACGAGGAAGTCGAGCTGGTGGTTGTAGGGCGACTCTGTGACGACAGTCGTGAAGTCCCCTTCATCTAAGAAGCGCCGACTGGTAAAAGTCGGCGACAAGGGGGGTTCGAGTTCTGCTCCTCCTGCTCCTTTTGCGAAGTTTGCCGCAGATATAGCCGCCGCAAGAAAGAGAGCAGAAGAAGAGGCTCTTGCCCTTAAGCGCAAGGTCCCCAAAGTTAAGGTACCTTTCTACTACGATGACAAGTCCTTCGCAGTTTCTACTTCTCGTGGCTTTGTAAGACAGCTAGAAAAGGAGAACTGGAAGGAGTTTATGTCTTTTGTGAAGGAAACTGCTGCTCCGGTGGAATCTGAAGCCAGGGGAAGCAGCATTCTCAGGGTGGTCGAGACTGATCTCATCCACCCGGGAAGTCGGGAGGAGATGACTCCTGTTGCCCCGAGTGCATCTCAACCAATGGTGGTTGAGAAGAAGTCGAAGAAATCTTTCGTTGGGAAGGTTGCTCCCAAATTTCGGGTTAGGTCCAGCGCACATAGGTATGTAAAATAAAACACATAAGTGTAATGACTACTTACTGTTTTATTTGTTGACTTATTGTTGCGCTTTGCGATTCTCAGCCCGGCGTCTTCAGCCCCCAGGGGAACTCTCATAGAGGATCCCGTTATCACACCTTCAACCGAAGGGGGTGCGACAACGACAGTAGCTGGAGATCTAGCTACTGTCCCTGCTGCAGAAGAGGTTGCAGTTGCTGAAGTCGCTACGAAGGCCAATGATGTTGAAGTCGCACGACATCAGGGAGTCGTAGAGGCGTGATGGAGCCACACAAGCCTCGAGGAGGCACCGAGACAAACGGCGGCGAGAGTGCGACCGGCCGTCTTTGGCAAGGAGGTCGTTGAGGATGTTCCTCGGCCCTCGGTGGAGTTCACGTCCGCAGTCGAGGAAGAGGAGTATTTCAACTTTTGCTCGACTTCTTTGGCCCCGACTCCATCGTAGGATCTTCCGCCTACGCTCCGCGATCGAGTTCCCCACGGTAGCATTGTCAATTGCGGAGGCGTATTTGACAATGAGCGACTTGAAGGGGTATGGTGGAAGCGAGTCGAGGAGATGGATGAGTGAAGGATCCATCACAAATAGTCTCTATGTTTGCTTGGTCAAACATGAGCGTAAGTATTTATCGATACTCACTTAGGGTTTTATCTTTTATCTTATCGTTTCTCTCTTTTGAGAGCCGTTGAGCAAGTCGCTACGATTTGCGAGTACAATCGCAACTTGTCAAGCTTCGACAAGAAAAGGCAACACTCTGCGAACAAGCAGAGGTGGTGAGTGACACTCGTAACCAGTTGTCGTAGAAAAGCTACGACTTATACTAGTCGTAGAAAAAACTTACGACTAGGGGGTTGTCGAGAAGAACTTACGACTACCCATTGGTCATAGAAATGCTTATGACCACTTGTTTTCATGTCTGCTCTTTTATCTTTACAGGTTTAAGAGCGACGAAAAGACCTTGGCTGATTCACTCGACTTTGAAAAAGCCGAGTCAAAGAAGCTAAGGGACAAAGTCATTGACCTCCTGAAGAAGCTTCAGGAGGCTAACTCAGACTAAGCGATTGCGGGAAAAAATAAATAGTACGTATTACTACGACTGCTTCTGATCTTGGTTTCTGCATCCCTTTACTTTTTGACCTCTTATTCTTTTGTAGAAAAAGAAGTTGAAAATAAGACCCTTCAGTCCAATATGGGGGCTCTCCGGACTAAGGTTAATGAGAAGACCTCCGTTGTCATGAAATCTCGGATCGCGAAGGAGAAAGACCAAGAGATTGAGAACTTGGGTTCTCAATTGGTAGTAAGTAGAACTTTTACCGCTATTTATTCATTTTATCTTCTCATAGAATCGTTTTCTTATTCAATCCTCACTCTTATCGACCGATTGGTGAAATAAAGCGACTCCATGAGGCTTCGACTTATTCGGGGAGGAGACAAAATCAATGAAGATCAATCTTCAAGATAATATCTCACTTACGAACAATGTACTCGATGGGCTTCGTGCGGGAGGGTTGTTCCTCGTGACGACACGATGGCGCTCATACGAGTGCCATTGGGAACAAGTTGGTACTCGAGCGAGATGATATCTACTCGAAGGCCAATCAGAATGATTCAATAAGGGAAGCGGTCAAAGGAGTGTGAGTTTTATTTTAGCAAAACTCAAGGCCCGCGATCCTAACCTTAATCTTCATTCGTTGAAGCCGACTTCGATCGCACCGAATGGCGAGAAGGCGATCGAAGAGATACGATCGGTTGGCGAGAAGGTCGCAGAGGAGATGCAGATAGAATCTCCTAGGCATGTGAGTAGTCTTGTAATATATTCTTGTATAAACAAGTCTTTTTGGTGGTGACGCCTAAATATATGATCCTTTTTCTGCAAATTATCTTGCGAGTAAATAGTAACTCGTAAGATAAAAGAAGAAATAGTTAGACCGGATATGAGCGATTCCTCCTTCCTTAGTATCTTTCTGCGAATCATCTCATAGAGTAGTTAGTAACTCGTAGGATGATATCTTTAGAAAAATTAGACTAAGAAATGAAGTCATGTTTATAACTTTATCCTAGCCCAGGCTACTTACTTAGTTTATTTTCAATAAACTAGGTAAGTAGTAAAGAAAGGGTTCGAAAAGCAGAGGTTTGTTAGTCTTAGAGTTGTCAAATATCGACTTGTTTGCACTAATCGAAAGAGTAGAAACAGATCGACGCTAGGAAGTTCCCTCTAGTGGGCGGGACCACGTGCGAGAGAAAAAGGCTTCGACTAGGTGATGTTACCATCTCAGGCCAGTTAATTAACTCGATAATGACGACTAGAGCGAAACAAGCTTCGAGTACCTTAAGGATTCATTCGGCTACATTCATCTTCCGGACTTAGTTGTTACGGCGGCAAAAGTAGGAAAGTGAGCGACATTAGGAAGTTCCGTCTAGTGGCGAGAACCATGCGAGCGGAGAGAGGCTTCGACTAAGTGTGTTTCTTCCTTCGACCGATAAAACTAATCAAGTTATTTGAAAAGGTAGCGAATGCATCTCAAAGAAAAGGTTACTCTTCTCGGTTTATTTTTGAAATAAGCTAAGGTGATATGAATTCGCAACAACTTTCGACCATTTTTCCGAGCTCAATAAGCTTTGTACCGATTGTTTAAGAACGGCGATATTAGGAAGCTCCTTCAGTAGGCGGAACCACATGCAAAGAGGAGAGACTTGACTAAATGTATCGTCCTTTGCTAACCATTATGCAGAAGGATGAGAAGAAAAAATAGTCGAAAAAATAAAAGCGAAATTCAAAATAGACAAAAAGATAGGAGAACACTGTTGCTTTATTGCCGTTGAAGTTTGTTACACATAAAATTTAAATGAATGGTCAATGTTCCAAGAATTTGAGAGAACACGGCCGTCTTCCATTGCAAGTCGTCGATTCGATCCGGACGCTTTACGCCGACCACAGTGTAAGGACCATCCTACTTGGGGGAAAGTTTGTTCCGATTAGACTGGGATTGGATAAGTCTCAATACCAAATCACTGCGGCCGAGGTGCGAGGTTGACCTTACGATCATAGTATCTGCGCGAGGCTTGTTGGTAGGCCGCGAGCGGAATAAAGCTTTGTTCCTCTGTTCTTGGCGAGTTGATGTCGTCGCTCGAAGATGTTCTTGAGACGCAGTCGTGAAACTTGTCGACTCTTTCGACCTGATCTTAATTTCGGAGGAAGCATAAGCCAGCACCAAAACTAGAAAGAAAGGTGTTTCTCCGTAGCTCGGCTAGTCGTCGTGCAATTGCCCATATCTCGAAGGTAATTCTGTACCCAAGCCCCGAGCGCTTTACGGTGATCGAAGACTCGGTCTTGATTCCCTTCATTATCGGCCGTTCGCTCTCGATCGCTCCGTTGCTTTGGGGTGTCGCGGCGGGCGTAACACAGCGAGTTCCCAACTCGTCGCAAAATTCTGAAATTTTGCACTTGTAAATTGTTTACCGTTATCCGTGATAATTCGACTTGGTACTCGAATCGAGTGATCACGCATCTCATCATGAACCGTTTCTTTGCTCCGTTGTTATCGATCCACGAGTTGGCTTCTATCCATTTTGTGAGCGTATCAATAGCCACAAACAGAACTCGAAACCTCCCGGAGCTCGGGTAACGGTCCTAGGATATCGAGACCCCAAGTTGCAAAAGGCCATGACAGGAATTGTTTGCAACGCTGAGTGGTTGGTGTATTTAGGCTATGAAACCGACCTTTGCATACATCTTTTAACCATCTCCTTGGCATCGTAGAGGCTGTTGGCCAATAAAACCTTGTCGAAAGCTTTACCAACCGGTGTTACGTAGGAAGCATGAGTTCCACAGATCCTCGTGTATGTCGTGGAGTTTTAATCCTTCGCTGCGGAATACATCGCATGAGCACCCCTTGGGTTCCTCTTTTATAAAGAACACCTTCGACCAAAGTATACATTTTGGCTTTTCGGGATAATCGATCGATTCTAGATCGTCATCAGGTAAGAACCCTCTTGAAGATACTCATAAATGGGCGCCATCCATGTATCTTCGTACTCTAGAGAGGTTTGTTTCTATAGAAGGTGTCTCGGTTAGTTGACTATGGGCGGTTTAAGGTTGTTCAGAACACCTTTCGGTACTACGGATCGGGAGGAAGCTAGGCGAGCCAGCTTGGTGCGAGAAATTATCTTTTCGGGGATAAATTGTACCTCAAAGCCCAAAAGTGCTTTTCTAACTTTCGTACTTTCGACAGTGCGGGACAAGGTCGAATTGGAGCACCGGTACTTTTTCCGACTTGATTCATGACTAGCCGAGAGTCTCCTCTTACGAGCAATCGTCGAATCGAGTGCTTTCGCAACTCGTATGCCGCTAGCAAACCTTCGCTACTCGCCACGTTATTAGTGGCACGAAAGTTTAATTGTATGGCATACTTTAAGGTTTCTCGGTAGGAGATTCCAGACCACCCCCCAGAGCCACTTATCGTAGCGACCCGTCAAAGTACATCATCCAGCGATCGTGGGAATCGTCTCGGGGATCTGAGCAGTTCGATTTGTCCATTCGGCGACAAAGTCCGCCAAGATCTGGGATTTAACGGCGTTCGGGACACGAAATGGATGTCGAACGCCCCAAGTTCGATCGACCATTTGCCATGCGTCCATTGTTTCCTATTCGAGGATCGCTCCCAAGGAAACTCGGGACGCACAACTAGTTTGTCGCGTCACGAAAATAATGCATGATTTCCTCGAAGACATGAGGAGGGCATAAAGAAGTTTTGTACCGAGGGTAACGCTCCTTAGGTCCGTGCAAAACCTCACTCACGTAGTATCTTGGTCGTTGTATGTTCTCACGTTCTACGACCAAAGATCGCGCTCTTGCACGTGGCGTGGCGGCTAGGTAAATTAAGGCGTCTCTCTAGCCGGGAAACTAGAACAGAGCACTCGTAAGATACCTCTTGACTTCCTCGAAGGCTAAGTTAGCCTCTTCGACCATTGAAACCTTCATGTTTCCTTAGAAGTTTGAAGAAAGCGATCCTTTTTCTCCCGTCGTGCTATGAAACGACTTAACGCCGCCATGCACCCGTGAGTTTTGGACTTCTTTTTCGTGGTGGAGCGCATCGAGTGATGGCTTTGATCTTTTGAGATTTGCTTGATTCCCGTTCGAAACCAAGAATCAAGCAATTTTCTGAAGAGACCCGAACACACACTTCTCGGGATTTAGTTTCAATTGGTGTTTTCGAGGTTGTCGAAAGTCTCCTGCAAGTCCGTGATATGTTCGAGTCGTTTGGTGCTTTTACGACTAGGTCATCAACATAGGCTTCCAAATTTCGGCCTAGTTGAGGAGCGAAAGTCGTTTGCATCAAGCGTTGAAAAGAAGCTCGATATTTTTAGGCGAATGGCATTTTGACATAGCAAAATACTCCAAGCGGTGTAATAAATGCGGTCTTTTCTTCATCTTCTCGATGCATCTTGATCGATGATAACGAGTATGCATCTAGAAAACTCAACATTTCACATCCTGCGATAGAGTCAACGGTGATCGATGCGAGGTAAAGGGAAATCATCTTTTGGACAAGCTTTATTAAGATCGATAAAGTCTATGCACATCGCCATTTGCCGTTAGACTTTCTAACCATTCTGAGGTTGGCCAACCACTCGGGTGGTTGACTTCTCTTATAAAGCCGCTTTAAGCAACTTGTCCAATTTCGACCTAATAGCATCTCGTCGATCGGGGCAAATCTCCGTAAATTTTGTTTTACGGTAGTTTATCGGTAGTAAGGCTAGCACATGCTTGATCACATTCCTTGGGACTCGGGCATGTCGGATGCTTGCCACGCAAAGACATCGCGTTTGCACGGAGGAAGGTGATGAGGCGTCTTCCTATTTAGGTCGGAAGAATCCCAATGCGAGCAGTCTTGAGGGCTCCTCACGTCCGAGGAACCTCTTTGACCTGGTCGTTCGGCAGGTAGGTGACTTTAGACTTCGACTTCCTAATCGAAGGTGACTTCGTCTCGAGTTGGTAGTTGTCCAACCATCTCAAGGGAACGACGGTCGCGAGAATCGCCATCTTCTTGTCACAATATATTGTGATCACTCCTTTGGGACCGGCATCTTAAGACATTGGTACCCATAGTGAGTAGCTATCAAATTTTTGCGAGTAGGTCGTCCGAGTATGGCGTTATATGTCAGATCGAAATCGACTACATCAAAGGAGACTTTCTTTGTCCTGAAATTGCTTGGTGATCCAAGCGTTAAAGGAAGAGAAACTTGGCCAATGGGTTTGGCGAAGACCGATGCGATTCCATGAAATGAATATCGCACGGTCTTACCTTGTCTGGTACTTGCATCTCGTCTAGGTGCTCGTAAAAGTATATTTAACGAGCTTCCACCATCAACTAAAACTCGATTGACTCGACAATTGTTGATGGTGGGTTCGACTACTATCGGAAATCGTCTGGTCTAGTCGAAGGTATCGGACAATCACCTTTCTCGAAAGCAAGGGTGATTTCGACCACTTGTAATTTATTGACAAGAGGAGAGTCGATTGTGTTTACCTCTCGTTCATTGCTTTGGTGTCTTCGTGATTCGTATGCGAAGACCCCATAGATGTGATCAATGGTGTCTTTGCGGGTTCCAGAGCGGCATCTCCTCATCGTCCGACTCCTTTTGTCCTTTGGTTTGGCCCAATTGTTCAAGAATAGGAAGTGGCCCTTTGCGAATAATAGTCCTCGAAGTTTCGTAAGAAAACTGGCGATTCTGAGTCATGCCCTTCTTTTTATGAAAAGGACACCACACAGGTTTGTTGTTTCTCCGATCTTGGTGTTTACCTTTACTTGATCGGGATTTTGCTTGGGGTTGTGTGGCTCCTTATCGCTACGGCTAGGACCTCCTTAGAACCGCATCCGGAGATTTTTGACTTTTCGCTTTGTTCTTAGATTTCCTAGCCTTTTATCCTTTTTCTTACCACTTTACTTTGCTTCCGAGAGGATGCCATCTTTGAGATCGATGGTATTGTTCCATTCGACCGTTTCAAAGACGATCGCATATCTATCACCATCTCAAAGAGCTCGGCGACGGTGGTAGGTGGATGTAAGCGATGTCCTCTGTTATTCTTACGCTCTGGACTCCTGTTTGAAAGCCACGATCACGGATGAGTCGAAACTTCCGAATAGAGTTTGAACCTGGTAGGCGCTGATGAATTGTCGTAGCGTTTCATGGTTGTTCTGTCTTATCGGTGCAGTCATCCTCCTTTCTGAGCGATTGTAAGTTCCTAGAAATTAGCCGCCAGAGATCACGAGGTGTTGCCACTAGTAGATCGACTCAAATGGTTGGTTTAGAAGCCATGATCGCGCCGATCCTTCGAGCACGATCGGAAGGTAATTCGCCATGACATGCTCTCCTCCTCCTGCGGCTCGGATAGATTGTAGTGTAGATTTGGAGGAACTTCGATGGGGTTTTGAGTTCCATCAATTTCTCCATATTCGTCGGTCGAAATCGAGGCGCCAACGAACGCTCGAAGGTCGGCGAGAATGCCCGACATCCCGATATAACCTCTTGTCTTCTTTTTGCGAAGCGAAGGGTTAATGTCGCGAGCGTCGAACTCGTCGATACCCGACCATGGGGACTAGGCCTATAATAGGCCTCGACCTTACGGAAATACTCCTCGTACCCGCTTGCCGCCATGCGTCTGGTCATTTGAAGTGGTGAAAGATCACCCCTCCGTTGGCTTGTGACTTTTTCTCATGTCGAGAAGCGACATGAGGAGAGTCGTCGCCTTCCATGCGACGAGTTTCTGAGCGGTGGAAGAAGAAGTAGCGCACTATTACGACCGTGGTTGTGGTGCGACCTCGTCGCTCGAGTTTGGCCATCATGTCACGAAGTTTTTGCGCGATCTCCTCGACAAAAGATCATAACACAGTGCTCGGCGAGTTCTTGGGTCGGGTTCTCCAGCAAATCATTGATGTCTTTGGAGTTCTTGAGCTTCTTCGACCGAAATAAGCGAGCTCGGGGAGGTTCTTACGAGCCACTATTTTCTTCCGTCGAATTACCTCGAATGGTCTATTTGGACCCTTGAACTTGTTTTAATGGAGCACGAGAATGTTGAGGATGTCCCATACGTTCATCAAAGTGTTCGTCTTCGTTCGCGGTGTGGTGTCCTTACCATTACGACGAGGTGGTGTAGAGTATGCTCGGCGGGAAGCATGTCCAATCCTTCTTACGGGAGAACGATCCCGATCGAGGGAAGGGCGAAGACCTCCGTGGATGACTTCCACTTGCGCCGAGATCTCCTCACCGGAGGAGTGGTCGGCGACACCATCTGGCGACTTGGAGTAAACCCCTCGGTAGGGAACTCGGATTATAACCGTCTCGATGCTGCGGTGGCTCTGCGTCGGGGCGGTTGAATTTGGATGAACGGCATGTTCGATCCTCTTCCTGCGAAATGCTTGGAGAGAGGACCATCGGATGTCGATGGAGCTCGGGATAATTGCTTCGAACTTGTCTTGCCAACTCGAAGCGTCTTGGGGACTCGAACACTTAGAGAAAAGCTCTCGTCGTGTTGCGAGTTTGCCACGAGACAGGGCTATTCTTGTCGAGTTGACCCTTGCCTCCGAGGAAATTGATCCTCGGTGGGCGTCTTGTCGTGGGGATAAGGATCCTCCTCGACTCACGGTGGTATCTGATCTCAGAGATCGATAGAAGATCTCGAGGCGGCAATCTGCGTCGAGAAGATTCGATACTCGGTTCGTATTCGAGGCCGGCATCCATGTCGATGTCTGCGTGTCGGCCAAGTCGAACCATTTCTCCTCATTCCATTCTCCTGGCATGATAGCATAAAAAAGAAAAGGAAGAACTGTTAACAAGGAATTACCAGAGGGTCCCCACGGTCGGCGCCAGCGTCGGTGTTTTAGAACCGATCTTACGTAAGATTGTTTGATTCGGGGTCTCCACAATTGATCACATGCAGAAGAAGACACGGGATTTTTATACTGAGTTGGGCCTTCTCAGGTGAGAATAACAACCCTACTCTGTGTATCTTGTATTTGCTCTTTGGATTACAATCGAATAAAGAAGGCTCTGTTTCCTCTTTCCCCAAAAGCCTCTCCCCTCTATCTCTAACAGATACATATTTATACTAAGCAATAGTGGACGTTGTCCTTCCGAGCTAATTAGTCGCTCATTATTATGCAATAATAAGAGTAATTACCGGAGTAGTAACCTCCCCATCTTTGTCAATCGATTACGATCGAGAGATAGTGGAATTATCTACATTTATGTCAGAGATAACTGCGTATTTTGACTGCTTAGATTCTCATTGTTTAATGGGCCGTCAAACGGGTGGGTCTAGTAAGTCGTGAGGAACACTGTAGCGAGCCCCGATCGTGAAAAACTTACGACCGGACATACTGCGTAGCGATCATACCATAGTTGTAGAAGAGCTACGACTAGGTAGTAGTCGTAACGATTATACCATGGTCGTAGAAGAGCTTACGACCGGGGTAGTCGTAGGGATTATCCGTGGTCGTAGAAGAGCTTACGACGGGGGTAGTCGTGGGATTATCCGTGGTCGTAGAAGAGCTTACGACCGGGGGTAGTCGTAGGGTAGCCTACGACTTCGACTAGTTCTTCCTTTTGATATTTTAAGGGGTATGTCTTATGACGTCATATTTCTTGATTATGGAGTAAATAAATGAGGATTATTTAGATCCTCGTCAACACTCTTAGCGAGACTCACTATAGCCTCTTATCCCATCATAAACCTCTCCAAAAGAAACACAAGCCACAAGGTTAGAACAAACCTCTTTTAACTGGATCATGCTATCACATAATAATTTACATAAAGCACACTATGAGAGACCACTTATTCATTCATCCACTCAACCATAAGTGTTGCTCAACACCCACTTCAACTATCATTGACAATTGACAATTCTATTTATCACGTATGCAAATAGAGTCCTCTTGCTATTTACGATCACATGTCTATTTATAAACACGAGTCAACATTCCACTTTATGCTCGAGTTTAATTAAAGATTTTATAACATCATCTCCTTTAATCACGGGTTTCACAATGTACTACCTCAACATCCATCTAATCCGATATACATGTTTCAATCTAGCAATTATGTATGATCATCAAGTAGCGGTTTATGAAAATCTACGGATTAATATCCTCTAAGGCATCGTTCAAACACATTCTTAACATAATCATCACTAAATGGTAGACAAATCCCTTAAGATACTTTACTCCGAATTATCCGATAAATATATCAAATTCCACAATCTTAATGATCAGACCAAAGCTTCAATATACCACACCTCTTAATAAGTCTTGGATTCCTAGTAGGAATGGTCATACCGTTTAAACAAGTTCATCTTGTAACGACTCTATGCGACATCAAGCTTATCAACTTCACTTCCAACAATCTTGGTTAAGACCGATTACGCACCACATTATAAACCCAACTTGATAACTCATACATTATCGATCTATCCTTTATGCTTAAAACCTCTCACAAAATACAACTGTAACACCCTAGCCCGCCATGAGCCTGGAATGCTACTGAACTAACATTAAATAACACTAACCAAGGCAATTGCTAATAAATTTCGGCGGAACCTCCCTTGTAAAAACAGTTACAAAGGGGATTCCAATAGACATGTAAATCATAAATAACTAAATCATCAACTCTAATCCACAATAAATAATCAAATCATGCTAAGTGACTAACAAAACTAGAGAAGTATAAAGTTCCACTACTCATAATTATTACACTTAATCCATTGCATGAAACATAACATAATAACCTTTGAGCAATTAGCCAACACTAAGAAACATGGTCGAAGTTTAATTCATCTTTATTTGGTTCATGATGTGTGTGTGTGACTATCACTCTATTTCCCCATGCATGTCGTTCTTGGATCGGGTACCTAAAACAACATTAAAGCAGAGTGAGTCCACAGACTCAACAAGTACAGAATAAAAGCTATAACATCAGCATCCATACATATAGGAGATCAACAATAATACATCTCACATGCAAATGCAATGCTCAAGGATCCTTTCTCTTTATCTTTCTTTGTGCATTACACGTTAATGCAAAGTATGCAACCGTCGCCGCATACCCATGCATGCGCGCGCACACAGGACCAATTGCCCAATACTCCGCAAGTATTGGGGACCTCAACCCACACTCCACGAGTGTGGGGATCTCGAGCCCGTCACCTTCATGTGGGGATCTCAAGGAAAACATACTTGGTCACCACGTGACCAAGCCTTAACATGATCTCAATATGCACATGCTCATCATTTAATCATCATCAAATTACCACAAGACGATAGCATCATATGACAATAGAGCATAAACATATTTGAAGCATCCACAAATCTTAAACCAACAACATGCCAACAATCTCATTATGCTATCACATATCGAAAAAAACACTCAAACATGACCAATCAATCACAACCACGAATCAAACAATGCACTTGCCTTAACCGCATGAGAATGGAGGACGTGAAGACGGTGCTGCCTCTTGAACCAAACCCCCACCTAATACATTAAGAACATAAACTAAGACCACAGTAACGAAAAACATGAATTATATAAGCGAACTCATCAAATAGTAGATTGCAACGCGATCCCAACCCCACATTCCTAAGTGCTGAACTTCCCTCTGTGAACAGTCAAGTTCTAAAATTCATAACTTTCACTACAGGGGTCCAAATAAGGTGTTCTTGGACTTCATTGAAAGGTTATCAAATTTTCCAACTAAACCTAGTTGGTGAGCTCCCCTGATTCGGCCATCTAAAATCACTTTTAAGCCGATTAACAAAACATCGATTTCACGTCAGACTTTCTGGACAGAGCACTAAAACTATCATAACTTTCAGCTAGTTTATCCAAATTTCGCGTTCTTGTGCTTCCCTGAAAGCTACGATAATTATCTACAACTTTCATTATACTGATATCCTCTAATTCTCTCTTTAACTGATCGTAAAGGTTAGATTACTAAAACCTGTCCAAAAACTGACAGAGTTGCAGAACAGCCGCACCAATAAATTCATAACTTTCGCTACAGAGGTCGAAAAATTATGTTCTAGCACTTCATTGAAAGCTATTGACGTCCGCTACAACTTCTTAGGAGACGTCCGAGACTGAATCCGCACTTAACTATATCAAAACGACCCTCTAACACGATCTGCCCTTAGGCGACAGAACTACCGACATTGATTAACTATCCAAAGCGCATCGGATCAAAGGGAATGGAGGTTACCCTTGAAGAATCGTAGGAGATGACGAACCACCCCTACGAAGGAGATCCTCCTCTTCCCCTTCCTCTTCTTCTTCTTCTTCTTTTTGGTCGGCGGCACGGAAGGAGGCAGCGCAAGGAGGCGGGCGATGCATTCATGGGAGTCTTGTGAGATGGCGGCTCTTGTAGCACGCCGTGCTACAGTACCACCTAAGTTTCCCCCTCTTTTAATGGTGGCGGCCCTCACGGGCCTCTGGGCCAAAGCACGAGGCCCAGTTGTCGAATAATTGCACAAACCCCCTCTAATCCTTTGTTAATTCTATTTTTTCTAGTTGGTTCTTCTCTCTAATACTTTCTTTTCACTTAAATAGACTTCGGGTATTACAACAACAAAACACCTCAAAAGAGTTTTGATACTTTCCTTCTCAAAGAAGAGGCACTAAACTTCAATATTCCAACTACTCCAAAAGAAGTGCGTAAAGTCAAAACGTACTTCAAAGAAGTTCGTAAATGATACTTTCCATTATCTAAAACACCAAATAAATAAACGGGTCAAGTTTGCTAACAAAACAAGTAGAATTCTCATGACAAGGAACAATATTGCCAATAACAACATTTACAAGTAGCAAGAATAGCTCAAGAGTCAGAAAAGACAACATTTACTCTATAAAACAAATACAAACCAATTGAAATCCATCAACTGCATTGTAACCATTATCCAAAGAAGGTTCATCAACCACATGCGGCTCAACAGTTGAAAAATAATGTTTGCTTTAAGGATCAAATTAAATCAATGGAAGAGAACAACTCTTCTAAAGATACTCACTATTCTCATACTGCGAACGGTGGTGTAGCCTGGTAAAGCCCAGGGCCACAACCACGGCCTCAACCTCTCAACATGGGTTATCCCCACACAATATAATCACAATCAATTAATAAGCAATAAAACTCAATTCATATCAGCAATCAACACTATGATAAAGCGGAAACGTAAATGCAATGCTATGCCCATTCCCATCCTACTGTGCTTAGTGTGTCAAAATTAATATTTCATGAACCACGGACCTACAGCCCGCTCTGATACCAACTGTAACACCCCAACTCAACATTTAGTCTGGAATGCTACTGAAATTAAATTAAACTAAATCTAATTACCAATTTTCGGCAGAACCTCCTTTGTATAGTCAATTATACCGAGGTTCTAACAATTTATCATGGCAATTAACAATAACTTCATATTCAAGTTCATTCAAGCATGAAAGATAGTCTAATAAACATAAACAAAACTTGATATTATCCTTATTGCAATTAATCTGAAACTCAAACCAGCCATGAGTGATTCTCAAATAGTTTGCTTATTACTAGAATAAAACTAAATGGTAGACGCCTTAAGGATGAGTGGTAGTGAGTGCAACCAAACATCTACTCCCTCCCATGCATGCCGTTCTTGCGGTCATTACCTAAAACATATCAAAGCAAGAGTGAGCCCAAAGACTCAGTAAGTATCAACAAGGCTAAAGCAAGTTCACAGTCATAGCATCAATAATCCAAAATAAACATTACACTAAACATAGCCTTCATACTTATGTAATGCGACCAATGCAATGCACCTTTTAAACTTTATCTCTTTTCGCATTTTACCGGTAATGCGGGGTATACAACCGTCGATGTATACCCTTGCCTGTGCCCTCTGGCACAGGGACCAAAAGCCTATACTCCATAAGTATAGGGACCTTTGCCCATCATCTTCATGATGGGGACCTCTTTACTCATTGCCCACATTCCACGAATGTGGGGACCTCAAGCCCGTCATTACATGACGGAGACCTCAACTATTTATACTTGGTCACCACATAACCAAGTCTCAAACATGCTTAAATCATGCATATGCATTATGACATCATCTTTCATACATAAGAATTCAACGTGTGCACAATAACATGTAAGCATTAACAACATACAAAGGAAACTTTAACCATAACTTGCACTCATCAAGATAAATGGAAACTCATCATAATAATATCCATGCCTGGCTATCACGAGCAAAGCACAAACAATCCCAGTATACAAGCACATATATGCAATAATCCCAGTACTCGAGGCGGTCCTAACGATACGCAAACCTACAAATTCCCGCAACTATAAGGAACCTATCCAACACACCTTTGGTTAAACTTCCTTTTTGGTACCGAAGTACACCGTCTGCACAAAATACATGAAACTCTTATTCCAACTCTCAGTCGATCACTTTACCTATGCAAGTAGCATCTCCTTCAACAAGGGTCGCACAAAGAACTCGTCTACCAGCTCACTTATCTGAAAAACTCAACTGAAATCAAAGGGGACATAATGCATCCAACTCAAAACCATATTCTCTTAGAAGAGCCCAATCCAAAAACAATGGATTTATCATGAAAATTTTTCCACTTTTTAAGTAGGCAGTTTAGAAATAAATGCCACAAAAGCCAAAAGCGAAATCACTCGAATAACCAGATTAACCATTTTTTTAACTGTAAAGAACCACATATACTGACAAGAACCAACTCCATTTGTAATTGTCATCTGTCATAACACATAGTTCAAATAAGAACTAAGAGAATATCTCACTATCCAAGATCACACCCTTTTCCACAATTTTCTTTTAAGAATTTAACTTTCTCTTAAACCATAAGATCCCAAATCATCGGATAATAACACATTAACTCATTTCTCTTAAATTGGCAACCTCAAAGCGATGTTCAGCCGAACACAAAATCCACATTTATGCAGGGAAAAATCTTCCAACCCACAATATCACACTCTAGCCAACTTCTCTACCAAAGGAATTACTTTGACAAGTAAACCCCAACACAATTATTGGCTCTAGGTATTTAATAATTGACAGAGATTCAAAACTGTAACATTCTTCTTCTTTTTTTTTTGAGTTTCAAAACCTTTTGAGTAGTTTAGTCTCTTAGAAAATCTCACTAATTTAATTTGAATTTAATAAAGCTTAAATGGGATTTTCAAATGTCAAAACCATTTACTGTGACTAAACTGAACATCAATTAAATTCTAAACTAGTTTATTCGACTTCTTTGTGCTCGAGAATATTTTACAGATTTTTCTGAGTTCATTTGCTATTTTCAATTTGCCATTTAGATTTTCTGGTATTTCTAAAATACAAAAACTATTATAAGTCTCAGGAAAGTCTTTGGGTTGAATCCCTATTCCCGGCCCAATCCACTATCGAGGCCCAGTCCAACTCCACCGAACCAATCCTGCGCCAGCCCACTCTCTCTGTCCCGCTTGCCCGCACCTTGGCCCTACCTGTCAGTCGCACACATGGCGTGTGCGATTCTAACTCACCCTAGATATCGTTGCAAACATGTGGGCCCACTGACGCACTATTTATCGTCTCTGACTCGGTTATGATTTGGACTTCGCCGCCGCTCGGATTTCTTGGCGTTCGCGCCAGGGACTCTCCTGGCCGCCGCAATATAAAGGAAGAGGTAGCCCTTGACCTTCGCATCCCAACCGCACCGCTGAAAGCATCTAGGCCCGTAAAAATTGTTTTGGTAATTAATGACTACATGTGAATGTTGGATTAACGTGGTTATTGAGTATCTACAAGGTTAAGATCCATTGGTAGTTTTTGATGACGCAAAGATGCACGTTAAATAGTTCAATGAAGATCTACTTGACTCAAGACAGGTATAAGTAGACTAGGATCCTTTTATATTTTACCAGTCTTAGGAGAAATGTTTGGAAGACCGGATTTTAGGATAAATGCCGTACTATTAAGAGGGATCGTGACTAGTAGCTTGATAACATGGTATTGTGCAATATGGATCAATTTAGGATCATGCATGCATTTGAATTTCTTTTTCAAAAGCTCTTTGTGTGGTTGTCAAAAATCGGTTGAACCGACGTTTCACTGGCGGTTGTACCGCTTGGTGCGGTATGACCGCATTTTACTTGGCGGTACTACCGATTTTTGAACACCTCAGCCAACTGAGCACTAATGCGGTACGACCGGCTCTTTGAGCGGTATTACCGTATTGCGGTCATTCCGATATTTAGTTGGCGGTTGAGTAATACCAGAACCGATGCATTTTTGACTCAGACCTCTCCGAGATAATCGATCGTACCGCATTTGAGAAACAGTCGTACCGATCTGTGGTTGTACCGATTTTCATATGGCGGTGTTTTTTTTTACAGAGAGCATGTCATCTCGATGTTTCTGGAAACCCTTCGATCGGTCGTACCGCTCCTCCGTGCGGTATGACCGGAAGTTGCGGTCGTACCGCATGTTTGTTGGCGGTCGTACCACACGGGTTGTTCAACGGCTATGTCAGAGTCATTTAATGCCATTGTTCTAACCGTTACACTGCTTAGACTTGGGTGCGGTCGTACCGCATCTTAGTTGGCGGTCATACCGCATTTTGCTATTTTTCTGGGTATGCCTCTCCAACGGTCGTTTTTGTTGGTGGGTGGTATAAATACCCCCCAACTGCTCAAGGGCTCGTTGCTACACCACATGTAACATCCTTAGAGCCTTGAGCATTCATTCAACTCCTCAAATTCACTTGTGCACTCTTTGAGAGGTTGTTGAGCTCATTCAAGTGCATTCACTCATTCTAGTTGATCCTTTTGCACTTGAGTGTCGTCAAGCGAAGGTCATTGATTTGTTACTCTTGGAGTTTTGCCGAACTTCTAGACGGCTTGGTGGTGATTGCATGGTGATCTCTTCAAGAAGATTGTGAAGAGGCCCGGTGCCGAGATTGTGAGTAGTTCGGTGTTCACCATCTCCGGAGCGGAGGAAGAACAACCAATAGTGATCGAGGAAATGCTTAATTCGTGGAGCCAGCTTGATTTGGTAAAGTTTCCTCAACGTGGACTAGTGAAGATCGACAAGTCTTCGATACCACGGGAAAAACCTTCATTGTCTCATTCGTGGTTACTTCTTGTCTTTACTTATTCCGCATTTACAATTCTAGCATATATCATGTGTTAAATTGCTTAGCTAGAATTATATCTAGTATTGACAATTAGATTGCTTTGTAGTAAGTTGCTTGATAGTTCCTTCATTATATTGTGTTAGGAAATAATTGCTAGAACTTCTATACTTTAAGTTTAATTTGGTCGATTAAATTTAGAAACCTCCTATTCACCCCCCTCTAGTCGGTTATCCTTGATCGTACAACCGCCGCCAGGGACTCTCCTGTGACCCATAGACCAATAGACCAAGGCCATAGACTTGGTCCATAGACCGAGGGTTCCACACAATAAACTTATATTCCCTATTTTCTAAATTTTCTTTTAATTTTGAAATTCATTGCTGATGTCATGTTGATGTAATATTTCGTAATGTCCTCTATAAATAAAATTATGAAAATTTAAAATATTATTTTCTTTCTCTTTTTCTTAGATTTAAATCTTTGGAGAGCAGTTCTTCCTCATACGAACTCGATTGAACCCATTCAACTTTCTAAATTTGTCTAAATTCAAGAGATACCTTCCTGTGATTTTTATTTAATTTTTGGGGGTTTAATTCAAGAGCTACACTGGTTATATTTTGTGGGTAAAGTGTATAACCTCTGTAGAGTGTTAATCAATCAATTTGAATAGCTGCATCCGCGGTCATGGCCATGCTCACAGATTTCATACGAGGGGTAGATTTTCATAAAAAAAATAAGTAGGAAGGGGCAGCTGTGTGATTTAAACTCATATGGCTGTGTGAAAAAAAATTGATTAGGCTTTGTGGTCTTTATGAAAATAATTGTTAAACTATTATTGTCTATTTATTTTAAATTACGTTTTCAATCTATTATTTGTATTCAATTCTAAGTGTCATCTTTTGCAAAATAATCATAGAAATTATTTTCTTTGGAATAAGCCATCATCTATGATTGCATTATGTGGCACAACTTATTGAGTACTCGGAGTAGTCATTCTTGCTGCAATCATTCAGCTGAAGTGGAGGAATCTTCGCCTGCTTTTGAGGAGGAGTTTTATGAGGAGGGTGATTGTTAGGTCTTGATCCCAGTCGGATGCCTATGGCAAGTCGATGGGTTTCCGCTAGAGTTATTTTCATTCCGCTGCCGTCTCTTTATTTAGTGTCAGCCTAGTGTGGCTTAATAAGTGTAAACTCGACCATAAGGTCACAACCATTATTTATTAATCAAATTAGTCGTTTATTCTTATATTCGCCTTGTGTGGAATGATATTCATCTATGTTGATATTGTATGCACTAACGTGATCCTCAGCTAGTGCTACACAAAGGGTCCAAATTTGTATATTTGGGTCCCAACAAAAACCTACATAGGTCCTCAACTTCGGTAAGGACCCATGGTTATACACTGCGGTGTTGAAATCTGCACGTATACAGAACAATCGAATTTTCGCATATGGGAAATATTTGGTTCTTTTCCAAGGGAAATAATTTTAAGGGGGAAATTGGATAATATGCGGTTGGTTTGAGTTGGATTTATGAAATAGCGTGTAGCACTGTGTGCCCCAACAGCTAGTGGGCAGCCTACCATTCTGTAAGAGTGGCCTACCAATAAGTTTTATTCTTTTAATTAATGACTCTGCGAGGCCATTTTGAGTGTGGACATATGGTACTGAATGCTCTACTTTAATGCCCAGAGACATATGGTAATCATTAAATGTAACACCCTGGCTACGCGAAAGCCAAGATATTACCTGAAGTCCAACACTACGCAATAGTATGAAATAATTTCAACAATATTTCAACTAATGGCATAAATAGATCAACATCTAAAAGGATGAGTGTAAGAATTGAATCGGAATTTATCAACATATCGAACTCCATCATCCAATCATATTGAATCAAATATGACAAAGCTATCATAGGTCTATACGAAGATCATTAAGCACTCACTGGTTCAATCAAGTGATAATGAATGAAAGTCTAAATCATCATAACTTTATTTATTACAATCCAACTTATTAAATGAAAGATATTAACGAGTTCAACTATTTAAAAGGGTGACGAATGTGAAGTGAAAGAAGTGATTCATGTGACTAATCCCTCCCATGCATACCGTTTTCAATGTTTATCTAAAACCAATAAACACGGCAAGAGTGAGTTCACGACTTAGCAAGTACAACAGAATAATATGAACAATACTGAAAAAGAATAACAATCACATAATAGAATACGAATGTAGAACGATTGAATAAGAACATAGCATCATAGAATAGAATATGAATGTAGAATGGCAGAAACCATATGAATGAATGAAATACATGATCTCCACTTCTGCTTATACCAGTATAGCCAGTGAACACCCGTCGGTGTTCACTCAGGCCCGCATTTCATATGGGGATCCAAGCCCCATATAAAGAACGTTTCATAACGGGGATCCAATTTGCCCACATTGAAATGGTGGGTCTTACATGTCCATACTGGAATTGATGGATCTTTACATCCCACTCACGTGGGTAAAACATGAACAATGAATGAATGCTTGAATATGGAAGATGAAATCTCAAGAAGTATGGATTCTCATATATGGAACGAAACAGAAATCATTGAAACCTACTCCTAAACCATAGTATCCAGTCATGGCATGAACATCAAGCACTATGAACAAACCACAGCACTACATACACCATGTACTTGCCCAAATTGGAATGATGGGACTTCGCTACCCACTCCCGTGGGTGAAACACGAATGGAAGAACGAATGAATATGTTGAACGTAAGTAAACATATAATCAAAAAATCATGGTATATCAATTATGAGGGAAAGCAAGTAATACCGGAATTATCCATTGCACATTCATCACTCAAGTGGAACAAATAGCAATCAAGACAAATCAATTGTAATTGCCTTTCGAACTGCGATGCGTTAGGAGGCAAGGATGAAACCACTAATCTTGAATTCCCTCCTCCTATGTCAGGACCCGGGATTAATATCCCAAATCCTCTGTGCATTTCTGAACTAGTCCCATGATCAGTAGCTAGTTCACACAGTAAACAAATATAGCAACAAAATCATATCACAACTTTATTCATAAATACTAACAGAGTTGATTACAAAGGAGGCTTACAGGCCAACAATAAAATAAACACAGCGGAAGACGAAGAATTAGCAGGGTCCAGTTAATCTGCCATAGGCAATCGACTGGGGAGGTGGCCTAGTCGTCGAGGTCCACATCGGTAGCAAGGTCCTTCTTCTCTGAAATTTTGTTTACATCAAGCAAGTATGAGCACAACTTCCGTGCTCGTAAGTTACACCCGTCAAGTAACAGAATGACATGCATACATGGATGTAATAATAGAAAGGCTTATAGGGTTATTTGTGCAAAACAACATTTGACATTAAATACCATACTAAGTTCAAAAGCTCAAGTTTTATAAAATCTATAATGGATTTTGAACTGATAAAGATAGTGTAGGCACCAACCTAACACCAACATAAACACGGGCACCAACCCGGGGCTTCAACCCATAACTTTTCTCATGGACACCCATCCATGTCAAACTGTTTTACAAAAATATTTTGAAATCAAAATCAAAGTCTAACTTTGAGTAGTTTCTGCTAGCATGTCCGTAACCGTGGACACGGCTATTCGAATAGTTTTACACTCTACAAAGGTTGTACAACTTTACCCACAAGAGATAATCAACTTGTACTGTCCGCATCACACACTTCCGTAGGTGTGCGACTAAGTGATTATTATGAGGCCTTTACAAATTTCTATCTTAATGTATTTATGCCCGCTAAAGCTTCGCTGCCATTGGACTAACCATCCTCCGGCAGCCCCCTCTTGCACCAGGTGGGACTACTGTCTGTCCAACACCCACACCAATAATATAGCACAAATGACACTAAGACGTCACAAATTATTTAGCCAAATCTGTCCCATTCCAAACTTGTGGTAGTACGGTTAGGCATAGCATCATGCGCTCGAAGACCGGTACTTAACTGACTTGGGCAACTTTCCAGATTAACCCTGAGCCTTAACCCTAACCAGATTAAGCGGTACATGAACATGCACCAACCAAACATCCATTATGCCCAAGTCCAAACCCGTTTTCATTTTATTTTTCGAGTAAAACATTTTATAAACCTTCTATGGTAAAACAATACCATAGACCATATTTAAATCAAATTTGAAAGATTTGGCTAAACTTTCCCAAATACAAGATTTGATCTAGCGATGGCTAAGCGTATGATTAATTTTAATATCATTTTGCCTAATGGTGACAAGGTATTCACGTTCAAGATTCAAATTGGCTATTCAAGGAAGATTGGAATAACTAGGCAATTAAAACAGGGAATTAAAATAATTGTATAAAATATGCATGCAGTAATAATTTAAAACAGAATATAAATAATTTGAAATAATGGGATCAATATGATCAAGGGTATAACTTGCCTTGCTTGATGAGGTGATGTTGTTTTCCTAAACAGATCACCTGGTACTGATGTGATGTTGTTTTCCTTAACAAGTCACCTAGTACTCACAAGTACTTTCTTCAGGTAGACCAAGTATACAATCACGATGATCATACAGTCAAAATCAATCCTCTTATGTGCTCTTCAAACGGCGTCGAAATCTGACTCTCCGAAGTCGTCGAAATCTAATCACGAAATAAGCTAAATTAAAATAAAATTAAAATAACAAATCAAATGAACTCCAAATTAAATAATTTTGATTTGGTTGGCTAGATCTTGAATTTAGACAAATTTAGAAATTTGAATGGACTCTATCGGAGTTCGGATGCAAAAGATATGAGCTCTCGAAGATTCAAATTACATGAAATGATAGAGTTAGGGTTTTTCAGAATTATTGGAATTATTTTTCTAAAGGAAAAAGGCTTTATTGCGCAATGATGACGTCAGCCCTGAGATTTTGGGATTAAAGGAATTAAATTAATTCCACGACATGTGGGACCACATGTCCACATGTCTGTGACTTGGGGTATGGTGGACTGGGTTTATTGGTTTTTGGTCTGAGGGGGGACCATGCCACGTCGGTGACACGCGGACATGCCACGTAGGCCGGGAGGTGAGGTGGCGCATGCGTGGTCGTGAGGTGGCATCCACGTGGCGATGTCACGTCACACAAAACCGGCGATGGCTCGGCCGTGAGCTCGCCGGCGCTCTGGCGCGCGCGGCAAGCTCGGCGAGTGCGCATCGGAGAGGAGAGCGAGGACCATGAGGCTCACCTTGGTGGCGCAAGTGCGAGTGGTTCGCCGACCGGCGAAGAAAAGCGGCGGCTTTCGTCGATCGGCGGTGGCGCGGTGACTCGGTGCGTGTTCGACGAAGCGGCGCAAGCACCGTGTGGCGATGGTGCTGCGATGCTAATGGCGGTCGATGTCGGCGAGGGCCTCGATGGTGCCAAAGAAGACAAAAGAAGAAGCTCGGGCGACGAGGTTTTAACTCCAAAATTCGTGAGCTCGAGAAGGGTAGGGGTGAGGTGAGTGGCACGGATGGAATGAGGTGAACAAGGCTGCACGGGCTCCTTTATAGGGCGAGAGGGCCGGAGGCGGGAGATCGGGCGCGAGACCGACGGCGATGAACTCGCGGTTCCGGGGATTCCGTGTGAGATGGAGGGGGTAAATGGCCGGAGATGGGGCGGTGTGATGCGCGGGATCTGGTGCACACGTCTACGTGATCCGAGGGCGCGTAGATGGCGGCGGAGATTGAGCTCTACGCGGCGCAGAAATGGCGGCCGCATGCGGCTGGAGGAGGAAGGAGGCGCGGGGAGGAAGAAGCAGCGCGGGCCATCGGATGGTGATCCGATGGCGCAGAGAAGGCGGGAGGCGTGGATACGTGGAAGTCGTCCGATGTAAATCGGACGGTCGGAACGAGAGAGTGGAGGCCGGGTGGAGCGACTGGGCTGGTGGCGTGCGGGATGAGTTGGGTCGGACCAGTGGGTTTCGGCCCAAAAGGAGGAAGAGGATTTAAATTGATTTTCTAATTTTAAATAATTTGACTAAATAAAAAGAGCTTTAGAAAATAGCAAAATAAATCCAAAAATTATGAGAAAATTCACAAAAATTCCCTTATTTATTTTGGACTTAATAAAACTATTTCCAACTCATAATTGGCTATTAATTTTGCCAAATAAATTGTTTTGGCTTTAAAATATTTAGGAAAAAGCTTTTAAAATCTCAGAAAATTCTAGAATTAATTAAAATTTTATTTTTCAGATCCAACCAAATAAAACTTCAAGAACCTTAAGTAAATTTTGATTTTTAAAACTTCAGAAATTCCAATAAAGCAATAGAACTCTTTCAAATTTCAGAAAATCCAAATAAACAGTAACTTTATTTATTTTATTTTGGTAACAGCACTTTGGGATGTTACATCCTACACCATTTAATTATTTGAATAAGAAACAACGTGAATAAGACGCTAATCGCAACACTTAAACGCCTCTTCCTAAACACAAGATTCACATAATTGTTCTATACAATAAAACCAATAGTCTAGCGGGACGATAATCTGGACAGCGGTACTAAAAACATCATATCTTTTGCTCTGAGACTTGAAACGGAGTGATCTTAGATCCTATGAAAAGGTATCAAAAACCTCCACATTATTTTAGTTGGCGGAAACTTCCAATTCGGCCAAAAACCTTGGATAACATTTAGGTGAAAGTCTAATATACAATATGTCTAGCAGAACTATACATCGGTAAAAAAAAATTCATAACTTTTGATTGGGTTAACCAAAATCCAAGATTCTTATCATTCTGGAAAGCTAAGAACACTATATTCAAAATCCTAGTTGGCACGACAGTCATATTTTGCCTTTAACAAAAAGTGGCATACGGGTAAAAACTAATGATAGAAACCAACACACACTCTGGACAGTCAGATTGAAACATACATAACTTTTGTTCTACAAATCCAAATAGGGTGTTCTTTATCAATCCTAAAAGCTAGTGAGATTATCTACAAAAATCGTTTGAAGCAACACTTCTGAATTAGCATATAACTTTGTCATATTTTAATAAATACAGTGACTGTTAATTCTCGTCAGACTTTCAGGACAACAGCAAAGAATTCATCATAATTTTTAAATCGTAACTCAGAATTGAGTGATCTTTGCGTCCACTGAAAGCTAAGAACGAACCCCAAACTCTAGGGGATGGAATACTCCAATTCAGAATCTAAATACACGAAAATAGACGCACAAGTAATTGGACAGAATCTGATCTAATCACAGCGGGATGTCGATCCCTAAATCATAACCAATTTCGCATCTAATACGATTCAAACAGTGGGGAGGTGATCATTACCCTTTGAGATACATGTGCCCACTGAATTCCCCTGCGAGACGCTCCTCCCCTCTTCTTCTTCTCTCTTCCTTCTCCTTTCTCCTTGGTCGACAGCGATAGGAGAGCACCACCATGAGGAAGGGGAATAGCAAGGAGGGAGGCCATTGTAGCACATCTTGTAGTGGTGGTGCTCTTTGTGAGTCTGATGTGACTAGGATTTCCCTCTCCTTTTATTGGTGGCGTCCCCTCATGGGCCTCTGGGCCAAGGCCCGAGGCCTAGGTTGTCAAGAAGCTGCGAGAAACCCCATTTTCTTATGTTTAATTTCTCTTTTGAGCGTTTTTAGTAGAATTAAACAGGTATTACATTAAATCACGAGTTTCAAGTCACGAGTCGGTAAAATCGGAGATACTTATCATATACTCTCTTATTTCAAGCTTGGTAAAATTAGAGATACATATCACAAGCGATTTTTAATACAAGCGATGCAGTGATGAGGGCGGAAGTCACAAGCGGTTCATGTTAAAAATCATCAGAAGTATCACAGACGGTTACGAACAAGAATAAATGCGATGATCTGTGATATTACTTCTTCACGGATGGTTTTTACCGCTAAGTAACACGACGATCGCTAAATCAAAACGCTTTGTGATTGTATTTAATACAAATGGTTTTGGTTAACCGTCTGTGATGAGGTATTCAGTATTAGCCTTTTTGTAGTAGTGTGCCTTCTCCCTTAGCCGTATCATCAAGAATCATGTAATCATTCTTCTCGACATCTTGGCTAGGAGACGATCCAGTCAAAGCAAGTTAAGTGGCGAAGTGAGCCTCAACCTTGCTCCCCTTAGTCTTCTTAACTCTTCCCATGGATTGCATGTAGAGGTTGACCAAATGCTACGGGATGCGGTAAGTGCGCAACCAATGGCCGGAGCAACCACATTTGAAGCACGTCTAGGGAGGATGGCGATCTTCTTTGCTGATTCTTACTACAGGGCCTCCTTTACTTGTTCCTCTACTATGGGATTTACCCCTGCCTCTCTGCATCCCAACCTTCTTCCATTTGCCCCCATTCTATTTTAGACCTTTTCCGCGGTCCTGGCTTTGCTAGCCTGGTGAGCATTTGCGTGTGCTTCAGGCACAACCATCGTCCTAGTGGGACATCTGATGGTTTTCCATCAGAAGTTCTGCATGTTTCTCTACTTTCAGTAGAGTGTACATCAACTCAGAGTACTTTAAGTACTTTGCATTGTGGTATTATTCTTTGTAGTATCCGCATATTAGGGTGGAAGTTGCACAAGGTTTTCTCTATCGTATCGGCTTTTATAACTGTCTGGTTACAGAACCTCAATTTGAAGATAAGTTTGTGCATCGTAGAGTTATATGCTGCCATAGTCTTGAAATCCTGAAAATGTAGGTTAGTCCATTCTCGTTTGCTTCTAGGAGAAGGACCGATCTCTACTAGTTGTAGCGTCCCTTCAAGGAATTCCACAACACCAGTGGATCATCTTCCATTAAATATTCAGACTTCAGGTCTTTATAGAGGTGGTGCCTCAGGAAGTGCAGAGCTGCATACCTAGCGGCCTCTTGGATGGCAGGGGCGCCAGCTTCTGGCTCGGTGATGGCAGCTCTAAGAGATCGAGACTTCAGGCTGATCTTTGCGTCTATCGACTAGGTGAGGTAGTTTTTGCCATTCAGGGCAAACTCATCAAATTCTTTCTTTACAATGTTTGACATCTCCTACACTAGGTTCATGCAATTATTCAGTTTTACTACAGATCAAATATAATCTAAAGCATGAATATTGTAAAATCAGTAAAGATCAGTTTAACATTTATTCAGCAGATATTTTTATGAATTTTCCAAAATTTTCCTAGCAATTATTATGAATTTTTGCTAATTAATGAGATATATGGATAATTTTTAGAATTATCAATATGACAGAAAAACAATTTAGCAAATAAAGATACTGAAATAAAACCCATTGTATGAAACAATTGTGAGCTAAGTCTAAGCTTTCACAAAATTATGGAAGCTCATATGCCTAAAAACCATGTTTTTAGGATTATTTAAGATTATTGTATAAAAATAAATAATATTAAAGCAAATAACCATAAACCGAGGGTCTAAAGTACACAATAACTATGAGATATACTAATATCTTGCAAAAATTAGATTTTCAAGGGGTTATTCTGCAAGAATATATAAAAATCTAAAATCCGTCGTAAATTCTCCAAACTCCAGAGGAGTTTTCGCAAAATTTCCTTCTTGCAAAAAAATTCCTTGTAATTTTCAATACTTCGAAGGCTTATTTGCAAATTTTCAAGATTTTCCTTTTTTCCCGATTTTTCCTTTTCCCTTTTTTCTTTTTTTTTTTTGGTTTTGGGCCGTACCGTGTCGACACATTTAAAAGGTGTTCAGGGGGGATCAGATTTTCCCTTTCCCTGTTCTCGGGTGGCGGCGCTTTACGCGTGCGTGAGAAGGTAAGCGGCCGGCGGGACGGCGCGAAAGGCATGTGATGGCGGTAAACGGCAGGCGATGCGACGCTTCGGTGCGGCCGCAGCGACTTCAGCGCATATGCGCTGCGATGGCGGCGGTGGCACTCGATCGGCTTTGGGCGCGTGGTGGGTGCGATGGCGGCGGCAAACTTCGGCGGTCGATAATTTTCTGCGTGCGATGAACAATAATGGATCTAATCCAACTTAGGGTGATCTCTATTTAGACGCTAATTAATCACAAAGCTAATTAGCGGTTTAACGGATCTAAACAGATACATGCAAATTAATCTACGATTAATTCATAGCTAAAACTAGAGATTGAAAGATGAAATTCGACGACATACCGATTCGGCCGTGTAGGGTGATTCATCGCGATAATGTGTTAAAGAGCGTAGTAATAGTAGGAATTGAATCATCCAATCACTACGATAGAAGAATAATCAGGGAGATAATAGATGGAGATACAATATAGAGAACCTCTTTATTGATAGATTAATCTCTTTCTAAGTACAATGAATTCCATTTAAAAACTAAAATCCACTGATGGCACTTTAGATATTACGCCCATCATCCCTTAAAACAGAAACATAGTTTCTCAACAAGTCCAACGAACTTACGGGAGTACTCACTTAAAAAAAGAAACTGTGGTGTTTGGATGATTCGGTCGACTAGACGTGCGTGCCGGAAAAGGTAACCTTTGGTTGCATTGAGCTTGATTCGCGCCCGCGCATGCCTGAAAACATAAATGTTCGGGGGAAGTTTCTCAGTTCTCACGGGAGTTATAACTATTTTATACGAAATTTCTCTGAAATTCATGTAGTTTAAGGGCATCTTCAATAGTTAAAGATAATTTTGTCTCTAATATATGTTACATTATTTTTAGAGACAACATCTCCAATAGACAGTCTCTAGTACACTCTCCAATACTTATATTTTATAATTTTTATTTAAAACGAGCCTATATGTCAACTAGAGTAAATTAATGCATCATGTCTTATTTCGCGTGCACGATCGTCTCTCTGTTCTCTCTCTTCTCCCTTCTCTCTCCTCCACGTAGGATTTTGTTGATATGACATAGCTAAGAGACAACAATAAATGTACTATTGGAGATGCCCTAAATGGGGCCTAAATAGCCGGGATTTTCCGTGCAAATTCTCAGTTGTTATAGGGCTTGTCAATATTGTTTTTATATATAAAACAATGTTTCATATACGATTTCTATGAAATCAATTCGTTCTAATGAGGACCGTAATTTGTGCCCTCCTAATTTTCTTTACTGCGCCAAAAATCCTTTATATGCTCGTGAAATGATTGATGTACAGTGTCAACTAAAATTTACTACGATTGTCCAGGTTTAGACGCACATGATTTTTTTTTTCTCTTGTTTCTGCCAACATGGCCCAAAGCCCCAAACTGCTATTAGGGCACGAACAATGTAAGAGGGCTAGAAAAGACACGTCACTGCCACGTAAGCGGGTTAACTTTCAAATTTTCTGTCCTATGGTTAGCCTCCCTTGAACGCAATAGAAGTGGGTCCAAATGGAAAATAAAAAAACCAGCGCTTCTCTCCCAACCGATGCCGTCTCCCATCGCTCTCCTGCTCACCTCTATTGCCGACAAATCGGACTGACAGATCCAGCAGCCCCCTCTGCTTCCGACCACCTCTACGTGATCCTCTCAAGCCCCTCTATCGATTCCTCTAGGTTGATTGCACCGCTGCCACGTCAATCAACACAGCCGCCAAACCCTAGCCGCCATGGAGGGGCAACCACGCCGACAGCGACGAGCTTGAAGGCTCGTAGCGAAGGCTGACGGGCTCCTCCTACACATGGGCTGCGAAGGATCGTGTGACAATGACGCAAGCGGGCTCGTGGCAGACGACGATGGTGAGCGGCGTAGATGCGGCCTCCGCCTCCGGGTTTTCTTGGCTTAGCACCTCCCTCTCCAATGGCTATAGGCCCCTCTTCTTGGTATCACACGTTGCACATGCCCTAAGGGTGCTCCTCCTCCTTTTTCCAGTTAAGCACGGAAGCAAGTGATATGCAATTTGAACACGTGAAATCTACATGGGTTGTCTAGGCGTGCCTGCAATTACCGGCAATTACACGTTAGGTGGGCTACTAGTAGATTTAGTATGATGCTAGGTAAGTTTTAGTCTGGCGACCTCTAGGTTAATTCAGTCCTAAGGTTGGTACGCTAAAAGATTATTCCTACCTTAAAAAAGAAACTCATCCACCTCCTTTCTCTACACCATCATCGTCATTATTATTAACCCCTGCATCAATCATCACCTCGTAGTTAATTACTCGGCCACCGTTGCTCTCAATCATTGGTACCGTCTTGATCATCACCCGTGTAGCTAACCACCGTCCACCACTACCTCCTGCAGCCCAACCACTCTAGCCTGGCTGCTGCCACGTGCCTAAATCCATGGTGAAATCTAGGATTGGAGATGGAAGCAGCTTAAAAGGTCAAGGTACCGTCTTGATCATCACTCCCTGTAGCCAACGGCTTGATGGTGGACGGCAGTGGGCAGCGAGGGCGTCGTCGGCCGTGGATTGGCAGCGGCGACCAAGTTTGGTTTAACTGGGTAGCATCGAACAATCATGTTAGAGAGGCGTCAACAGGGAGCATGTAGGTGTGGGAGGGGGAGGGGGAGGGGGAGTGGGAGCGCGAGGGTGGTGGGGTGGGGAGGAGGCCAAATGGTGGGGAATTGAAGTAATAGACACACCGGGGGTGGTGTGAGCTCATCGGATATGAGAAGCAGCAGTAAACCTACGACGCAGTGGGCTTGGTGTCTACTGGTAGCGAAATCAACGTAACACCAGATCCGAAACAGGACTCGACAGTGGTATTGTAGCAAATACTGTTGCAATTGATCTGAACTTTTACTTTTTTTTGATCGGACGGTAGAGATCGACTTATAATACGTGACACTATAGATCCATTGCATTAAAGGATTCAATGCATAGAATCCATTTTCATCCATGCCCATGAGATAAACCCCTATGTGTTAGACTGACTAACGGTCCATCTTCAACCAAATTAACAGTTACACGGTGGGTTCCAAACAGACCGATCACTAAGTATCAGTCAAGGACTTTCTTGTCCAGAAAAGGAAAAGAAAATCTACTCGTGGACGGTTTGTTTCATTAACCAAACAAAGAAGGCAATCTGACCAGGCACAGTGGGGTAAAAAAAAAAATCTGCTAGTGCGCGTCGCCCACGCCAGCGTCGCCAACTTATCCCGCGGACGGTCTGACCTGGCACGAGGCCGGCGCGGCGCTGCTACCCGCGACGCGACGTCCCCCAGCTAGCTGTCTTCCCACTCGGAAGTTTCTTGGAGAACTTTCCAGAAGGACACGTGTCTCGCGCACGCGGGGCGGAAGCACCAGGCGTGCGAGCTGTAGCTTCCACGGGACGAAAATGTCAACGCGGGCGACCCCGTTGACTTTCAAGTGACCCGTTTGGTTTCGCTCGTCGAGCACGATCGACAAGATGGGATAGGGATGGGCGCAATAATGGGTGGAGTGCACTGTGGCTTTTTCGCATGTTTTTTTTTTGTCTTCACCTTTCAATCATCCACTAACCGAGACATACCAAAATGCTCTCGAGTGGCAGCTCAAGATTCATTTTTTATTATAAAGAAGTAAATCCTGCTTGTTCGAAAGAAATTAAAAGGTGATCCAAATCAAGAGCTTTTTTTTTTTTGCTAATGATCCTTCTTTGTCTTCGTATATGTTAGTTTCGTGTCGGATTGCGTGTTATTCTCTTATGGGCTATATGGCATTATTGACAATGTTTATGTTTATACTAGTTCGATGGATACATAGACTATTATGGTAGTGCAGCAGAAGAAAAAAAAACAATACATAGGCTAGGTTATTCTTTAACTCTAAATATTTGTATATGATAAGGATCATAGGGTTTAAAAAGTTTGATCTCACGTCAAGGATTTATAATCGGCATCACCAAATTTTTATCTCTTGTCATAACCATTTCATCGTTATTTTTGTATCTTCTCTCCATTTGTTTGGGACCAAAGATGCCATGGGAAGGCAGCTTCGATTTTACAGTAGAATTGAGCTCCGGCCGAGGGCAGAGCTATGTAGAAGTCGAATGGGTCGTGGCCCCCCCTTCAACTTTGCATCTCTTTCAAGAAAGCAGTGCATACTAGGTCTAGCAAGAGCTTACACTAGAGAAATGGCCTCCTCTTTCTTATGCAATTCACTCTTCATTAAGAGATGCCCTCTGGAACTATTTGTGCTCAAGCTCCGCCGCAGACTTTGGCGTCTGGACGATTTACTGCAACCTATAGTTGGAAGTTGGAACTTACCGTTTGACCAGGTAGCTCCGACGGCTTGTTCCCAGAAGTCTAGGGTCGGACAGCATCGTAGCATTCAAGTTGCACAACCTAAATGCACATGTTTTTTTTTCCCCTTAAACAAGCTAAACCGCGTATACTACATTGCATTCCTTGAGATGATTGACTTTCCTAACATTTTACTGATGCTAGTATATCTTCAAAGAAAATCCATTTTCCCTTGTGCACAAAACAATTTTTCTTGGGAAGAAAGGATTATGTTGGGAAATCATGGGCCTGACCCTGCAGTCGGCCCATTAGTGGGCGCCCCATCCCAAACCCTAGCAGGGTCGTAGCCTATAAATAGGGGGTGCTATTCATTGTAAAGGATTGATCGATGGATGAAGGAATAAAGAGAAACAAGAAGTCCCCTACATCTCGTGTTCTATCTCTTATTCATTCTTGTTGTTCATGCATTGTTCTTACGATTCTATACTTGTCTCGAGGTGTCGCTCGGATTTGGACTCGCCCGACGGTTTCTCAACACGTTATCGGCCACGATCGACTCTCCTCGCATCGAAAAGGTAACCGTCGATGAGCGACACTCGTAGATTGAATCGTTTTCTAGATTGCTTTCAATTCGAAAAATTGGCTTTCTAGATTTGTTTTCCTCACGGTGCAAATCCGCTCTAATCTACGCGAGCCGACTTGAAGTCGGCCAAGCCGATCGGTGGATTGCATGAAAAGTAGATGATGATTGTACCGTAGGTAGTAGATGCAATCGCATTAAAGGCATCATGTGCACGCACGCACATGGCGGTGTCACTACCTCGCGATCGTTACAGGTCGGCATAGTCCGCCATCACGTCCGCCACGGAGGCAAAGCGATGCCACACCGCTAACGCGTGGCGAGCACGCGCATGACGACATCAAGCGGCGCTTCGTTGCAATCTTGCATTACATTACATTACATTACATACATGAAGCGATGGTGGTGCCTCGCGCGGTGCCCGCGGCACCATGGAGTCGTACCGTGCTGCGTCTTGGTGCCCGCGGCCTAGCCGCTATTCCGCCGCCTTGCGGCGCCGTGATGGCATGTGCCGCGCGGCCTTGCGAGCACCGCGACGGGCCCTTGCTGCCGCCCGCGAGCGGCCCCGTCGTCTGCGCGCCTTGAAGTGGCGTTTAGCGTCGGCCCATGAGTCGGCCCCGGCGCCTGCCAACGAGGCGCGCGGCAAGCAAATAAAACACAACAAAGGCGTTGCCACTAGCGGACGCGGCGCGCGCGACCTGCCGCGCGCAGCCGCGGCCGTGGCCGGCCCGGCCGCCGTCAGGCCCGCCGTGCCGTCCGCGCTTCCGCATGGCCGCGCGCCGAACACCGCCGGTCGCTCGCGCCTCGCCTCGGCCGGTGCCTCCGCCTCCTCCGTGCGCAATAGTGCCGCCGCCGCCTCGCGCCGGCCGGGTCGACACCACCGTCGCCGCGCGACCTCGCGCCGAGCCATCGCCCGGCCGAGAAGCGCGCGCCGCCGGCGCCTCCGCCGTCGTCGCGCCGCCGCGGCGGCGCGTCGGCCACCCATTCTGAAGCCAGCGTCGCGTGGCGCGTGCGCCCGGCCGCGCGCCGGGCTCCTTGCCCGCCGGCGCGCCGGGCTCCCTTGCGCCCGGCGCCTCGAACTCCTTAGACCCGCCGATCACGCCGCCGAGCCGCTTGGAGCGGCTACCCACCTCAGGCCGCCCGCAGCGCCGCCTCCCATGGAAGCGCGCCATGGCGCGCACGCGGTGTAGGAAACCCTACCGTCGGTCCCTATTGAAGCGGCCTAGTGGGCCGGCCCTTTATGGGCTGGGAAAATGAACGGGCCAAGAGGTGCGGCCCAAACAGGGGCCTGGCGGAAATTTTTTTAAAAAAAAACTTCGGGATTTTGAAAATTCCAAGGACCCTTACGCAAATAATAAAATTTTCGCAGAAAGGGCCCTCGTAATTCTGAAAATCACAAGATTTTTTTTTGCGAATAATGAATTTTGTGAAAAAGCACCCTCGGAATTCTGAAAATTATGAGGAAAAGTGTGCGGATGAGGAAATTTTGCAAAAAGGGCCTCGGAAGTCCTGAAATTACACGCAAATTGTCTCAAAATTGATATTTTGCGTGTTAACCCCTGAAACTTGCAGTTTTCGCCAAAAAGTTCTTTTCAAGCAGAAAAGGGCTTTGGAATCCAAATTTTTGCATAATTTTGAACTTTGAAGCATGTTTATCTTTGTTATTGTTATTTCTATGCAATTTATGTATCGCATTTACTGTTTTGATTATCTGTGATTGTTTATATTGCTTTTAATCACTGAAAATAGCAGTAAATCATGAAAAATGCATAGAAAAATACGAATCTGAACACGGAGTTCGATGAGCATTATGAGAATTTTGCAACCATCTTACGCAAATTACCAGCAGTAATCTTATGAATTTTGGCATGAATATGAAGATGACTGGCATCACGAATCACGAATTCGAAGAACTGACCCAGCATGGCCAGATTTTGTATACAATTTGTATCAGTCTTCAATTCTGTGGTAATGTAATCACGGATGAGTAGAAGATGGAGAAGAATTTTCTACCTTTCACCCGAATGCGGTGCAATCCACACGCAACTACTATCAAGACGGCTACATGCAGTATGTCGAATTAATTGATATCATGCAAGTTGCGAAACTTCGGATGATGTTCTCGAAAGAACTACATCTCGCGACCACCTAATAGCAATGTTGGCCATGAAGCCACGCTAGCGGCTACAAGGTGATGAAGCCTCTCACGAATGAGAGGAGCAAGAAGGGTAAGGTAGTCGTCGCCATGCGTTATTGATGCTTTCGGTCTAAGAAAAGGGCAAATAATAGCATGAGGCACACCTCGCCATTGTAGGCACAGGATTCACATCCATTAGTTGCACTTATGAATGTGGACGACCCGATGTAGCCCCATCATCCCTCCTTTGGACATCGCGGCGGCCACGGTAGTAGCTACCCAAAGGAGAAGATCGTGCATGAAGCCGATTGAGGCGAAGTTCTGAATACGCCGTCTATTAGATCTAGTGCACGCATTGCACTCGAATCTTTTATAGTAACTGCAGGTTTGCAATTGAAGCGAAATTTTGAATTATTGAATAATGGTTGCAAGCTCTAGCGAGCAAAGCATTAAATTCTTATCATGAGTCCTGTAAGGCTTATTTTCCTGTCTTTATAATAGCAAGTTATGTTCTGATATTTGAAGTATTTTATATATGTGTTGCTTGCTTTCTGCTACATATTAATAAAATACATTATATTAGAACGTGTGTGGCGCCCTATGGAGGAAGTGTGCTTAGCATGTAGCGGCACAACGAATACCATCCTGAGAGAAATGGAAATTTTTCCAGTCAATCAGCAAGAATGCTGGTAGTCTTACGACAATCGCATGCAGCGATACTTGTATAATAGGCTCAGGAAGGGTCATAATTATACTTCCAATGGGCACAACTTTGGTCATTGAAGAAGACTTGTTGTACCCAGTCGACTAGAACTCTCAAGGATATTTGCGCTATGGTTTAAGTGTAGAGTGAAGAAGAGTATAGTGCGAATACACTCACTACAAAGTATGAAGAAAGTGAAATAGCATTAGAATGTCTTCCTTCATGTGGCGGGCTATACTACACTAATATTAAGGCACTGCGACCTATCTTGCCTTGAAAACCGTATTTAGAAACTACGAACTTATCTATCTACGGCATGATAGATTATGCGCCTAGGTCTTAGGATAATGAGAGATATAATTAACAATTCACGGGGACATAATATGAATATAAAAATTTCCCGAATCTGGAAGATTTTGTGTGCCCGCATGTGCCAGAAATTAATTATTAGACCTTTGCTCTGAAGCGAAGGATGAAGTCCGCATTCTGGACCGTATCGGGGAGACTTTTGCGGTCCTATCAGCCCCTGTAAGAGTCAATTAGGTATTTTATAGTGCTCATCAATGCTTCCTCGGAATGGTCGACGTATGTTTATTGTCTACAGAAATCATGCTTTGCAAAGTCAATCTCATGAGATAATTAAATTAGAAATATTTTCTCCAATCATCATATGAAGTCCTCTGAATGGACAACGCGGAGAATTTACTTTGAAAGAATTTGATGATTATTGCATGAAAATGGGAATTAAAAGTTTAGCATTATGTACCGCATATCCACACCTAGAATGGACTAGCAGAACTTTGAAGAATTGTAATTTACCAACTACATGTTGGGGACACGTGAGTCTGCTCGCGACAATTCTCATCAATTTTAGACCATCGACCTATAACATCCATCCACCTATGCAACTAGCGTAAGGTCGACAGAAAACTTCTCATCTTCGCGAGGTTTGGTTGCAAGGGTTATATACCTATACCACCACCATGCGAACGCAATGGGTCTTCTCAGAAATGCGGGATATACATTGGTTATGAGGCAGCATCCATAATCAAGTATTTGGACCCTATGACTGGAGATTTGTATAATACCCGATTCGCTGATAGTACAATAGATGAGATTAGTTTCCCATCATTAGGGGGAAGAAATCAACCCTTGATAATAATGTTGGGAAATAATTGAAGTCTAGAAGACAATTGAAATCCAGAAGATAATTGAAATCTATGCATATGACCCGCGCACTAGTGAAGCAAATGGAGAAGTCCAGAAGATAATTGCAGTCCAGAAGATAATTGAATTGAAGTCTAGAAGACAATTGAAGTCCAAAAGATAATAGATTTGCAAATATTAGCAAATCAAGCCGTCGAACCACTTTAGTGATTTGAAGAGCGTGACCAAGTAGCATTTGCACATGCGCAATGCCGGAGAGGTTGAAATAGCAATGAAGGTATCCCTAATCCCGTCCAGAGGCCTTAGAAAAGGACGAGAACTCCGGTCCCTCGAATCCGAAGTAACCGGGGACGCCTGGTGAAAAAGGATAAGAAGGACTTGACAGTGACCGATCACGAAGTGCCCGAGAACGAGAAGGGGGCGATTGAGACTGGCACCGTATGGAACTCCGAAAAGGCGTGCAATTGAACATCCCCATGAAGGGAGACATCGGTATGGATGTGTGCGCACACATCGAGCCCGAAAAACTAAAGGACTTGCCCGCAATAGAAAGCGGTGGTGAGCAAGTAAAAGCATTAGAAGAATCGCCCCTTGAAGAAATAATTATAAAATTTATGACATCGGGAGAATCTTTGAATATGACAACAGCCAATGTCGACATATACTTTGCAAAGAAACTTGCCACAATCATCAATCTTGATTGAGCACATGTCGCTCATTGAATGAAAGAAAAGATCAGATTGAAAGAAGACGATGGCGAATTATTCTCTTGAATAAAAGAAGGGTGTTTGGGCACAAGTGCGTCGCCTCCCTTGTGCACCACCCCGTAAGTATAAGTGGACATTTGTTCGAAAGAAATGAAAAGAAGCAAGGCTCGTTGCATAAGGTTTCATTGAACATCCGGAGATGATTATGAAGAAACCTATTCCCGATCATGAGGCGAACCCCTTTTAGACATTTATCTCAATGTGATGAACTTGAAGTTAGAATTGAAATTGATGGATGGGGTACAAACATACCTTTATGAAATATTGGATTCGGACATTGAAGATACAGAATGTATCAATGTCCCGAACCAAGATAGAGCAAATAGAAATATGTCAGATGTGAAACTCGAGAAAGTCATTATGCGAACTTAAGCAATCGAGCGAGAATGTGGTATAATCGCTTAGCGACTTTCTATGCAAGAAAGGCTACGAACAATGAGAATAAACCACGTGTATTTATACGATGATCCCGAATGGATTTTGTATAATCTCGGTGTATGAAAATGATCGAATATCATCGGAACCACGAGGATATTAGGAAAGTAAGCTCTTACGAAGTTGGAGTTCAAATGAAATGTTTGGGTAAAACCAAATATTGCATAGGCTTGCACTTAGGCATGCCTGAAGGGATATTAGTACATCAGTCAACCTACACTCAGAAGGTGTTAGAAAGGTTTGATTTTGAAAAGGCATACTCTTTGAAAGTGCCAATGGTGGAATATCTTTGCAACAAGACAAAGACCCGCATGCAGACCTAGGAAAGAGGGGAGGAAGTCACGGGACCGAATTCCCATACTTAAGTGTGATAGAAACACTCATATATTGAACAAACTGTACTACACCGGACATTGTATTTGCCGGGAACCTATTAACAAGGTATAGTGCAAAACCTACCAAAGGCATTGGTAGGGAATGAAGGACATCTTCCGATACCTCTAAGGAAGCAAAGAACTTAGTACATTCTATAGAAATAACGAAGACCTAACTATGAATGGCAATGCGGATGATGGGTACTGTAGGACCCGCATACTGACCAAATTGCAAACATGCTATGAATTCATATGTGGTGGAGCGCAATTAGTGAAAATCGTCTAAGCGAGTCTTGTATCGACTTCGACGAACCACTCGAAATAATAGCATTGTATGAGGCCTCACGAGAATGTGCAGCTTGGCGGATAATTCACTACATCCAGCGATTATGTGGATTGAATACCGCACAAACCCCTCTTGTTATCTATGAAGATAATGCGGCTTGTGTTGCACAAATGCGGATGGGTTATGTGAAGAATCCTCTCACAAAGCATATCAACCCCAAGTTCTTCTATGCTCATGAATTGCAAAAGATGAGCGTATTTAAAGTCTTGCATACTAAGTCATGTGAGAATCTTGCGATTTATTCACTAAGTCACTTGCGCGTCTAACTTTGAAAGATGCATATGTGAATTGGAATGATGAGACTTGAGAGAGTGCGAATTCGGGAGAATCTTCACGAACTCATTATTAAAGCTTGATCATGAAGATCAGTACCCAAAGAATAAATCCGGAGATTAAATGAAATTGGGTGGATTGTATTCTTTTCCTTGACGAGTTTTCACGAAGTTTCGGCTAAGGTTTTTAATGAGGCAATTTGTGCATCACGTGAGCGTGTATCATGTACTCTTTCTCTAAATTTTTCCCACTTTGGGTTTTATGGAGTTTTGTGAGACATGAAGGATGGGTGCCCAAGGGAGTGTTGGGAAACCATAGGCTGACCCTGCGGTTGGCCCATTAGTGGGCGCGTCATCTCAAACCCTAGCGGTCGTAGCCTTATAAATAGAAGTCTATTCATTGTAAATGATTGATCGATGGATGAAGGAATAAAAGAGAAGCAAAAGTCCCTACATCTCTCGTGTTCTATCTCTTATTCATTCTCATTGTTTATGTTGTTCTTTACGATTACTATCTTATGCAGTAATCGCTCGGACTAAACTCGCCAGCGACGGAACGGTCGAAAGAGAGCCAAAACCGAGTTTTCCCCACTACCAGCAGCGAGCAGGCGAGCCAGCCAATGGGCCAAGCATGTACTCGACGGCCACCAGTAGCAGCGCAGTATTTTATATGCGCGTTGAATTTAATGGATCCGAAAAGACGGCGGGCCCCACCACAATAACATCCCGGACGATTGCACACGCCACATCACCATCGAGATCATTTTCTGCGTTTTGTATAGACCGGGCGGGTCCAACGTCGGCACAGACCAAGCGGATGGACAGCTCCCCCGCCCGTCTGACTAAGCTAATCGCCGGGTCTAAACTATAGGAAACAGCTATGTCCACTAGCAATTCCACGTAGGAAGACTTCATGTTGTTATTTCTTTTTTTCCCCTAGAGAATACTTTTGTACTTTGTATTTGAAATACCACAAAACTATGATATTTGGTAGTCTCTCTAAAAGAACATTTAATCTCTCTTAGTAAGTATCCTCTTTTGTTTGTAAATATATAGACACGTACAATCTATTAGTAGGTCTTAGGTCGTCATTTCGTTCTGGCGTCCCTTGCCCTCTCCCGTCGGCAGCATCTTAGGCCTGGATTTGAGTTACGTTCGATGGCAATGAGGCAACGAAATTGGTGCGATGACAAGTCCAAGACGGCGACGACAGTGGTGACACGACGACGATGACCTCGGCGAGGTGCCTTTGTCTCGCCTCGCCTCGGTCTCACTGTCATGGGCGTGGTGGTGCGACGCTACCACTCCGCATCCGTCGTCGTGCCCACGTGCCACCGTGCTGCGCCGAGCTTTTAGGGTCGTGCCGGCCCGAGCACAACCCAAGGGATCGGGTGGTCGTGCCGTGCCCAAAACTCGGGCCTAGCCGGGCCCTAGCGTTAGTGTCGTGCAGCCCGACCCGACTACCCTTTGGGCTATGCTATGTCGGTCGGGCCATGGGTCAGCCCAAAAAAGCATGGCCCAACTCCCAGGACTAACCATGGTTTTCAGGGGAAGGGGGTGTGTTTTGCACTGTTTTTTGAGAGTTCGAGTGTGAAAAGTAAACAGTTTGGGAGTTGCGGGTTAAAAAATAGACTCAGACCATAGTTGGAGGTTGAAAAGTGGACTTTTTATTATTAATCAATGAGTAAAGCTCCTGATTCACCAAAAAAAAAGAGTCTCATATCCTAGATCACTTAATGCTTTTCTTATTGCATTGTTGTATGTACCAAAGATTGACAAAGCATTGGAATGTTTTTTTTTATTTCATTTTTGTAGGGTATATATTCAACACACACAAAGATTAATAGAGTTTTAAGATTGAAAAAACTAAATAAATAGGTATACATCTCCATTAGCTATTATAAAAGATGATAGATTGTGTTGGTAGTGTTCACAAGTAATTGCAAGAAGGAGCGATATGTAAGGGCACAAAATAAAAAAAAACATTAAAATTATATTAACACATTTTATTTTGCAATAAATTTGATTTACTTATATAGTCCCTATAAAATGAAACTGAGAAACTATATACGTAATGTAGAAAGCATTTTTTTTGTAATCACAAATTCACAATATTTGTAATATAATAAATAGACTATTTTACGTAAGAGCATCAATATTTGATCTTACACATATTATGTATCTATACTACTATCTAATACAACAGTTTCGAATTTTGTAATGACATGCTATTTCCGCCAAGTATTTTATAATGACGCTAATATTAGCCATTAATCTACTCCGAACGAAGAAAGATCCAACGCCCACAATATGTGTGATTCGTGCTTAGTATGCATAGTCCCTGATGTATCCAGAGGTCCTCGCCCTAATTTCTCTTTGCTCTGTGTAACCATTAATCGATGTATGTACTCTATCCATTGCTATTAAAATATATTAGGTTAAAAAATAGTAGAAAAATTCTACCACCATCTTGCTTTGGTGGATGAATATATAAAACCAATATTAATTCATTACGTTATTGATTCAACTATTCAAAGTTTAGTAATCTATTCTTCTCTCTCTAAAATAAGATAATTGACAAATCTCATTCTTATAAATATGTAAATTTCAAAGGCATTAGTAATTATATATTTTCACTTTACCAAATATTCTTCACAAAATGAGAAATGGATTATATAAAGTGGTGACATGGATAGTAATTTGATTTTACAATGATGGAGATAATTTGTTTTGAAGCATTTTCTTACGTAGATTATCATCGTGTAATTGTTCTTTTAAATAAAATTTTATTTACTGGTCATAATTTTCTACAACATGGATTGCTGAAGCTCATTTACTCTCTCTCTCTCTCTCTCTCTCTCTCTCTCTCTATATATATATATATATATATATATATATATATATATATATATATATATATATATATATATATATACATATGGACCTATGTCTAATGACTTAATTTATTTACGTTGTAAATTGACCTTCAATATATCCTACTACATGCAAACCATGTGCATTATTCGGGTTATCTAAGTATAGAGTTGTTATAAATTTCATATAATGCCAACCATGTGTATTATACTGATTACTATGTGCATTGTATTGCAAGTCATAAATAAGTATAGGAATTGTCTGTTCGTAAGGTGACTGAAATTTTATAAAGTATAAGTTACATGTTTTATCTATTGGATCAATATCCAATCATATGACACATTAATCTCTACACAAATTCAATGATCACAACAATTGACGTAAACTTAAGAAAATTTCAGATGATTTAGAAATAGCAAATCCGATAAGTATAACATGTTCATTTAAGTGGTATATCCGTTGTGGACATATATACTCCTAGAGTAGGAAAAGAATTCCTGCCGTAAAATAATTTACAACTTTATAGGACATTTGCCGAACAATTGCCTTTCTAATTAGACAAAATATATTTTCAATAATCTCCTAATATGTCCGAATAGTGTCTAACCTAAATAGGCTACACAGCACGGTCAATAGACAAATGCAGTTTTGGTTAGGCCAGAAAACAAGGTTGCCTACCATAGTACACCTACCAATTCCTCCTAAACTACACCCTCCTCCCTCAGCTCAAAGTTTTCGCGGCCATTAGAGCTCCACGTTTCCTCTTAGGTCCTTCATCAATCCCGCCTTCTCTGAGCTCCCTTCCCCTTCACCTCCCTATTTATACATGTCAACAGCTCACTTCCATTTCCCACTCAACACACACTCAATTATTCCATTAACTAAACAACGCGGAACTCTCAGCAGAGAGTATAGGAGTTAAATAAATGGGAAGCGAAGGCACCACGAGCCCCAACGGCTGCGCGGCGGCGTGCGCGGTCTGCGGCGGCGCAGCGACGGTGTACTGCGCGGCAGATGCGGCGGTGCTCTGCGTCCCCTGCGACGCGGCCGTCCACGCGGCGAACCCCCTGGCCTCCCGCCACGAGCGCGTGCCGCTGGCGGCCGCTATGGCCGCCGAGGCGGCAAACTCCGGCGTGTACGACCTCTTCGCGGCCGACGACGACGGCGGCTCCGCGGCGACGTCCTGGTCGACTCCGGCGCAGGGGCAGGGGCAGGGCAACCCCAACAATAGCGCGTCCAGCTTCACCAGCGACAGTGGCGCCGAGCTGAGCCTGTTTGACCTTCTCTCCGACGTCGACCTCATGGTCTGCGGTGGCGGCGCCGGTGCCATCCTGTCGGACGGCGTGGCTCCCCACGGCGCTCGATCTCTGTGGCTGCAGCCCGGCCTGCCCGCGGTCGCCGCTGCGTGGAGGTCCGGTTCACCACCGGAGGCCGTCGTCGTCTCGTCCGCCGCGGCCGCCGTGGTCGCTGCGGCGGCGGAGAGGGAGGCGAGGGTGAGGAGGTACCGCGAGAAGCGCAAGAACCGCAGGTTCCAGAAGACCATCCGCTACGCGTCCCGCAAGGCCTACGCCGAGGCGCGGCCGAGGATCAAGGGCCGCTTCGTCAAGCGCGCCGCCACCGCCGCCGCCTCAAACGACGACAGCACCGGCGCCACGGACGCCGCCGAGGCGGTCAAATTCTGGCTCTCCTCCGACGACAGCCGTGATGACAACGTAGGATTCTACGTGGACGCTGCGGCCTACGGAGTCGTTCCAAGCTTCTAGAAAGTTCCAGAAACCTCGAAAAGAAAGCCGTACGTGGAGACCTTGGTAGCTAAGTTGCTCGTGGCAATGGCGTTTGCCCAGCTTAAAACGAATTAAGAAACGGGTACATGCCATATCGCCATGCTCGTGGCGCCATCGTGTTCGTGTGTCGTACTCGTGCCATCGTTGCAGTCGATATTCGTGGTGAAAAACCGCCATCGCTATTTTAACTGATGACGCGGGTTTTCGATGGGTATGATTTCGTTTCCATCAGTGAACTAGGGGATTAATGTATTGTAAGATAGCTCGTGTAGCTGTCCACCTGTAGTTTTGCTGTTAATTTTCCTTGCTAAGATAAATAAATTCTACGTGATTTCTTATGAATAGTACTGCAATGGTGTTCATGTTGTATCATTGTTTACTATCAAGGAGATTGCTAAGAAGTACTCGATTATTTCTTCACCTTGCGAGTACTTGAAATTTAATCCAACCAATTTTGCCAGGTGGCTCCGACGATGGGCAGCGAGACTCCAACAATGCTCCGGCGAGGTTAGGGATAGGGCTCACCGAGTTTAGGGTTGGGTTCACTGGAGCCCCGGGTATAGAGGGAGGTCGGGGGAGACAGCGGACCGGTGGTGGGCGGTGGTGGCGGCAGGGCGGTGGACGGTGGAGGTCGGCAGGCCCACAAGGATGAGCGGAATAGGGAATTAATCGTTCACATAACCCTAGACACCTCCATCAATGTTTGTGCTGAAAACCCCCTCGCTAATTTTTTTAACTGATGACGTGGGTTTTCGATGTGTAGAATTTTATTTCCATGGGCGGAACAAGGGATTAATTGTTCACATGTAGTTTTCATAGTTTAATTTCCTGTGCTAAGATAATAAAATCTATGCGATTTTTTTATGAACACATAGCTAGCATGATGACACCAAATTTTTTTAATTGAGTTTTGAGGTATGACCCGATCATTGGTGCTTTGTTTATTTGGTTTGGTCATCATGCAAACTATAGTAATGAGAATGTCTGTTTTGGGTTTGGGCTTATCAGGATTTGTTCTTGGGAATATTCTCCCTCCCTCTGGTTCTTTAGTGGAATGAAATGAAGTCTGATAACTCTTTTATTTTTGTTTGATGTTTATATATTGCCTTCTTTAAATTTACCGCAGGTTTTAGGTCCACCTATCAGTGACTGTTTATATTCACAACGATACGCTTGTAGGTATTCATAGATTCAGGTTTTACAAAATTGCAAAAATAAATAAATTACATCATCAATTTTCAAGATTGAGTTGGAGACTGGATAGGCTTAGGCCGAATGATCCAGACTAGAGAATAAAAGATGGGTTGGGCATTGGAATCTGCCCACTGCAGTGAAATACACCTACTGATCTGTATTGGTTCTCCGGTATTTCGATGCAACCTCAAAACTTTTCTTGTGTTAGCATATTTCTCTTTCTTGTATTTCGATGCAACCTCAAAACTGACCTGTAGAAGTTTTTGTAGGAGTTCGTTTGTCTGTAAAGTCATCTTCTCGTGTATAGCCTCCACTGATTGAACGACGATTCATTGATGCCATTTAATTTTTGGTCGTATGGAGTTCTCAGTGAGGTTCACATGCATCAGTAGTAGTAGCTGGACTCCGCTAAAATGTTCAGGAATACTTCCAACAAGGTGGGCCTACGTGTCAGCGACTCAGTAAGCATACATACTACTACTGTTCATGAGCATCTAGGGCGTTTGTCAGTAAACATTCGTACCAATGTTGATCTATGCTATGCTAAGAGCATGTACAATAGACTTATGTTAGCCGTCTATAATCACTGCCACGTAGAATTTTTGCTGATGTGAATGAAAAAGAATGAAGAAAGAGAAAGATACTGTCTATAATTCTGTAACCGACTGTATCGTCAGAAACAAGGAAAGCATTAAAAAATTATGTGTTCTATAAAGACAACTAAAAAGATAGCAGTCTGTACCATTATATGAGCTGTCTTTAATCTGTTCTGAGATGGCATAAAGATTCTTATAGGCATCAGTATCAGTATTATTGTACATGTCCTAATAGCTTGTTTGGATGGGTACGAATTAGACCCACTTCCTGAGCCTAATGTGTAGAAGCCAAACAACCCCTGCATGGGCCCAAATTTGTCTGAAGAAGCACTCACAGGAATATGCAATCTTTATGCTCATCCATACTCTACTTCAACTGATAAAGTCGAGCCAGCAGTGGATGCATCTTCACAATCTCCTTCCAAAATTACATGATTACATCCCAAGCATCTAAGGCTCCAAATTAAAGACCGACACCCAGGAAAGAGACAAAAAAGATAGCACATAGCAAGACCATGACAAAGAAGCCATACCAACACTAAATAAAATAAGAGCCTATTACGGAGAACAAGATTCATAAAACATGGTGCAATCATCCATGTCGTCGACCTCGTCCTCCGGAATGTTCCATTTCTCAGGCTCCTTCAGGCACTCAGCAGTAGACAGAAAATGCAGCACCTGAAAGATGACGTTTGGTCATCAGTTAACATTTCACAAGATGTAACTATGTGTCAGTCAGATCAGCTAGTAAGTTGATGCATGGTACCTCGGCCATCGAGGGCCGCCACATCGCGGGTCGCATAATGCAGCGCGACGCGACGGCGACCATCGTCTTCAGCTGATCCTTGTCATAGTCATCACCGAGGTTCGGGTCTGCAAGTTCAGTCGCTTGCCCAGCCTCCAGAAGTGGCTTTGCCTAGACAGCAAGAACAAGTCATATATGTGAACTGTTCTTTGGTAACTATTGTTTCGGTTTCTCATTTGTGTCTTTTCATTCAAGTAATGCCCACCCACTGAAGAAGGCTCAGCTTGGAGCAGTCAATAGGTCTCCTTCCAGTGACAATCTCCAGCAGCAGAACTCCAAAAGCAAACATATCGGTTTTCTCGTCGACGATGCCATGCATGAAGTATTCTGGTGCCAAATACCTGCTCACAATTCATATAGGTGTTAACTTTTAAATTGACACAATTTGTCGTACTACTTTAGACATCAGTATACAGTACTTACCCAAATGTGCCTTCTATAGGTATGACAGAGTGATGAGTCCACTGCTTGGGAAGCCACTTTGCCAGTCCAAAGTCTGAAATCTGTTGCAGAGACCACATTCATCTCTATTAGATAACATTATCTTGATTCAATTTAATTTCACTAGCACGCAATTCAAAAGATTCTATGCACTGTGGTCAGTGCTCGAACGCTTGTTTTCTTCTTCAAACTATAACCAAGGCCATTGTTCGGTGCAAAGATGGGTTTGCCTGAGGTTCAAAGTCATCGCGGAGAAGTACATTGGATGCCTTGATGTCGCGGTGGATGATCCGATGCTTGCAGAACATGTGCAGATACTGCAAGCCCCTCGCAACGCCTACAGTAATCTTGTACCTCAAAGGCCATTCAAGAATTTTCCCACTCTTCCCTGAAAAATTTGATCTTCTGTTGTCACATGGCTATTTACAAAATCACCAGCTCAGTTCTGAATAATACTACTGACTGAAATTCGATACCATGCAGAGCCGATGCGAGTGTTCCGTTTGCACAGAATTCGAATACCAGATAGAGTCCATTCTCAACGCAGCATCCAAGCAGGTAAGCTGTGTTTGGGTGGCAGACATGCCCTTGGATCCCTAGTTCTGTCAGGAACTCTTTCTCCTTCTGTTCACTGGGCTTGCCTTTTGCCAGCCTCTTAACAGCTACACATTGGCCATCGAACAGAATGCCCTTGTACACTTCTGCATAGCCTCCTCTCCCGGCCATGTTATCTTTGGGAAACCATCAATTAGATTACAATCTTATAAACTAATTTTTCTTACATTTGTCATGATATGAAATTCTGTAAAAAAAGGATAATTCAGAACTGTAATTATGAAACACTTGAAAAGAGTTACCTGGATGGAAGTCATTCGTAGCAACTGAAATCTCTTGATAGCTATAGCATTTCCAGGCAGGCTTCTGATCCTCTGTATACGTCGAGCAAACGTCGCTGCCCTTCGTGCTGTCATCGTCGATGGACCTTAGGAATGGAAGCCAGCGCTTCATGTCCGACAACCACCTCCAGATGCCATTGTGTCCACGCCGGCTCACCTCATTGCTAGATGTGCTGTAGCACTCTTGAGTGACTTGGTGCTCCCCTTCCTCTGGTCCGTCAAGAACCGCTCTTGGTGAGCTCTTGTCCTCGGTGCCTTCGCTCGTAGATTGAGCCTGCTTTCGCATCGAGTTTGATCTAAGTAGTTTATGAAGTGGTGGAAATCTTCTACTCCATGTTGAGCTTGAGGAGATGTTGCTGTCTGTACTTTCAGATTCAGAATTAGCACATGAACAGACATTTGTCAAGCAGTTCAGAAAAAATGACCAAATGTTCTCACCATCAAATGACTGGGACTTCAACCGAGTGCTACTTTGCGGTAGGCCTTCCTTTCCAACGACAATCACTGAGCAGTTTTTCGGCGCATGCATGAAACCATGGTTTGCAACCTCAAAATGATTCCTGGTATGGTAACAATTGTAACATTCATACTTCAGTGTTCTGGTCTCGAAATTAACAGTAGCAAGGGAAAGGACATTGACAGTGCTAGGACTAAAGTATGGTCAGAATTACTTTTGAGATGCATGCCAACTAGATGTAACATTAACAAGAATGCTAACTTAAGAAACACGAACAGAGGAGATACCTGTGATATGTATTTCTTGATCTTCCAACAATAAGGAAATCTGCATCAGTCAATGCAGCTTCCTGGGTTAGGGCTCTCGCAATGCTTGAGCTGCAAATCACCTTAGCCTCCAAATTGACCTGAAAAAAGAAAGAAGGAGAAGACAGAGGATAAAGATTAATATCAGAAATTTAGAATGCAGCACTAATTGTAATCCTTCGTTTCAGCTTGACTCAAAAGTAACCAGAGAAGTTTAAATGACAATACATTATCCCAAATTCCCAACTGCTTAGATTAAAGACAAGTACATGAACAAACATCAGAGACAAACTCAGACCACAGTACTAATGGTGACTTTTTAGTCCAGCTTCACCAAACAGCTGAAAAGAGACATGATAAGCCTGACAGAAAGGGGGCACCAAACTAACACTAATGAACACAAACTTTGCTTCCAAGTTCCCAATGCACTGTGTTCACCAAAAGGAAAAAACAATTGCTCCTAAAATCAACAGAAAAGAAAGAAAATATTCAAGAAGAAACCAAACAAGAAAGTAAGAACTGAACACTGGTACCTCCAATTCACTAAAAAAAACATCACAAAATAACCACCAATGAATTACAAAAGTGAGAAAGAACACAGCTAGAAGTCAAACAAATTGCATTGGGTGTGCTCTTGATAAATTTTCACCTGCTTAGCTTCACATGTCTCCACAAACTCCCCAAGCATGTAGATCACAAACGCGTTCGCCTTCTGCAGCCTGTTCTTCCTCCCCCTCCCTCCTGCCACAAAGCACAGCAGAACACAGCCATAAACACCAACACAACATAAACAACCCATGCAGCAACAAGAAGCAGAAGAATTCAATCACGCGCGCACACACGACAAGGCAAATATACAATTTCAGTTACCGAGAATATGAACCGCGACGATGGAATCATTGGGCCTCGCGACGACCCTGATCGCCCACGACAGCAGCTCCGAGCAGCCCCGGGAGTTGTTCGGCACGCCCACCAGTATCCTGGAGCCGAGGAGCAGGTGGCGTCCATCACTGCACTCCTCAATGGTAACCATGTCTAGACCTCCCCTCCCTCCCTCCCTCGGCTCCTAGCCGCTAGCTAATGGCACCGTCCGTTGCGACGACGATGACGAACACGACAGCGACAGGGATTTGTAGGAGCATAGAAGGATGATATGGTGATAGATATGGGAGTGCAGTGTAGTGAAAAGGTGGTTAGTTAGTTGGAGGTAGTGATGGCCATTAGCTAGCTCTATGCCCTGTGGGCTACCACCATGGAAGCATAAGCAGAAGCACTAGCCAATCGCCATGGCATTACAAAAGTGGGGATGCTTAGGACTGAAGATTCGTGCAGGTACAAAGATGAGTAGAGCTGGGAGCAAGGTGCCAACCTAGGATTGGTACCTGATTCTGATCGGATCTTGCAGTATTATTAACTTGAGGTGTCCTTGGATTGGTACCCGATTTGATATTACAGTTTCCTGTTAACTTGAGTCTTAACGTAATATCCCAAAACACTTTAGAGAAATAATTAAAATAATTAGAGTTTTCTAAAAAAAAAGACTAGGCTATAAGCTTTCAGCTCACGACACCTAGACCCAAGGTGGGCCATAAGAAGGCCAAGGGGCGCAACCTGACCTAGCCGCCACCCCTCCCCCTTGCGCACCCCATGTCCCAGCTGCCCTAGACGCCACCAACCCTTGCCTCACTGTGCTGCCCTGCATTGCTGCTGTTGGCTGCTGCTGGGAGGAAGAAGGAGGTCAGCCAATGAAGAGAGCAGCAAGGAGAAGAAGGAAAAGGAAGGAGAAAAGAGATATTTTTTTTGCAAATTTCTCTTGGTTTGTCGTGATCATCAAGGGTAAACCTTAATAATCCCTAGGTTTTGCTATGGATTAGTCACTGTTAATTTTGTAGGTCGTTTTGATTAAAGAAAAGTTAGTTTTCAATCTGCCCTAGTTCAAGGTTAGGTGTAGAACCTTGCGGGGGCGATTTGGGGTATTTAGGCTTGGATTCATAGGTCAGTCCAATTAGCGAGAAGTTAGATAATCTTGTAAGCTTTCCAAGAAGGTTAGGATCATTAAAATCGGAGTAGCAAATGAAAAGATATCGGGTAGGTCGCTGTCTAGAATTTGGATGTAACCGACAGGCGTCGTGAAGATGGGTCAGTTTCATATAGTAGATGATAAAATTAAATTATGGTGACAACTTGAATAATGTAGGAAATTTTGTATAGTTTTCAGAACTGGTATCGTTCATATATTTTCAAGTTTTAGAATTAAAGATATAAAATTATGAAACAAACTATTCTAACAGATTCGAGAACGGTCTTTACCGTTATATTGTTTATGTTTTTATTTTATTTAATTGCAAGCAATGCGAATGGTCATGATTTTATTCATATTGATGGATGTGAGAATATTGAGTGATGGTAATATTGATGAATCTATGAATAATTGTGCACTCATAAGCATCATTGCATATGAGAAGGTGATCATAGTGACCACAACTCCACCGGAGTGGAGAGGGTCCCCGATCCTTGAGGAGAATGGGCTTGAGAATGAACATTTGTTGTGAGTGTTCATTCACGCTATACCGGTATATGCGAAAGAAGTACATGTGGACATGTAGTGTAGGGATGGATTGAATGAAAAGTGAATTTGATGATTGAGTGTGAGAATAAAGAAAAGAGAACAATTGTTGTTGATGATGACATGGTTTACAGTTAATGAATCCCTGCTCATTGTTTATTATTGTGCTTGTTTAGTCGTGGACTCACCCTTGCTCTATTGTTGTTTTTAGATAACCATTGACGACGTTGCACATAAGAAAGGCTAGCACACTTGGATTCATGCCATTCATTCAATTACTTGAACTATTGACCATAAGGCAGTTTATTAGCGTGATGAATTATAATTAGGAATTGATATTATTGCTTAGCCTTAGTTGATAGGTTGGAAGTTGATTATTCATCAAATATACTTGAGTGGATTGGTTTTGCATTGATCTTTGTTTATTATCTTGCCATACTTTTTATGAATTAATTATCCATGATTGCATTATAGTTATGCTTGCATTATTGTGACCCGTGGATGGGTTTTACCTTTGATGTGCTTTCTGTAATTTAGTGTTAATTGTTGTTAAAATTGATAGTTAGTATAGTTTAGTGACATTATGGGCTCCGTGTCTGGTGGTGTGTTCTGATTGGTACCAAAGGGGCTTTAGGTGCGTGGTGAATAGATTAACAACTTAGGTAACATATAATTGCTAATTTTTTTAGGACTAGTAAAATCAACTAAAATATGCTAATGGTTAACTAATTTAAAATTTGACACACTAGTGCACAATAGGATGAGAATGTGACGAATATCAATTTTACGTTTTCGATATGTTGTAATTCTGATGCATGAGTTGATATTGGTTCTTTGAACTTATTGTGTGTGTTGATTGGGGTTGATAGCTATGCCGAGAGGTAGAGGACGTGGTCATGGTGGCGTGGTTGTGGAGGTCGTCGCATGGCGTGGTCCTATGGAGCCACCGCTTCGTGGCGATCAGTCGATGGCGGGGAACGATCTGCTTGAGGAAGGGTTGCTATTGACTTGCCTCTAATTGGGGCTAGGATGAGACCCCACGTTCTTTGAGAGAGTTGGTGGGAGAAATCGGTGCTCTCCTTCAACAGCGCCGCAACCCCTACTACTACGACATCCGTTGTCGCTCTGTCACCCTCCACCTTTTGAGGCGCGGATGATGCTTTGAGAGTGGATGGGGTTGAGGTTGGATCCGTTTGATGGGTCAGGCATGCCGGTCCAAGCAACGGACTAGTTGCGCTATATGGAGAGACAGTTTGAAGCTTTGGAGCTGTCTTCACATCAAAGGGCCCGTTTTGTAACCTTTCAGTTGAAAGGGCAAGCGGACATCTGGTGGGACGATGTTTTGACATAGAGGACCGCTGTTCAGGGTCTAGTTTCTTGGGAGAACTTTGTTGACCAGTTCAAGGCAAAGTTCTAAAGTTCTATCCCTATTCCTTCATTGAGAAGATGGAGATTGCCTTGACGATCTTTGTTTAGGGAAAGATGTCCATTGTTGAGTACGAGTGTAATAACCCGATTATTCATTAGTGAATGCACAAATGTTTGGAGAATGAATTAAATAAAAAATTCAGATTTTTGGGGAGAGGAATGGACTACCAACCCATTTTCAAATGGGGGAAAACCAGTTTTAGTAGCCCAAGGCCCATGATTACCACTAGAAGGTAAGGGGGCAACCACCAAACCCTAGCTGTACTACAGTGCCGCCACCGTGCTAAAGTGTCGTTGTGCTACAGTGCCACCACCCCTTGATTCCTCCTTGTGCCACCCCCTATTGCTCCTACACCCGAGTGCCACCTCCCTAGTTGCTGTTGGCCAAAGAAGAGAAGGAAGGAAGAGAGGAGAAGAAGAGGAGAGGAGCGTTCTCGCGGAGGAATTCAGTGGACAAGCATGTATTCAAGGGTAATCTCATGTCCTTGTGGTTTAATTCAATCATTCCCTATGGATCAATGTCATATTTAGAGTCGTTTACCTGCTGCGATTAGATTTAGAATTATGTCCATTACTTGTGCATCAGTTTTGGTGTAGTTAGAGTCCGAATTGAAGGATTTCATCTCCTAGAGATTTATGGGGCTCGTTCTCATCTTTCAATAGGTTCAAATATCACCATAATCGGAGTTGTGGTTTAAAAGTTACGTTGATTTTACTGCTGCTGTCTAGAAATCCTGAAGAGAATCAGTAGACGTCTTGTTTATTAATTAAGATTTTGTTAAATGCTGATTCTGGGATGTTGCCCAAAATGATTTTTTGTAGGTAATTCCATTAGCTTTCAGGATTGATAAAGAACACCCTTTTTGGATCTGTAGAACAAAAGTTATGTATGTTTCAATTTTACTGTCCAGAACGTATGTCAGATTCTAATGGTAGTTTTGAGTTGTGGGCTAAAATTTGTTAAAGGCATAATCTGAGGATCGGTCCAACTAGACTTTTGAAGTTCATATTCTTAGCTTTTCAAATTGATAGAAAATCAATATTTGGTTCAACCAATTAAAAATTATAGCATTTCTTGTGCTGCTGTATTTTCTATCTGATAGATTATAGTTATAGAGTTTCATCTGTTTTTTTAGAGACAGAAGTTGCCTGATTTAGAAAGTCTTGCCAGCTAGGTTATTGTAGAGGATTTCATTTTCTTTTCAGAGGATCTAATATCACACATTTTTGAGTTTCAGAGAGGAAGTTATGAAGTTTTTAATACTGCTGTCCAGTATAGCTTCCTGTTAGTATGTTTTCTAGTTTGAGTAGATCAAGTTGGTAATCTTGGGTTTGGGAAGACAAGATAGAACGTTGCGAGTAATGTCTTGATATGCACATTTGATTGATGCCGAGTATTATTTGCAGTGGCCAGGTGGTGGTGAACCCAAGGCTAGAGCTTTCCGTCGTTGTCTTCTGTCTCACAGTTGAGGCAAGTGTAAGCAGTGATAATGATATTGCGATATTTCATTCATGTTAATTGCCATGATTTAAGTATGAAATTTTATGTTTGATAATATCACTGAGCATTAACTATTCATGATGAATTAAGTATGTGAGTTCAATTTGCATCATGGCATTCATTTTTGAACCTTGGACTACGTGGTAGCCAAGGATTGTTTCTTGAGATCCCCGTCATGCACTGGACGGGTATTGGGCCCCCGTCATGCACTGGACGGGTATTGGGTCCCCGTCATGCATTGGACGGGCTTGGGTCCCCACACTTGTGGAGTGTGGGTATAAGGTCCCTATGCCTAAAGGGCATAAGCTTGAGTATGTATCGACAGATACACTACTCAGCATTACCGGTAATTGCAATGAAGATAAAGAAAGAGCATTCTTGACATATGCATTGCATACATGCATAAGACATGGATTTGTGATTCATTGCTGATGTTCATAAAGAGATTTATTATCCTTATTGGTTGGATTTGAGGTTATGTTTTTATTACTGTTGTACTTTGTACTTTGCTGAGTTGTGGACTCACTCTTGCTGTGTTGTGCTTTCTAGGTACCTCTCGATGCATCGACATGCATGGGAAGGGGTAGATTTGCTGCACATCACGAATACACACACCGTGACAAATAAAATAGCTCATTTATTTAAACATTGAATTCATAATGCTTTAGATTTAGTTGCTAAATATTTGCTCCCATTGTGTAGCTTAGATTGTTGAGTTGGATTTGGATGATAATGGGAAAGGTCTATGCTTAGATTAATTATCTTTGATAGATGTCATTCTTTATATTGGTTATTTGTTCTTAGTGCTAAATCGTGATGTTTAGAAATGTGTCCTTCGGTGGAATATTGTGCTGAAAGTTATTAAGAAGTTGGAATAAAATGGTTCAGTAGAGTAGTTTAGTAGCATCCTAGGCTCTATGTTGGGTTGGGGTGTTACAACAAGGCTAAGTTCAACAACTTGGTTCGCTTTGTCCCGTTAGTGGCACACACTTTGCAGAAGGCAAAGAGGTTTTGCCAGGGGTCTCAATCCTAAGTACCGACATGTGTTGGGAGCCACTCCACTCCGTGACTTCAGCTTTGTAGTGGAGCAAGCCAGGGGCATGGAGTTGGAGATGTAGCTCACTAAGGGGCAGTAGGCTTTTGGTGGACTTGTTGCTTTTGGTGGTGAATAGAAGAGGAGCTCTGGTGAGGGGAGTGGGTCTTTTCAGCGGCCTGCTTTCAAGAAGTTCAAGGCGGGACTGCAGTCTTCACAGTTCTCCAAGTCTAAATAGTCGAGGTTGTTTCCTTCTTTGGCGCCTCGTCCTTTTACGTGTACTCCAGCTCTTCGTCTTGTCCCATGGTAGAGTAAGCTTTATTTTAAGTGTGGTGATGGTCACCACGCTGCTGAGTGCTCTTGGACTGGTGCTTGCCGTCAGTGTGGCTGACTGGGTCATAAGGAGCGGGTGTGTCGCCAGAACCTCGCTAGTGTGATCAAGTGGGAGCCTGTGCCTACTTCTTCTTCAACAAATCATGCACGAGGGTTTGTCCAGATGATGGCTGCCCCTTCTGCGCTATTGCTTTCTTCAGCTTGGGCGCCTCCTGCGGGGCACTACTGGTAGCCACCTCCTCCAGCAATTCTTCAGATTGCTGCTCCACCAGCTTTACCTGCACTGCCACAGCAGAGTGTTGGGGCTCCCGCTGGTCGGCGCCATCTTCCTTAGCCATTGCTCTACCTAGATTGTACACCATGCCCACCGTGGAGTCCGCGGGTTATGCTGACGTGGTGACAGGTACTTTGCTTGTGGATTCGTTTGATGCTTTAGTCCTTTTTGATTTGGGGGCTTCCTATTCATTTGTCTCGATGGTGTTTGCTAGGGGAGCGAACTTGAGTGTACAGTGGATCACATAGTCTGTGTTGGTTAGTTCTCCTAGGGGAATTATTACGAGCTCCACTTTTTGTCCTGGATGCTCTATTGTTATTGATGGGGAGAAGTTCACGATGAATCTGATGGTCATTCAGTTGGAGCCATTCTATGTCATCTTGGGCATGGATTGGTTGCATTCCTACCGAGCTGTGATATCTTGTTTCTGTAGGACCGTCTCTTTGCAGACTCCGTCTAGTGAGACTTTGACCTTTAAGGGTAGTGCGCCATAGCGCTCTCTCTATGTGTTGGTCGGACTGTTCCTGGGTCAGCGTGCAGTGAAGATCGGGCTTCTCTTAGCTCTTGCTGAGAAGCCGAGTGTGGCTTTGCAGATTGAGGAGATTCCGGTGGTTTGCAATTATCCATATCTGTTCCCGACTGAGCTTTCGGGGATGCAACCTGAGCGAGACATGGAGTTTCTCATTGATCTTGTTTTGGGCACTTGGCCCATCTCGTTGTCTCCATATCGGCTAGCACGTCCATTTTAAGATGAATTGAAGAAGCAGTTCGATGATTTGTTGGTTAAGAGTTTGATCAGGCGCAGTGTGTTGCCATGTGGAGCTCCCGTTCTCTTCATAGAGAAGAAGGATGGGAGTTGGCACATGTGTGTTGATTACCGTGCGCTTAACTCAGTCACGATCAAGAATAAATATCGATTGCCTCACATTGAGGATTTGTTTGATCAGTTGAGTGGAGCTAAGGTGTTCTCCAAAATTGATCTTTAGTCGGGGTATAATAAAATCCATGTGCGTGAGCAGGATGTTGAAAAAATGACTTTCTCCACGAGATATGGGCATTATGAGTATAAAGTTTTGTCTTTTGGACTAACCAGTGCACCTGCCATTTTTATGGAGATCATGAACAGTATGCTACATGAGTATTTGGATGACTTTGTAGTGATGTTAATTGATGATATTCTCATTTACTCCTGGACCAAGGAGGATCATGAGCGTAACTTGAGGCTGGTATTAGAGCCATTGATAGAGCACAAGTTCTATGCTAAGCTGAAAAAAATGTGAATTTTGGATTTCAGAAGTGGGTTTTCGGGGTCATGTGATCAATCCTCAGGGCATTGCTATTGATCCTAACAAGGTCTCTACAGTCGTGGACGGGAAGAGGTCGACCAATGTGAAGGAGGTAAGAAGTTTCTTGGATTTTTCTGTCTACTATCAGCGTTTTATGCATGATTTCTCCATCATTGCCAAGCCGATGTCTCAACTTACCTAGAAAGGTATGAGATTCTAGTGGACTAATGAGTGCGAGCGCAGTTTCAACACTTTGAAGGAGAGATTGGTGACTTATCCTATTCTCACTCTTCCCGAGCTAGGGAAATGTTTCACAGTCTTTTCAGATGCGTCTCGAGTGGGTCTTGTCTATGTGCTTGTGCAAGATGGTAAAGTGATTGCTTATGTGTCGAGGTAGTTAAAGAAACATGATCAGAATTATCCCACCCATGCTTGGAATTGGCTATAGTTGTCTATGATCTCAAGAATTGGAGGCATTATTTGTACGGGGGAGTCTTATGATATTTTCACAGATCATAGGAGTCTCAAGTATATTTTCACTCACAAGGATCTGAATCTGAGGCAAAGGATATGGCTAGAGTTGATCGAAGATTATGATCTCACTATTTAGAAACATCCAGTAAAGTGTCGAACCCGGGAGTGAAGGATCCTGATTCTCTATGTTTCACACACTAGTCCATGAACAGCTAGCGCACACAATCAAACCAAAGATGATAGTATAACGATAACATGAAATTCATTCATAATAACTCAAGTTCATTACAAAAGGGCAAAGGGCTAAAAGCAAGGTACATCGGAAAACATAAGTAATAAGGTAGGCCATACGATTTGCCGTAGGTAATCGTCTGGGGACGTAGCCTAGTCGTTAAGGTCCTCACCCTCCTCGTAGTACTCTTCCTCTGATCAACAATTTATTAAGTAAGAGTGAGTACAAATAAATGTACTCTACGGGTTACACCCAATAACTGATTATAATGCATGCAAAGATTTATCAAAGGAAGGCTTATATGGCTCAATTTGCATAAAGCAAAATTTTATATTTCAATATTCTTACTAAGTTCCAAAGCAGTTTATTCTATAGCTAAAATCAAGATTTAAATGACAGTTTTATAGTGGATAAGCTCCATACAATTGTGGTGAAGGATACCCTTCTATCACATAGCTAACAGCCCAATTTTTTAAACATTTGCTAAATCCATTTAAAAACAAAAACCAAATTCTCACTTTGAGTGGCTTTGCTTAGCATGTCCATCACCGTAGACACGACTATTCGAATAGTTTTACACTCTGTAGAGGCAACACAATTTTACCCATCAGAGATAATTTTTCTTAACATGTCGGCCAAGACACGCTTCGGAAGGCGTGTGAGTAAGCAATTATCACTAGGGTTTTACAATGTTCTACCCCAAAGTTATTATGGCCGCAAAGGTTTCACTTCCATTGAGCTAACCACCCACCGGGAGCCCCCATCTTGCGCCAAGTGGGAATACTGTCTAACCGACACCCACACATCAACATGGCACAATTAACAATGAGGTATTACAAATTGCTTAGCCTAATCTGTCTCATTCCAGACTTGTGGTAGTACGGTGGAGCTTTAAAAGATGCGGCTTGAAGATCGGTCCTTAACCAACTTGGACAACATTCTACAAACCCTGGACTTGATGATTGAAATGAATCGATCCTGTGCATTAACTTGCATCATACCAACATCTATTTTGCCCAAGTTTAAGCCATTTTTATTTTATTTTTCATGTCAAAACATTTTCTAAAATTTCTATGGCCAACAATACCATAATTTCAACTCTAAATCATGACCGAATAATTTGGCTAAATTCCCCTAATTGATGATTTTGGTCTAAGCTTTGACTAAGCATAATTTTTCAATTTGTTCTAGTCATACTAATATACCAACCAAATTTTCAACTAAGTTTGCAAAGAATGGTTAATTAAGGTTCCTCAGAGTTGTCGAAATCTACATGCAAAAATGAGGCAATTAAATACCATAATACATATAAAATCCAAAATTCATCAAATTAGAACCAAAAGAATGGTACTGAATTTAGATGAATTAAGAAACAAAAATTGACAAAATCAGAGTTCGTATGAAAGAGAATGAACGTCCGAAATGTTGGAATCACATGAATTGAGAGAAATAAAAGGCGGTGTTGTGGCGCCTGGGAAAATGGAGAGCTTGGGCAGCGCCTGGTGTGGGGAAGGTGGAGGAGTGGTGGGTAGGTCAAGATGGTCAGTCAGAGGCGGCGACGATCACGGTGGCGCAAATGGAGGTGCGGCGGTAGGAGCTTTCCACGGTGACGAGAGATCAAATTGAGGGGATTAGGAAGGGGGGTCTAGGAACGCGCGGTGACATGATCCACTTGGCAAAATTCTCACTGAGGAAGAAGATCAGGCGATGGAGGTGCGGTGGCTGGTGATGATGAAAACTAAGAAAAACCGGTGATGTACTGCACGAAGGATGAAATTGCTTGAGGGGAAATGATTCGAAGGCTCGGGAACACCCGGTGACACGGTTGGGTGGGCAAGAAGATCACCAGAGCGACAGGAGCTCAAGCGGGGGTGGCGGCCGGACTTGGGGAAGAAAGGAAAAGCGGGGGCGACACACCGAGGGGAGGCATAGAGATGGAGGTAAAAGGGGTAGGGGAGAAGGGGCCTGGCTAGCCTTTTATAGGCGGTGACGAGGAGGAGCGGCATAACATGGGCAGAGTCGGCGCGTGGCGCGGTGGGTAGAGCGCTGGGCACGGGGGCAGTGCACAAGGGGCCACGGTGTGGGCACGTGGCACGAGGTGCGCATAGGCACAGGCAGCGCACCAGGAATTTGGGCAGCAAAGTAGGACAGCGCGACTAGCGCCAGTTTGGGATAGAGAGCGACAAGGGCAGAGGAGCTAGGAGAAAAGAGAAAGAAGGAAGAAAGAAAAGAAAAAGAGAAGAAAAAGAAAGAAAAAGAAAAAGAAAGGGAAAGGGGAAAATAAAAAGGGAAAAATAAAAACGAAAAGGAAAAATAAATGGGCTGGGGAAAATTCAAATTTCTGAATTTGAATTTGAAATTTTGGCGACGAGCCTTGAATTTGTGAAAAGGAATTTGAATTTTGAATTTTGGACTCAGATTTTAAATAATCACGGAAACTCCAAAAGAAATCCTACACTTTTAAAATAATTAATTTAAATGTTTTAACTCCAATTGAACCTCTACAGGATGAACGAAATATTGTAGAACCTGTAGATGAAGCATCAGCCCCACATAGATCTAAATATGCACATCAAATGCCTATAAGGTATGGGCATGACATTTTATTATTGAATAATGATGAGCCTAAGACTTATTCGGAAGCGATGGTGGACCCAGACTCTGAGTCATGGCTGGAAGCCATGCGTCTGAGATACAATCCATATATGACAATCACGTTTAGAACTTGGTTGACACACCTGATGGTGTTAAAACCATTGAGTGCAAATGGATTTTTAAGAAAAAGATAGATATGAATGGAAATATTCATAGTCATAAGGCACGACTGGTCGCAAAGGGCTTCAAGCAAATTCAAGGTGTTGATTATGATGAAACCTTCTCACTCGTTGGTATGTTTAAGTCTATCCGGATCATTCTAGCTATTGCTGCATATTTCGATTATGAGATATAGCAAATGGATGTCAAAACGGCTTTCCTAAATGGAAACCTAAGTGAGGATGTGTACATGACACAACCTGAGGGTTTTGTCGATCCACGAGAAGCTAGAAAGGTATGCAAGCTTAAGAAATCCATCTATGGTTTAAAGCAACCATCTCGGAGTTGGAATATTTGTTTTGATGAAGTGGTCAAAGGGTTTGACTTCATTAAGAATGAAGAAGAACCTTGTGTTTACAAGAAGGTTAGTGGGAGCAAACTTATGTTTCTGATCTTATATGTGGATGACATATTACTGGTCGAAAATGATATTTCAATGCTTCAATTTGTTAAAACTTCATTAAGAAATAGTTTCTCAATGAAAGATTTAGGAGATGCAGCATATATCTTGGGTATAAGGATCTATAGAGATAGATCTAAAAGGCTAATTGGATTAAGCCAAGATATGTACATGACACGGTGTTAAAGCGGTTCAACATGCAAGATTCCAAGATGGGTTTCTTGCCCATGCAGTGGCGGACCTAGGATTTTTAGAATGGGTGTTCGAAATTACAAAAATATTGATCAATATAGAACAGAAAGTCCACAGACCACAATCTTTATATATACTAATTAGAGTACCTCCTAGAAGCCCTCACGTTAATTCTAGATGGATAAAAGGCTAGAAATTCCCACATAAATCAGAAATTCTAGAAATTATCACATTAATCCAAAAAAGAGAAGATCTAGATCATCCAAACTTCATAATATTTATATATACTAATTAGAGGCCCTCCTAGAAGCCCTCACGTTAATTCTAGATGGATAAAAGGCTAGAAATTCCCACATAAATAAAAAATTCTAGAAATTCTCACATTAATCCAAAAAAGAGAAGATCTGGATCATCCAAACTTCATAAATACTATAAATCAATGGCTTAGATCAAGTACTAATTGTTTGTGCCGGAGATAACATCTCAATTCTCAAATATTGACCGCTACTGCCATTTATAATAGTTTTTGGCAGTTTTTCTTATTGAGTCTATAATGAAACTGAGATAAGATCATATCAATCAGTGAAATAAAAAACCTTTGTAGGGAGGGAGTTTCTGGGAAGGCTTGGCTAGTACTAGATAATGTTTTGGTCCAGGAGTTGAATACTCATTGAGTAATGGTGAGAAAATCAAGTTCCAGGAAGATATTAGAATGGAAAAAGTCACCCAGCTAAAAATATTGGGGATTATCAGGCATTTTGTGACGACCCTGATATGAACATAGCTGACAGATAGTATAGTTAATGGTCGGAATTCTACTTTTAAAAACAACCTTTGATGAAGAGGATTAGAGTTCATGGTGGTGGTTAAGAGGGGGACAAGAATGTTAAACCAATGTTACACTGATTTCCACACACGACAAAATTGGCGCCGACTTACTTGCTACACAAAATTATTAGTACCATTATTGATTTATTGTTCTGAATAATGAAATGTGCAACTGAAGAATACCACATCTATGAGACTCACTGCCAAATTGGGAATTAGGAATTACCTGGCTCTCGCTCTAGCTGCCTCTGCCCTGAGGCCCTTTGCTTGACTGCTTGGCTCTGGCTGACTGGCTCTGTGGCTCACAAAGTAGCAACTAGCAACACTACAAATTCGTCACCGGGATGAACTAAGTTAACAAAGTAAGAACAACCCCTTTCTTGCAATCCACAAATCACAATGAACACTACAACTCTACAAGACTACAACTACAACAACCTGCAAGGGCAGCAAGGCTGCAATTCGATGCAAAGCAGCAAAGGGCCGCTGCCGACCGCTGGCGCAGTAGACGGGCGATGGAGTCGGAGGCTCAGAGCAGGCTAGCGAGTGGCGACTGGCCGCTGGTGAGGAACTGAGCAAACGATCGCCGCACGGCCATAGGCCGCGGCGCCCCTTCGCCTTCGCCCTGCCCTTGCGGTCCTTGACCTTGCCTCCCCTTCTCCGGTTCTCCCCGCCATCCCCGGCCCTGGGAGTCAGTGTCCACGACGCCGCTCGACCCCGTTGAGGCTCCGACTCGAACGCCGCACGGCCACACCCGCCGCCACAGCCTCCGCGGCTCTGCCTCCGCCCATAGCCCTCCAGTCCTCGCTTTCTCTTGCTCCTACTCGGTCTGTCGGTCCTCCCCTTGACCCCTTCTCTGGTTCTCCCTGGCCCTAGGAGTCCCCCACAGTCCCGCACTGATGGAGGCGGGGTACCCGATCTTTCGATGAGATTGATAACTATCGATTTTGGTGGAGGTGACTCGCGATCCGACTACAACCATACGACAACGCTTGCGCTTTAGCAATCGTTGAACCAACTCCGAGATGTTATTGACCGTGCTAGAAGCGCGATCAACTCGAACACGAGGTTCGATTTCGCGAGCAATCAAGAACTAGCAAGAATAAAATATAGGTAATCTGATATTGCGAATAAGAATGTAGCGTAGATGGTATTGAAAATCAAAGGTGGATCCCGAAGGTCGTCTTGACAGTGGTCGTCCACACAATCAAGAATGCAGTTTGCACAATGGCTAAACCTAAACTCAACGAAATTCGAGTTCGCCAAGGAACGGCGGCTCCTATATGGGAATACGACCAGGGGTGGCGGCAGGAAGTGGACGACGCCCTAGGGTTACAAGGCCCATGGGCCCAAGAGGAGGTGGCGAAGCACCCTTTTGGCTCGGACAAAAACAGACGTGAATTGTTTTGTTTATTGTGGCCGGCTCAATTGGAATTTGAAGCTAAGGTTGGATCCATTAAAAAGTAGACTTGATAAGCTTTCAATGAAGTCCAAGAACGTCCCAAACGGAGTCCGTATGAAGAAGTTACGTCCGTTTGAACTTAGTGCTGTTGCAGTAGTCCGAACTCGAATCCAGAACGAGCCCAACTCGAATTCTTGCTTGGCTCGGACCCAAAGTGACGTGATGACCTCCATTATGCCTCCTATGCTTGTCCATGACTCCACATACCTCTCTTTGGTCCTTTCCCATATTCCTAAGCACAATTAAATCACTTGCATTAGGTAGCGATCTATTCTCAGTAATATATAAACCTATGAACGAATTCACCTGGTGATTAAGTTGGCGAGCACAAGCTCGAGTAATTGGTCCTTGTAACATTTGTTGTGGATCAGCTGTGTGTGTAGACGCGGTTGTACCCAAGTTAGGGATGTCCTCATCATCCTCCTCTTCTTGCATTTGAGTCGTCCTCGACTCAAGCTCATCCTCTGCTCCCAAGTATGGCTTCAAATCTGCAATGTTAAATGTGGAACTAACCCCAAAATCTGCAGGCAGGTCAAGTTTGTATGCATTATCATTAACCTTTTCTAACACTTTAAAAGGACCATCAGCTCGAGGCATCAATTTTGACTTTCTCAATTCAGGGAACCTATCTTTTCTCAAGTGCAACCAAACAAGATCTTCTGGTTCAAAAGTTAAATGTTTTCTCTCCTGACTACCACCAAGTTTATATTTAGCATTCATGCGCTCTATATTCTCCTTAGTTGTCTCATGCATTTTTAAAATCAATTCAAAGACGTTGTTTAGCATCAAAGTTCAATTTATCTCAAGATGGAATAGGCATTAAATCAATAGGAGCATGAGGAACAAAACCATAAACAACTTCAAAAGGGCACATCTTTGTAGTAGAATGCAATGAACGATTATAAGCAAACTCAATATGAGGCAAGCATTCTTCCCACATTTTTAAATTATTTTTAACACAGCCCTAAGCATTGTAGATAAAGTTCTATTCACAACTTCAGTTTGTCCATCGCTTGGGGATGACAAGTAGTAGAAAATAGCAGCTTAGTCCCCAATTTAGCCCATAAAGTTCTCCAAAATGGCTAAGGAATTTAGCATCACGATCTGAAACTATAGTATTAGGCACACCATGCAATCGAACAACTTCACGAAAAAATAAATCAGCAATATTGGCAAGATCATTGCTCTTATGACATGGTATAAAGTGAGCCATCTTAGAAAATCTATCAACAACCACGAATATACTATCACTCCCTTCTTTGTTCTAGGCAATCGTAAAACAAAATCCATCGAAATATCTTCCCACGGAACACTGGGAACTGGTAGAGGCATGTATAAACCATGAGGATTAAGTCGTGACTTAGCTCTTTGACATGTAGTGCAGCGAGCAACGTAGCGCCGACGTCCGCCTCATCTTTGGCCAAAAGAAATGATCGCAAGTATATCCTCCGCTTTCTTCACGCCAGTGTCCCATCACCCGCCTCCATGCGCCTCAGTAATAACAACAAACGAACGGAGCTAGCTGGAATGCATAGCTTGTTAGCTCTAAACACAAACCCATCATTAATAACAAATTTGTTCCACGTTTTCCTTCTTTACAATTCAACAATATATCTCAGAAATCAGCATCATGCACATATTGCTCTTTAATAGTCTCCAATCCAAAAATTTTGAAGTCAAGTTGTGAAAGCATGGTATATCTCCTAGACAAAGCATCACTATAATGTTCTCCTTTCCTTCTTGTGTTTTATGACATAAGGAAAAGACTCAATAAATTCAACCCACTTTGCATGTCTACGGTTCAATTTACTTTGACTTTGAATATGCTTTAAAGATTCGTGATCAGAATGTATAACAAATTCTTTGGGCCATAAATAATATTACCAAGTTTCCAAAGTTCAAAATAGTGCATATAATTCCTTATCATAAGTAGAATAGTTCAAACTAGGCCCACTCAATTTCTCACTGAAGTATGCTATAGGTTTACCTTCTTGTAGCAATACACCACCTAAACCAATTCCACTCGCATCACATTCTAGTTCAAAAGTTTTATTAAAGTCAGGGAGTTGGAGTAGTGGTGCATGTGTTAACTTATCTTTCAATGTGGTGAAGGCGTTCTCCTGTGCGGCGCTCCAAACAAATAGCACACCCTTCTTGGTGAGCTCATTCAATGGTGCAATGATGGTGCTAAAATCCTTCACGGCGGCGGTAGAATCCAGCAAGTCCTAAAAGCTTCAGACTGTGGACCGTGTTAGAGTTGGCCAACTCTATATTGCTTCAATCTTGGCTTGATCAACTTCAATTCCCTGTGGAGTAACAACATAGCCAAGAAACGCGACTCGATCGGTGCAAAAGGTGCACTTCTCAAGGTTACCAAATAAATGTGCATCACGTAAGGCATTAAAAACAGCACGCAAATGGTCAAGATGTTCCTCTAAGGATTTGCTGTATATCAATATGTCATCAAAATAAACCACCACAAATCTACCAATGAAAGCACGCAAAACCTCGTTCATTAGTCTCATGAAGGTGCTAGGTGCATTAGTTAATCCAAAAGGCATTACTAACCACTCATATAACCCGAACTTAGTTTTAAATGCTGTTTTCCATTCATCGCCTAATTTCATGCGAATTTGGTGATATCCACTACGCAAATCAACCTTAGAGAAAACAATAGAGCCACTCAATTCATCAAGCATATCATCTAACCTAGGAATAGGATGACGATACCTAATGGTGATATTATTAATTGCTCTACAATCTACACACATGCGCCATGATCCATCTTTCTTAGGCACTAAAATGACCTGAATAAAGACAAGGACTAAGAGATTCACGACATACCCTTTAGCAATCAATTCTTGAACTCGGCGTTGAATTTCTTTAGTTTCTTCCGATTGGTCCTATATGGTGCGCGTTAAGCGTTGATGCTACGGGAATTAAATCAATTTGATGCTCAATCCTCAAGCGGTGGCAACCCCGCAGTATGTCCTTCTGAAAGACATCATTGTACTCGCAAAATGTTAGTGATAGCAGGAGGCAAAGAAGAAGATGTATTCTCAAACGAAAACAAAGCTTCTTTGCAAACTAATGCATAGCAAAAGTAATTACTAGCATCCAATTCACCATATCGATTTGGTAGCAAGAAAACTAGCACCTTTCAATTTAATTTCTTTATTCTTCACATGAGTAGATTTAGGTTCTTTCTTTTATGTTGCTCAAGTTCTTTTGCTACAATCTGATTTTCGCTCCTAGCATTCTTTCGATTCTTCTCTTTACTAGCTCTAGCAAGTTCATCCTTAACAATTTGTTCAGAGTCATAGGATGCATCACAATTTTCTTTCCCTTGAACATGAGAGAGTATTGATTATTCCTACCATGATGCACACAATCGTGATCGATTGCCAAGGTCGCCCTAATAACAATGAGCAAGCTTGCATAGGAACAACATCGCAATCAACATAATCATGGTATGAACCCATAGAAAAGTTTACTCTCACCATTCGTGTTACCTTCAACTTACCATCGTTGTTGAACCATTGAATATGGTATGGGTGGGGATGAGGGTTGGTCGGCAAAGCAAGCTTCTCCACCATATCCATACTCGCCAAATTGTTGCAACTCCCACCATCAATAATTATGCGAATCGAGCGTTCCTTGACAACGCCCTAGATTTGAAACAAATTATAGTGCTGATTTTGCTCGGCACGAGAAACTTGTGCACTTAGTACGCGTTGCACTATAATGCTTAAATACTTGTCGGCATCTTCGCGCCAACATGTTCTTCCTCATGATCGATTCATCATCAAGTCCCGCAGGTCGCCATAAGCATAGCATATGTTTCATCATCAAAATCACTAGCAGAGGAATACCCGCCATCATCGCGTATGATCAGGACGCGCTTGTTTGGACAATCCCGCATCATGTGTCCATAGCCTTTGCACCGATGGCATTGAATATCCTTAGTTCGCCCCGTCGGCAATCAAGAGGAGGTTTTTGCGCGCTTGTGGTGCCGATTTGGTTGCTTCGTAAACTCGTGGTGCCGGATTTGAAGTAGCAGGTGCGGCTTGTTGAAGGGTGGCGGTGGGGTGCACCGATGGCGGGGCGAGAGGCGTGGTGTCCATGAGTTTGTGCGACTGCGTAAGAGTTAGATCGTGTTCTCGCCTCGCGCCCTCGCACTCCACGCTCAGCTTTGCAAGCAAGATGAAACAATCTAGTAATGGAGTTGTATTCTTTATAATCAAGGATGTCTTGAATTTCTCGATTCAACCCTCCCAAAACCTAGCCATTGATGCCTCCTCATCCTCATCTAAACCACAACGCAACATACCAATTTGTAATTCTTGATAGTAGTCTTCCATGACTTTGTACCTTGTCTTAAGCGTTGTAATTTATTTAACAAATCACGAGCATAATATAAGGGAACAAATCGATGCCGCATAAGCAATTTTAAAGCCTCCCAAGTGTTAGGTATGTTATTGGGATATTGACGGTAATGTTCTTTCCACCAAATAGAAGCAAAATCAAGAAATTCACTAGTAGCATTTCTAACTCGTCTAATCTCAGAACTTCATGGCAAGCAAATTTTTGATCAACACTAGTTCCCAATTAAGATAACCATCGATCATATTTACCATTAAAAGAGGGAATAGTGAATTTAACCTTAGCAAAAGAATCATCGTGGTCACGCACTCACGCGTGGGCATCTCGTCGCATACCTTGTCGGCTAAAACTCAACTGTCAATGAGCTCGATCGTTGTTATTATTACCCATGTCATTGTCCTCAGTATCACCACATAGTCGATTCATCTTGTCCCTCTACCACCGGGCGTTAGGGGAACAGCGAAGTGGATGCATGGGCCATCTCGCCAAGACGCGCCATAATACCGCCAAAGAAGTGTTAGTGACGCCTGCGCTCTCTCCATCGCGGCGAGCGTGGCGCTTGTCTCAATTTGGGCACCCTCAAGTTGAGCAAGTCGCTCATTTGTGACCCTAACATCTTCCTCAAGACCCTCCGCACGAAGGTTCATGAGGCGCCAAAATGTTGTACGATTCCTTCAGACGAGGAGTATGAGATGTATCCTCATCCAATGCTCGCAGAACCTGCCATTGTTAGCAAATCACAAGTATATGTCCCTAACAACTACTAGGATGTGGTGGTTCAAAGTCGCCACACTCAAGCCTTCTATCGAATTCTACCAATTCTTACCAAGCAAACAGGGGTTATCGGCAACCAGCGGTGTCAATGTATCTCAAGATTGATGGAGCGATTGCCAGTGAAGTTCACCTGACGGTTGTAGAAAAGGTGTAGCTGGAAGGCTCAAGTATGGTAGCAATGGATTAGCAACTATCAAATCGAGAAAGCAAGTGAAAAATCGCTCAACGCCGGTTAGTGCCGGTCCTAGACTAGACCGCACTAGAGACGCGAGCCTAGAACACAAACGAAAGCACGATGCGGCAGAAGCTCGAAAAAGGATGCCGTCTTCACGGGAAACCTTAGAATCACTTACAAAAGGTCTCTGTCAATTTTAAGCAAATTTTGAGAAACTTTTTTTTTTGTTTTTTTTTGCTCCTTTTTTTTTTTTTTGCAAATGTGCACCTCACTCAAAACTCTTCAAAGTCCTCTTCCAGCCCTAGGGAGGTATATGGGTCACAAACTTTTTCTAAAAAGTAGGGGTACAAAGGTAATTAAAAGGTAATTCAAAGTCCTCTCTCTCTCTCTCTAAACTTTTATTTTTTTATCGCTGTCAAGTCGATGAAACTTATGTTTACTTTTGGCAGCATTTAAAACAACCTCTCTTTTTTTTTTTTTCTCTTTTTTTTCTCTGTCACAAACCGAAACGAACTTTTGTTCTTGGTTAGGTTTCTCTTGGTGTGGCGGTGGCGGGAGGATGGTGGCTTGCCGCGGCAGAGGATGGTGGCTACAGAGGACGCGACAAGGGATGGTGGCAGCGCTGGTGGTCGCGGCAACGGCTCTGGTGGTTGTGGCAGCGTGAAGGCAAAGACAGCAGTGGCTCTGCCGGGCGTGGCAAGGACTGGCAACGATGGAGGTAAGCGGCAGATTGAACCCAAGCGCAACGGTGCGACCAAACGTGAGTAGAACTCGAAACTCTAAAGGAACTAGACACTAAGACCAGCAAAAGACACGACGATGCACTCGAAAGTTCAACAATGCAATGCACTGAAAAGAAAGATGCAATGGCGCAATTGATCTTGGACAGATAGATGATCTAATCCTATACTTTTTTTTGGCTTTTTCTGGACTTTCAAAATTAAGCAACCTAACTTCGAAAAACAGTAAATTCTCACCGAGCAACCTTGAGCTCTGATACCACTTGATGGAGGCGGGGTACCCGATCTTTCGATGAGATTGATAACTATCGATTTTGGTGGAGGTGACTCTTGCGATCCGACTACAACCATACGACGACGCTTGCGCCTTAGCAATCGTCGAACCAACTCCGAGATGTTATTGACCGTGCTAGAAGCGCGATCAACCTGAACACGAGGTTCGATTCCTGGGAGTAATCGAAGAACTAGTAAGAATAAAATATAGGCAATCTGATATTGCGAATAAGAATGTAGCGTAGATGGTATTGAAAATCAAAGGTGGGATCCCGAAGGCTGTCTTGACAGGTGGTCGTCCGACACAACTGAAGAACAGAAGTTTGCACAATGGCTAAACCTAAACTCAACGAAATCTGAGTTCTGACCAAGGGAACGACAGCTCCTATATGGGAATACGACTAGGGGTGGCGGCCAGGGAAGTGGACGCACGCCCCTAGGGTTACAAGGCCCATGGGCCCAAGAGGAGGTGGCGCAGCACCCTTTTTGGCTTGGACAAAAAAACAGACGTAAATTGTTTTGTTTATTGTGGCCGGCTCGATTGGAATTTGAAGCTGAGGTTGGATCCATTAAAAAGTAGACTTGATAAGCTTTCAATTAAGTCCAAGAACGTCCCAAACGGAGTCCATATGAAGAAGTTACGTCCGTTTGAACTTAGTGCTGTTACAATAGTCCGAACTCGAATCAAGAACGAGCCCAACTCGAATTCTTGCTTGGCTCGGACCCAAAGTGACGTGATGACCTCTATTATGCCTCCTATGCTTGTTCATGACTCTACATACCTCTCATTGGTCCTTTCCCATATTCCTAAGCACAATTAAATCACTTGCATTAGGTAGCGATATATTCTCAGTAATATATAAACCTATGAACGAATTCACCTGGTGATTAAGTTGGCGAGCACGAGCTCGAGTAATTGGTCCTTGTAACATTTGTTGTGGATCAGCTGTGTGTAGACGCGGTTGTATCCAAGTTAGGGATGTCCTCATCACGCACCCACCGCCCGACCGACGACCCATCGATGTCGCCGCCACCCGCCATCGCCACGCGCCACTTGCGCAAGGAGGAACCATTTAGGGTTGGGAGAATGGGAGATTGGGAGTTGGGTGCACTGCGCATGCCTTCATGGGATACTGGCCTAATTGGGCATTTCGCATTTGGTTGGTTGGGCCATCCGGACATTAGGCTCGCGAGCGATGACCGAGCGTGCTGTGGGCCTGTGGCTGGCCTGTGGGCTGGGATGGGACGCGAGGCGAGGCGCGAGCATCGGAGACTCAGGGCGGGAGCATGCTGTGGTGTGCGAGGCAACGAACTGAACGAAGGTACATGCTGATTCAACATGATTTTTGGTATATATATGTATAATACTCTAAATATACACAATTTTTGCCTAAAAAATTAGGGTGTTTAGCTGAACACCCATGAACCTAGATGGGTCCACCCCTGTGCCCATGTCACATGGTATTAATCTTAGTAAGAATCAGTGTCCTACGACCACTGATGAGCGAGACAAAATGAATATAATTCTATATGCTTCGACTATTGGATCTATCATGTATACCATGCTTTGTACACGACCAGATGTGTCGTATGCTCTAAGTGTTATGAGCAAATATCAGTCAGATCTAGGTGAAGGTCACTGGATAGTAGTCAAGAATATCCTTAAGTACTTGAGAAGGACTAAAGATGCATTCCTTGTATATGGTGGTGAGGAAGAGCTGGTCGTAAATGGTTACACCGATGCTAGCTTCCAAACCGACAAGGATAATTTTAGATCACAGTCTGGGTTTATGTTTTGTCTTAATGGAGGAGCAGTGAGCTGGAAAAGTTCCAAGAAAGGAACGGTTGCTGATTCTACAACAGAGGCTGAGTACATTGCGGTTTTGGAAGCTGCAAAAGAAGCCGTATGGATTATGAAGTTCATTAATGAACTGGGTGTGGTTTCGAGTGTTTCCAATCTAATGGATCTCTATTGTGATAATAGTAGAGCCATTACACAAGCTAAGGAGCCTAGATCGCATCAAAAAATCCAAACACATACTTCGACGATATCACATTATTCGTGAGATCGTTGAAAGAGGTGATGTGAACATATGCAAAGTGCACATGGAATTGAATATTGCTAATCCGTTGATGAAGCCTCTCCCGCAACGTAAGCATGAGGTGCACACAAGAGCTATGGGTATTCGATACCTGTATGATTGACTCTAGTGCAAGTAGGATATTGTTGGTGATATGCCCTAGAGGCAATAATAGAGATGATGATTGTATCACGTCTATGTTTATGAGTACATGACTTGTTGGTGAAGCTCTCTAACTTATATGATGTCGTTATAAATGTATCCTTGGTCGAAACGCTAGTGACTTATCGATCAGCACGTGTATTGATTGATTACCATGTTTCATCGGTCATGGATATAGGTATATCGAATCAATAATGTGAACACATGTTAGATAACATGGTGTTGAATTGACCCACCTTGAGACACTATTGAGATTGTTATGATTTTATGTGTCATCAGTTGGTCTCAAGCAATGATGATGTATAATCCTTATACCTGAGATCAATATGGTTTCCTACATGTGTAATGGTACACTTAGGGGTTGCCAAATGCTACTCATAACTGGGTAGTTATAAAGGTAGCTTTCGGGTATGCTATGAAACATGCAGAGGAATATGACTGGTTGGATCTGGGATTTGTCCCTCCTAAACATAACAGGAGAGATATCTCTGGGCCCCTTGATGAGGACATCAACCCTAAGGATGCAACCACTACTACTTCGACCCGCTGCACTGCATCCTCTATTTCTGCGAGACTTCCATATTTCCCGGTTGGACCGTCGAGCTTCGTCTACACGCCATGGTGCTATGTCTAAATGCCATGGTGCTGCATCTACATGCCATGGTGCTGCGTCACCAATTATTGGCCCACGGGCTATGTAATGTATTGGCCGACGACTTGGCCCATCTAGCGGACGATCTGGCCCATCTAGTGACCAGCCCCCTAGGCCCATACTGTTCACATAGGCACTATTCAGGTGTGAACCGTACCGTGAACAGTACCCGCGCCCTAGGGTTTCCCCCTCTTGGCCTCCCTCCTCATATAGGAGCCGCCGCCCTTTAGTTTTGCTTGGGTTTTTCTTAGATAATATTCGCTGCGATTTGCGCTGCTCATCGGTTTGAGGAACCCCAACTTGTGTGCTTCAATTATTATCCGCAATACAGATTGCATCTTCTACTCTCTTGCTTGTATTCTCGATTCGCTATGTGAGATAGCCTTCTTGCAGGTCAACCGCGTCGCACTCGTTGATAACCAATGGAGTAGTGGTGTAGTGATTGCAAGGGGATCGATATGTTCGGGTCGGAGCCTTTGGATCATCAACGTCGTGTTCTCCACAATCGACGTATCAGTACCTATCGGAAGATCGGGCCACACTCACATTAGTTGGTATTAGAGCAACGGTTGCCCGTTAGGTAATCACAGTTTTCCCCTTTTAGTTTTGTTATGTTCATTGTCCTAGAACTCCAGAAAATTAGCCCTACAAAAATATTTGTTCGTCGTGTCTTCCGCTGTCCCATCGCCCCTTGAGCCCTTGCAATTATTATTTCGGTATTTTGCTTGTTGAAATTTTGGTTACATCGTCGTGTCAGTTGCTGATTTCTAGTTTAGTTGGAGTCTAGTTCGTCGTTGCCTTGTTCGTCGTGTGTTCCTTTGCGTAGCTTCGTCGTTGTGTGATCTTGTTCATCTACCGCGGCCACCATCGTCATCCCTGCTGCCGCGCCTCCCCATAACACTGCCACGCCACCACATCTCCTTGCAGCCGCACCACCACACCAAACCTTGCGGTGACAATGACACCACCTGCCGCGCCACCACATCTCCCTGCAGCTGCGCCGCCACAGATCACTACCGCGGCAACGACACCACCTGCCGCGACCAGCAACCAATCCTTGTCGCGGCCACGTTGCTTCTCCTGCCGTGGCCACAAACAATTCCTGCCGCTACTTCCACAGATCCTACCGCAATAACACCATCCGCTACCAGCCCCTACCGCTGTTGTGTACCTCGGCTCTTTGCCGTCTGCTGGTTTCAGTTGAAAGAGTGTAAACAGATTGGTTTTGGGTTTCAAGGAAGAACAAAAGAGAAGGAAAGCTTTGTTTCGGTTTGTGACAGAGAAGCAAGCGAATCGTAGATTGGATTGGGTTTCCAATTCGTTTTCAAGGCAAGAGTTTGGATTCGGTTTGGACAAAAAGAAAAGCCCTAGCTGGTGCTGGTTTCGGGTTAAAAAAATAGAAGGAAAAAAAACAGCAAAAGAGAGAAGAAAAACAGAAAAGAGACAACTCTCCTGTCCGAATTTTGAAAAGCCATCAAATATGTTCCAAATCCAGTGAAATTTGGTGGAACCCTTCCTTCTATAGCCACCAGCTACCAGAAAAAATTGGGCACGTTTGGCCCATGGGATCAAAAGATATAGTAGTTTGAAGTTGAAACCGAAACGAATTCGTGTCCGTTTCCGACACCCCTTCACTAAAACGGGCATAACTTTTGCATACGAAGTCGGAATTCGACGTTCTTGTGCTCGTTTCGAAGCTATCGACGGCGCGCTTCTAAAAATATGACACACAAAGCTCCTGTAGCCCTCCAAGACCCCAAAATCGGCCATCTTTAGCCCCGAAATCACGTCACAAGTTTTCAGTTTTCTGTTTTTGTGATTCTTTCGGTCTTACCTTCGGAATTTGGGGTTCATCCAGTTGAGAAAGTTGTAGATCTCGTCGAAAACTTTCAAACGAGTATATATAAGCCACATAAAACTTTGCTTGTTCATCGTTTGAGACTAGCTATTGTATCTGCTCAATCTAGAGGGCTGTCTACGTTGCACATTTTCTCCGTTTATGTTCTCTACATCGTGAATGATCTTGTGCCCTTAGAACGAAGTTTGAGTAGTTGGCTAGCGTCTCTCCTAGCACTTGTTGTGAGGCTTTCCATTGCTTACATCAAGTCACATTAATCGTTGTGTGTGCGTACATACAGTTCTCTCCATAGGGCGGTAATTCGCTAGCTTTGATTAGGCTGGGATCAGCAACATTGGCTAAGTACTTTGAACAATCTTTCAAGTTGCATTAACTGAATTGATTATTGCTAATCCTTTGCTACATATTGTGCCTTCCAAGCTCCACCTACTCTTGATCGTAACAGGTTCCTCTGCAATCGCATCCACGCCGACACGGTATCACGAACCACCACCTACTGCACTCACCTCCGTATGCTTTGGTAAGAACACTTGTAAGAGTGTGGTAAGACGCTTGAGAGTGTGTGATTCCGCCTTCCATCACCTAGTAGTTGATAGGGATAATACCTTTGTGTTGTCTTTTGTTTTCTACTAACCATAGCAGTGAGATGACCTGATGAGAAAGAGTGTGTGGTAAAGGAGAGCTCATGACACTCCTAGATGAGCAACGACAACCATTAATGAGGACATCGACAGAAGCTTCAAGCTACTACAACTACATTGCAGCAATCAATCAACGATAGTCTTGCAATTGCTCACTATCGCCTTGAAAGAATGGTGAATCGCCACCTCACAACGGACGCGGGTATGATCAGGATGCAGCCCAAGATCTTGAGGTGGACGATGATAATGAGAGCCGGAACCGCGACGCCGGGGCTGCCCTTGCCGACCAAGATGCACGTCAACGACACCGCCTACATCACAACCGTCACGGTATGGGAGGTAATAATTATTTTCAGCACAACAATGCTCGTGTTAATGATGACCCATTTGCTAAAGTCAAATTTACCATACCATCTTTTGCTGGTGTTTATGATGCTGAAATTTATCTAAATTGGGAGATAACAGTTGAACAAAAATTTAATGCCCATTTAGTTCCTGAAGTGCATAGAGTCAGACAAGCCACTAGTGAATTTAAAGATTTTGCTATCATTTGGTGGAATCAAATAGTTAATTCTGGCTTAACACCTGATACATGAGATAGATTGAAGGTAGCTATGCGTGCTAGATTTGTTCCTCCTGCTTTTAATCGTGATATGCGTAAAAAATAGCAGCGCTTAGACCAAGGTAATAAATCTGTCGAGGAATACTATCAAAAACTACAAATAGGCATGCTGCGTTGTAACGTTGTTGAGGATGAGGAGGATAAAATAGCTGCGTTTTATGGTGGCTTAAGGCGTGAAATTCAGACATAGTTGATTACAAAGAGTATAATGATATCAATAGGTTGTTCCAAATTGCTTGTTTGGCGTAAAAGAATTGCAGGAAGACAACAGAGGACTAGGAGCAACTTTGAAGTATCGCCTATGTAACACTCCACCAAAGATTGAGCCCGAATGCTACTAAAATTAAATTAAACTAAACTAAACTAAGACCAATTACAAATTTTCGCAAAACTTCCTTTGTATAGTCACTATACCGAGGTTCCAACAATTAATCATGTCATTTATCAATGTCTTCATAATCAGTTCATTCAAGCATGCAGATAATCTCATAAACATAACCAAAATTTGCTAATCTCATTATTACAGCTTAATCAAACTCAAACCATCTATAAGTAATTTTATGATTGAGTGGTAGTGCGTGCATCCAAACGCCTACTCCCTCCCATGCATGCGGTCTTGCCAGTTGTACCTAAAACACATCAAAGCAAGAGTGAGCCCAAAGACTCAAAGAAGTACCAACAAGGCTAAGCAAGTTATCATTCATAGCATCAACAATCCAAGATAAACAATGCACCAAAGTATAGCCTTCATGCTCATGTGAATGCAACCAATGCAATGCACCTTTCTCAACTTTATCTCTTTCGCATTTTACCAGAATGCGGGTATACAACCGTCGCCAGTACTTTCTTGCTCGTGCCCACCGGCACAGGACCAAGAGCCTATACACCACATGTATAGGGACCATTGCCCATCATCTTAATGATGGGGACCTCTTTGCTCATAGCCCACATTCCACGAATGTGGGGATTCTCAAGCCCGCCATTTACATGACGGGGACTCAATCAGATGTGCTTGGTCACCACGTGACCAAGGCACTCGTATGCTCTCAACATGCATATGCACCATGATAACGTTCTTCATATGCAGAACTCAACATATTATCATTAACATGTAAGCATTAACAACAACATCATACATGAATAAACTTATTCATACTTCTAGCATTCCACATCATTGATATTCATAGCATTCTAACATCCATGGATAGCACATTTAACCATAATACTAGCACACTTGAACAATCACTCATGAATATCAATTAATCATTTCTCTAGTATCCTTCATCCTTAATCTTACTTACCATACTATCAACCTTGCATGGTTATTACGCATCAAAGTATTAGCATCCTCTATCAAACAGTCATAATTAGTCACTCAAACAGAGTACTTGCATTCACCAAGATAAATTGGAACTCATCACCATAACATCCATGCACAGCTATTATGAGCCAAACACAAACAGTCACAGCATACAAGCATAAATATACAATAGCCCGAATACTTGCCTCAACTGTGCGAGAACGGTGGACGCGAAGAGGGTGCTGCCCCTGGAACCGCGCTCCCACCTGAACATAAAGGTATCCCAATCTAAGGCCAACACGCTGGACCAAGAGCATAAATAATAACACAACAAAACTCGCTAACTCTCAAGTGTTAACAAAAACCCCCAATTTCTAGCGATCGTTTTGGTGCTTACTGAAAACAGCCAAATTCTAAAATACACAACTTCCTGCTCAAGAGTCCAATTAAGATGCTCTTAGACTTTCTGAAAAGGTAATTGGATTACCTAAATAAACCTAGTTGAGGAGCCCTCTTGATTCTGCCCTTAATTTCCCCTATCAAACCAAACATCAGACGACAGAATTCTCGTCGGGTTCTCTGGACAGTACGCTAAAACCACCATAACTTTTGCTACGAAAGTCCAAATCTCATGTTCTTTATCTCTATGAAAAGGTACAGAAATTACCCACATTTTTTGTTATACTGAGATCCCCTGATTCTCCTTTTAAATAGCAGTTTTAACCAAATTACTACGGACTGCCAGAAACTGACAGAACCACGGGACAGCAGCATTAGAAAAAATCATATCTCCCAGACCGTTAATCGGATTTGGGCGATCTTGGAGGCCAACGAAAGCTAAGAACATAACCTACAACTCTCTAGGAGATCCAAACTCCTAATTATGCCTCTAACCACATGAAACTGGCCGCGCAACATTCTGGACAGAATTGCAACTTTAACAGACCGACTTCAATCTTGCCAAAACTACTCGATTTCGGTTCTACGACTAAACACACAACAACAAACGAAGCTAGTTACCCTTGGCGCAGCTGAAGATCACGAACTCCGGATGGGATCCCGCTTTCTTCTCTTCTCCCTTCTCTTCTCCCCTCTTCCTTCCCTCTTCTCCTCCTCCTTCTCTTCCTCCCTTAGCCACCGCAATGGGGGCGCCCTTCTACCTTTGGACAGCAGCAATGGGGGGACTTGGAGGGATGCTTGGGAGGGGTGGAAGGGGGAGGTAACCTGGGAGGGGAGGCGTGAGAGAGAGGGAGTGGCGGCCACCAAGGGGGAGAGGGGTGGGGGCGTGAGGGAAGTGGGGAGGAGGGGCTGCGGTTAGGGTTTGGGGGGAGTGGTGCCCCCCCTTTGGCCGGCTGCCCCTTGGGCTCCCATGGGCTGGGCCCAAGCCCAGGAGTGACTAAAAACACTGATTTCCCCCTTTTCAACTATTGAACTGCGAAATTAACCAAAAGGTCCTTTCCGAAAACCATTGAATTCTCTCCCGAATATTTAATCTCTCCCGATTAAGGCTTAACACACTTTCGGGGTATTACAGTCTACATCGAGACCGACGTCAGGACAAGCCAACACAGCCCCACCTTCTGTTGTTCAGTCTGCTGCCCCCTCTGTGTGTAGGGCGCGTTCAGCAGCACCGCCACCACCGTCATGTGCATCCGAGGTAAGTAAATCTACTAGTGTGCAGGCACTAGCGCAAAGCTCTTCATCAGTTGCTTCCACGGGTCGCACGACGGGAATTGTGTGCTACCGTTGCAAAGGGATGGGCCACTTCATGAGAGATTGCCCAAGTCAGCAAGCATACATTGCGACAGACGACGGTGGTTATGCAAGTGCTAGTGATGTTGAGGATGAATATGCTCTTGCAGCTAACCTTGGAGGTAATGATGATGATCATGAGACAGATAGCGATGGTGATGAAATTTTAGGTGCCGCTGCTACTAAGAATTATAGGACCTTAATTATGCAACGAGTATTGAGCACTCAAATGGAGCAAGCGGAGAAGCTACAGCGCCATAATTTGTTTCAGATGTTCCTCATCGTCAAGGATCGCCGTGTTCGTGTTATAATTGATGGCGGAGTCTGAATAACTTGGTGAATTCATATTTGGTCAAGAAGCTTGGCTTGACCACACGTGCGCATCCTCACCCGTACCACATTCAGTGGTTCAACAACAGCGGTAAGGTGAAGGTAACACAATATACGAGAGTGCATTTTTCTATTGGTTCCTATCATGATGTTGCTAATTTTGACGTAGTGCCTATGCAAGCTCGCCACTTTTATTAGGACGCCCATGGGAATTTGATACTGATGCAACTCATCATGGTAGAAATAATAAGTACTCTCTTATGCACAAAGGAAAGAAAATAACTTTGCTACCTTTGACACCTGCTGAAATTGTGCAATGTGATAAAGAGATAGCTGCAAATGAGATGAAAGATCGTGAAGAGGAATCTAAAAATGAGCAAGTAGTAAAGAACAATTTCCCACCTAAGAAAGAGAAGTTGGCACATAGTTCTAGTAATGAGGGAATTAAATTAAAGGGTTGTGTCATGCTTACAACCAAACCTATTCTTGCTGAAAATTTTGATAATGATATACCATGCGACGCTTTGAAATGCAAAGATGCTTTATTTTCTCTTGATGATACATCTAGCTCTTTGCCGTCTACTGTCACTAACCTTTTGCAGGAAAGTGATGATTTGGAGACAACGATTGAATCGAGGACGACTCAAATTCAAGAAAAGGAGGATGATGAGGACATCAACCCTAAGGATGCAACCACTACTACTTCGACCCGCTGCACTGCATCCTCTACTTCTGCGAGACTTCCATATTTCCCGGTTGGACCGCCGAGCTTCGTCTACACGCAATGGTGCTATGTCTACATGCATGGTGCTGCATCTACATGCCATGGTGCTGCGTCACCAATTATTGGCCCACGGGCTATGTAATGTATTGGCCGACGACTTGGCCCATCTAGCGGACGATCTGGCCCATCTAGTGACCAGCCCCTAGGCCCGTACTGTTCACATGGGCACTATTCATGCATGAACAGTACTATGAACAGTACCCACCCCCTAGGGTTTCCCCCTCTTGGCCGCCCTCCTCATATAGGAGCCACGCCGTTAGTTTTGCTTGGTTTTTCTTAGATAATATTCGCTTGCAATTTTCGCCGTTCATCGGTTTGAGGAACCCCAACTTGTGTGCTTCAATTATTATTCGCAATACAGATTGCATCTTCTACTCTCTTGCTTGTGTTCTCGATTCGCTTGTAGGAGATAGCCTTTTTGGCGAGGTCAACCGCGTTCGGCACGGTTGATAACCAACGGAGCAGTGGTGTAGTGATTGCAAGGGGATCGATCTGTTCCGGTCGGAGCCTTTGGATCATCAACGTCGTGTTCTCCATAATCGACGTATCAGTACCTATCGGAAGATCAGGCCACACTCACATCACCCCTTGATGTGGTCGGATAAAGAAAGTGCATGGCCATGCCACTAGCGGTCGAAGAGTTTGACCATATAAAGTTATCCGACACCCGATCGAGAAAGTATTGAACAGTCTATGGATGACATAATATCTCACCTCGAGTTCAACCAGATATCGTGAGGCAAAAGGGGAATACACAAGAAGGTAGTTCAGTTTGATCGATACGAACTAGTCATATAGAGATATGAGCTGGTCGTAGACTGGTCGAACATAATCACTAAGTGGTCGAAACCTACTCGTAAGGAGTTACAAACTAGTCGAGACTAAATATGAACTAGTCGTATAGAGATACAAGCTGGTAGTTAGTGATAAGGGCCTGGTCATAGATCATATTGTATTATGGTTTGTCCTATATAATTTGTGTGTATTCGGGAATCGTTTTGTCCTGCTAGGAACCGCTAACAACTCGTGGTCAGAAAGGGTTTCCAAGTCACAACTGATTACGCATGAACCTATAGGGTCACACACTTAATGGGTTGGAACAAACATGTTCAGATAGGATCCATCATGGGCTCTATATATTAGGATACATGAGGCTGTTGGGAAGACACACGAGTCACGCGAGTCGTTCCACCAAAACCCTAGTCGCCATCTTCTCAAGAAAGCCCTGCCATGCGACTTGGTGCTAGCACACCGGCATATGGTGTTCCTTCCCTGGATGTGTGGATACCGTAGATGTGCTACTGTGGTTGCTATTGTGCTTGAGGACGATCTGTGATCTTCAAAAGGAACTACAGAGGTTGCTGGAGGAGACGATAGACTCGCGAGGATGCTGGACAATCGACTATGACCACTGCATCGACGTGCTTGACATTGGACAATCGACTACGACCACTTCATCACGCGCTCTACATTGGATCAGGCCACTCCAACTCTACTTCCGCTGTGCTGCGCGTCTAGTAGTAACGCTCTATGATCTTCTACTTGCTTGGTTTCCTGATATACGTGGTAGAATTTTTGAATTGACAGCTGGCGTAGCCTACCCGTATCCCTTCAGAAAGGATGAAGGCAAACATTGTTAATTATGTGGCTTCTTGTGGTGTTTGTCAGTGCGTGAAAGCTGAACATAAGCGTCCTATAGGGTTGTTGTAGCCTTTGGAGGTTCCCTAATGGCCTTGGGACGATATGTCTATGGACTTTGTGGTTGTGTTACCTTGTTCGCCACGAGGGAAGGATGCAATTTGGGTAGTGGTGGACCGTTTCAGCAAGTCTGCACACTTCATCCTATCCACACGACAAATATGGCGAGTGATTTGACTCCTATTTACTTGTGTGAGATTGCATGGTGTGCCAAAGACTATCATTTTGACAGGATGCCACATTTGTCTCCAAGTTTTGAGAGAGTTTGTAGAGTGCGTTAGGCACTCAGCTTTGTCTTAGTACGACATTCCACCCTTAGACAGATGGGTAGTCCGAGTGCACTATCTAGATTTTGGAGGACATGTTGGGGTCTTGCGTTCTATCTTGGAAGGGTAGTTGGGAGGATCAGTTGCCTCTTGCAGAGTTTGCTTACAACAACTGCTACCATTCTAGTATTAGAGCCATTCCATTTGAGGTTTTGTATGGGCGAAAGTGCATATGGCCCCTTTGTTGGGATGCAATGGGTGAGAAGACAGTTTTGGGTCCGAATTGGATTCAAAAGACCGTTGAGCATATGCCCATGGTGAGGCAGAATCTGCTAGCATCTCAGAGCAGGAAGAAATGCTATGCAGATGTGAGGAGGCGTGACTTGGAGTTTGTGGTGGGTGATCAGTTGCTCTTGAGAGTGTCTCCCACCAAAGGCATTGTCCGGTTTGGTATCAAAGGGAAGCTTAGCCCGAGGTACGTTGGACCGTTCCTGATTATTGCAAGAATTGGGAAGTTGGCTTACCGCTTGGACCTTCCCGAGTCCATGCGCGGAGTGCATAATGTGTTTCACATCTCGATGCCGAGGAAGTTCTTGAGAGACCCAAAGCATGAGATTTCGTTGGAGCCGTTGACTATCGAGCAAGATCTCACCATTGAGTTGCATCTAGTGCGTATTCTAGAGAGGTCGAGCGAGGGTTGAGGCACAAGACATTGATATACGTTAAGTTGTTGTGGATGCATTAGTCTAAGAGAGAGGCAACTTGGGAGTTGGAGTCTTGTACGTGCGATCAATATCCAGAGTTGTTCACATGAGGTACATGTTGAATGTTGTTTAATTTTAGTGTGGTTGTTCTTTCGAGTAGAATTTGGGTCGAATTTTGTTTAAGGGGGGTAAAATGTAATATCCCAAAATGCTTTAGAGAGAGAATTAAAAGAATTAGTGGGGTTTTTTGAAAAAGTAACAAAACCTAGGCCATGGTCTTCTGGCCCATGACACCTAGGCCCAAGGTGGGCTGGCGCGATAAGAAGGCCAGGGGTGGCAACCTGACCTAGCCGCCACCCTCCCCTTGTGCACCCCTACCTCAGCTACTCTAGCCGCCGCTGCCCCTTGCAGCTGCACCGCCACCGGTTGCAAAGACTGTCGCCTGCCTGCCTCACCTAGGCACCAGACCGCTGCCGCTGGTCTTGCTGGAGGAAGAAGGAGGCCAGCCAAGGAAGAGAGCGGCAAGGAGAAGAAGAAGAAGGAAAAAGAAGGAGAAAAGAAAAGGTTTTCGCAAATTTCCCATTGTTCATCATGATCATCAAGGGTAAACCCTAATAATCCCTAGGTTTTTATATGGATTAGTCATTATTAATTTTGTAGGTCATTTTGATTAGGGGAAGTTAGTTTTGAATCTGCCATAGTTCATCAAGGTTAGGTTCAGAACCTCGTGGAGATGATTTTGGGTATTTAGGCTCGGATTCAGAGGTCGGTCCAATTAGAGAAAAGTTAGATAATATCGTTAGCTTTCCAATAATGTATGGATCATTAAAATCGGAGTAGCAAACAAAAATATATGGCATCGGGAAGGTCGCTATTCAGAATTTGGACGTAGTTGGCAGACGTCATGAAAATGGGTTGGTTTCATATAGTAGATGGTAAAATTAAATTATGATGATAACTTGAATAATGTAGAAAATTTTGTGTAGTTTCCAGAACTGGCATCGTTCAAATATTTTCATATTTTGTAGTTAAAAATATAAAATTGTGAAATAGACTATTATGATAGATTTTGGAATTAAAGAAATATTTATGAAAGACTCAGTGTAGGAGTAGAACTATGACTAGTAGGAAATAAAATTCATATCACACTCAAACTAAACAATCTCCACTTTGAGACGATTTCCTCCTATAGTAAAAACAAAATGTGATCTCCTCGAAACAAATTGGCATAAACACCTTGTGCACCGAACGTCCGTAGGACTACTAAATGATACCAACTAAGACTGAGCAAAGCTCACCCTTAGTGGTAGGAATTGGCTTTGTTATCATATCAGTTGGATTATCATGAGTACTTATTTTGCTAACTTTAATGTCACCTTGAGCAATGAAAACACGAATGTAATGATATCCGATGTCATTGTGCTTTGTTCTCTTATGAAACAACTGATCCTTCGTCAGACAAATAACGTTTTGACTATCGCAAAATATTGTAGTGCAAGATACACTACTACAGAAAAGGTCATCACAAACGGTTCAAAATTGTTGTCACAAACGGTTTTCTGAACTATCTGACTTTATGGGTCTATGATAATATGAGGTCATCATAGACGGTTTTTTTTAGTAAAACCGTTTGTGATAGTTTTTTCTATTGCAAACAAATTTGAATTTTAAGCCAAACCAATCAATTGCTGGATAGTAGTTTCCATATGCCCCTTCGATAGTTTGCAAGAAGGTAATTAAAAGATATACTCTCTCTCAATCAATCAATGGCTCACTCTCTAACGAGGACAAAGTCGAGTAGAGGCGTCCATCTCGAACTGAATTGGCCTCCCATGTCAACCACAGATGGGGGTCCTCACTGAGAACAAAATCTAACAAGATGGACGGGTCGAAATCAGAGTAAGAAGAAAACCTAGATGGGGATTTGGGGGCAAAAATTCATAGTCAACTGAGGCCAAGATGGGGGCGGCTAAATTTGGCGGTACTGGTCGAGCCGTAGTGCCCTGCTCACCGAAGGCGCCGTGAAACAGTAGGCTGCGGACGTGTGTCAGTCTCCTGCGGCAGACATGGAGCTCTTGTGCGTCCCTCCTCCTCGTCGTCGTCGGCTGCGTCTCCTCGCCGAATAGCGCTGGGGAATCGAGGGCGGTCGCTAGAGCTCGGCGTGGGGAGGGGAGAGGAGAGGGGGAGACTAATGGAAGACAAGGCGGGGGTGGCTATAATATATAAGGATAATGCCAAAACAATTTGTCTCCTATGCACGTGTCCAAAAAATTCTGCCCTCCTACGCATGCGTCTAAAAATTTCCGCCCTCCTGCGCTGCGAATCACAGACGTTTTCAAACAAAAACTATCTGTGATGACAGTAATATCACAAATGGTTTGTATTAAACACCGTCTGCGATATTAACTCTTCATAGACGTTTTTAGCGCATCCAGTAAGACAGACGGTCGCTAAACCAAAACTGTCTGTGATTGTATTTAGTATTGACGGTTCATATCAAAAATATTTTACCATGACTTGGTTCATCCTTCATCCAAGTCTAAAATCACAGAGTAAGGAATATTGGTAGGCATCCAAGTCTTGGTAAAATCAGGGAGTTAGACATTTCTGTGTGCATCCATGTTTTGGTAAAACCACGGAGTTAGGTAAAATTGAGAGATACTTATCACAAATGATTTTTAATACAAACCGTCTGTGATGAGATCATTATCACAGACGGTTCTTGTTAAGAACCATCTGTGAAGTATCACAGACGATTCTTATTAAAAACCGTCTGTGATAATTGCAATTATCACAAACGGTTCTTGTTAAGAACCGTCGTGAAGTATCACGGACGGTTCTTATTAAAAATCGTCTATGATAATGTTGTATCACAGTTCTAGCCATCGCTAGTAACATAGATGGTCACGCTTGTAAAATCGTCTTTGATAATTACAACATTGACGTTTTTCAGAAACTATCTGTGATGAGGCGTCTAGTATAGCCTATTTTGTAGTAGTGACGTACTTCCATAAAGCTTACCAAACAAACCTCTTAGCCCAATGGCTTCTTTGCAAGCTTCAGAAATAGTCATATACTCAGTTTCTACAATTGGCAAGGAAACAATAGCTGCAAGACTTGCTTTTCAACTAACGGCTCATCCTCCAACAATGAACACATAACTAGTAAGAGATCTTCTCTTATCCTAATCTCCATCAAAATTTGAGTTCACATAACCAACAATTCCATCTTTACTCTTTCCAAACTGTAAACAAGCATCAGATGTGCTCCACAAGTATATGAAATCCATTGAAATATTTTCCAATGCCCTTTGCCGGGATTAGCCATGTATCTACTAAAAACACTCAACAATTGAGATAAATCAGGGAGAGAACATACCATGGCATACATAAGTGACCAACTGTGCTGGTATATGGAACTATAGACATGTACCCAACTTCATTATCTCATTGTGGACTTGACACTAAAAAAAGTTTAAAATGTGCAGCTAATGGTGTATTCACCGGTTTGTCCTTATGCATGTTGAAATAATGAAAAACTTTGTCAATATACGCTTTCTAACTTAGGTATAATTTTTAAAATCATCTATCTTTTGGTAATTTTCATACCAAGAATCTTCTTTACTGCACCGAGATCCTTCATATCAAATTTACTACTCAATTGTGCCTTCAACTTTAAAATTTTTGCCTTGTCTTTTGTAACAATCAACATATCATCAACATATAGGAACAAATAAATAGCTAAGACATTAACGGTCTTCAAATAAACACATCTGTCATAATCGAATCTCTTGAAATCCTGATAGATCATAAGGGATTCAAAACTCTGGTACCATTGTCTGGGTGATTGCTTCAGACCATAAAGAGATTTCTTCAATTTACAAGAATAATTCTCCTTTCCCGAAAAGACAAAACCTTCTGGTTGCTCAAAAAAATGTCTTCCTCTAATACCCCATGTAACAACACAGTTTTCATATCCAATTGTTCAAGGTCATAATCATGCATAGCCACTATGTTGAGTAAAGTATGAATGGAACTATGCTTCACAACTGGGAAAAAGGCATCCGTGAAATAAATACCTAGAATTTGGTTGTATCTTTTAGTAACAAGCCTTGCCTTGTACCTAATCTCTTGGTTGGTGAAATTACTTCTTTTTTCTTAGAGATCCATTTGCAGCGAATATCCTTCTTATCAATTGACAACTTGACCAACTCCTAAGTGTCATTCTTCTCAAGAGATTGCATCTCATCATGCATGATAGTTATCCATCTCTCTGAATCACCAGAAGAGATAGCCTCTGAATAAGTGGAAGGTTCTGCAGTACCTTCAATTTCTTCTGCCACATTCAAAGCATAGGCAACATCATCAGCTTCTGCAAGCTTGAATATTTCTTTTAGGTTTGTCGGTTACAATGGAACGTTGTGGTGGCTGAAAGACAACAGGAATATTATGTATTTTCTTCTTTTTGGCTTCGTATAGATCCTGAATTAATAATATGCTCCACTTGCACGCTTAATTTCTGCGGCTCCTCAATGAGAACATCAATAGATGGTTTATCATGCAATATAGCGGATTTATCAATATTAATATTTCTACTAGTAACCACCATTCTAGTTTAAGGATTCCACAATTTATATCCTTTCACACTAGGTTTATAACCAAGGAAAATGTGTTTTGCGGTTCTAGGCTCCAATGTACCATTGTTAACATGAGCATAAACAGGATAGCCAAATATTCTCAAATTTGAATAATTTGCTAGAGAACCAAACCATACCTCAATTGGAGTCTTCTTATCAATTGATAGGTTGGTTGATCGATTGATCACATAATAGGCATTGAACGCAGCTTCAGCCCAATAACTCCTAGATAAGTCACAGTTAGATTACATGCAACATATCATCTCCATAATGGTTCTATTGATGCGTTCGGCCACTGTCGAACCCCAACTTTGGAACTTTGAATCCCTGTGTATGTTTGTGCCATTCCCTAGATCGGTAGATAGCACACACACATCATTGGTTCAAACCCATATCACGAAAGTGCAAGCTATTGCATAATACTAGACAAAACACAAATATACCTTACAACTTTTGACTTGCGGAAGGGCCGGTCAGGCCAAATACTTTCAGAAAACAGCATCAGAAGAATATTCAAGGCATAACATGTGGAACCCCCATGATATGCCTACCGGCAATCGACTTGTAACACCCCAGCCCGACATGAGCCTGGAATGCTACTAAACAAAACACTAATAATTCTAATCAAGGCAATTTTAGTAAATTTCGGCAGAACCTCCCTTGTAAAGTTAATTACACGGAGGTTCCAACATACAGATAATTCATAATTTAACTAACTATCATCCAGAGACATCAAAAGATAATCAACGATATGCTAAGTATCTCGTAATCCAATGAAGCATAAAGTTCCACTACTCATCATTATTGCACTTAGACCACTTCAAGAAACAAGACAAAATAAACCTTGAGCATCTTGCCCAAATAACTAAAAACAATTACGATCTGAAGATCATTCAACTTTATTTAGTTCAAGTGGCATGTGTGTGACTAATAGACTACTTCCCCCCATGCATGTCGTTCTTGGCTCGGGTACCTAAAACAACAATAAAAGCAAGAGTGAGTCCACAGACTCAGCAAGTACATAATAAAAGTTATAACATCAGCATCCATATATAGGAGATCAACAATAACACGTCTCACATGCAAATGCAATGCTCAAGGATCATTCCTCTTTATCTTTCTTTGTGCATTACACCGGTAATGCAAAGTATGCAACCGCCGCCGCATACCCATGCACCGTACGCGCGCACGCATTGTGGACCAATTGCCCAATACTCCGCAAGTATTGGGGACCTCAAGCCCACACTCCACGCAGTGTGGGGATCTGAGCCGCCACCTTCATGACGGGATCTCAAAGGAAAATATACCCGTCACCACGTGACCAAGCCTCAACATGATCTCAATATGCACATGCTCATCATTTATTCATCATCAAATTACTAAAAGACGATAACAACATACATCAATAGAGCATAGACATATTTGGTGCATCCACCAATCTTAAACATTCACCATGCCAACAATCTCGCTATGCTATCTCATATCAAAAGCACACAAGCATGATCAATCAATCACAACCATGAATCGATAATCGCACTTGCCTTAGCCGTGTGAGAATGGAGGACGTGAAGACGGCGCTGCCTCTGGAACCAAACCCCCACCTAATACATTAGGAACATAAACTAAGACCATAGTAATGAAAAACATGAATAAAATAAGCGAACTCATTAAGTAGCAGATTGCAACGCGATCCCAACCCCCACAATCCTAAGTGCTGAACTGCCCTCTGTGAACAGTCAAGTTCTAAAATTCATATCTTTCTGTACAGGGGTCCAAATTAGGTTTTCTTGGACTTCATTGAAAGGTTATCAAATTTCCCAACTAAACCTAGTTGGTGAGCTCCCCTGATTCGGCCATCTAAAATCACTTTTAAGCCGATTAACAAGACATCGATTTCACGTCAGACTTTCTAGACAGAGCACTAAAACTATCATAACATCTAGCTCGTTTATCCAAATGTTCTGTTCTTGTGCTTCCCTGAAAGCTACGACCATTATCTACAACTTTCTTTATACTGGGGTTCTCAGATTTTCCCTTTAACCGATCGCTCAAGTCAAATTACTAAAACTTGTCATAATACCGATAGATTTGCAGAACAGTCACACTAAAAAAATCATAACTTCTGTTACAGAGATCCAAATGATGCGATCTAGCACTTCATTGAAAGGTGATGACGTCCTCTACAATACTCTAGGAGATGTCCAGGACTGAATCCGCACTTAACTATATCAAAACGACTGTCTAACGAAATCTATCCTGCGCAGACCATAATTTTGACATTGCTACAACAATTATATGTGCAACAACCAGCTAATCCCGATCCTAACTGATCCAATTAAATACTCAAATTAATTAGTACGCCAATAATTAGTCCCCACAACTCAGCCGATGCATGCCTAAATGTCCAATAAAATAACCGACTGATGCATCCAGATCCTAGTAAAATAATTCTAGCAGTGCTCCAAACCAATACTAACACAGTACTAATAGTTTAATGCTAGCACTAGTAGACAATCTGGAAAGGTCTTGGCCACTAAATACATATATGCATGCGTACTAGACAAATCCTCTCTCCTCAACACTTCAATTAATAGAAACACACAACATCGCCAATTAGTGAAACGACAAAGACACCCACATTAATTAGTCTCCCTACTAATCACGTATGCATGCATCACCTCATATCTAACGCAGCAAAGGCAAGAAAAGCTGAAAGAAGACAAACCGTGACGGATGGGAACCGGTCGGTGGAATTTCCACGCGGCAAAGCGGTTACGCACGAGGTGGGTGACGCGCACGACAACGGGGCGGGAAGGTGCGAAGAAAGCAAAGAACGGCAGCGAACGGAGATGGCGGCGCACGGAGGGGAAATACTTTAGGGTTGTTTTTTTTTAGAACTCCTCTTCCCCACGATCTATTTAAAAGACAGACTCAACTCCTCTCTAAAAACTGTAAAGTAACCCGTTTTCATGTATCTCTTTTTACCTAATTACATATAGACCCTTAAGGGTAAATTTCAGGATATTACATTCTACCCCCCTTAACAGAATTCGACCCCGAATTCTACTCGCCGTTCTACTCAAAGAACAACCACAATGCTGAAATTAAACAACAAATCACACGTACCCGACGTGAACAATTCTGGATATTGGTCGCACATGCGAGACTCCAACTCCCAAGTCGCCTCTCTGATCGATGCGTCCCCAAAGACCTTGACGTATACCAACGTCTTGTGCCTCAACGCTCATTCCGACCTCTCCAGAATACGCACCGGACGTGATTCAATTGTGAGGTCTTGCTCAATAGCCAGCGGCTCCAACGAAATCTCATGCTCTGGGTCTCTCAAAAACTTTCTCAGCATCGAGACGTGAAACACATTGTGAACTCCGCGCATGGACTCAGGGAGGTCCAAGCGGTAAGCCAACTTCCCAATCCGAGCCAGGATCGTGAAAGGCCCAACGTACCTCGGGCTAAGTTTCCCTTTGGTACCGAACCTCACCACACCCTTCGTGGGTGATAGTCTCAAGAGCACCTGATCCCCCACTTCAAACTCCAAATCCCGCCTTCTCACATCCGCATAACTTTTCTGCATGCTCGGATCGCAATGTGTTCGCCTCACCAAGGCCACTCGCCAACCGCCCTTGGACCCAACAGGCCCAACATCGCTCTCTCCCTGCGCTCCCAACAAAGGGGTGATCTGCACTTACGTCCATACAGGACCTCGAACGGGGCGGCCTTAATACTAGAATGATAGCTGTTGTTGTAAGCAAATTCTGCTAATGCTAACTGATCTTCCCAACTACCCTTCCAAGATAAGACACAAGATCGCAACATATCCTCCAAAGTCTGAATGGTGCGTTCCGACTGCCCATCTGTCTGTGGATGAAATGCTGTACTAAGACGGAGTTGTGTGCCCAGTGCACTCTGCAAGCTTTCCCAAAACTTAGAGACAAACTTGGCATCCCTATCAGAAATGATGGTCTTCGGTACCCCATGTAACCTCACGACTTCGCGCACATAAATAGGAGCCAAGTCGCTTGCTGAGTTAGTTGTTCGAATAGGAATAAAGTGTGCAGCTTTGCTGAGTCGATCCACTATCACCCAAACTGCGTATTTCCCTCGCGACGACCGGGGTAACGCAACTACAAAGTCCATGGAGATATCATCCCAAGGCCACTGAGGGACCTCCAATGGCTGCAATAATCCCGCAGGACGCTTATGTTCCGCCTTCACTTCCTGACAAACTCCGTAGGAGGCTACGTAGTTAGCGATGTCTACCTTCATCCTTTTCCACCAAAAATTTCGCTGTGTCGCAGACATCTTTGTCTCGCCGGATGAATAAAAGATACTGAGTACGATGAGCCTCCCTCAGGATATCACCTTTGACTTCCGCCTTTTGTGGCACACAAAGGCGACCCTTAAACCGTAACGCACCAGACCCATCCAAACTGAAATCACCTACTTTGCCCATATCCAACCGCTTTCGAATCCTCTGTAGTAACCGATCATCCTGCTGTGCTTCCCGCACCCGCTCTGGAATGGCCGACTCCAAGATCAACTGTGTTTCAACGCATGCGGTCCCCGCATAGCAAAATGATATACCCATACGGTCAAAATTAGCAATGAGATAATCCAACGTTGCAGGCGTCGCCTTGCGGCTAAGGGCATCAGCCACTACATTTGCCTTGCCAGGATGGTACTGAATAGAGAGGTCATAATCCTTAATCAGCTCCAGCCACCTGCGCTGCCTTAAATTCAAATCTTTCTGTGTGAAAATATACTTAAGACTTTTGTGATCTGTATAAACATCACAACCCTCACCATACAGATAGTGTCTCCAGAGTTTCAAGGCAAACACCACGGCGGCCAACTCTAGGTCATGTGTTGGATAGTTTTGCTCATGCTTCTTCAACTGTCTCGATGCATAGGCTATAACCTTTCCCTCCTGCATAAGGACACAACCCAACCCAATCCGAGACGCATCGGAGTACACCGTAAGTCGCTTCCCGGGCTCGGGAAGAGTAAGGACAGGAGCGGTCACCAGTTTTTCTTTAAGGGTTTGGAAGCTACGCTCGCAGTCATCATCCCACTTAAACTTCACATCCTTCCGTGAGTGCGGATAAGGGCTTAGCAATAATGGAGAAATCCTGCACAAAACGCCGATAATATCCTGCCATGCCGAGGAAGCTTCTCACTTCTTTGACATTGGTTGGCCTCTCCCATTCCACCACTGTGGAAATCTTACTTGGATCAACCGAGATTCCTTTATCGTTAATGACATGCCCCAGAAATCCCACTTCAGACATCCAAAACTCGCACTTTTTCAGTTTAGCATAAAACTTATTCTCTCTTAGCGTCTCCAACACAAGCCTCAAGTGTCGCCCATGATCATCTTCAGTCTTTGAGTATATCAAAATATCATCAATAAAGACAACAACAAAATCATCCAGGTATTCATGTAACATCCTGTTCATTGTCTCCATGAAAGCAGCAGGGGCGTTTGTTAGTCCAAAAGACATAACTTTAAATTCAAAATGCCCATACCTTGTGGAGAATGCCGTCTTCTCAATATCCTCTTTTCGGACCGGGATTTGATTATAACCTGACTGAAGGTCAATCTTTGAAAATACCTTGGCCCCTCTCAACTGATCAAATAAATCTTCTATACGTGGCAGAGGATATTTATTCTTGATGGTTAGCTGGTTGAGAGCACGGTAATCGATACACATGCGCCTAACTACTATCCTTCTTCTTAGTAAAAGAACAGAGCTCCCACGGAGACACACCTGGGACGAATAAGATCCTTCGCTTAAATCGTCCAATCGCTTCTTTAGTTCCTCCCGAACAGACGGGCCAAACAGTAAGGGGTCATGGAGACAAAGTCGGGCGCGTGTACCAAATCAATTTGAACTCTACAGACGAGGTGGTGGCATCCCCGTAGCTCACTGAAATACATCCAAGAACTCCCGAACAACCGAAATATCTTCTATTGTTAAAGACGAACTTGGCTTCTCCACTAGAGACAAAAGAAATCCACTCTTATTGCACTGGCCACTGTGAAACAAGCTAGCCATCACAAAAGAGAGTGAGATGGGCGCTACATTGGAATACTATCTCTGCCTAGATGGAGCTTGCAAGGTTATTGTCTTCCGTAAACAAGAGATGACAAAGACGGTAGTTATGCAACCAATCCATACCCAAGATAACATCAAATAGCTCCATCTTCATAACCATCAAATTAGCAATGAATTCTTCTCCATCTATCGAAATCACACAACCAGGACAAACGGTGGAGCTAGAAAGAATTCCCCCAGGAGAGCTAACTAGAACTGACTGAGCTATAGGCTGCATACTCAATTTCGCCTTACTAATAAAATCTAGTGATGCAAAAGAAAAGGTAGCTCTGAATCAAATAGAACAAGTGCCTCATCAATCCACTAAGAGTGTACTGTCACCACATCGACGACCCACCAACTCTGCCGTCGGCATAGCGAGGAGGATTCTTTGTGGGCGGTGAGGGGCCCGGCACCGGCAGTGCGGTGGTGCGGCAATCGCCGAGGTGTCAAGGCGCCACAACCGGAAAGGGAGCCACGAGGGGACGGCCAAAGTACCACTGGCGGTGGGGCTCCTCCGTAAGGAGGAAGGTAAGGCCGAGGCGGTGTCAAGTATGAGTAGGAGTAGCCACTAACATCCGCACCGACCCCAGAAGAAGGCTGCGCACCGGCGCCGACATCGAACAGCTCCCACTTGATGATCTTTGGCGGGATTCCACCGACAAACCAATGCCTTATGGCCCTCGACCACAATGGCGACAAGACCAACCAGTGCACTCTGAAGCTCTATGCTCGCATCGCACTTGAAGCACTTCATGCCCCGACTGGATCGGACGAATTTAGGTGCTACCGCGACGCCGCGAGGTGGAAGAAGATCTGTGCCCTCGTGAACTTGGTCTTGAATGATTTCTGCGCCCTTTGAACCTCTTGAAGTGGGCCTCTGGAAGGTCCCACCCCACCGCCAAAACCCTCTTCCGCCGCCACCGCACTCGTAAACCACAACGCCTTCCGCTCCTGGCAGTTCCTCACCAAGCTGCATCTCCAGTTCCATGCCCCTGGCTTGTTCGACCAGAGAACTAAAATCCCTCAACTCCAATGCTCCCAATACCTGACGGAACTCTTGCCTGAGCCCCCTGCGAAACCTCTTGGCTTTTTCTTCATCATTTGTGGCCACACTGGAACAAAACGAACCAGGTTGTTAAAACCCGCTTCATACTCACATCCTTTGTCATCTTACCTCGCTTGTAGTTCTCAGAAAGAGACTTACATTCGCTCCACATATGAAGTGGATAAAACCTCTTCTGAAATGCTCAACAAAATGTTCCCTGTAATGGTCCATGAGTCGCACCGCCATCGAACTCCTTCCCACCGATATCCGCCGCCCCTTCAATTGGAAAGCCACGAGGCCGAGCCCTCATTTACAAGTCATCCCCGAGCTCGAAGTGCCTCTCCATGTGTCGCAGCCAATTAGCTGCGTCAACCGCATGCTCGACCCGTCGAAGGTGTCCACCAAAGCGTTCACCGTGTAATCCCATGGCATACACCGAGGTGCTGCGCAGGGCCACCATAGGAGCGACAACGAGCACACGGTGGTGGGGCCTCGATTCTCTGCATCGCTGAAGCAACCTCTTCCTCGACTCGCAGGCTAGCTTCCCTGCACGGAGTTCGAACTTCCGCGGGCGTTGCTCGGCCTCGCCGGCCCCGCCGCCACGACCACGACCACGGCCTCCACCCCTTGCCATCTCTAAACACCACAAAGAAAAACAATCAAACAATAAGCACTTACATCATCTTGGACCACAAGTAAAGTCTAATTAATAACTATCACACCGGAGGAATCATAAATTCAATAGTAGCGTAGTGCAATGCATTGACCCATTCCCACCTCATCGTGCATAGTGTGTCAAATTTAACTTTTCGAATACCACGGACCTCTGACTGCTCGATACCAATCAGTAACACCCCACCCGACATGAGCACGAATGCTACTAAACAAAACACTAATAATTCTAATCAAGGTAATTTTAGTAAATTTAGCAGAACCTCCTTGTAAAGTTAATTACACTGAGGTTCCAACATCTGATAATTCATAATTTAACTAACTATCATCCAGAGACATCAAAAGATAATCAACGATATGCTAAGTATCTCGTAATCCAATGAAGCATAAAGTTCCACTACTCATCATTATTACACTTAGACCACTTCAAGAAACAAGACAAAATAAACCTTGAGCATCTTGCCCAAATAACTAAAAACAATTACGATCTGAAGATCATTCAACTTTATTTAGTTCAAGTGGCATGTGTGTGACTAATAGACTACTTCCCCCCATGCATGTCGTTCTTGGCTCGGGTACCTAAAACAACAATAAAAGCAAGAGTGAGTCCACAGACTCAGCAAGTACAGAATAAAAGTTATAACATCAACATCCATATATAGGAGATCAACAATAACACGTCTCACATGCAAATGCAATGCTCAAGGATCATTCCTCTTTATCTTTCTTTGTGCATTACACCGGTAATGCAAAGTATGCAACCGTCGCCGCATACCCATGCCTGTGCGCGCACGCACAGGGACCAATTGTCCAATACTCCGCAAGTATTGGGGACCTCAAGCCCACACTCCACGAGTGTGGGGATCTGGCCCGCCACCTTCATGACGGGATCTCAAGGAAAATATACCTGGTCACCACGTGACCAAGCCTCAACATGATCTCAATATGCACATGCTCATCATTTATTCATCATCAAATTACTAAAAGACGATAACAACATACATCAATAGAGCATAGACATATTTGGTGCATCCACCAATCTTAAACATTCACCATGCCAACAATCTCGCTATGCTATCTCATATCAAAAGCACACAAGCATGATCAATCAATCACAACCATGAATCAGACACTTCACTTGCCTTAGCCGTGTGAGAATGGAGGACGTGAAGACGGCGCTGCCTCTGGAACCAAACCCCCACCTAATACATTAGGAACATAAACTAATACCATAGTAACGAAAAACATGAATTAAATAAGCGAACTCATCAAGTAGCAGATTGCAACGCGATCCCAACCCCCACAATCCTAAGTCTTTGAAGCGCCTCTGTGAGCAGTCAAGTTCTAAAATTCATATCTTTCTGTACAGGGGTCCAAATTAGGTTTTCTTGGACTTCATTGAAAGTTTATCAAATTTCCCAACTAAACCTAGTTGGTGAGCTCCCTGATTCGCCATCTAAAATCACTTTTAAGCCGATTAACAAGACATCGATTTCACGTCGACTTTCTCGACAGAGCACTAAAACTATCATAACATCTAGCTCGCTTATCCAAATGTTCTGTTCTTGTGCTTCCTGAAAGCTACGACCATTATCTACAACTTTCTTTATACTGGGGTTCTCAGATTTTCCTTTAACCGATCGCTCAAGTCAAATTACTAAAACTGTCATAATACCAATAGATTTGCGTAACAGTCACACTAAAAATCATAACTTCATACAGAGATCCAAATGATGCGATCTAGCACTTCATTGAAAGGTGATGACGTCCTCTACAATACTCTAGGAGATGCCCAGGACTGAATCTGTAACAGCCCTAACTTAGGGTTTGTATTTCAAATGTAAAATTTTGAGGAGAAATAAAAACTTTTGTTGTCTCTTCAAATCATTTGAAAGTTTCTACAATTTTCCCTAGCAATTTCCAATTTGTAGAATTTAATTCTTGTGATTGGAAATTGTTGTTATCAGATTCTTAGCCTTCAAACTTGTGATCATCCTCTGAAACTATTTTTCCTAGCATCTTGATCATCCTATCTACCTCCTGAATTATTTCACAATTTTTAGATTTTGTTTGCTATTTCAAATGGCCAAGTCAACTCTGTTTGAAATCTGGTCAAACTCCTGTACAGCAGCTTGTGAATTTTCTCTAGAACAATGCAGTGCATAAAAGTTCTGGAAAAATTATACAAGGTTGTCCTCTGTCCCTAGTAGCTACCATAAAAATTTCTGAAATTTTTGGAGCTCAGGAGCTACCTCTAAAATTCCCCAAACCTTCTCTGTCTTTTAAATCAAATTCTAAAAGTACTGTTCCTCGGGCCCGAACTCAACTCGGGCTCGAGTCCGACCGCACCACTCGACTCGGTCGCACCGCCTAGCTGCACCGCTGCGAAGTCCAATCGATCGTGAATCGTCCGATGAAGATCGAACGATCCACGCCGCGTATGCAATCGACTGTCCGAATGCATACACCAATCCCACCGTCCGCTTTAGATCCAGCGGTCGGTGTGTTGCTGATCAAATCAAACCACCGGTTCGCACCGCCGCTTGTCGCCGACATGTGGGTCCCACCGTCAAGATCAACCTCGTCTTCTCCGCACTCACCGGAGCTCGCGCGTCGCGTGCATGTTTGCCACGCACCTGCGTCGCCGCCACCTTTATGCCCTCGTGAACCGGCCGAGGCATCGCCGTGACTTCATAAAAGCCACGAGCTCATCCACTTCTTCTCCTTTGCGTTTCGTGTTATCTCGCCCGATTTCTTGTTTCGCCGAGAAGGAAACGAAGTAGCACCGCGCGTTGGAGAAGCCCTTGAGCCCGCAACCTCACCATCGTGAACCACACCGGCCGCATCCATTTTTCCCATCCCGAGCTCGTGGCATCCGGTGAATCGTCCGAGCCACTTCTTCGCCCCCAACTCCGCTGGTCTCGGCTCTGCAAGCTTGCTAGTGCTCGTGAGTTTCGGCCGACACTTGGTCGCTTCGATCGCATTGATGCATCAAGCTAATGATGGCTTCATTTTTGTCTTTGGTGCATCGCTGAGGTCGCGACACTTTCTTCTCCAATCACGGTGTTCCGCCGGCAATTCCCGCCTCGGACCTTCTTCTTCGACGTTATCTTGTGCTTATTGCTCCGGAGTCGAGGCGATTCCGCGGCGCACCTTCCCGGCTTCGAAGTCAGAGCGCGTCTTCTCGCGAGCCGTAGCTTTTCTCCGCCTCCGCCGCCGTGAGCCCATCTCCCGCGACCATTGGGCTCCGCGTCACCGCCACACGGTTCGGAGGTCTTTGCGAACCTTAAGGTACCACTCACTCGTCTTGAAACTCACCGGGTTGCTAGAACACCGCGCGCGCGCGCCGTGCCGTCGCGCGCTTGACGAGCCGCCGCGGCTTAGTTATCGCTAAACACAGTTTCGTTAGGTCACCGACTTGTGGGCCCTCTCGGTGTTAAACCCGTTTTAGGATTCAAATCTAATCGTTTTAATTCTCCGAGTCTACGTTATGTGGGCCGGAATGTCGGTTAGGGATTGTGTAGTTTTGTTAACGCGTTTTCTCTTTCATGAAGCGTATTTTTGCCGGGCATATGTGTTAGGATTACGTTTGTTAAGTCAGAAGACGATTCTTTGAATACGCCGACGCCACCTTATGCGCATCCGCTCTCGTCAAACATTTTCGCGGGCCCATCTGTCGCTGGTCGGGCTAGCCGTGTGCAGAGAAGAAGTATTAAGTGCTTTAGTATTTACAAATGCGTTTACATTGTAATCGTTAAATCAATTAAACTTGTAAAATGCATAGCTAATTCAATTTTTATCCAAATTGCATGAAACCTGGTCTTTGTTAATTTTCTTTTTAAATGTATTATTTACAAAAATTAGTTTCATCCATGTCTCTGTAGCAAGAATCTGTTAATTAATAAAATGATGCCTTAGGTATCTTCTAAATTAGAAAATGCATATCTCTTCCAATAATTGTCCAAATTCAATGAACCCACTCAGAAATTTCATTTTCGAGATACTAACTATTAGAATAGGTTTTGCACACTGCTTCTGTTCGTGAAAATCTGTTAAGTAATTAACTAGTGCTTGTTGTGTTTTTAGCTTAGAAAATTCATAGAAAATTATTAATAACTTAAAATGAATTGTTCTCTGTTTCTGAAATTTTGTTATTTCATGCTTAGGCTGCTGTGTGAGTTTTGGCTTGTTTTGATGTTGTTGTATGTTTGAGTTTTGTCGGTGTTATTCGTTTCTTATTTGTCGTTATGTTCGATCGTTAGGCTTCGATATTTGCGGCAACCCCGAGGACGATCCTCCGCACCTTATTGAGCAACAGACTGTGCAAGCAGCTTGATCATTCCTATCCCAAAGATTTTAAAGTCTAATATTTTGTTTCAATTTGTATGTATGCATTGCTTAATTTGTGTTAAATTGATTAGTTAAATCCGAGTGCATATCCTGTAGACAAAATATTGATCTCTACTACCGAGCCTAGGTTATTTCTGTGATTAGAGGTCACTGGATGGTCTCTTGTCACTTAGTAGATCCGGTCAAATTGCTTAGATATGCTTAGCTATCGGTAGAATCAAGCGGTTATCGACTTTAGTCGTAACCTTGATCACACAAAATTTACTATAACTTATTGTTTCAGCATTTTTGCTATGTTTAATTGAAAACTAAAACGAAAACCAAAAATGATTTAGACTTGGGCACTGTGGTATGATTGGTGTGATCTGTTGGGTGTGATCGAATGGTGCCAGAGTCAACAAGGACCGAACATCTTGTTACACCAACCAAGCATTTTGCGTGCTAACCACACTAGAGTATATGGGACCTCTCTTGACCTAGTACTTTGGCGTGTATTGGCTCCGGTCGCAGGAGGTCGCAGGAGGGATGGAGGTGGGAGCATGGTAGTTGTCCAAAAGCTTTATCCGAGTGGGTAGTTGTCTTTTCGCTTTACCATGTAAGCGTATGGGTTTCTATCCATACGAGCGGCTCGTAGTTAATACACAATATTGGAAACAGTCAGAGGACTTAGTCAGGCCAGCATACCTTCTAAGTGTGTTTTGGCTTAAAGGCGATGCCAAGTGTGGGTACATTGGTACACCGCAGGGTTCAAACTATTCGAATAGCCTCGCCCTAGGTTATGGACACGCTTGGCAAGGTCTTCCAAGAGTTAGACTACAACATTTAAATTAAAACTTGATGGGTGGTACTAACTGGGATTCGTGCTATTGTTGTGGTGACTATTGGGATAGTCACTTCTAGGATGTTTTACTTACTCTTTTGCTATTATTATCCTTATCTGTATTTCAACATTAAAAATGAATTGCAAACTTGCCTTTAAACGTATTACATTATTGCAAATGAAAATTGGCTTTATGCAAATGAACCATATGACCTCCACCAAACAAGCCTGCATGTAGCATATGAACAGGTCTGCTAGTTCACACGTCAGTCTTGCGGGTACAAAGACAATCTTTGTACTCGGTGCTTTGCTTAATGTTTTTGTTGCAGAGGAAGAAGGTGAGCCTCGGGGCCTCACTACGTGAGTCTTTGCCGCCGTGGGTGACGACTAGTCTTGGCGTCCGGTCCGATGCCTTGTGGGTTGGAGGCACACCGATTGGCTTTGTTTATAGCCATCTTATGGCACTTTGCTTCATTGTCGTTGTTGTCTATTTGTGTATCTTGTGGCCTGTCGGCCTATGTCCGTAATATTGTTAATATTTGTTTATCTTCCGCTTGTAGTGTGATGTTTGGACTCTATGTTTGGAATGGAGTTGATGCATACTTTTGTTGTGAGGTGTGTATACCGCTCAGGAAGTATACATATCTCGAGGATCGATTTATTTGATTTGTGATGCTAGGACCGGTGGTTGGTTACATTACAAACCAAATAAATTGGGGTCCTCACAAAGTTGGTATCGAGCCATTCGACCGTAGCAACCCAAGCATAGTCGTCCTTAGGATATTTTGAAAGTCTTATTTTCAAATTATAAAAAGGTTTATGAAACCTAAGCGATTCTCAGATTTTATTCTTACCTATCTTAGCTTTCTACTCTCACCTTACTCTAATTTGAGTTTTGAGAACTTGGTTTCTCTCTTCCCTTTTCAAAAGGTAGTTACTTAGTGGTGGAATTAGTTTTGGGAGAACTATGGAAAATCGTGGGAGTAATAGGGTAAGATGTAAAGTGAGTAGTTATATGTCCGATTTTTCTTTGGTCGAACTTTATCTGCGTTGTGTTTGTTTCTCGACCGCTTCAATAAATTTCGGGCTTTCTTGCTTTTAAATTGTTGCTAACTTGTTTTAGTGGAACAGATGGTGGCGGAACTCGTAGTGGTCGGAATCACCGGTGGTCATGATGAGGAGCTTCCCCTCCTCCGACCATGGTCGAGGTTCTCGCCGATCGGCGAAACCGCATGGACCGACGCGCATCTTGGAGGTTATTGCTAGGAATACCTCCACTCCTGCCGGTGGTGGCGGCCACCGACTCGCGGGGACTTGCAGAGTTCCTCCGCACGCAGCCGCCGACTTTCTCCCGCTCCGAGGACCTCTCGATGCAGATGATTGGCTGCGCATGGTTGAGCGAAAGCTCAACATAGCTCGCTGCGAGCGCAGGATAAGGCACTCTTCGCGCCCCACCGGCTGAGGGCGCAAAGACTCATGGTGGGAGAACTATCTCGCCATGCGACCCGCGCCATGTGGTCGCGTGGGAAGAGTTCAGATCGCTTTTCGTCGGGCCCACATCCCACGATGGCCTCGATGAAGTCAAGAAGAAGGAGTTTCGTGCTCAAGCAAGGGCGCAAATGCGTGACGAGTACCATGCGAGTTCAATCATCCGCTCGTTATGCTCGGAGAGGTGGCCTCGATGAGGCTAGCAGAGAAGTTTATGGATGGCTTGTCCGAGGAGCTGCGGGACAAGCTATCTATTGTGGACTTCTCGCACTTTCGTGCCTTGGTAGATAAGGCCATTGTTGCCTTGAGCATAAAGCGAAGGCGCTGGCGAGTCCGCAAGCGCAAATGGGAGGCGATCGCCTACTCACACGGCCTCGCTCGTCCTCGGTGGGCAAGACTGTGGCTCGTTCTTTTGCTCCACCGGCGCCGAGGCCATCTCGCACCAGCTCCTCGCCCACCACAGCCGTGAGCCAGCCACGCGCGCCGCGATCCAAGAAGAGCGGCCTCCGCAATCCGGCGCCGAGGTCACTTGTTTTCGCCGCCACAACAAGGGCCATTATGCGAATGCTCGCCTCGAGTGTTGCAGCAGCCTCGCCCTAATGGAGGACGCGGCAGGAGTGGTCACCCACGACTGGAAGATGATCCGAAGCGAGTGCGGCGTGCCGAGTGAACCACCTTTCACCGAGGAGGCTCGGAGGCGCGATGTTGTGATGGGTACACTTCTTGTTAATTCTCGTCCCCGCCGCAGATTATTTGATTATGGAGCATCGCATTCTTTTATTTCAAGATCATTTGCTGCTAGTGGTCTTCATTGTGTTCCTTTAGAAGTTCCTTTGCTCATCCGCTCTCCGGGGTGGAAATGAGAGCCGATTTACAATGCCGGATGTTCCTATCATAGTCAAGGGAGTGGGATTTTTAGCAAATCTTATTCGCTCTGTTCAAAGCAAGTCCGATGTGATTCTTGGCATGGATTGGTTGTCCCAAAGACTTGGGGCGATTGATTGTGCCAGAAGACTGTCTATCTTACCACCCTTTCGCGAAGCGGTCGGATTTTCGCGCAGCCTTCGGGGCCGCATCTATGTGCAATAGAAGCGGCTTGACCTTTGCGATTCGGGATGTTCCCATAGTATCCGACTTTGGGGATGTCTTTCCCAAGATTTACCCGATGCCTCCGTTCGAGATCCGAGTTTGTCATCGAGTTGCTGCCGCATCGCCCGATTTCAAGGCGCGTGATCGAATGCCTCCCAATGAGCTAGAAGAATTGAAGAAGCAGCTTGGTGAGCTCCAAGCAAAGGGTTTCATCCGTCCCAGCCATCTCCTTGGGGTTGTCCGGTGATCTTTGTGAAGAAGAAGGACAAGACTTTGCGCGATGTGTGTTGATTACCGTCCTCTCAATGAAGTGACGGTGAAGAACAAATATCCTCTGCCCCGCATTGATGATCTTTTTGACCAGTTGTCTGGAGCCCAGGTGTTCTCCAAGATTGATCTGAGATCGGGCTATCATCAAGTCCGGATCAGGGCTGAGGATATTCCGAAGACGGCTTTCACTACTCGTTATGGCCTATACGAGTACACCGTCATGTCTTTCGGTCTAACCAATGCTCCAGCTTTGTTCATGAACCTTATGAATTCAGTATTCATGGAGTATTTGGACAAATTTGTGGTGGTCTTTATTGATGATATTCTTATCTATTCCAAGACTGAAGCAGAGCATGCTGAGCATCTGAAGATTATTTTGGGCAAGTTGCGGGAGCATCAGCTGTATGCAAAGTTCAGCAAATGTGAGTTCTGGTTGAAGGAAGTGGCATTTTTGGGCCATGTTCTTTCAGCTGGAGGAATAGCTGTAGATCCCAGCAAAGTCAGCGATGTTCTATCCCGGGGCCACCAAAATGTATCAAGATCTGCGTCAGAGATTCTGGTGGACTCGCATGAAGCGCGAGATTGCGTGTTCGTTGCGGATGTGACGTATGTTGTCGCGTCAAGGCCGAGCATCGGCGTCAATGGTCTTCTTCACCCTTGCCTATACCAGAGTGGAAGTGGGATTACAGAGGCATGGATTTCATCACTGGTTTGCCCCGTTCATCCAAGGGAAACGACGCCATTTGGGTTGTCATTGACAGGCTAACTAAAGTGGCGCATTTCCTTTCGGTCAAGAGTCAGCTCCGTGTGGAACCTCTAGCCGAGCTCTATGTATCAAGGATTGTGAGTTTGCATGGTGTACCCAAGACGATTGTGTCTCGACCAGTGGGCGTTGTTTACCTCTCGGTTTTGGCATAGTCCGCAGGAGGCCATGGGAACTCGTCTTACTTTCAGACGGCCTATCATCCTCAGACCGATGGTCAGACGGAGCGCGTCAATCAGGTGCTTGAAGATATGCTCCGTGCTTGTGTTCTTTCCTATGGGAAGAATTGGGAGAAGTGCCTACCGCTTGCCGAGTTCTCCTACAACAACAGCTTCCAGGCTAGTCTCGGTATGGCACCGTTTGAGGCTTTGTACGGTCGGCGCTGCAGAACACCGTTGAACTGGTCAGAAACTGGTGAAAGGCAGTTCTTTGGCCCGGATTCGATCAATGAGGCTGAAAGTCAAGTGCAGTTGATTCGTGAGCACTTGCTCGTAGCTCAGTCCAGGCAGAAGAGCTATGCAGATCGGCGTCGTCGTGAGCTGAGTTTCCAGCCCAATGACTTTGTGTATCTCAAGGTCTCGCCTTTGAAGGGACACCGTCGTTTCGGTGTCAAGGGCAAGCTAGCTCCTCGATATGTCGGGCCATATCGCATCATCAAGAAAGTGGGAGCTGTTGCATACAAGTTGGAGTTGCCGGCTACACTTGAAGGAGTGCACGATGTTTTCCATGTGTCACAATTGAAGAAATGCCTTCGTGTTCCAGTTAAGGAAACACCATTGGAAAATATCGATGTGCGGGAAGATCTCGTCTTATCGTGAGCGTCCGTTCGTATCCTCGAAGAAGCGAACGAGCGAGGAACCGTGTGATTAAGTTCCTCAAAGTTCAGTGGTCGAACCACTCCGAGGATGAAGCCACTTGGGAACGCGAAGATCGTCTCCGAGCAGATTACCCATCCTTCTTCTCCCAGTGATCAGAATCTCGGGGCGAGATTCCTATAAGGGGGGGAGATTTGTAACAGCCCTAACTTAGGGTTTGTATTTCAAATGTAAAATTTTGAGGAGAAATAAAAACTTTTGTTGTCTCTTCAAATCATTTGAAAGTTTCTACAATTTTCCTAGCAATTTCAATTTGTAGAATTTAATTCTTGTGATTGGAAATTGTTGTTATCAGATTCTTAGCCTTCAAACTTGTGATCATCCTCTGAAACTATTTTTCCTAGCATCTTGATCATCCTATCTACCTCCTGAATTATTTCACAATTTTTAGATTTTGTTTGCTATTTCAAATGGCCAAGTCAACTCTGTTTGAAATCTGGTCAAACTCCTGTACAGCAGCTTGTGAATTTTCTAGAACAATGCAGTGCATAAAAAGTTCTGGAAAAATTATACAAGGTTGTCCTCTGTCCCTAGTAGCTACCATAAAAATTTCTGAAATTTTTGGAGCTCAGGAGCTACCTCTAAAAATTCCCAAACCTTCTCTGTCTTTTAAATCAAATTCTAAAAATCTTGTTCCTCGGCCCGAACTCCAACTCGGGCTCGAGTCCGACCGCACCACTCGACTTCGGTCGCACCGCCTAGCTGCACCGCATGAAGTCCAATCGATCGTAACCGTCCGATGAAGATCGAGCGATCCACGCCGCGTATGCAACCGACTGTCGAATGCATACACCAATCCCACCGTCCGCTTTAGATCCAGCGGTGCGGTGTGTTCTTGATCAAATCAAACCACCGGTTCGCACGCGCCGTTTGTCGCCGACATGTGGGTCCCACTGCCGGCATCAACCTCGTCTTCTCCGCACCTCACCGGAGCTCGCGCCGCGGCGTGCATGTTTGCCACGCACCTGCCGCCGCCACCTTTATGCCCTCGTGTCCGGTGGGAGGCATCGCGTGACTTCATAAAAGCCCCGAGCTCATCCACTTCTTCTCCTTTGCGTTCTCGTGTTATCTCGCCCGATTTCTTGTTTCCGTGGGAGAAGGAAAGCGAGTAGCACTGCCGCGTTGGAGAAGCCCTTGAGCCCGCAACCTCACCATCGTGAACCACACTCGGCCGCATCCATTTTCCCATCCCGAGCTCGTGGCATCCAAAGTGAATCGTCCGAGCCACTTCTTCGTCCCCAACTCCGTTGGTCTCGGCTCTGCAAGCTTGCTAGTGCTCGGTGAGTTTCGGCCGACACTTGGTCGCCGGATCGCATTGATGCGAAGCTAATGATGGCTTCATTTTTGTCTTTGGTGCATCGTTGAGGCGCGCGACCCTTTCTTCTCCAATCACGGTGTTCCGCCGTGGCAATTCCGCCGCCTCGGACCTTCTTCTTCGACGTTATCTTGTGCTTATTGCTCCGGAGTCGAGGCGATTCCGTGGCGCACCTTCCGAAGCTTCTCGTCTCAGAGCGTCTTCTCTGCGAGAGCGTAGCTTTTCTCCGCCTCCCGCCGTCGTGAGCCCATCTCCGCGACCATTGGGCTCCGCGTCACCGCCACCGTTCGTGAGGTCTTTGCGAACCTTAAGGTACCACTCACTCGTCTTGAAACTCACCGGGTTGCTAGAACACTGCGCGTCGCGTCGCTGCCGTCCGTCCCGCGCGCGACGAGCCGCCGGCGAAGCTTAGTTATCGCTAAACCTGGTTCTGTTAGGTCACTGACTTGTGGGCCCTCTCGGTGTTAAACCTGTTTTAGGATTCAAATCTAATCGTTTTAATTCTCTGAGTCTCTGTTATGTGGGCCCGGAATGTCAGTTAGGGATTGTGTAGTTTTGTTAATGCGTTTTCTCTTTCATGAAGCGTATTTTTGCTGGGCATATGTGTTAGGATTACGTTCTGTTAAGCCGAAGACGTATTCTTTGAATACGCCTTCGACGTCACCTTATGCGGGCAGTCCGCTCTGGTCAGCATTTTCGCGCGGGCCCGCCTGTCGCTGGTCGGGCTAGCCGTCGCACATAGAAGAAGTATTAAGTGCTTTAGTATTTCAAATGCGTTTACATTGTAATCGTTAAATCAATTAAACTTGTAAAATGCATAGCTAATTCAATTTTTATCCAAATTGCATGAAACCAGTGCTGTTAATTTTCTTTTTAAATGTATTATTTACAAAAATTAGTTTCATCCATGTCTCTGTAGCAAGAATCTATTAATTAATAAAATGATGCCTTAGGTATCTTCTAAATTAGAAAATGCATATCTCTTCCAATAATTGTCCAAATTCAATGAACCCAGTCTGTAAAATTTCATTTTGTATACTAACTATTAGAATAGGTTTTGCACATCGCTTCATTCGTGAAAATCTGTTAAGTAATTAACTAGTGCTTGTTGTGTTTTTAGCTTAGAAAATTCATAGAAAATTATTAATAACTTAAAATGAATTGTTCTCTGTTTCAAATTTTGTTATTTCATGCTTAGGCTGCTGTGTGAGTTTTGGCTTGTTTTGATGTTGTTGTATGTTTGAGTTTTGTCGGTGTTATTCGCTCTTATTTCTTTGTTATGTTCGATCGTTAGGCTTGATATTTGCGGCAACCCCGAGGACGATCCTCACGCACTTATTGAGCAACAGCACCCGTGCAAGCAGTTTGATCATTCCTATCCCGGTATTTTAAAGTCTAATATTTTGTTTCAAATTGTATGTATGCATTGCTTAATTTGTGTTAAATTGATTAGTTAAATCAGTAGTCGCATATCCCGTAGACAAAATATTGATCTCTACTACTCGAGCCTAGGTTATTTGTTGTGATTAGAGGCATTGGATGGTCTCTTGTCACTTAGTAGATCCGGTCAAATTGCTTAGATATGCTTAGCTATCGGTAGAATCAAGCGGTTATCGACTTTAGTCGGTAACCTTGATCACACAAAATTTACTATAACTTATTGTTTCAGCATTTTTGCTATGTTTAATTGAAAAACTAAAGCGAAAACCAAAAATGATTTAGACTTGGGCTGTGGTATGATTGGTGTGATCTTGGGTGTATTTGGAATGGTGCCCGAGTCAACAAGGACCGAACATCTTGTTACACCGAACCAAGCATTTTGCGTGCTAACCACACTAGAGTATATGGGACCTCTCTTGACCTAGTACTTTGGCGTGTATTGGCTCCGGTCGCAGGAGGTCGCAGGAGGGATGGAGGTGGGAGCATGGTAGTTGTCGAAAAGCTTTATCTGAGTGGGTAGTTGTCTTTTCGGCTTTACCATGTAAGCGTATGGGTTTCTATCCATACGAGCGGCTCGTAGTTAATACACAATATTGGAAACTTGATCTCGTAGGACTTAGTCAGTGTGGCATACCTTGGAAGTGTGTTTTGGCTTAAAGCGATGCAGTGTGGGTACATTGGTACACCTGCGCAGGTTCAAACTATTCGAATAGCCTCGCCCTAGGTTATGGACACGCTTGGCAAGGTCTTCCAAGAGTTAGACTACAACATTTAAATTAAAACTTGATGGGTGAGTGCGAATGCTGGGATTCGTGCTATTGTTGTGGTGACTATTGGGATAGTCACTTCTAGGATGTTTTTACTTACTCTTTTGCTATTATTATCCATCTTGTATTTCAACATTAAAAATGAATTGCAAACTTGCCTTTAAACTGTATTACATTATTGCAAATGAAAATTGGCTTTATGCAAATGAACCATATGACCTCCACCAAACAAGCCTGCATGTAGCATATGAACAGGTCTGCTAGTTCACACGTCTGGTCTTGGGTACAAAGACAATCTTTGTACTCGGTGCTTTGCTTAATGTTTTTGTTGCAGAGGAAGAAGGTGAGCCTCGGGGCCTCATACGTGAGTGTCTTTGCCGCCGTGGTGACGACTAGTCTTGGCGTTCTGGCGGATGCCTTGTGGGTTGGAGGCACACTGATTGGCTTTGTTTATAGCCATCTTATGGCACTTTTGCTTCCGCTGTCGTTGTTGTCTATTTGTGTATCTTGTGGCCTGTCGGCCTATGTCTGTAATATTGTTACTATTTGTTTATCTTCCGTTTGTAGTGTGATGTTTGGACTCTATGTTTGGAATGGAGTTGATGCATACTTTTGTTGTGAGGTGTGTATACTGCTTCTAGGAAGTATACATATCTCGAGGATCGATTTATTTGATTTGTGATGCTAGGACCAGGTGGTTGGTTAAGCATTACAAACCAAATAAATTGGGGTCCTCACAGAATCCGCACTTAACTATATCAAAGCATTTGTCTAATGAAATCTATCTGCGCAGACCATAATTTTGACATTGCTACAACAATTATATGTGCAACAACCAGCTAATCCCGATCCTAAGCGATCAATTAAATACTCAAATTAATTAGTACGCCAATAATTAGTCCCCACAACTCAGCCGATGCATGCCTAAATGTCCAATAAAATAACCGACCGATGCATCCAAATCCTAGTAAAATAATTCTAGCAGTGCTCCAAACCAATCAACTACTAACACAGTACTAATAGTTTAATGCTAGCACTAGTAGACAATCTGGAAAGGTCTTGGCCACTAAATACATATATGCATGCGTACTAGACAAATCCTCTCTCTCCTCAACACTTCAATTAATAGAAACACACAACACTGCTAATTAGTGAAACGTACAGCACACCCACATTAATTAGTCTCCCCTACTAATCACGTATGCATGCATCACCTCATATCTAACGCAGCAGTGCAAGAAAAGCTGAAAGAAGACAAATCGTGACGGATGGGAACCGGGCGGTGGAATTTCCGCCTCGGGCGGCGGCTACGCACGAGGTGGGTGGCGCTTCTGATAGCGAGGCGGGAAGGTGCGAGAGAGCGACAACGGCGGCGAGCGGAGATGGCGGCGCCACGGAGGGGAAATACTTTAGGGTTGTTTTTTTTAGAACTCCTCTTCCCCACGATCTATTTAAAAGACAGACTCAACTCCTCTCTAAAAACTGTAAAGTAACCCGTTTTCATGTATCTCTTTTACCTAATTACATATAGACCCTTAAGGGTAAATTTCAGGATATTACACGACTGTCGGCTCGCGACCTAGTTATTGGCTTTCTTGGTCTTCGGTCTTGATCAGCATCCGAATTTATCCCCCAGGCAAGTCTATGACCAGGTCTTGGTCGGAGGTTGTAGTTGTGCAGTGCAGGGAACGCTAATCGATGTCTATGACCAGACGCCACCATGCTGCGCTGAAGGGGGTGGCGGTCCAAGCAATCCTCGATGCGAACAATCCTCGATATGAACAAGTCTTGGATGAATAGTCCTCGGTGTGAGCAGTACTCAGATGAACAGTCCTCGATGTGAACAACACTTGTAGTCGACCCAGTAGTCCTCTTTTGTGCTTACTGACTAAAAGAATGTAAATAACGAGCATGAGTACACAACCGTACTCTCGAGCCAACACACAATGCAATTGTTATAGATGCAAGGCTAATCAAAGGGAAAGCTCATGGTTCCTTTTATTTGCATAAAGCCACCAGTTTAAAATAAGGTAAGTAGTAACAAAACCTGAGACTTAGCATTTTGCTAACACAAGTTTTATAAACTAAGTTTTTATTGTAAAGTACTAGTGGAGGTCCAACCTTCTATACATTGGTGACCCGACCACTCAATGCTTAGGTTATCCATAATTACCATGGTCCCGGACAGGCTTTTCCAAATCACAGGGTCCGCCCATTTTCTATTCCATCCACAAATCGGTTTTATAAAAGAAAGCTATATCAAGCAAGTTCTCGATGCGCTCTTGGCCGTGAGCACGACTATCGGATAGTTTTCTTACTCGTAGTTTGTGCACTTTTCCCATAAGAGATAAATCAACTTATCTTGTCCGAACACGATTCGTAGGTGTGTGGCTAATGTTGATTATCACAAGGCCTTTACAATGTTTCACCTCTTTGCAACTTCGCACCGCTAGGTATCACCTCCTTCGTGCTATCCCTGGTCACCCGGAGGTCTCCCTTTAGCGTTGTGCGGTTGTGTGGCTTCATTCTCCTTTGGATATCCACCCACATCCACCAACGTCGAAGCCACGCTGAGGCGAACAAATTAGTTGGCCAGGTCGTAGGTGTTATGGACTTGTGGTTGCACTATTTTACATGAGAGGTCATCCCCAGATTCGGTCCATAATTGACTCGGGTGGTACATCCACATACCCACATCCTTTCATGCCCGGGCACTGACCACTCTTTCCGACCACCCAAGTCAAAATCGATTTTTGGTTTTATTTGTTTTGAAAATAACCATTCATCCAACATACCGGCCGGGCTCCAAGCCTTGTTGCCCAAATCCATTTTCATGTTTAAAGAGTGTTATCGGGCAATTTAATGTCCTCATGACAATGTATCTAAGTAAGGCTAAGCATGACACTTAGATCTGGACTTATTAACTAGTATGTAGCCCATTAAGTGCAGGGTGACAAAGGATAGTGTCAAGTTCAAGGATTGGTAGTTTATACACAATTATCATTAAGGCATTAACTAAGAGTTAGATCAATATAGGTGTATAAAACATAGCAATGCAATTTCATAATTTAAAGCCACATAATTTGCAAAAGTAGGTGCAATATGATCAAAGCGTTGACTCGCATTGCTCAATATTACGATAAAGCTCTATATCCTAATATTCACCCTTCTTGATATCGGGTAATAATCTTGCTCAGCGTCTTTGATAATCCTCCTATTCAATAGCACGACCATCTTGATCTTCTTGGGATCGTGGTCCCATCATAGCGTTAGAGTCTAACACGCAGATTACGATTAAATCCAAGCGATGAAACACCCAAATGAAATTCAATAAGTCCAAATACAGGCAAATAAACGAAACACTTCAAATGAGTGCAAACATATCTATTGACAACTCGACAAAACGACCAGGCCATATCCTTCAATATGGCGTGGAAGACTCCCTGATTGGCCAGGTCACACGTCTATTAGCCTCATCAACTAGGGATTGGTCGTAGAAGGACTTACGACCAAAGGATGGTCATAGAGAGTCTTACGACCAGGGACTGGTAGTAAAGGAAGTAACGATCACAGAGTGATCGTAGGTCTTACGATCAGGGGATAGTCGTACAAACGCTTATGACTAGAAACTGATTGTAGAAGAACTTACGACCAAGTGGTGGTCGTAGAAAGGCTTACGACTAGGAACTGATTGAAGAAGAACTTATGACCGGTGGTGGTCGCGAAAGGCTTATGACTAGAGGCGATCGGAGAAGAACTTACGACTAGGTGGTGGTCGTAGAAAGACTTACGACTAGTAACTGATAGCAGAAGAACTTACGACTAGGTGGTGGTCGTAGAAAAGCTTACAACTAGTAACTGATCGCATAAGAACTTACGACCAGGTGGTGGTAGTAGAAAGGCTTACGATTAGGGAACAGTTGTAGAAACGCTGCAGTGGTCGAAGCTACAGAAGTCGTAGAAGCTACCATGGTCGTAGGAGCTGCAGTGGTCGCAAGAGCTATAGTGGTCGCAGGAGCTGCAATGGTCGTAGATGCTACAGTGGTCGTAGGATCTACAGTGGTCATAGGAGCTACAGGGAATCGTAAAGCTACAGTGGTCGTAGGAGCTGTAGCTGTAGTGGTCGTAGGAGCCGTAGTAGTCATAGAAGCTGCAGTGGTCATATGAGCTGTAGTGGTCGTAAGAGCTACAGGAATCGTAAAGCTCCAGTGGTCGTAGGAACTAGAATGCCCGAACGAAGTGGTAGTCTGAGTCAAATAAATTGGCTGAGTCTTTTGGATCATGAAGAGGTTCAAGGTGGTCGTGGCACAAGAATAGGCCTTGGTGGAGTTAGTGGGTGCGTGGAATATAGGTCGTGCGATCCTATGTGTAGGAGGCTTATTTAGGCTGAGTATTTCCCGATAAAGGAATAGAGCACAATAGAGATTGAGTGATTCCATCCCAGTCATGGAATACTTTAGATTAAAGCAGATAACTCTAACAAAGAGAGACAAAATCTCTATAGGAACATTCCTCAATGGTTATCTAGCCAGGAGTGATTACCTGGTTAGGTGATACTCTCGGATCCTCTTTCGAGTGACGAATGGTCCTTGGAGTCAACCTTTATTGTTGGACTTGAGCACATATGTGTCTTTACATATACGGGCAAAGTCTTAGACCAGAAGCCTTTACCAGCGTGGTCGAAGTCTTAGACCAGGGTGGTCAAAGTAATCTGGTCGAAACCATAGAGCAATGTGGTCGAAGGCGTAGACCAGTATGGTCGAACTAATCTAGTCGAATTGGTGGTGGAATCGGTGGTGGCCGAGTGGTTGAAACTCGGTGGTGAATTGAGTGGTCGGAACCCAGTGGTCGAAACTGAGTGATCAGATGAGTGGTCGAAACTGAGGGATAAAAACTCAATGGTCGAGATAGTGGTTGATATGGGTGATCGAAACATAGTGGTCGAAAGAGTGGTTGAAACTGTGTGGTCAAACATAGTGGTCGAGGATAAGTGGTCGAACTATGTGGTCGAGGCACAGTGGTCGAACTGTGTGGTCGAGTCACATAGGTCGGAACCGTGGGGTCAAAAGGGTGGTTGAGACTGGTAAAAACAGTGGTCGAACCTGTGGTCATGGTCGTAGCGGGTTGCATAGTCGTAGCACTACAGTACTCGTAGATGTTATAGTACTTGCAAGTACTCGTGGATGCTATAGTACTCATAGGGATATAATGCTCGCGTATACTACAGTACTCGTATCGCTACCGTACTCGCTGGTGCTACAACACTTGTAGATGCTGCAGTGCCATAGCGGGCTGCGTGGTCGTAGCACCAGAGTGATAGTGGCTGAACGTGGTCGTAGAAGGCTTCAATTACAATTGGTCGTAGCCAAACCTGGTCGTGGACAGTAGTCATTGGCGCTAGTCATGGACAGTGGTCATGGGCGCTAGTCATGGATGCTACAGTGCTCGTAGCAACTGCTCGATCAGGGGTAGTTCAACCAGGTGTAGTCGAATGAGGTTCGACTAGTTGTAGTCGAAGGAGGTTCGACTATATGTGAAGATTACACGATCATGTGATCAGAAGATGGTTCGACTAGGTGTAGTTGAAGTTACGATGGGGGGTGGTCGTAAGAGATATGACTGATGTAGTCGTTGTAGGCACGACTATGTGTAGTCGAGGAAGGTTTACCTTACGTAGTCGAGGAAAATTCGACTACCTGATCTGAAAGAGGTTCGACTATGTGTAGTCGAAGAGTGCGACTATGTATAGTCGAAAAAGGGGTATAATCAGCAGTCGGAAGGGGACTACTAGGTCTAGAGAAGGATGCGTGAACTCGACGCGGTCGTAAGAAGGCTACGACGACAATGTGGTCGTAGGAAGGATACAATTGCCTAATGCGGTCGTTGGAGGATACAAGAAGAATACAATGTTTTGGCGTTGAGGATACGACTACTTGTAGTCGAAGGTGACACGACTACGTGTAGTTGGAAGTAAGAGTTATGACTTCGTAGTCAAACAAGGGTTCGACTACCTATAGTCGGAGGATAGGATTGGATGTAGTCGGAGGTGAGTACATTTGCTGTGATCGGAGAAGGTATGACTACGTTGATGAGGACATCACTTCTACCGATATGAACACTCCTTTTGCTACTGCCATGAATGATGTGCAAGGTCCAATTACTCGGGCACGTGCTTGTCAACTAAATTATCAGGTAAATTCGTTTCTAGGGCTGAGTGTATTTTTTAAGAACTCTATGATGTTGCCTAATGGAGATGATTTGCTTGTGCTTAGGAATCTATGATTGGACGGCAAGGAGTTGATGTGCATTAAGGAAGGAGAAGGCAATAACAATGGCCACAGGGGATGAAGAATTTGTGGCCTCCAACTCAAAGAGTTTCGGCCACCCTCTACTTGGTGCTGCGTCACCTTTTCTTTAGCCTCAAGGCTTGTATCCGAGTCCCATGGGCTGACTTGGCCCATATGGCCCATATGTGGGACAACCACCCTAGGGAGCCTATAATATTCATGTGAACAGTAACACAGCCATGTGAACAGTACCTCCTGGCCGCCCTCCTCATATAGGAGTCGTCACCCTTTAGTTCAATTTGGGGTTTTTCTTTTAGAATATTCTGCATAGTAGTTTCGTCGCTCATTCAGTTTGAGGAACCCTAACTTTGTGAGCTTCATTATTATTTGCAATATAATTTCAGATTGCATTTTCTACTCTCTTTGTTGTGTTCTCGATTCGCTTGCAAGAGATAGCCTTCTTGGCGAGGTCAACCGTGTTCGGCACGGTTGACAACCATCGGAGCAGTGGTGTAGTGATTGCGAGGGGCTCGATCTGTTTTGGTCAGAGCCTTTGGATCATCAACATCGTGTTCTCTACAATCGACATATCGCTACCTTTCGAAAGATTGGGCCACAGTTACATTAGGTGGTATCAGAGCAAACGTTGCTCGTTAGGTAATCATAATTTTTCCCCTTTTATATTAGCTATTGTTCATCATCCTAAAATCCAGAAAATTAGCCCCACAAAAATAATTTGTTCGTCATGTTCTTCCACTGTCCCATCACCCCTTTTGAGCCATTGCAATTTTTATTTAGGTATTGTTCTTGTTGAAATTTTTGTTGCTTAAATGCGTGTAATTTCTTTGATCTCTAGTTTAGTTGAGTCTAGTTCATCATTGTCTAGTTGCATCTTGTGTTTCCTTCGCGTAGCTTGATCTTGTTCAATCTATTCTTCTTAGTGCCAACTCGACCACCTACCGCACCACCGCAACCCCTACCACGCCACCACCATCCCTACCGCACCACCACGACCCCTGTGGCGCAACCACCTTCCTGCTGCGCCACCAATCCCTACCGCGGCAACCACCCTCCCCGCCGCAACCACCAATCCCTACCGCAGCAGCCCCACCACCTTGTCTCGTGCCACCACAGCAAACCCTAGATTGGTTTCGGGATTTCAACAGAAGGACAAAAAAAAGACAGAAAAAATAGAAGAAAAAAAGAGAAGAAAAATAGAAAAGAGTCCCTCTGTCCAAAATTTGAAAAGCCCACCAAACGTTTGCAAAATCTAGTGAAAATTGGTGAAGCCCTTCTTGATACATCTACAAGCTTCTACAAAAAAGTTGAGCACGTTTGACCCAAGGAATCAAAAGTTATAGCAGTTTCAATTTGAGGCCGAAACCAATTCGAGTCCGTTTCACACACACCTTGATAAAGCGGGCATAACTTTGCATCTGGTCGGAATTCGACGTTCTCAGACTTGTTTGAAAGCTAACGATGACACACATCCGAAAAAACAACCCGCTTGAGATAGTCACTCTCCAAGACCCCTAAAATCGGCCATCTTCAGCGCCGAAATCGCGTTGCAAGTTTCCAGTTTTCTGTTTTTGGCAATTATTTCGGTTTTCCCTTCGGAATTTGGGGTTCGTCCAGTTGAGAAAGTTGTATCTCGTCGAAACCTTTCAAATGAGAATATATAAGTCATATAAAACTTTGCTTTTTCATCGTTTGAGACTAGCTGTTGTTTTTGCTCAATCTAGAGGGTTGTTTGCGTGTACCGATATTGCTGTTTTGTGCTCTACATCGCGCGAAAAATCTTGTGCCCTTAGAAAGAAGTTTGAGTAGTTGGCTAGCATCTCTCTTAGCACTTGTTGTGAGGTTCTCCTTTGCTTACATCAAGTCACATTGATTGTTGCGTGTGCGTACATACACTCCTCTTAGTAGGGCCTTGATTAGCTGGCTGTAATTAGGCTAGGATCAGCAACTTTGACGAGTACTTTGAACAATCTTTCAACTTGCATTAACTGATTTGATTATTGCTAATCCTTGCTACATATTGTGCCTTCCGAGCTCTACCTACTCTTGATCAGAACATGTCCCCTCTTGCAATCGTACCGACGCTCGACACGGTATCACAAACCAGCCACCGGTTGTACCACCTACTACATGCTTTGGTAAGAACACTTGTAAGAGTGTGATTAGATGCTCGAGAGTATGTGATCCCACCTTCCAGCACCTAGTAACTGATATGGTCTTTTTTTTTACTAACCATGACAGGTGACTCATCTAATTAGAAAGAATATGTCTTAAAGGGAGAGCTCATGACGCTCTTGGATGAACAACACACTACCATTAATGAGGATATTGACAGGAAGCTTCAAGCTACTACGGCTACACTGCAGTGCTCAATCAATGATAGTATTGCAGTGCTCACTACACGCCTTGAAAGAATGGCGAATCAGCCACCAAACAATGGACGCGAGTATGATCACGATGCAGCCCAAGATCTTGAGGTGGGAGTATGAGAGGCGAAAGCATGACACCGACACTGCTCTTGTCGCTCAAGATGCACGTCTACGGCACCGCCTACATCACAATCGTTACGGTATGGGAGGTAATAATTTTCAGCACCACAATGCTCGTGTTAATGATGACCCATTTGCTAAAATTAAATTTACCATATCATTTTTTGCGGGTGTTTATGACGCTGAAACTTATCTAGATTGGGAGATGGCAATTGAACAAAAATTTAATGCCCATCTAGTTCCTGAAGTGCATAGAGTCAGATAATCTACTAGTGAATTTAAAGATTTTGCTATCATCTGGTGGAATCAAGTAGTTAATTCTGGTTTAACACCTGATACATGGGATAGATTGAAGGTAGCTATGCATGCTAGATTTGTTCCTCCTGCTTTTAAATGTGATATGCATAAGAAATTGCAGCGCTTAGACCAAGGTAATAGATCATCAGGAATATTACAAGAATTACAAATAGACATCTTTGCATTGTAATGTTATTGAAGATGAGGAGGATAAGATGGATCGCTTTTATGGGGTTTAAGGCATGAAATTCAGGACATAGTTGATTACAAAAGTATAATGATATCAATAGGTTGTTCTAGCTTGCTTGTTTGGCGAAAAGGAATTGCGGGAAAACAACAAAGGACTAGGAGCAACTTTGAAAATACGCCTACATCGAGATTGGCCGAGGCAAGCCAAGACAGCCCCACCTCCTGTTTTTCGGTCTGCTACCCCTCCGTGAGTAGGGCACGTTCAGCAGCACCGCCACCACCATCACGCGCATCCGAGATGAGCAAATCTACTAGTGTGCGAGCACGGCAAAGCTCTTCATCGATTGCTTCCACGGGTCGTATAACGGGGATTGTATGCCATCGTTGCAAAGGGATGGGCCATATCATGAAAGATTGCCCAAGTCAGCGAGCGTACAATGCGACAGAAGATGGTGGTTATGTTAGTGCTAGTGATGTTGAGGATGAATATGCTCTTGCGGCTAACCTACAGTAATGATGATGATCAAGCGGAAGATAGCGATGGTGAGGAAATTTTAGGTGCTTGCTATGGAGAATTATAGGACCATAATTGTGCGGCGAGTATTGAGCACTCGAGGGAGCAAGCGGGAAGCTACGATGCCATAATTTGTTTCAGATATTCCTCATTGTCAAGGATTGCCATGTTCGTGTCATAATTGATGACGGGAGTTGTAATAACTTGGTGAGTTCATATTTGGTCAAGAAGCTTGGCTTGACCACACGTGCACATCCTCATCCATACCACATTAAGTGGTTCAACAACAGCGGTAAGGTGAAGGTAACACAATCTGCGAGAGTGTATTTTTCCATTGGTTCCTATCATGATGTTGCTGATTTCGATGTAGTGCCTATGCAATCTTGCTCACTTTTATTAGGTCATCCATGGGAATTTGATACCGATGCAACTCATCATGGTAGAAGTAATAAGTACTCTCTTATGCACAAAGGAAAGAAAATAATTTTGCTACCTTTGACACCTACTGAAATTGTACAATGTGATAAAGAGATAGCTGCAAATGGGAGAAAAGAATGTGAACATGAATATGAAAATCAGCAAGTAGTGAAGAACATTTTCCCACCTAAGAAAGATAAGTTGGCACCTAGTTATAGGGTGAGGAATTAAATTAAAGAGTTGTGTCATGCTTGGCAAATATGATCTTGCTGAATTTTTTTATAATGATATGCTATGCTATGCTTTGATATCCAAAGACACTTTATTTTTACTTGATGATATATCTAGTTCTTTGCCGTCTGCTGTCACTAACCTATTGCAGGAGTTTGAGGATGTGTTTCCAGCTGAGCTACCCCCGGTACTGGCACCTATTAGAGGAATTGAACACCAAATTGACTTAATTCCGGGAGCAACTTTGCCAAACCGTGCGGTGTATAGAACCAATCCAGAGGAGACTAAGGCAATTCAACAACAAGTCCAAGATATTTTGGACCGAGGGTATGTACGGGAAAGCCTTAGTCCTTGTGTTGTTCCTGTTCTTTTGGTTCCTAAGAAAGACGATGGTTGGCGTATGTGTGTTGATTGTAGAGCCATTAATAATATCTGTCTGGTATCGTCATCCTATTCCTAGGTTAAACGACATGCTAGATGAGTTGAATGGTTCTATTATTTTCACAAAGATTGACTTGCATAGCAGGTACCTCCAGATTAGAATGAAATTGGGAGATGAATGGAAAACAACATTTAAAACTAAGTTTGGGCTATATGAGTGGTTAGTGATGCCTTTTGGTTTAACTAATACACCTAGCACTTTTATGCGTTTGATGAGCGAAGTTTGCGTGCTTTCATTGAAAAATTTGTGGTGGTTTATTTTGATGATATTTGATCTATAGCAGTCATATGAAGAATACTTGGATCATTTACGTGCTATTTTTAATGGTTTGAGAGATGCACGTTTGTTTGGTAACATCGAGAAGTGCACCTTTTGCACCGATCGAGTATCGTTTCTTGGCTATGTTGTTACTCCACAGGACATTGAAGTTGATCAGGCCAAGATCATCGCTATCTAGAGTTGGCCACCTCCTAAAACGGTCACACAAGGGTGGAGTTTTCTCGGGCTCGTTGGTTTCTATCGGCGTTTTGTTCGGGATTTCAGCACCATCGCTGCACCGCTAAATGAGCTTACAAAGAATGGTGTTCCTTTTACTTGGGGCACCATACAACAACAAACTTTCGACACTCTCAAAGATAAGTTGACACACGCCCCTTTGCTTCAACTTCCTAATTTTTGCTAGACTTTTGAATTAGAATATGATGCTAGTGGCATAGGTCTTAGTGGTGTGTTAATTCAAGAAGGAAAATCTGTTGTTTACTTTATTGAAAAATTAAGTGGGTCTAGTTTGAACTATTCTACCTATGATAAAGAATTATATGCTCTAGTTCAAACTTTGGAAACATAGCAGCATTATTTATGGCCCAAAGAGTTTGTAGTACATTCTGATCATGAATCTTTGAAGCATATTTGAAGTCAAACCAATCGATGAAGGGTAAGGTAGGCTACACTAGCGCAAATTAAAAAATCTACAGTAAACCAAGATCACTGCGATTATAGATCACGGTCTTACCACTAGACACGCAGGTTCGGAAGTTGATGCAACACGTCGGTGCAGAGTAGTCGTACTAAGTTGATGCAGCACGTCGGGGCCGAATAGTCGTACTACTTCCTCGTCCTCGTCGTGGCGTCCCACGTCGACTCCTCTCTTGCGGTTCGTCCCAACGCTACTGAATGCGGTGCCTTCAAAGGTATCCACACGTGCGGGAGAAGCGGCGCGCGCCGAACTACTAGATCCGCGCGGCGACTAGGGCGTGGGAGGGTGGCGGCTAGGGTTTGAGGATGTCACGAAAACTCCTCCTCAATCACATGCGCCCTGCCCTCCTTTTATAGGCGTCCTTACAATGGGCTTCTACGAATAGAGGCCCATTAGGACTCAATGCCGATCTAATTCGGATCAATCCGAATTAGGCCAACCCTTAAGTGTGTGACCCTAGGTTCACGTATGTTTAGACATGACGCGAGTACACATACTTGGTCAATAGTTGGTAGCGGCCTCTAGCAAGGCGTGCCAACTCCTAAACATACACAAAGATCATATCGAGCGAACCATCACAGCGTTATGTACATGCCAATCCCTTTGCCTCACGATATTCGGTCGAGCTCCAAGCTGACCACTCTTTCTCGATCACGTGGTGGAATCCCTTACTAGGTTAACTCTTAACCTTAAGTAGCATGGCCATGCATTTCGATCCGATCACTCGAGGGCCTAGAGATATCTCTCTCGGGTAGAGAGGAAAATCCCATCTCATTGACCATGCCTCATGACATGCTTCATGATAAACCCGAAAGCTACCTTTATAACTACCCGATTCTGGTAGCGTTTGATAGCCCCTAATTGGTCGATTCACATCTCAAGTACATGCGACAATCTTAGGTCTAAGGACAAGGCGTACACATTGTGTAGAGAGAACCATAAGTATAATTGCTATGTCTCATGTTGGGTCGGTCTAATCCCATGTTCTAAACATGTGTCCACATTATTGGTTTGACATCTCCATGTCTATGACACATGAAACATGGTCATCAACCGATACATATGCTAATCCATCATTCACGTGTGTCCTCACATGAACTCCGACTAGGGACAACTTTAGAATAACCATACCAAGAAGAGTTTCACAAACAAGTCACATACTTGTTAATCAACACAAAGACAATATTCAAGGAACATTTATTAAATCATGGATACAACGAAATATCATCATCTCTATGATTGCCTCTAGGGCATATCTCCAACATCGAATCGTAGACATGCTAAGTGGGTTGAGTTTATTGAGTCTTTCCTTATGTCATTAAACATAAAAGGGTAAAGAAAATGTAATAGCTGATGTATTGTCTAGGAGATATACCATGCTTTCAGTGAAGAAGGCGAGGACATTCGACCCACCACTTTTATTAGCCAAAGATGAGGTGAAACGTCGAACGTGTAACACCCCAACTCACAAAGAGCACGGAATACTCTTTTGAATTAAACTAATCTAGCACAATTTACAAATTTTCGTGAGCCTCCTTTGTTTAGTCGGCTAAGCGAGGCTCCAACAATAAATCAGGATATAGCTCGCGCATGCGAGACTCCAGTTCCCAAGTGGCCTCCCTTTCAGTCTGCTGCGACCAAAGCACTTTGACATACTTTAAAGTTTTATTCCTCAGCTCTTTTTCAGATCTTTCCAGGATTCGCACCGGTTTGGATTCAAAGGTCAGGTCCTGCTCAATGTTTAGAGGTTCTAAAGAAACATGATGCTCCAGATCACGCAAGAACTTCCTCAACATAGACACGTGAAAAACGTTATGCACTCCACGCATAGACTCTGGTAGGTCTAGGCGGTATGCCAACTTCCCGATCCGAGCCAAGATCGTAAATGGCCCAACGTACCTTGGGCTAAGCTTCCCTCTGGTACCGAACCTCACCACACCCTTAGTGGTGGATATTCTCAAGAGCACTTGATCCCCCACTTCAAATTCCAAGTCTGTCCTCCTCACATCTGCATAACTTTTCTGTCTGCTCTGAGCTGCTAATAAGTTTTGTCTCACCAAGGCCACTCGTTCAACCGTCTTTTGTACCCAATCCGGACCCAAAACTACCTTCTCACCCACGGCTTCCCAGCAAAGGGGTGACCTACACTTACGCCCATACAAAACCTCAAACGGAGCGGCTTTTATGCTTGTATGATAGCTGTTATTGTACGCAAATTCTGCCAATGGCAACTGATCCTCCCAACTACCCTTCCAGGACAGGACACAGGTCCGCAACATGTCCTCTAAGTGCGAATAGTGCGCTCGACTTCCCGTGCATGCAGGGATGGAAAGTCAGTACTCGAGACGGAGTTGTGTGCCCAATGCACTGCAAACTCTCCCAAAACTTGGATACAAACTTGGCATCCTTGTTAGAAACGATGGTCTTTGGCACTCCATGCAATCTCACAATTTCCGCACATAGATAGGGGCCAAGTCACTATTTGAGTTGGTTGTGTGGATGGGAATAAAATGTCTGGATTTCTTTGAATCGATCCACTATAACCCAAGCGCATCCTTTCCTTGCGGTGAGCGAGGCAGCGCAATAACGAAGTCCATAGAGATATCATCCTATGGCCATTGGGGACCTCTAATGGCTGCAATAACCTGCGGGGCGCTTATGTTCGGCCTTCACTTGCGACACACGCCACAGAGGCTACATAATTAGCAATATCCACTTTCATTCTTTTCCACGAAGTTACGCGGATCACGGTACATCTTCGTTTCACCCGGATGAACGATTATCACGAGTGCGATGTGCCTCCCTTAGAATGTCATCCTTAACTCCCGCTTTACATGGCACATAAGCTACCTTTTCATCGCAATGCCCGGACCCATCAAACTGAAATTCCTTCCTTGCGGATCGGATGCTTCGACTCTCTCGCAATAATGGGTCACTTTGTTGCGCTTCTCGCACACGCTTTGGAATGGCTGACTCTAAAATCAATTGTGTTTCGGCATGAGCAGTGCCCGCATAGCAATAAGATATCCCCATGCGGTCAAAATCTGCAATTAGACAATCCAGAGTAGCAGGCGTCGCCTTGCGACTAAGAGCATCAGCCACCACACTGGCTTTGCCTGGATGATACTGAATCGTGAGATCATAATCCTTGATCAGCTCTAACCATCTGCGCTGCCTTAGATTCAGGTCCCTCTGTGTAAAAATGTACTTAAGACTTTTATTATCAGTAAAGACATCACAAGATTCACCATAAAGATAATGTCTCCAAAGCTTCAAGGCGAACATTACTGCAACTAACTCTAAATCATGTGTTGGGTAGTTCTGCTCATGCTTCTTCAGCTGTCTAGACGCGTAAGCCAGAACCTTACCATCTTGCATGAGCACATAGCCCAAACCAACTCGAGAAGCATCGGAGTAAACTGTGAATCGCTTCCCGGGCTCAGGAATAGTAAGGACAGGAGCAGTCACCAACCTTTCCTTCAAAGTCTAAAAAGCTGCGTTCACAATCGACATCCACCGAAACTTCACATCCTACGAGTGAGCACGGATAGCGGCCGCAATGATGGAGAAGTCTCGCACAAAGCGCCGATAATAGCCGGCCATACCAAGGAAACTTCTCACTTCTTTGGCGTTGGTCGGCCTTCCCATTCTACCAACGTGGAAATTTTACTTGGATCACGATATTCCCTTATCATTCATAATATGCCCCAAGAACCCCACTTCAGACATTCAGAACTCGCACTTTTTAAGCTTGGCATAGAACCTATTCTCTCTTAGCGTCTCCAACACCAGCCTCAGATGACGCTCATGTTCAACTTCAGTCTTCGAGTAGATAAAAATATCATCAATAAAGACGACGACAAAATCATCCAGATACTCATGCAGCATCCTGTTCATAGTCTCCATGAAAGCAGCAGGGGCATTCGTTAGTCCAAAAGACATAACTTTAAATTCAAAGTGCCCATACCTTGTAGAGAACGTCGTTTTCTCAATATCCTCCTCTCGGACAGGAATCTGATTATAACCCGACTGAAGGTCTATCTTTGAAAATACCTTTGCCCCTCTCAATTGGTCAAATAAATCTTCAATGCGAGGTAAAGTATATTTATTCTTGATGGTCAGCTGGTTGAGAGCACGGTAATCGATACACATGAACCAACTACCATCCTTCTTCTTGGTAAACAGAACCGGAGCTCCCCACGGAGATACGCTAGGTCGAATAAGATCTTTCGCCCTTAGATCATCCAACTGCTTCTTTAGTTCCTCCTGGAAAGGACGTGCCAGCCGGTATGGGGTCATAGAAACCGGTCGAGCACCCGGTACTAAATCAATCCAGAACTCCACTGGACGTGGTGGGGGCATCCCAGGCAACTCCGCTGGAAATACATCTAAGAATTCCCGAACCACCAGAATTATTTCTGTAGTCAAAGAGGAACTCGGCTTTCCACGGAGACAAAGAAATCCACTCTTGGCTCGACTCTTTGGGATACAAACTAGCCACGCAAAGGGAGTAAGAGGGGGCACTACCCTGAAAAACTACCTCAAGCCCATAAGGTGCCTGCAGGGTTACTGTCTTCTAGAAGCAAGATATAACCGCTCGATAGCTATGCAACCAGTCCATACCCAGAATAACATCAAACGGCTCCATCTTCATGACCATCAGTTAGCAATAAATCTTCCCATCAAGGAGATCACACAACCGGGAGTATTGTGGAGCTAGAAAGGATTCCCCCAGGAGAATTAACTAGATGTAACAGCCCTAACTTAGGGTTTGTATTTCAAATGTAAAATTTTGAGGAGAAATAAAAACTTTTTTTGTCTCTTCAAATCATTTGAAAGTTTCTACATTTTCCTAGCAATTTCTATTTTCTAAATTAAATTCTTGTGAATGGAAATTGTTGTCATTATTCTTAGCCTTCAAACTTGTGATCATCCCTAGGAATATTTTTCCTGTCATCTTGATCATCCTATCTACCTCCTGAATTATTTCACAATTTTTAGATTTTATTTGCTATTTCAAATGACCAAGTCAAACTAGTTGGAAATCTGGTCAAACCCTAGGTCAGCATGCTTGTGAATTTTCTGCAGAACTTCTCAGTGCATAAAAGTTCTGGAAAATTTATGAAATGTTGCTCTCTGTCTCAAGTAGCTACCATAAAAATTTTGGAATTTTTGGAGCTCAGGAGCTATCTCTAAAAATTCCTAAAACTCTCTCACTTTTAAAAACAAAAATCGAAAACAGCTTGTTTGTCGGGCTCGAACGAGCCCGACTCCAAATCGACCGCGCCACTTGACTCGGTCGTGTCAACTAACTGCACCTGCGCGAGACCAATCGATCGTGACCGTCCGATGCAAATCGAGCGATCCGCGTGCGCGCATGCAACCGACTGTCGAATGCATACATCAATCTCGACCGTCCATCTCGGATCCAACGGTCGGGTGGAAATGGTCGAGTCAAACCAGGTTTGCGCCGCACTTAACTTCGGGCTCGCGCCATTTTGTTTCATCGATGTGAGGCGGGCCCCTCTTGTCGGTCGTCACCTACCTTCGCATGAGTGCTAAGTGCGGCGACATCGCGCATGATCGCCACCTCGCCTCATTGTTCCGTCACGCTTTCCGGTTTTCGCGCGCATCACCTCGGCGCATCTTCCGCCGAGAGGCCATGCCTGCGCGGCATTAATAAATCCACCGTTCCTTTCACAAGCTTGTCGGCACCGTTCTTGAGCTCCTCGGTGCGAAAGCGTCGCCCTTCGTTTTCCTCGCCCTCATCCCTACTTAAGCTCACCCAAAGCTCCCTCTTCCTTCTTTAGACATCATTAAGCAATCCCTATCAACCATTGCTCCCAGGCTCAATTCATAGTGGTGCTCGAGCTCGGTGCACGCGCCAGTGCCGCCACCACCGTGTCAACACCACAACCGGTGAAGCTCATCTTCTCCTTTTCGCGTCGGATCGTGTTCCGGACTCCTATCATGTCTTCCCCTCAACTAATTTGAAGTTTTATTCGCGAGGGCCGTTGAATTTTGGTGTCCCTCTTCTTGGTAGAAAGTTGGGACCTTCGTCCTCTTCTCCGTGAGTTAGTTCCTAGAGCAATTGCTCGCGCTAGCACCATCTAGTGCACTCACTCGAGCTACCTCCATCTCTCTTTTCCTCTATTTTTGCTCAGGTTGCTCCTCCTCGGTGACCCCTTGATCGCGCCGGCGGCTCGTCGCGGGCCATCTCCGACAACCTCTTGAGCTCGCGTCATTCGGTGAGTTCTGGTAACTCGCGATGCCCATCTTGCGCGCTAATTCTTGTTATGCGCCTCTGCAGTGCGGCCGCTGTTATCACTTCCACTACCAGGCCACCGCGCTGCGCGCGCCGCCTCGGTGCTTCTCGGCCAACCGCGACCACCATCGGCCGGTGGTCCTCTAGCAACCCATTTTGCCGTCGTCTGACCACCGCGCCGCCACTCCTTCACCGGTGTCGAATCCAGGTCCAGAGCCTCTCTGTTCTTCCTTGTGCTCCCTGTTGCTGTTGTGGCTGACAGTGGGGCCCACCTCTCTGAAGCTTTGTAGTCAGCTGCTTATCATGTTTATGATTGTTCATTAGTTCACTTTCATTGCATGATCAAAATTTGGTGTTGGAGGTTTGAAGGCATTTTAGTTCTAGTTCTCTGTTTGTTCCCTGTTGTCGTTTTTCTGTTGTCAGTAAACTGAAAATTGGTTTCATGCTTATGCTATTTAGGTCCTGTTAGACTTGATAAATTGCTTAAGAAGTAGTGTTTGGTAAGGAATTATGTTAGTTAGTGATTCTAGATTTTAAAACCCTTGTTGGCATGTGTGATCTAAGAAGTTGTTATTGGAACTAGTGGTTGTCTCTGTACTTATTTTCCTACTTTCACTTTGGTGTGGTAAGGCCTTGTAGTGATAGCATCTTTGTTATGGTTAACCTTCCAATATGTTGGCATGTTGCTTAGGTGTATTAGTAGCTGAATTTTATTAAAGCCCAAACTTAATTGGAATTTTATGTAGCATCTCATAATTGGATACTTGACTAGTTATGCTTTCAATAGCTTCTTGTAGATTACGTGCTCTCACTGTCAATAGTGGTTTTAGAATAGCTATTTGTTTTGATGTGTTAACTTTGATAATTAAATAATAGATGTGCACACAATCACCATCAAAGTCTATCAATGTTTAAATCATATAAGAAGAGTGATTTTGTGGTTGCTTTGATAAATAAGTGAGTGGGTCTCTGTAGCGATATCTGTCATTCTTTTGTGATAGTCTAGCCTGCGTGTGTAAATTGGTGTTTGTGTTTGATTATTTGATTTTTGTCGGTGTTATTCGTTTCTTATTATTTGTTTTGTTCAATCGTTAGGATTCGATATTTGCGGCAACGCGAGAACGATCCTCGCAACATATTGAGCAACGGCGGCCGAAAGCGATTTGATCATGATTAATCGGTATTTTAAAGTTTAAATATTTTGTTTCATTTGTATGTATGCATCGCTTAATTTGTGTTAAAATGGTTAGCTAAATCCTGTAGATGCATATTACGTAGGCAAAATATTGATCTCTAATACGACCTAGGTTATTTCTTTGTGATTAGAGATCGTTGGATGATCTCTTGTCACTTAGTAGATGCGATTTCAATTTGCTTAGACATGCTTAGCTATCGGTAGAAATGGGCGGTTATCGACTTTAGTCGGTAACCACGATCACACAAAATTTTCAATAACTTTATGTTTGACATTTGCTTTGTTTAATTGCAAAACTTAAAATGAAAACAAAAATGATTTGGGCGCGGGCACAATGGTAAGATTGGTGTGATCTTTTGGGTGTGATGGAAAGGTGCCCGGTCAATTAAGGACCGAACATCTTGTGAGTGAATTTTTATCCGAGCATTTGGCGTGCTAACCACACTAGAGTATATGGGACCTCTCTTGACCTAGTACTTTGGCGTGTATTGGCTCCGGGTCGCGAGGAGGTCGCGGGAGGATGGAGGTGGGAGCATGGTAGTTGACCAAAGCTTTATCTGAGTGGGTAGTTGTCTTTTCGGCTTTACCATGTAAGCGTATGGGTTTCTATCCATACGAGCGGCTCGTAGTTAATACACAATATTGGAAAAAGTCTCGTAGGACTTAGTGTGCCGACATACCTTCGGAAGTGTGCTTTGGCTTAAAGGCGATGCAAGTGTGGGTACATTGGTACACCTGCAGGTTAAAACTATTCGAATAGCCTCGTCCTAGGTGATGGACACGCTTGGGTAAGCTTTTCAAGAGTTAGACTACAACATTTAAATTAAAACTTGATGGGTGAGTGCGAATGCGGGATTCGTGCTATTGTTAATGGTGACTATTGGGATAGTCACTTCTAGGTTGTTTATCTTTCGCTTTTGTTATTAATATCCGTCTTGTTATTTCAATCTTAAAAATGAATTGCAAACTTGCCTTTAAAGCTGTATTACCTTATTGCAAATGAAAATTGGCTTTATGCAAATGAAACATATGGCCTCCACCAAATAAACTTTGCATGTAGCTTATGAGCAGTGCGCTAGTACACACGTCGGTCTTGCGGGTACAAAGACAATCTTTGTACTCGGTGCTTGGCTTAATGTTTTTGTTGCGGAGAGGAAGAAGGTGAGCCCAAGGGCCTCACTACGTGAGTGTGTTGCCGATTCGTGGGCGACTAGACTTGGCGGTCGGTCGGATGCCTTGTGGGTTGGAGGCACGCGATTGGCTTTGTTTATAGCCATCTTATGGCACTTTGCTTCATTGTCGTTCTTGTTTATTTGTGTATCTTGGCACATCGGCCTTTATGCGTAATAACTCTACTATTTGTTTATCTTCCGTTTGGTAGTGTAGTGTTTGGACTCTATGTTTGGAATGGAGTTGATGTCTAATTTTGTAGCGGGTGTGTATCTCGCTTTCAGGAAGTATACATATCTCGAGGATCAATTTATTTGATTTGTGATGCTAGGACCGGGTGGTTGGTTAAGCATTACAAGCCAAATAAATTGGGGTCCTCACACTAGAACTGACTGAGCTATAGACTGCATACTCAATTTGGCCCGACTAGCAAACTCTAATGATACAAAAGTGAAAGTAGCTCCTGAATCAAAAAGAACAAATGCCTCCACTGAGTCCACTAAGAGCGTAACTGTCACTACATCAGGACGACCTGCCGACTCTGCCGTTGGCATAGCATAGGAAACTGCTGCTGGGCGGTAGTAGCTCCGACACCCTGGTGTGGGGTGCGCAAGCGCCGAGGTCTTGAAGGCACCATGGCTGGAAACGGTGCTGCAGTGCTTGGTGGCGAGTACCGGCGATGGGATCCCTCCAGGAAACGGAAGGTAAGGCTGAGGCTGACCCCAAGACTGAGTAGGAGTGGTCGCCAACATCTGTACAGATCCTCGAGATGAAGCTGCTTGCTCTGGTGCTGACGCCGATTTTGGCTCCCACTTGATTATACTAGCGGGATTCCGCCGACAAACCAGTGCCTTGTGGCCCTCCCGACCACAGTGGCGACAAGATCCAGACCATGAACACTCTGAAGCACGATGCTCATTGCCATACTTGAAGCACTTCATACCCTGCCCTGGGACCGGACACAATCTAGGAACACTCACTGAAGGTCGAGAGGTGGAGGATGACTGTGGCCTTGTGGACCTGGACTTGAAGGAATTCTGCGGGCCCTTGAACTTCTTGGAAACTGGCTTCAGAGATGACCCACTACCTCCTCCGAAATTCTTCTTCTAACTGCCACCAGCACCATCCAGAACCATGGTACCTCCTGTACCTGGTAACTCTTCCCCAAGATGCATCTCTAGTTCCATGCCCCTGGCTTGCTCTACCAGGGAGCTAAAGTCGCGCAGTTCCAGTGCCCCCAATACCTGGCGAAAATCCTGTCTGAGCCCTCTGCGAAACCTCTTGGCCTTCTCCGCCTCATCTGTAGCCACTGCCGGAACAAAGCAGATCAGGTGTTAAAACCCGCCTCATATTCCGACACTATCATCTTGCCTTGCTTGTAACTCTGCAACGAGACTTCCATTCTCTCCACAAAAGATGCTGGGTAAAACCTCCTCCGAAATCGTTCCACGAACAACTCCGAAGTAACTGGGCCATGGGCAGCGGTCCTAGCTGTCAAGACTCCTTCCCACCAGATGTCCGCTTGCCCCTTAAACTGGAAGGCCACAAACTGTGCCCTCATCTCAGAAGTCATCCCCAAAGCTCCAAAGTGTCTCTCCATGTGACGCAGCCAGTTGGCAGCATCCACTAGCGTGCCCAAACCATCGAAGGTATCAAGGCGCAGGGCGTTCCACTGATGCAATCCTATAGTAACTGCCGTGGGTACCACCGCGGGGGCCACCAATGGAGCGGTAACAGGTACAGCTGGTGGTGCCTGATTCTCTTGAACTGCTGAAGCGACCTCTTCCTCTGACCCCGCAGGACTAGCTTCCCCAGCTATGGAGTTCTGAACTTCTGGCGGGGGCGTTGCCTGGCCTCGCCCGGTACCCTGCCGGTCACGACCACGACCTCTGCCTCTTGCCATCTCTAAACATCACAACAAGAACAATCAACATTAAGCACATAGAATAACTAGTAACTACAACACAAGAGTAGTCATAAATTCGACAGTAGCGTAGCGCAATGCAAAAAGAAACCCAACCCCACCTACTGTGCTTAGTGTGTCAAAATTAATATTTAGTTGCCCACAGACCTACAGCCCGCTCTGATACCAACTGTAACACCCCAACTCACAAAGAGCCTCGAATGCTACTGGAATTAAACTAATCTAGCACAATTTACAAATTTTCGGCAGAGCCTCCTTTGTTTAGTCAGCTAAACCGAGGCTCCAACAATAAATCATGGCATTTATCAATATCCTCATAATCAAGTTCACTCAAAACATGCAGGATAATCGATTGAACAATAATCAAGACAGGCAAATCTCATTATTACAATTAATCAGATACTCAAACCAAAAGCCATCCATGGGTGATACTCAAACAGTTTATTTATTTCTGAAATGAAGCTAAATGGCAAACGCCTTAAGATTGTGAGGTAGTGAGTGCATCCAACAACTACTCCCTCCCATGCATGTCGTTCCTGCCAGTTGTACCTAAAACAAATCAAAGCAAGAGTGAGCCCAAAGACTCAGCAAGTATCAACAAGGCTAAAACAAGCACACAGTCATAGCATCAATAATCCACAATAACAACACACTGATCATAGCTTTCATACTAATGGAATGCGACAATGCAATGCACCTCTTTGAACTTTATCTCTTTTCGCATTTTACCGGTAATGCGGGGTATACATCCGTCGATGTGTACCCTTGTCTGAGCCCTCTAGCACAGGGATCAAGAGCCTATACACCACATGTATAGGGACCTTTGCCCATCATCATAATGATAGGGACCTCTTTGCTCACAGCCCACATTCCAGGAATATGGGGACCTCAAGCCCGTTATTGCATGACGGGGACCTCAACTAAATGAACTTGGTTACCACATAACCAAGACTCAAACATGCTCAAAACATGCATATGCACCATGATATCATCTTTCATATGTAAGAATTCAACCTATGTACCTTATCATGTAAGCAACAACAACATGCGAAAGAATCTTTAACCATAACTAGCAGTCATCAAGTTAAATGGAAGCTCATATCAATAATAGGTATGCATGGATATTACGGGAAAGACACATCCCAATCTCAGCATGCAAACATAAATATGCTATAACCCGAATACTTGCCTCAACCGTGCGAGAACGGTGGACGCGAAGAGGGTGCTGCCCCTGGAATCACGCTCCCACCTGAACATAAAGATAACCCCAATCTAAGACCAACATACTGGACCAAAAGCATAAGTAACAACACAATTGAACTCGCTAAACTCCCAAGCGTTTCCAATCTTCTAATTTCTAACGACCGATTTGATGCTCACTGCGGACAGTCAACTTCTAAAATACATAACTTTCTACTCAGGAGTCCAAATAAGATGATCTAATACTTTTTGAAAAGTTAATTAAATTACCTAAATAAACTTAGTTGGGGATCCTTTCTGATTCTTCCATTTACTACCCGTACCAAGCCAATCTACAGAACATCATTTATCACGTTGGGTTCTCTGGACAGTGCACTAAAACCACCATAACTTTTGCTACAAAAGTCCAAATCTTGCGTTCTTTATCTCTCTGAAAAGGTATGGAAATTACCTACATTTTTCGTTATATTGAGATCCTCTTATTTCGTCTTTAACTAATATATTAACTCAGTTTTCTACAGACTGTCAGGATGTTGACAGATTAACCAGACAGCAGCACTAAAAAACTCATAACTTTCTAACCGTTAATCGGATTTGGGCGTTCTTGGCGGACATTGAAAGCTAAGAACAAGGCCTACAAAACTCTAGGAGATCAAAACTCCTAATTCGGCCTCTAACCACACGAAACTGACCGCATAATATTCTGGACAGATTTGCAACTTCAGCGGACAGACTTCAAACTAGCCAAAAACTACCAATTCCTCTTCTACGACTAATCACCCAACATCAAACGACGAGTTACCCTTGATGCAGCTGAAGATCGTGAACTCCGGAGGGTGATCCCGCTTCCTTCTCTTCTCCCTTCTCTTCCTTCCCTCTTTTCTTCCTCCTTGGCCGGCCACCCAAAGGTGGGGTCCCTTCTTCTTCCCTTGGCCGGCAGCAATGGGGGAGCTAGGAGGGGTGCTTGGGAGGGGCGCAAGGGGGAAGGTGGCCAGGGAGGGGAGGTGTGGGAGAGGGGAAGTGGCGGCCACAAAGGGGGAGAGGGGTGGGGGCGTGGGAGAGTGGGGGGGGGGCTGCGGCTAGGGTTTGGGGGGGAGGAAAAGTGGCGCCCCCCCTTTGGCCACCACCCCTAGCCCCATGGGCCAGGGCCCAAGCCTAGGTTGTCTTAGATCAGCGATTAACCCCCTCTCTAAAGGTTGAATTGAGAAATTTCCTGTTGGTTCCTCCCGTAAGTCCATTTAATTCTCTCCCGAATAATTAATCTCTCCCAATTAATTGTTCAACACACTTTCGGGGTATTACAGAACGCTTCATTGCCCACTGCACCACGTGCCAAAAAGCTAAGTCACGACTTAATCCTCATGGTTTATACATGTCTCTTCCTGTTCCAAGCACACCTTGGGAAGATATTTCTATGGACTTTGTTTTAGGTCTGCCTAGAACAAAGAAGGGGAGGGATAGTATTTTTATTGTCGTAGATAGATTCTCTAAGATGGCTCATTTTATACCATGTCATAAAAATAATGATGTTACAAATGTTGCTGATTTGTTCTTTAAGGAAATTGTTCACTTACATGGTATTCTGAATACGATAGTTTCCGATCATGATGCTAAATTTCTTAGTCATTTTTAGAGAACTTTGTGGGCTAAGTTAGGGACAAAGTTGTTATTTTCCACTACTTGTCATCCCCAAACCGATGGACAAACTGAGGTAGTCAATAGAACATTATCTACTATACTTAGGGTTGTACTTAAAAAGAACTTTAAAATGTGGGAGGAATGTTTGCCTCATGTGGAATTTGCTTACAATCACTCACTGCATTCTACCACAAAGAAGTGCCCTTTTGAGATTGTTTATGGTTTCATCCCTCGTGCACCTATCGACTTGTTGCCTCTTCCAGCTTCGGAGAAGGTAAATGTTAATGCTCAACAACGTGTGATTTGATACTTAAGATGCATGAGACAACTAAAGAGAACATTGAGCTTATGAATGCTAAATAAAAGTTGCTGGTAGTCAGGAACACAATCATGTTACTTTTGAACCTGGTGATCTTGTGTGGTTACACTTGTGTAAAGAGCGATTCCCTGAATTGAGAAAGTCTAAACTCATACCTCGTGTAGATGGACCTTTTAAAGTGCTTGAACGTATTAATGATAATGCATATAAGTTAGACTTGCTTGCACATTTCGGGGTTAGCCCCACCTTTAACATTGCAGATCTGTGACCATTCTTCGGCGTGGAGGATGAGCTTGAGTCGAGGACGACTCCAATTCAAGAAGGGGAGGATGATGGGGACATCACTTCTATTGATATGAACACTCCTCTTGCTACTGCCATGAATGATGTGCAAAGTCCAATTACTCGGGCACGTGCTCGTCAACTAAATTATCAGGTAAATTCGTTTCTAGGGCTGAGTGTATTATTTAAGAACGCTATGATGCTGCCTAATGGAGATGATTTGCTTGTGCTTAGGAATCTAGGACTAGACAGCAAGGAGTTGATGTGCATCAAGGAAGGAGAAGGCAATAACAATGGCCACAGGAGATGAAGAATTTGTGGCCTCCAACTCAAAGATTTTGGCCACCCTCTACTTGGTGCTGCGTCACCTTTTCTTTATCCTACAAGGCTTGTATCCGAGTCCCATGGGCTGACTTGGCCCATATGGCCCATATGTGGGACAACCACCCCAGGAAGTCCGTACTGTTCACATGAACAGTACCTCGCCATAGGGTTTCCACCTTCTGGCCGCCCTCATATAGGAGTCGTCACCCTTTAGTTCAATTTGGGGTTTTTCTTTTAGAATATTCTGTATAGCAGTTTCGCCGCTCATTCGGTTTGAGGAACCCTAACTTTGTGAGCTTCATTATTATTCGCAATATAATTTCAGATTGCATTTTCTACTCTCTTGCTTGTGTTCTCGATCCGCTTGCAGGAGATAGCCTTCTTGGCGAGATCAACCATGTTCGGCACGGTTGATAACCATCAAAGCAATGGTGTAGTTATTGTGAGGGGTTCGATCTATTTTGGTCGGAGCCTTTGGATCATCAATGTTGTGTTCTCCACAATCGACATATCGCTACCTTTCGGAAGATCGGGCCACAACTACATTATACGTAGTCGAGGAGGTTTTGACTACGTGGTCATAGAAGATTCTACTGGGCGTAGTCGAAGGATTTCTAACTACGTGGTCTTAAGAGACTCGGATGGGTGTAGTCGAATGAGTTTCGACTACGTGGTCGTAGAAGGTTTGGTTGCATATACTCAAATGAGTTTTCGACTACGTGGTCGTAGAAGATTTGGCTGAGTTCGACTATTCCACAATGGTCGGAAGAAAGAAGGATTAGAATACTCCACAGTGGTCGAAAGAAATAAGGATTCGAATACTCCACAGTGGTCGAAAGAACCAATGAACGAACTAGAGGAGAACCAGATAAAGAACCGAAGAAGAACAGGGCAGCTCGAACGAGGAGGAGCATCTGGGCCACTAGGAACGTACCGTTATGGCTCGGAGGGGACGAGCTTAGCCGAAGCTAGTCCGGTGCCTGCCGACCACAACAGCGAGAGAAGCTCCACACCACAGCAGTGGCCTGAGGAAGGAGAATAGTCTTCAACCTTCAAGATAGCTCTAGAGAACCATGTAGATGGTCCTGGAAGAACATCTTGGGGAAACTCCACATCGGTAGGGTTGATTCGACTGTTAGGGCTACTTTGGTCGGAGAGGAGGAAGAACGAGGTCAATGGCGGCTCCTATGAACATAGGGTGAACTTTATTGAGGGGAAACGCCACTTGGGTCAAGGAATAAGAGCGAATGAACATAATGAGGGAAGAGCCTCACCGATGTGTGCCAACGGCAACGTCGACGCCGTGGTGGCGCTCAGCCAGAACGGGCGCTCAAGCCTTACCTGGAGCTCAAGCCTGCTTGAGGGAGGAAGAAGGTGGAACTAGCACTGATGTGGCGAAGAAGGCGATGAGGGGGGCTCTGGGTTGCTATATATATCAGTACTGGGGCGGCGATGCAATCGGCACGGCCCGACAAGGTGGAGTGGTGGCGATTTGACCGAGTTGGTAGCACAGTGCAGACGGTGTGAGAGGTTGAGCAGCGGGGAGTAATGGTCGAGTGACTGAAATTAGCCAGCACACCAGCCTAGTCATACACGGCACTTGACCGAAAACGGGCGGAGACAGTTGTCCCATGTCTATAGTCCAAGAGGTATGGCTGCACTGGGCTTGACCAGTGCTGGTTGGCGGAACAGGAGAGGGGGCATGAGCGCTGGTTCGGCTAGACTGGGTTTGACCAGATAGTTGGTCAGAGGAACATGAGAGAGGGGTGCATGGGTGCTGGTTGAGTTGAACCAGAACCAGGCCAACAGTACTTAGCCAAAGGAATAGCAGGGAGAAAGAAGATGGGCTAGGAAGATTTGTGAAGAGGCGGACTATCCAAATTTTAGAATTGCTGAAATTCAGATATTTGCTTGGAGGAATTCTAACGTGATGACAGATAAAAATCTGGCATCTGTTAGATAATTCTAATTGGACTTGTGCTAAAAAGAGAGAAAATACGTTCAAACACTCTTAGAAATGCAAACAAAAAGATCAACATTAGTTTATACACAAAATGTTTTAAAAATCCCATATTTTTGTCTTTATGGATTTTTGGGCTATTACAGCCACACCATTTTGCTTAAGAGTACCTAGGAATGTGTAATATCTCACAATGCACTCTGATCTGCATAAAGCTTCAATTCTCCAGAACAGAATTGTAACACCCTAGCCCAACATGATCCTGGAATGCTACTAAAATTACAAAGTAACAATTTAAAACCTAAGTCATGATACTACATTTCAGCAGAACCTCCTTTGTACAGTCAACCATACAAGAGGTTCTAGCAAGTATCAAAAACATAATCAATTAATCTAACATCCAATCTCAATCATAATCATAAAATCTTCCATGAAACACTATGTAACACCCCAGGACCCACATTACCCTGGAATGCTACTAAACCACTCTACAGCTAGCCAATAATTTCAAGATAAATTAATTCGGCAACATCTCTAGACAAAAAGAATTAAGCGGAAGCATAAACATCTAAGGGAATAAAGATAACGGTAACAAGTTCAATAATTAAACAACCTTTAGTAGATTAATCAAAGAATGGTTCACAAGTCCATCCTTATTAAATAACATAATCCTCCACAAATAGTTAAGCATTTGGCTAGAATTTCATCGACTTTATTACAACATGAGTTGATGAACCATGTGCATTATTGTGGTGCCGCTCTACCCATCCATGAATGCTCAACAATCACTGTAGGGGAAGAAAACAAGGGTGAGATAAAAATCTCGGCAAGCAAACTATTTAACAGGCTATTCGGACTACAAACAAACATACAACATCATTAAAGTATCCAAATGTCCACACCCATAATGTAAATCCACATTCATTTACCAGCCAATTAAACTACAAATATATTAAGCATCAATATCCAATCCCCATAATGATCACAATTATAGCCTCAACCATATTTACTACCAATGATAGTAAAATATTAACAATTGAATCTTGATCAACTGCTCCATGTTAATCACCACTACCACTACCAATGACAATAAAGTATTAGCGTGTTTTACCTCATAACTTTACTATTTCTCGCATCCACAGCTGCTATCCACAATTACCACAAGAGAAGAATCTCATGCCACAACCACAACCTCTACCATACCACAAGGGGTGAACCCCATTCCACAACCACAACCACATTACTCATACCACAAGAGACTCTCATGAGTCAATTTCCACATTGCAAGCGTGTGAAGTTGCGTTTGATTACAAAAAATAACTTCACCTCAATATCTTGCACAAGTATGCAAATGATCTTTCCACAATGTAATGCATATGTATGCTATGCTCCACTGCACCTTTACCCAACAAGGTAAAGGTATGCATCGTCTACTGACAATGCACGATGTTGTACTCAGTCTGATCGCGGCTATAAGCGGCGACATCCACAATGCAAATGTCATGATATGTCATGAATGATATGATAATCATAAACCACAAGAATTTAACCACGAAGGTCAACAACATACTCATCATGAATTTTTCTCATAATCCACATGTGTCTCATTAAGCACAATACCATCGTGTCATAAGACCATTACCACATAACCCACACCGATTCACCAAGATCAAAATCAATCGATATAGATGGAACTCTATCACATAGACCACCACATGATCATCATGAAAATAACCACAAGGAATTAACAACATGTCCAACTTGAGTTTATTTTCATATTCCGATTTGGCTCATTAAGCGAATTACCACGATACTACCTAAACTCATCCAAACATAGCAATTGATTAATATCTTGCTACCACATTTTTACTTGGAAAACATGTAACCATGGCATATCATTTAACATTCGTCAATCATGCATAGTGCAAATAGTAAGAAAACGGGTTAAACCGTAGCACAACCGCTACATTTACTTGCCTTCCACGATGCGACGCGTTGGCGGCAAAGCTGATACTCCTAAACCTGAGGCTTCACCTCCTAAACAAGTAAAATAATACCAATAAGGACATAATATACCCAGCGCTACTAATCGGCATTCTACATCGCTTACTTGACGACTCAAAACGAGTTTACAAAGCTGAAACCGAAAACAACGTTTCTGCCATATACTGATTCTGGACAGCAGCACGGTAAATGACATAACTCTTGAACTGGAAGTCAAAATGAGGTAAACCCAATTTCTGTAGATTCTTAACTGAATAATCTACAATATTCTAGTTGACACGATAAACCAATTCGGCCATAATATTAGGCTAACCATTGTCTGAACTTTAAGTACACAAACTGCCTACACAATCGAACAGCAAAACTAAAATGATCATAACTTTTAATAGGTAACTCCAAATTGATCGTTCTTTATCAATCTGAAAAGGTTATCGAATTACCTACAATAACCTAGTTGGGTGAACTTTCAGATTCTACCAAATTCCCTTTCATATTTTAAGAAATAACCAGACAGATTATTCTCGTCAGATTTCTGGCAGCAGATAATAAAATGATCATAACTTTTGACTCAGAGCAAAACTAAAATGACCATAACTTTTAATAGGTAACTCCAAATTGATCGTTCTTTATCAATCTGAAAAGGTTATCGAATTACCTACAATAACCTAGTTGGGTGAACTTTCAGATTCTACCAAATTCCCTTTCATATTTTAAGAAATAACCAGACAGATTATTCTCGTCAGATTTCTGGCAACAGATAATAAAATGATCATAACTTTTGACTCAGACCTCGGAATCGAGTGATCTTTGCGGCTACTGAAAGATAACAACATATCCCACATATCTCTAGGAGATGGAATCTTAAAATTCAGCATCTAAATACACGAAAAAACCCACGCAAGGTACTGGACAGAATTGAATCTTCTGCAGCCCAACAATTAACCAACAATTCTAATCGGTTTCGCATCTACTAAGGATCAAACAGCGGGGAAGGCACCTCGTTACCCTTGTAGAACCGCTAGAACTCGCTGAACCAAACCCCACACAAAATCTTCTTCTCCTTCTTCTCCTTCTTCTCCTTCTTTTCTTCCTCTCTTTCTTCTTTCTTGCAAGGGACAGCACCTTGGGAGAGGGAGGTGCAAGGGAGAGGGGAGGAGTCGGCCAAGGAGAGGAGAAGGGGCGCTGCAAGTGGGAGGAGGAAAAGGGGAGAGGAGGGGGTGGCTAGGGTTTGGGAGGGTGGCCCTCCCCTTTGGCCGACCACACACTAGGCTAGATGGGCCAAGGCCCACTCCAAATGGAAGAAAAACAACGGAAAAGCCCTCTCTAACTTGATTTGTGGCCGAAAATAAAATTCTTCCCGATTAAATAATTCTCTACCGATTAATTTTTATTAATCAATTCTTGACTTCTCACACTTAGGAGTATTACATTCTTCCACCTTAAAAGGATTAGCCTCGAATCAACTCTCTGAACCACAAAGAAAAGAACAACAAGCAAGCGGCAACCCAAACTAGGTGTACTCACCGACCTCGAAGAGCTCGGGGTACTTCTTTCTAAAAGATCCTCCAGCTCCCACGTAGCCTCTCTCCGGTGATTCGTCAAGGACCTTCACATACTTGATGGTCTTATTCCTCAAGACCGCTCGGCGTATCCAAGATACGAACGGCCGACGCTCCACGGTGAGATCTGCTCCACTGTGACTGTTCTGTAAAGCTTGTGTTCGGATCCGCAAGTATTTCCTCGGCATAGACACATGGAAAACATTGTGCACACCACTCAAAGAGTTTGGCAACTCCAAGCGATAAGCCAAACTACCCACCCGAGCAACCCTTTGGAAAAATGCCGATGTCTGCGGGCTAAGCTTCGGTGGTACCAAAATGAACAATACCCTTGGTTGGAGACACCCAAAGGAGCACAAGGCTTCCACCGCAAACTCCAATTCTGCGCGAACATCGCATAATTCTTTTGTCGGCCCTGAAGCCAATGAGTCCTGCCATTTTGGCAAAATTTCCATAATAACTATTAAGACCACCTTCTCAAACCATCCTCTTTCTTAAAACACTTTTCTCTTATTAAATAAACTCAGGATAACACACTATACCCATTGTCAAGAATTTGATCACAAATTCCACTCACATCATTCTACTAGAAGCACAACGGTATCTTTTGCAAACAGAACCCAGCAACAGAAGAGTAAAGAACTCTCAAGCATCACACTAGCAACCAGCTTTCCTTCAAAGGACCACGATCCAAATCAAAGGATTCACCACAAAATATTTCTACTCGTCAAGTAGACAATTGGAGAACCACACCACATAAGCTAAGAGTGAAAAAAAAATCACTCGACAAACCAAAACAATCAATTTCTTTTCCTAACTGGAAAAGACTACGCCTCAACATATATCAACTCAATTTGCAAATGGTCTCTGCCAAAAACACACAGCAAAAACAAGAATCAAGAGAGCATCGCATTACTTGACATAACAATAATTTCCCAATTCATTTCTTTTAATAATTTAACTTCCTTGAACCAAGGATTTTCAAATCATTACCCAACACACCAACTCATTTATCTCAAGTTGGCCACCTCAACAATTAGCTCAATTGAGTACATCATCTACACCATTGTAGATAGACTCTCTGCCCCATAAATCATACTCTAACCCAAAACCACGACCAACAAAAAGGCTTCGCAACCCACAACAATTACCATGTTCTTAGAAGAAGAGGTAGAAGTAATAAATTCAAACATGAGAAAATGGTCATCATCACAGTAGCCAAAAGACCAAAAGAAAAAAAAACAAATAGCAATGAGGTTGGAAAACACAAGATAAGATCAACTGTACCTCAAATACTTCTAGTACAACTTTTCCTTTCAATAAGAAGCAATTTTCTTTGATTAAAACATCCCGCCATTTCCAACAAAGGATGCTTGAAGACCACAACACGAGATTCGGATAAAAGCGAAAAGATCATTCAACATGTCGCTTTACTCAAAGCAACCTCGGCTATCACACAAGTCATAAGGTACAAAAGATTCCAAGCAGTAAATCTCACACCCTTCAATGCAATTAGTATTATGGAATTAACAAATTCCTTTATTTTATTTTTAAAACATTCAACACAATAATCACAACTACATGCTATCGATTGTATTCACAACAAGATAAAACATTCTTTGCAAAAAAATCAAGATATCATCCCACTCCTTCATACTTTTCCAAAAGGAACATCATAAATCACTTCATCATGCTCTTATTATCCAAATAAGATTCCAACTACTTGATCTAGTTAAACCTAGTGCATAAGCCATCATATTAAAACAAACTCTTTAACAAGATGATATTAGAACATAACAACTTCACAAAACATGCTAGTATGAATCTCTTATTAGATTCCATACATTTATCTAAATCTTGATGCTCAACTCTAGTTTAGCAAAGGTAATTACACTCTAGCCATTCTTGTCAATAATTGATTATTAATTTTTCATCGAGATAGCATTAATGATCCTATCTCTAATTTTGCAATCCCAAAGACAATAAAGAGCCAGATTCGATACTCCACCTTATGTTAAGATATTAAAAAAATAAAATAACTTTAAACATCAATAATACCGACTTTATGAGACAAGATTCCACAAGTCAATACATCAGCTGTATCCATTTCTTTATACATATTTCAACAATTTAGCATGGTAAAGTTACATAAATTTATGATTGTACATGCTCATCAAGTATGTAAAGAGAGGACATATAAAAGGTTAATCTTATTAAGGCAATATTTCAACACCTCCTTACTTGACCATCCCGAATGGTTAGATTAATTACTTAAGATCAATCAATCCAATATATCCAACAAGTTGGGAAAATTAAACAACTACAATAATCAAAACAATTGTTTTCATATTCCTTGATAAATGCATGAGTTCTACACATGTATCGCTAAATTTCTTAGCCACAGATCTTCAAGAAACTACAAGGACAACATCATATTAATCGACTTCACTTCTAAAGATGTTGGTAGAACTTAATGATGTACCACACTAACTTTTCAACTTGATAATTCACAATCTATCAATTATTTACATAATTTCCACCTACTACTTAAACACAACAAAACATCACAAAGGGGTTTTAACACTCCTTCTAGAGAGAAATCAAACTTCAAAAGTCGAAATAACTCGGAAGAAATGCATAGAGTCAATGCTTCCACAAGTTAATGAACTTCCACATAAAGCTTTGATTCTCTCTAAAAAAATCAAACGAAATACAAGAGTCATGTTTTCCAAAGAAGAAAGATGGAACAACACGGAAAGTACTAGTCTCTCCAAAGCACTGCTCACGAGCGGTCAAACAACCCATCAATCGAGAAAGAAACAATACTTGGCCTCAAGAACAATTAGAGGCCTAAAGACAACCAACAAGCGCAATAAACAGCTAACGAGAGAAAATCATTAAGCGTAATAGGCCAAGAATCGGCCAACATCAATTCAAGGAGGATAACACTTTTCTAAGAAACTTACCCAAGACATCGCAACTAAGTTACCCGAGGTAATCGCATCAATATCCCGTACCACTAACGGAGTATAAGCGGCAATACCCAAGGCAACGACGCAAAGCCTACCTCTTATCATTGACTATCCTTACTCATAGCAGTCATAGAAACAACACATAAACATACAAGATTATCTCATAGCATGAATAATCAATATAACATGTCAAAGCACGAATGCAATGCTTGACCCAACCCATCATCTGTGCACCAAAGTGTGTCAATTTAATATTTTTAATTACCACGGACCTAAAGCCGCTCGATACCAGCTGTAACACCCGGGACCCACATACCTGGAATGCTACTAAACCACTCTCTGACTAGCCAATAATTTCAAGATAAATTAATTCAAAAACATCTCTAGACAAAAAGCATTAAGCGGAAGCATAAACATCTAAGGGAATAAAGATAACGGTAACAAGTTCAATAATTAAACAACCTCTAGTAGATTAATCAAAGAATGGTTCACAAGTCCATCCTTATTAAATAACATAATCCTCCACAAATAGTTAAGCATTTGGCTAGAATTTCATCGACTTTATTACAACATGAGTTGATGAACCATGTGCATTATTGTGGTGCCGCTCTACAGTCCCATGAATGCTCAACAATCACCAGTAGGGGAAAGAAAACAAGGGTGAGATAAAAATCTCAGCAAGCAAACTGTTTAACAGGCTATTAGGACTACAAACAAACATACAACATCATTAAAGTATCCAAATGTCCACACCCATAATGTGAATCCACATTCATTTACCACCAATTAAACTACAAAGATATTAAGCATCAATATCCAATCCCCATAATGATCACAATTATAGCCTCAACCATATTTACTACCAATGATAGTAAAATATTAACAATTGAATCTTGATCAACTGCTCCATGTTAATCACCACTACCACTACCAATGACAATAAAGTATTAGCGTGTTTTACCTCATAACTTTACTATTTCTCGCATCCACAAGCTGCTATCCACAATTACCACAAGAGAGAAGAATCTCATGCCACAACCACAACCTCTACCATACCACAAGGGTGAACCCCATTCCACAACCACAACCACATTACTCATACCACAAGAGACTCTCATGAGTCAATTTCACATTGCAATCGTGAAGTTGCCTTTGATTGCAAAAATAACTTCACCTCAATATCTTGCACAAGTATGCAAATGATCTTTCCACAATGTAATGCATATGTGTGCTATGCTCCACTGCACCTTTACCCAACAAGGTAAAGGTATGCATCGTCTTTCTGACAATGCACGATGTTGTACCGACACGTCTGATCGCGGCTATAAGCGGCGACATCCACAATGCAAATGTCATGATATGTCATGAATGATATGATAATTATAAACCACAAGAATTTAACCACGAAGGTCAACAACATACTCATCATGAATTTTTTCTCATAATCCACATGTGTCTCATTAAGCACAATACCATCGTGTCATAAGACCATTACCACATAACCCACACCTGATTCACCAAGATCAAAATCAATCGATATAGATGGAACTCTATCACATAGACCACCACATGATCATCATGAAAATAACCATAAGGAATTAACAACATGTCCAACTTGAGTTTATTTTCATATTCCGCATTTGGCTCATTAAGCGAATTACCACGATACTACCTAAACTCATCCAAACATAGCAATTGATTAATATCTTGCTACCACATTTTTACTTGGAAAACATGTAACAGTGGCATATCATTTAACATTACGTCAATCATGCATAGTGCAAATAGTAAGAAAAACGGGTTAAACCGTAGCACAACCGCTACATTTACTTGCCTTCCACGATGCGGCGCGTTAGCGGCAAAGCTGATACTCCTAAACCTGAGGCTTCACCTCTAAACAAGTAAAATAATACCAATAAGGACATAATATACCCAGCGCTACTAATCGGCATTCTACATCGCCACTTGACGACTCAAAGCGAGTTTACAAAGCTGAAACCGAAAACAACGTTTTTGCCATATACTGATTCTGGACAGCAGCACGGTAAATGACATAACTCATGAACTGGAAGTCAAAATGAGGTAAACCCAATTTCTGTAGATTCTTAACTGAATAATCTACAATATTCTAGTTGACACGATAAACCAATTCGGCCATAATATTAGGCTAACCATTGTCTGAACTTTCAGTACAGAAACTGCCTACACAATCGAACAGCAAAACTAAAATGACCATAACTTTTAATAGGTAACTCCAAATTGATCGTTCTTTATCAATCTGAAAAGTTTATCGAATTACCTACAATAACCTAGTTGGGTGAACTTTCAGATTCTACCAAATTCCCTTTCATATTTTAAGAAATAACCAGACAGATTATTCTCGTCAGATTTCTGGCAGCAGATAATAAAATGATCATAACTTTTGACTCAGACCTCGGAATCGAGTGATCTTCATGGCTACTGAAAGATAACAACATATCCACATATCTCTAGGAGATGGAATCTTAAAATTCAGCCTCTAAATACACTAAAAAACCCACGCAAGGTACTGGACAGAATTGAATCTTCTGCAGCCCAACAATTAACCAACAATTCTAATCGGTTTCGCATCTACTAAGGATCAAACAGCGGGGAAGGCATCTCGTTACCCTTGTAGAACCGCTAGAACTCGCTGAACCAAACCCCACACAAAATCTTCTTCTCCTTCTTCTCCTTCTTTTCTTCCTCTCTTTCTTCTTTCTTGCGCAAGGGACAGCACCTTGGGAGAGGGGAGGTGCAAGGGAGAGGGGAGGAGTCGGCCAAGGGAGAGGAGAAGGGGGCGGCTGCAAGTGGGAGGAGGAAAAGGGGAGAGGAGGGGGGTGGCTAGGGTTTGGGGAGGGTGTGTGAGGACCCCGGTTTATTCGGCTTGTACTGTTTAACCATCCACTTGGTCCTAACAGTACAAATCAAATAAACCAAGCCTCGAGATATGTATACTTCCCAGAAATGCAGTATACACACCCCGCTACAAAATCATGCATCAATTCCATTCATACACATAGAGCCGAAGCAAAAGCAACAAGCGAAAGACATAGATAATATAAAGAGAGTTATTACAAAAGAGAGGCCGATGACCAAAATTCATAAAGATAAGTAAATACACAGCGGAAGCAAAATGGCCATAAGATGGCGATAAACAAAAGCCAATCGGTGTGCCTTTACCCACAAGGCAACCAACCGGACCGCCAAGCTAATCGTCCCAAGCAGTGCGCGCAACGACTCACAAAAGTGAGGCCCATGGGGCTCACCTTCTTCCTCTGCAACAATTAATATTAAGCAAAGCAGATGAGTACAAAACTTGTTTTTGTACTCGCAAGACTGACGTGTGAGATAACAGAACTATAATTAACTACATGCAAGCTTTATTTAAGTGGATGAGGCTTTGGACTTATTTTCAGCATAAAGCAAGTTTTCATTTGCAATAAGGTAATAGATTCAAAGCAAGTTTGCAATTAACTTTTATTGTTCAAATAAAAGAGAGACAATAATAACATAGATAGAGAACAACACCAACCTAGAAGTGACTAACCCATAGTCACCACAACAATAGCATGAAGTACCCCTTCATACCACCCATGTCAAGTTTAAGTTTTTAAAAGGTTGTAGTCTAGTTCTTGTGGGAAATAACCAAGCGTGTCCATAACCTAGGGCGAGGCTATTCGAATAGTTTTAACCTGCAGGGTGTACCAATGTACCCACACGATAGACCGCCTTTCCACCAGCCACAGTTAGCACACTTCCTTTGGTATGCGGGCATGGCTAAGCCTAACAAGGCGTTTTCCAATGGGCGATGCTAATTAAGAGCCGCAACCCACGGGAGAAAGACACATTAGACAGCCTAACCGGTGCGCCAATGCTCCCTCCAAACACCACAACACACACACACAGAACACACCCACCGACCAGCTCATAATTAACACCTCCCAAAGTACTTAGTCAAGAGAGGTTCCATATCCCCTCGTGTGGTTGTACGCAATAATTGCTTGGATCAATGGCACAAGTAACTCGGTCCTTAGGGACTTAGGCACCATTCAGTCACACCCAACAGATCACCCAACATACCATTGTGCCCAAGCCAAGATATAATTTTTGTTTTCATTTTGATTTGCAAAATGGTAAAACAAGGGTTGGACATAATGGAATAATATAAGTATTTGTGTGATCAAGATCACCGACTAAGTCGATGATCGCCCAATACTACCGATGCTAGGCATGGCTAAGCAATATTTATTCGAATCTACTAAGTGACAAGAGCTCATCCAACGAACTCTAATCACGACAAATAACCTAGGCTCGGTAGTAGAGGATAATTATTTACCTACAGATTATGCAACTAGAGGTCTAACTAATCAATTTAACAACAAAATAGCAATGCATACATAGAAGTTAAACAAAATATTAGACTTTAAAAGTAATGGGATTAATGGAAATGATCAAGCGCTTGCTCGCTTGTCGTTGCTCAATTTGTTGCGGAGGGTCGTTCTCGGGATTACATGCAAATATCGAATCCTAAGCGAAAGAGCGAAAACAACCAATAAGGCGAGCAACACTTAAACAAAGAGCAAGCAAAAATTATCCAAATGTGACGAAATTTATACACAAGGTAAAATACGAACATACCTAGACATAGAAACTGGAAAAACTTAATTTGGATTTGTGGTGCAAAAGATATTCTCTAAAAACCTAATTTCAGCCATAATTAGCACTGTAGCAAAATATTTTCTAGAAAGATTTTGAAGCTGAAACTTTTATGGTAGCTACCTACTGGTATAGTGGTAACCCATATAAAATTTCAGGTCATTTGGAGTTAAAATGATTTAGTTATGATTTTTCTAAGTTTTAAATCTAAGACATGATTAATTTCAGATTAAAGACTACTGCAAAACCTATACTAAGCTAAAGTATTTTATGGATGCATTTATAGAATTTTAGTTTGTTAAATTTGGAGCTACAGAGATAAAGTTATGCAATTTTGAAGTTTAAAACAATTAATATGTGCAAATAAAAGCTTCTCGGACTAAACTGAAAACCCATAAAAGCGGGAGGTCGTGGGCCGTTGATCAAAGATCGCACGGCTCACGATCTCGAATGCTAAAACCCGACGAGCTCCTGGCGCAAAGACCTTGCCGCGCCTAGGAGAGGTCTTAGCCGTTGATATTGAATCCAACGGCTCAGACCGCTGGATGCACGGCACCGCGAAGGAGGTCTCGCGCTAGGGAGGTCGTGGGCGTCGATCCGATCTGCGCGGCCCGAGCCCACGAGGAGGTCCTACGGCTAACTCGCTGGGAAGGTGCGGGCGGTTAAGATTTCGAGGGAGGTCTTAACGGTCTAGATCCGATCGGAGGAGAGGATCTAAGCGGTGAGCTAACGGCGGGAGGTCTTGGCGGTTAGGATCTCACCAGGAGGTCCTAGCAGTCGAGATGTCCTCGGGAGGTCCTCCAACACAGTGCTATCTGAGAGAGATCACGGATGGCTCGGATCTCCATGGGAGAGGTCTGAGTGGTCCGGATCTAGGCGGGAGGTCCTCATGGTTAAGACCCGGCGAGGAGGTCTGAGGTTCTCTTTACAAAGAGACCAAGGGGTGGTCTTTTGTAAAGAGGACCACAGGGTGGTTTTGAAGGTTTTCTTTACAAAAGACCGGGTGGTCTTTTGCAAAGAGGACCTTGGTGGGGGTGGCTCGGGGTGGTTTTAGAAAGCGACTAAGGAAGGACCTTTGCAAGGAGGACCCCAAGGAGGTCAGAGAGGCGGTTTGACAAAAGCGCCGGGGTGACCTCTTCGCATGAGAGGACCTCAAGGAGGTCTTTTGCAAAGAGGACCCCAAGGAGGAGGGTGATCCTAGCGGTGGGATTTAACCTACGGAGGTCTTTAACGGCCGAGATTCTATATGGTGGGAGGTCTGGCGGCTAAGGACTTAGACTAGGAGATCTAGCGGTCGGATCAACTTGAAGAGGTCATGAGCGGCTAAGACCACAACCGAGAGGTCCTAGGACTTAGCTATTACAGAACAAAGGATCTGGGTGGATCTAAGCAGAAGAGGTCATTAAGGGCTAGGATTAAATCGAAGAGGTCTTGGGAGCTAGAGTTTTGCCGACAAGATCACGGTGCGAATCTAACACGGAGAGGTCACGGAGTGTCACGATGAACCCGAGGAGGTCCAATGACTTGACAAAAACGCGACAACGGACGGGACACCGGCTTTGGTCAGCGGCTCGTCGCCGCGACCACCACCACGGCCGGCGCGGTCCAGCGGGCAAAAATGTTCGCAATACTATTGCGAACCTTTTGAGGGCACAAACGTCGCGGACACGACCCATATCGCCGCGAGCGAACGAGGCGGAGATCAAGTGCGGAAAAGTGAAAACCGAGAAAGACTTCGCGCGACCTAAACTATCGAGTGCTTAAGCTACGGGAGGTCATTGTGAACTCACCGGGCCCGGAGGAGGTCAAGGGAGGTCGAGGAGTTCAGCGACGGCACCGCCACCGAGCCGAGGAAGACAGCGCGGGGCAAGCAATCACGAGCAATAGAGGACCAAGCAATGGTGATGATAACCGGAGGTCCACAGAAAGACACGGAACACATAAGTGAAGGAAGGAGCACCTTCTGGGAGGAGGGCGAAAAGCGGCGATTTTCGGTAAAAGGGGAAATCCGGTCAGAAGAGGCTGAAGACACAAACCGAAATAGGATTAGTGTCAACACTCCAGGGGACGAGAGGAAGGAGCGGAGCAAAGTTTGAAGGAAAGAGCCAGCTGGAGCACCGGTGCACCGGAGCTCGAAGCCGGCAATGGCGGTCGGGGTGATCTTGGCGATTGAGCTCAAGCAAGAAGAGAGGGTGCCAGCTGGGCTGCGGAAGGGTGAAAGGAGGACAAAGAAGGAGAGCTGGATGCTTAAGTAGAAGAGGAGCTTGGTCCATAACGGCTCTCGCACGGGAGGTCGGCTCGGGTCATGGGAGTGGCGGCGGGGCGAGTAGAAGGAGACTCTGTGGCGAGCTCGAGCATAATAAATGCATGCCGGTGAGGAGCGGATGGGGAGGTGACTGGCGCGCTCTCCCGCCGACTTCACGCCGCTCGATCGCGCGCGTGGGCGCGGAGGAAGAAGATGACCAGACAACGACACCGGGCCCAGTCGGCACGAGCGCGAGCGGTGAGAGTGCGGTCGGTGGGGCCTTGGCGGTCGAGCCAACTCGGCGAGTCGGACTCGAGTTCGAGCTTCGGTCGGGTGAACGATACTAGACCTGTTTTAATTTGAATTTTGTGCTGAATATTTGAGGATTTAATTGGAGGGCCAAATGAACTCCAAATTTGATGAAATTTTAACTGGAGCTAAGTAGTTAGATGATTGAACTCCCCTAAAACTTTCAGAAGTTTTTATGCATTATAAAAATTCCAGAAGTGATAAACTAGGGTTTGACCAACTGAAATGTTGGTTTGACCTGCCTCCAAAGCTATTCAAATAATTTCTAAAAATTGTGAAATTTTTGGAGGGTCACACATCAACCCAAGAACTTAGGAAAAATATTTCCTAGGAGATGATCAACAGACTTGTGACTTAGTATTCCCATACTCTGGTGAAATAATTGTTTAGTACACATAGGAAACACATGATGTAAGAAAAAGTTTTAACTTCTACTCATTTTCTTACACTTACAACACAAGTTGAAAATGGGGATGTTACAAACCTCCCCCCCTTACAAAAATCTCGTCCCGAGATTTGGTTCACTCGGAAAAGAAAGAGGGTAGTCACGCACGGAGGCGATCTTCTCGCTCCGGGTAGCCTCATCCTCGGAATGATTCGACCACTGAACCTTAAGGAACTTGATGGTCTTATTCCTCGTTCTTCGTTCGGCTTCCTCGAGTATGCGAGCAGGGCGCTCGCGGTAGGTCAAATCTTCACGGACATCAAGAGTTTCCAGCGAGCTTCCTCGATTGGAACACGAGGCACTTCTTTAGTTGGGACACATGGAACACATCATGTACCCCGGTCAACGCCAGTAACTCCAACTTGTAGGCACGGCTCCCTTCTTCTCGATAATACGGTGGGGCCGACATATCGAGGAGCTAACTTTCCCTTGACACCAGCGCTGGTGACCTTCGGAGGAGAAACCTTGAGATAAGCGAAGTCATTGGGCTCAAAGCTCAACTCACGGCGGCGGCGATCCGCATAGCTCTTCTCGCTGGATTGAGTGTGCGCAGCGATCACGAATGAGCTGGACTTGACCCTCGGCCTCATTAATTGAGCGGGCCAAAGAAAGGTCTTTCACGGTCTCGGACCGGTTCAACGAGGTTCTACACTTTCTCCGTATAAGGCCTCGAATGGTGCCATGCCGAGGCGGCTTGAAGCGTTGTTGTAGGAAAACTCGGCGAATGGCAAGCACTTCTCCCAGTGCTTCCCATAAGAAAGAACACAAGCTCGCGACATGTCCTCCAAAACTTGGTTGACCCTCTCGGTCGACCATCTGTTTGGGGTGATATCTTATCTTTGAAGAAAACGAGTTCCCATAGCTTCTTGCAAGCTATGCGAGCTAGGAAGTGAAGATGGAACCACGATCGAAATGATCGTCTTGGCACCATGCAAGCTCACTATCTGGCGAGATAGAGCTCGCAAGGTGGCCGATGCGAATCTTGGTCTTGGCGGAAGAAAGTGCGCCACTTTTGTCAACCGGTCAATGATAACTAAATGGCATCATTGCCCGCGGTGACTGGGTAGGCGGTGATAAAATCCATCGGCCGAATCCACTTCCACTCCGGAATGGGCAAGGGAAGCAATCGGTGGGCGATGCTCGGCCTTGACACGACGACACACGTCGCGCTCGGCAACGAACCTCGCGATCTCCTCTTCATTCGGGTCCACCAAAATCTCTGGCGAAGATCACGGTACATCTTCGTGGCCGGGATGAATGGATAACGAGGAATCGTGGGCTTGCGGAGGATCAAATTCCGCAACTCTATGTCCTTTGGAACCACGGCGTTGCCGAACCTCAAGACACCAAGCTCATCTACGGAGAAGCACTTGGGTGTTCCGTTCTTGACATTTTCCTTGATGCGGTTTACCCCAACATCATTCTTTGAGCGCACTGATCCGATCCACCAAGGTTGGTGTACAACCAAGGCGGCGAGGAACCATGCTCAACCAAACCCGGGTTGAGACGCTGAAACTCCTCTAGAAGAGGGTGATGCTCTGAAGCAACAATGCATTGTAATGCGCTGCGACTAAGCGCATCCGCAGCGACATTGGCCTTGCCGGATGGTAGTGAATACCCATGTCATAGTCCTTGATCAACTCCAACCATCTCCTTTGCATGAGGTTCGAGTGCGGTTGGGTGAACAAATACTTCAAGCTTTTGTGATCGAATACACTTCACAACGATTACCGATTAGGTAATGTCGTAAATCTTAAGTGCATGGATCTGCCGCCAACTCAAGTCATGGGTAGGATAGTTAAGTTCATGAGGTCTCAATTGCCTTGATGCATAGGCCACTACCTTGCCTTCTTGCATAAGGACACAACAGAGGCCTCGGCGAAGCGTCGCAAAAGATATCGAAGCCGGCGGACATCGGGAGAACAAGAGCGGAGCGGTGGTCAATCGCTTCTTAGCGCTTGGAAACTTTCCTCGCAATCAGCGGACCACGAGAACTTCTTGTCCTTCTTGAGCAACTCCGTCATCGGCCGCTATCTTGGAGAAGTTCTCGATAAGCGGCGATAATATCCCGCTAAACCAAGAAAACTCGAACGGTGGCCGAAGTAGGGTGACTCGAGGAAAACACATCGCTGATCTTGCTAGGATCCACAGCTCGCCTCTGCCGAAAGAATATGGCCTAAGAAGGCTACTTCCTTCAACGAGCGCGCACTTGCTGAACCGCGCTCTGACTTGTGCTCGCGGAGCTTGCCCAACACAAGCTTCAAATGCTCGGTGTGTTCCTCCTCGCTCTTAGAGTAGATAAGGATATCATCGATGAAGACCACAACGAACCTATCCAAATACTCCATGAACACCGAATTCATGAGGTTCATGAACAAGGCCGAGCATTGGTTAAGCCGAATGACATGGCGGTATACTCGTACAAGCCATAACGAGTAGAAAAAGTCGTCTTTAGGATATCCTCGGTCGAATCCGAACTTGATGATATCCACTCTCAAATCAATCTTGGAGAAGACTCGAGCTCCGTTAATTGATCGAAGAGGTCATCGATACGGGGCAAAGGGTACTTGTTCTTACCGTTACTTCATTAAGTGGACGGTAATCAACGCTTTATCTTGCAGCGTCTTGTCCTTTCGGGACAAGATTGCTGAGCATCCCGAGGGAGACGAGCTAGGCGGATGAAACCCTTCTCTTGAAGCTCACCCGGTGCTTCTTCAACTCCACCAACTCAATTGGGTCCATCCGGTAAGGTCTCTTTGAAATCGGGCGATGCAGGAACCAACTCAATGACAAACTCGAGGTCTCGAACTGGTGGCATCCACGGAAGGTCGTCGGGAAGACATCAACAAGTCACATACCACCGGGACTTCACTAATATCTAGAGTGGCTTCGCTTCAGCGCGAAGAGATGCGGATCCTGCGGCTTCGTAGCGAACTTTGCTTCGCGGAAGGACTAGTGAGGTAGATGTAACAGCCCTAACTTAGGGTTTGTATTTCCAATGTAAAATTTTGAGGAGAAATAAAAACTTTTGTCATCTCTTCAAATCATTTGGGAGTTTTCAAATTTTCCTAGCAATTTCAATTTTCTAGAAGTTAACTCTTGTGTTTGGAAATTGTTGTCATCAAATTATTAGCCTTCAAACTTGTGATCATCCCTAGGAGTATTTTCCTGCCATCTTGATCATCCTATCTATCTCCTGAATTATCTCACAATTTTTAGATTTTGTTTGCTATTTCAAATGCCCAAGTCAATCCAGTTTAGAAATCTGGTCAAACCTCTGGACAGCAGCTTGTGAATTTTGTTGGAAACATCTAGTGCATGAAAACCCTGGAAAAATTTCACAAGGTTGTCCTCTGTCCCTAGTAGCTACCATAAAAATTTCAGAAATTTTTGGAGCTCTGGAGCTACCTCTAAAAATTTCCCAAACCTCCTCGTCCTTTAAATCAAAACTAAAATCAACTGTTCCTCGGGCTCGGACCCAACCTCGGGCTCGAGTCCGACTCGCACCGCTTGGCTCGGTCGAACCAACTAGTTGCACGTGGCGTCGATGGTGTCGGCCGTCCGTGCGGATCGAGCGTCCACGTGTGCGTATGCAACCGACTGTCCGAATGCATACATCAATCTCGACCGTCCATTCTAGATCCAACGGTTGGCGCGATATTGATCGAGTCTAACGCCGATTCGCGCGCGCCTTGACTTGGGTTCGCACGCGCGGCTGCTATCGGCCGACATGTGGGCCCCACAGCCGGCCGTCCTCGTCTTCTCCGCGTCTCACGAGCTCACGCGCTTCGCGCATGTGTGCCCGCGGCGCTCGTCGCTGCCACGTCGTGGGCGCGTGTCCCCCTCGGAGGATCGCGAAGTCCATCTACCCCTGTGGTCATCCATTCTTCCTCGCATTCATTCTCGCGACTTCTCCGTCCATCTTTTAGCCGGCGGAGAAAAACCCGGCGGCACCACCACCTCACGGCGTTCGAGCAACAGCGACTCCCGCCGTCGTGCTCCTCTTGCCTCGCCGCCTCCATTTTGCCCATCCAGAGCCTCGGTTGTCGATATCGCCGGGGCGTGTTCGTCGTCTCCGCCTCCGGTGATCTCGGCCCGCAAGCTCATCTGCGTTACGGTGAGTTTCTAGTTTGGCTTTTGGTCCTTTAGGATCGCAATCGACCACCGAGTCTAAGCGTGACCTTGTTTCACTCTTTGGTGCTTCAGCAGGCCGCGGCGCTTTCTTCTCCAAGCTCGGTAAAGCGCCGCGTGTCAATTCAGGCGCCACCGTCCTCCTCCATCATCAAGATCGTGGGCTTATCGTTCTGGTGTCTCGCGATCTCGAGGAGCTCCTTCCGAAGCTTCGCGTCGTGCATAGCGTCATCTCGCGAGCACGCACCTTCTTCTCGCCTCCGGCCGTCGCGAGCTCATCTCGGCGACCATCGGGATCCATAACACCGTCACCGAAGTTCGCGAAGTCCTTGCGGACCTCAAGGTATCGCTTCGCTCGTCTTGAAACCCACTAGGTCGCGTGTCGGCCGCACGCCGCGCCGCCGTCCGCGCGCCGCCGTAAACCACCGTGGTAATTGATTTAGCGCTAACCCTGTTTTAGTTGAGTCAGCGACTTGTGGGCCCTCTCGTTGTCGCGTCTAGAAATCTTTTTATCCAACCGTTATGTTACACTCGAGTACGCTGCCTTGTGGGTCCATAATGTCGATTAAAGATTGCGTAAGTTTGAAATCGTTTTCTCTATCGAAGCGTATTTTCTTTGGGCATATGTATTAGGATTACGTTGTTAAGTCGAAGCGTATTCTTAGAATACGCCGGCGTCACCTCTTGAGCGGGCTGTCTGGTCAGCACTCTCTTTGAGCCATTGTCGTATTTGGGGCTAACCGTGCGTCGGTAGAAGTAGTATTAAGTGCTTTAGTATTTACGAAATGCTTTTACATTTGCCTTTGTTAATTCAATTAAACTTAGAAAATGCATAACTAATTCAATTTTTATCCAAATTGCATGAAACCAGTGCTGTTAATTTTCATTTTAAATGTACTATTTACTAAAATAAGTTTCAACCTGGTACCTGTAGCAAAAATCTGTTAATTAATAAAATGATGTCTTATGTATCTTCTAAATTAGAAAATGCATATCTCTTTCAATATTTGTCCAAATCCAGTGAAACCAATTTTGTAATTTGTCATTTTTAATGTACTAATTATTAGGATAGGTTTTGTACACTGTTTCTGTTCATGAAAATTCGTTAAGTAATTAACTAGTATTTTGATGTGTTTTTAGCTTAGGAAATTCATAGGAAATTCTTAATAACTTAAAATGATTTGTTCTCTGTTTCTTAAATTTTGCTATGTCATGCTTAGGCTGCTGTGTGAGTTTTGGCTTGTTTTGATGTTGTGGTATGATTGAGTTTTGTCGGTGTTATTCGTTCTTATTTGCTGTTATGTTCGATCGTTAGGCTTGATATTTGCGGCAACCCCGAGGACGATCCTCCATAACAACTTGAGCAACAAGCAGACGAACAAGCGGTTTGATCATGATAATCCCAGTATTTTAAAGTCTAATATTTTGTTTCAATTTGTATGTATGCATTGCTTAGTTTGTGTTAAATTGATTAGTTAAATCGTGTTGCATATCACTGTAGACAAAACATTGACCTCTACTACGAGCCTAGGTTATTTCTTTGTGATTAGAGGTCATTTGGATGATCTCTTGTCACTTAGTAGATCCGAGTCAAATTGCTTAGACATGCTTAGTATCGGTAGAAATGGCGGTTATCGACTTAGTCGGTAACCTTGATCACACAAAATTTTATATAACTTTATATTTCAGCATTTACGCTATGTTTAATTGCAAAACTAAAAATGAAAACAAAAATGATTTAGACGGGCACAATGGTAAGATTGGTGTGATCTGTTGGGTGTATTGGAAAGGTGCGGGTCAATTAAGGACCGAACATCTTGTGAGTTTTTGTTATCGAGCATTTGGTGTGCTAACCACACTAGAGTATATGGGACCTCTCTTGACCTAGTACTTTGGCGTGTATTGGCTCAGGGTCGCAGGAGGGATGGAGGTGGGAGCATGGTAGTTGTCAGAAAAGCTTTATCTGAGTGGGTAGTTGTCTTTTCGGCTTTACCATGTAAGCGTATGGATTTCTATCCATACAGGCGGCTCGTAGTTAATACACAATATTGGAAAAAGTCTCGTAGGACTTAGTTTGTGCCGACATACCTTGAAGTGTGCTTTGGCTTAAAGCGATGCAGAAGTGTGGAGTGCAGTGGTACACCTGCGGGGTTAAAAACTATTCGAATAGCCTCGTCTAGGTGATGGACACGCTTGGGTAAGCTTATCGAGAGTTAGACTACAACATTTAAACTAAAACTTGATGGGTGAGTGCGAATGCGGGATTAGTGCTATTGTTAATGGTGACTATTGGGATAGTCACTTCTAGGTTGTTTATCTTTCGCTTTTGTTATTATTATCTTTACTGTTATTTCAATCTTAAAAATGAATTGCAAACTTGCCTTTAAAATGTATTATCTTATTGCAAATGAAAATTGGCTTTATGCAAGCGAAACATATGGCCTCCACCAAACAAGCTCGCATGTAGCATATGAGCAGTGCGCTAGTTCACACGTCGATCTTGCGGGTACAAAGACAATCTTTGTACTCGGTGCTTTGCTTAATGTTTTGTTGCGAGAGGAAGAAGGTGAGCCCCTAGGGTCTCACTTCTGTGAGCTGTGTTGCCGTTTCGTGGACGACTAGACTTGGCGGTCCGGTCAGATGCCTTGTGGGTTGAAGGCACACTGATTGGCTTTGTTTATAGCCATCTTATGGCGCTTTTGCTTCCGCTGTCTTTCTGTTGTTATGTTTGTGTATCTTGTGGCCAGTTGGCCATTGTCTGTAATTTTTTTACTATTTGTTTATCTTCCGTTTGGTAGTGTGTTGTTTGGACTCTATGTTTGGAATGGAGTTGATGCATACTTTTGTTGTTGAGGTGTGTATACGGCTTCTGGGAAGTGTACATATCTCGAGACTCAGTTTATTTGATTTGTGATGCTAGGACCAGGTGGTTGGTTAAGCATTACAAGCCAAATAAATTGGGGTCCTCACAGTAGATGAGCCTCCTAGCGCAATCAATTTGTCCCATGTGCTGAGACAACCAATCAATGCCTAGGATTACATCTAAGCTCGCCGATCGAAGGAGGATAAGGTTTGCCAAGAATCCTACCCCTTCTATCTCAACAGGGACATCCCTACACTCGGACTCGGCTCTCAACTCCGAAGCGGGAGAGCGAATGAGCAGTGGGACCAACAATGGAGTAAAGGGACCCCCACGGCGGAAAAGACTCGAAACAAGCGAATGAGATGCGCTGAATCAAACAAAGCGTAGCGAGGAAAGAGTTAGCGAAGGGTACCCAACACGACGTCGGTGCCTCTGTGCCTCCTCGCGGAGATGAGGTTGGCGGCCACTACCCACGCCTGGGTAGCGGGGACAACCGATCACAGGAAGAACCACCTCCCTACCGCGTCCTCCATTGGGGCGAGGGCGCCGATCTGTTAGGGCAACTATTGGCATAATGCCCTTCAGTTGCCACGAAAAGCAGTGACCGGCGGCCGGATTGCGGGGCCACCTGCTGGTTCGCGGCGCACGTGATCGGGGCACGGCTGCGGAGGGCGAGGAACCGGTCTTTGGCGGCCTCGGTGGTAGGGAAGCCACGAAGCGGGCCCTGGAGTAGGCCCGGCACGAGGGCGAGAGAGGCGGCACGTGCGGCCATTGGGCCTCCACTTGCGCTTGGGACTCGCCAGGCGCCTTGGCCTTGTGCTCGGCAACAATGGCCTTGTCTACCAAGGCACGGAAGTCGACAAAGTCCACAATGGAGAGCTTGTCTTGCGGCTCCTCGGACAAACCCTCCATGAACTTCTCACCTTGGCCTCATCGGTGGCCACCTCGGATGGAGCATAACGAGCCAAGTGGTTGAACTCGTGCAGTACTCCATCAGCGACTTACGCCCTTGCTTGGCGCGAGAAACTCCTTCTTCTTGACTTCATCAAGCGGCGAGGATGTGAGCTCGGCGAACGCCGTCGGAACTCATCCCAAGAGACGATGTGGCGGCGGGCTGCATGGCCAAGAAGTTCTCCCACCGGAGTGCGCCCCTGAAGGCGATGGGAGGCAAAGAGTGCCTGTCCTGGTCGAGCGCGAGCAGCGTCGAGCTTACGCTCAACTTTGGACGCGGCCGGTCATCTGCGTCCAATGGGTCCTCGGACACGGAGAGCGTGGGGTGAGTGCGAAGAAACTCGGCAAGGCCCCCACGGGTGATGTCCACCCCTGCCGGATCTGAGGCACCGGAAAGGGCGGAGGTGTTGCGGCGCAATAACATCCAGCGAGACCCTCTGTCCTCTGGCGGTTGCGCTCGATGCGGAGAAGGACCTCGACCATGGTCGGAGGAGGCGAGCTCCTCATCAAACAGTGCGACCACGGCGCTCACGAGTACCTCTAGCCATCTGCTTTAAGAAACTTAGGTTAGAAACCAAAGCACTAACATTAGAAGTTGATGAAAGCGAAAAGCTAACGATTAGGGAATGAGACATCACCCTAACGAAAGCCAAAAACAACAAGTAACAACTTTAAATGTTTCCAAAGAAGCTCCAAAACAGCAAGGAAACTCCAAACCAAGCTCAACTTCTCAATGCCATTAACCCGTATTGAATGAGCGAGTAATAGTGTGAGAAGACAAAAATTTCAGCACACTACAACCAGCCTAACACTACTCAAGAACAAGGTTAAGGCGATAAAAATAACGTTAGATACTTAGCTAACTAGTATCACATCTTACCCTTTTATTCCCACAAGTTTTACTTGGTTAATCTCTTATTTTCTACAGGTTAGAACCTTTGAGCCTGCTGTCAGGAAATTGAATGATCGCTGTCAGTTTGCATCCAAGCCTCTAATTGAAATCTTCAACCGAAGCTTCAAAACCTTGTAGAGGGCGGCTAACATTTCAATTTGCCAAGCTCATTGGTCCCAAAACCCAATTGTCGATAATGACTATCTTTTGAGAGAAGGAAAGGGAAAACACTTTTAAAACTCAAATTAGAGCAAGGCAGAGAAGAAAGCTAAGATAGGTAAGGAATAAAATCCGAGAACTTACTTAGCTTTCACAAATCATTTGACCCTTTGAAAATAAGGTTTTCAAAATATCCTAAGGACGACCAAGCTTGGGTTACTACGGTGGAATGGCTCGATACCAACTTTGTGAGGACCCGGTTTATTCGACATCTTTGTTTAACCATCCACTTGGTCCTAACAGTACAAATCAAATAAACCAAGCCTCGAGATATGTATACTTCCAAATCACGGTATACACACCCGCTACAAAATCATGCATCAATTCCATTCATACACATAGAGAAGCAAAAGCAACAACTGAAAGACATAGATAATATAAAGAGAGTTATTACAAAAGAGAGGCCGACCGGCCAAAATTCATAAAGATAAGTAAATACACAGCGGAAGCAAAATGGCCATAAGATGGCGATAAACAAAAGCCAATCGGTGTGCCTTTACCCACAAGGCAACCAACCGGACCGCCAAGCTAATGCGTCCCAAGCAGCGCACAACACTGACTCACAAAAGTGAGGCCCATGGGGCTCACCTTCTTCCTCTGCAACAATTAATATTAAGCAAAGCAGATGAGTACAAAACTTGTTTTTGTACTCGCAAGACTGACGTGTGAGATAACTGAACTATAATTAACTACATGCAAGCTTTATTTAAGTGGATGAGGCTTTGGACTTATTTTCAGCATAAAGCAAGTTTTCATTTGCAATAAGGTAATAGATTCAAAGCAAGTTTGCAATTAACTTTTATTGTTCAAATAAAAGAGACAATAATAACATAGAATGAGAACAACACCAACCTAGAAGTGACTAACCCATAGTCACCACAACAATAGCATGAAGTACCCTTCATACCACCCATGTCAAGTTTAAGTTTTTAAAAGGTTGTAGTCTAGTTCTTGTGGGAAATAACCAAGCGTGTCCATAACCTAGGGCGAGGCTATTCGAATAGTTTTAACCTGCGGGGTGTACCAATGTACCCACACGATAGACCGCCTTTCCACCGACCACGGTTAGCACACTTCCTTTGGTATGCGGGCATGGCTAAGCCTAACAAGGCGTTTTCCAATGGGCGATGCTAATTAAGAGCCGCAACCCACGGAGAAAGACACATTAGACACCTAACCGTGCGCCAATGCTCCCCTCCAAACACCACAACACACACACAGGAACACACCCAGGCCAGCTCATAATTAACACCTCCCAAAGTACTTAGTCAGAGGTTCCATATCCCCTCGTGTGGTTAGCACGCAATAATTGCTTGGATCAATGGCACAAGTAACTCGGTCCTTAGGGACTTAGGCACCATTCATCACACCCAACAGATCACCCAACATACCATTGTGCCCAAGCCAAGATATAATTTTTGTTTTCAGTTTTGATTTGCAAAATGGTAAAACAAGGGTTGGACATAATGGAATAATATAAGTATTTGTGTGATCAAGATCACGACTAAGTCGATGATCGCCCAATACTACCGATGCTAGGCATGGCTAAGCAATATTTATTCGAATCTACTAAGTGACAAGAGCTCATCCAACGAACTCTAATCACGACCAAATAACCTAGGCTCAGGTAGTAGAGGATAATTATTTACCTACAGATTATGCAACTAGAGTCTAACTAATCAATTTAACAACAAAATAGCAATGCATACATAGAAGTTAAACAAAATATTAGACTTTAAAAGTAATGGGATTAATGGGAAATGATCAAGCTGCTTGCACTCGCTTTGTTGCTCAATTTGTTCTTGGAGGGTCGTTCTGGGATTACGCAAATATCGAATCCTAAGCGAAAGAGCGAAAACAACCAATAAGACGAGCAACACTTAAACAAAGAGCAAGCAAAATTATCCAAATGTGACGAAATTTATACACAAGGTAAAATACGAACATACCTAGACATAGAAACTGGAAAAACTTAATTTGGATTTGTGGTGCAAAAGATATTCTCTAAAAACCTAATTTCGGCCATAATTAGCTTTGTAGCAAAAATATTTTCTAGAAAGATTTTGAAGCTGAAACTTTTATGGTAGCTACCTACTGGTATAGTGGTAACCCATATAAAATTTCAGGTCATTTGGAGTTAAAATGATTTAGTTATGATTTTCTAAGTTTTAAATCTAAGACATGATTAATTTCAGTATTAAAGACTCTTGCAAAACCTATACTAAGCTAAAGTATTTTAACGGATGCATTTATAGAATTTTAGTTTGTTAAATTTGGAGCTACAGAGATAAAGTTATGCAATTTTGAAGTTTAAAACAATTAATATGTGCAAATAAAAGCTTCTCGGACTAAATCGGAAAACCCATAAAAGCGGGAGGTCGTGGGCGTTGATCAAAGATCGCACGGCTCACGATCTCGAATGCTAAAACCGCACGAGCTCTCGGGCGCAAAGACCCTTGCGCCTAGAGAGGTCTTAGCCGTTGATATTGAATCCAGCGGCTCACCATGGATGCACGGCACCGCGAAGGAGGTCCTCGCGCACTAGGGAGGTCGTGGGCGTCCGATCTGGATCGGCGGCCCGAGCTCCACGAGGAAGTCCTACGGCTAACTCGCTAAGGGAAGGTGCGGGCGGTTAAGATTTCCGAGGAGGTCTTAACGGTCTAGATCCGATCGGAGAGAGGATCTGGCGGTGAGCTTGCGGCGGGAGGTCTTGGCGGTTAGGATCTCACCGAGGAGGTCCTAACGGTCGAGATGTCCCTCGGGAGGTCCTCCAACACAGTGCTATCTGAGAGAGATCTGGATGGCTCAGATCTCCATGGGAGAGGTCTGAGTGGTCGGATCTAGGCGGGAGGTCCTCATGGTTAAGACCAGCCACGAGGAGGTCTCGAGGTTCTCTTTACAAAGAGACCAAGGGTGGTCTTTTGTAAAGAGGACCACGGGTGGTTTTGAAGGTTTTCTTTACAAAGACCAGGGTGGTCTTTTGCAAAGAGGACCTTGGTGGGGTGGCTCGGGTGGTTTTAGAAAGCGACTAAGGAAGGACCTTTTGCAAGGAGGACCCCAAGGAGGTCAGAGAGGCGGTTTTGACAAAAGCGCCGGGGTGACCTCTTCGCAGAGAGGACCTCAAGGAGGTCTTTGCAAAGAGGACCCCAAGGAGGAGGGTGATCCTAGCGGTGGGATTTAACCTACGGAGGTCTTTAACGGCGAGGATTCTATATGGTGGGAGGTCTGGCGGCTAAGGACTTAGACTAGGAGATCTAGCGGTCCGGATCAACACTGAAGAGGTCATGAGCGGCTAAGACCACAACCGAGAGGTCCTAGGACTTAGCTATTCTGAGAACAAAGGATCTACGGTGGATCTAAGCGGAAGAGGTCATTAAGGGCTAGGATTAAATCGAAGAGGTCTTGGGAGCTAGAGTTTTGCGACAAGATCCACGGTGCGAATCTAACACGGAGAGGTCACGGAGTGTCACGATGAACCGAGGAGGTCCAATGACTTGACAAAACGCGACAACCGACGAGGACACGGCTTTGGTCGCGGCTCGTCGTGGCGACCACGACCACGGCGGCGCGCGGTCAGCGGGGCAAAAATGTTCGCAATACTATTGCGAACCTTTGAGGGCACAAGCGTCGCGGACACGACCCATATATCGCGAGCCGAACGAGGCGGAGATCAAGTGCGGAAAAGTGGCGAGAAAGACTTCGCGCGACCTAAACTATCAGTGCTTAAGCTACGGGAGGTCATTGTGAACTCACAGGCCGGGAGGAGGTCAAGGGAGGTCGAGGAGTTCGGCGACGAGCGACCGCCACCGAGCCGAGAAGACAACGGGGCAAGCAATCACGAGCAATAGAGGACCAAGCAATGGTGATGATAACCGGGAGGTCCACGAAAGACACGGAACACATAAGTGAAGGAAGGAGCACCTTCTGGGAGGAGGAGGAAGCGGCGATTTTCGGCGAAAAGGGAAATCCCGGTTGAGAAGAGGCTGAAGACACAAACCGAAATAGGATTAGTGTCAACACTCCGAGGGACCAGAGGAAGGAGCCAGAGCAAAGTTTGAAGGAAAGAGCCAGCTGGAGCACCGGTGCACGGAGCTCGAAGCCGGCAATGGCGGTCGGGGGTGATCTTGGCGATTGAGCTCAAGCAAGAAGAGAGGGTGCCAAGCGGGGCTGCGGAAGGGTGAAAGGAGGACAAAGAAGGAGAGCTGGATGCTTAAGTAGAAGAGGGAGCTTGGTCCGCGGCTCTCGCACGGGAGGTCGGCTCGAGGTCATGGGAGGCGGCGCGGGAGGCGAGTAGAAGGAGACTCTGTGGCGTGCTCGAGCATAATAAATGCATGCCGGTGAGGAGCGGATGGGGAGGTGACTAGGCGCTGCTCTCCCGCCGACTTCGCCGCTTCGATCGCGCGTGGCGCGCGGAGGAAGAAGATGACCAGCAACGACACGAGCCCACGGTCGTGGCGCGAGGCGCGAGCGGTGGGAGTGCGGTCGGTGGGACGCAGGTGTGGTCGAGCCAACTCGGCGAGTCGGACTCGAGTTCGAGCTTCGGTCGGGTGAAGCGATACTAGACCTGTTTTAATTTGAATTTTGTGCTGAATATTTGAGGATTTAATTGGAGGGCCAAATGAACTCCAAATTTGATGAAATTTTAACTGGAGCTAAGTAGTTAGATGATTGAACTCCCCTAAAACTTTCAGAAGTTTTTATGCATTATAAAAATTCCAGAAGTGATAAACTAGGGTTTGACCAACTGAAATGTTGGTTTGACACGCCTCAAAGCTATTCAAATAATTTCTAAAAATTGTGAAATTTTTTAGAGGGGTCACACATCAACCCAAGAACTTAGGAAAAATATTTCCTAGGAGATGATCAACAGACTTGTGACTTAGTATTCCCATACTCTGGTGAAATAATTGTTTAGTACACACAGGAAACACATGATGTAAGAAAAAGTTTTAACTTCTACTCATTTTCTTACACTTACAACACAAGTTGAAAATGGGGATGTTACAGGGTGGCCCTCCCCCCTTTGGCCGGCCACACACTAGGCTAGATGGGCCAAGGCCCAGCCCCAAATGGAAGAGAAAAACAACGGAAAAGCCCTCTCTAACTTGATTTGTGGCGAAAATAAAATTCTTCCCGATTAAATAATTCTCTACCGATTAATTTTTTATTAATCCGATTCTTGACTTATCACACTTCCGGAGTATTACACACTAATTAACTCTATTACAAAACAATAGAGGCATTAAGACATAACCAAAAGAAAACATCCTGGCAGTTTGCTCAATTATTAATTCATTGTCTAAAATCGATCATTCATGAGTGGTTCATGGTTGTGTGCAACAGATCTCATTCTAGCCCCGTCCTATGCATGACATTCGTGCCAGATGTACCTAAAAACATAAACAAACAGCAAGTGTAAGTCCAAGACTCAGCAAAGTACAATTAATACAACAATTCAATACACACCTCTATCATCATCATCCAACCATAATTCTATATATTAAACCAAATCATATACACATGCAATGCAAATGCTCAATGCATCCTTTCTCTTTGACTCTCTTTGCATTTTACCGGTAATGCAGGGTATGCAACCGTCAATGCATACCCATGACTGTGCTCTCAAGCACAGGGACTAAGAGCCCATACTTCGCAAGTATGGGGACCACAAGCCCACACTCCACAAGTGTGGGGACCACAAGCCCAACATATACATGACAGGAACCTCAAAATCAATACTTGGTCACCACATGACCAAGTCTCAAGGATGATAGCATGATGCATCTGAAACAATCCTTTTATCCAACATAAACATGTAATAGCCAGCAGCAACATACATGAGTAAAGAACATATTCATACTACTAGCATTCATGAACAAAGAACATACACGTACTACTAGCATTCATGAACAATCACGCTTAATTGTTCTACCACTAATTGTACTTGCCTCAACCGTGCGAAGCTTGATGATGTAGAGAGGGCGCTGGCCCCGGAATCAAACAACCTGAATAAATATAATAACCACACTAAGAGGACATTTTTGGGCAAGACTTTGCTAGAAATAAGTACACGACGAACTATGCTCCCTAGCGCAACCCAATACGCCAACTTCTATAGGCATCGATCTATCCCAAAATAGAATAGTCTTCTTTCAAAATTCATAACTTTTCAAATACTTATCCAAATCTAGTGTTCTTTGATTCTCCTGAAAGCTTATTAAATTATCCACATACAACTAGTTGGTGAGATTCCCAGATTTTATCAGCTTCTATCCCTCCAAACAGATTACTAGAACTGTTAAATCCCGTTAGAGGTTCTGGACAACGAGACTAAAACTAATGTATCTTTCCATACACTTATCTAAAAATTATGATCTTTAGCTCTCTAAAAAGCTTACGAGCATACATACAACTTTTGTTTTGGTGAGATCCTCTAAATAATTAATTAACTATTTGCTAATGATCGATTAACATTGACTGTCAGAATTATGACAGAATTGCAGAACAGCAATGCTACGAAAATCATATCTCCTGATCCGCTCATTGAAACGACCTGATCCAAGAACCTACCGAAAGCTACCAACATTATCTACAACTCTATAGGAGATGGCCAGACCAGATTTCGTGGCTAACAGCCCGAAATCAAACGAATACTATAGACTGCTAGAGAACTGATCTAAAACCGACATCGCCTAAATTTCCAGATTACACCATTAATCGAAAGGGATCGGGATTTACCCTTGAAGAACCGCTAAAGAATGCGAAGAACACCACATGATCCCGCTTCCCCTCCCTTCTCTCTTCTCCCCTTCCTTCTTCTTCTCGGCCAGCCAACAGCCCGGGCATCCTCCCTTCTTCCTCCACTAGGCGATGGCGGAGGCGATGTCCTTGGCGGCAGCGAGGGAGGGGGAGGCGCCTTCTGATACCTCGGTGTGGAGATGCTCAATTAATGGTAGGGAGAGTTAGGGGATGTTGTGGAGATGCTCTGGGCAAGAAGAATTGGCACAAGGCTCACTCGAGAGCAAATGGTGTTGGCAGTGGCGGTTTTTGGCCGTGCGCAAGGAAGATGATGGTGGTGAGGTGTTCATGCGGACAAAACATCAAATTAAGTAGGGGGAAACGATCCTTAGGTGTTGCAACATGACGTGACACGGTTCATTAGGGAAGGGGCTCACCGAGTTGGCCAGAACAGCAAGCAAAAGCAGCGGCCACGTATTGAGCGTCGCCAGACGCGAAGAAGAAGCGCGCGTTCCTAGTGATTCGGCTACATAGAAAGAAGAAGAAGGTGAGGGATGGAAAGAGGACATCGTGGAGGACTAGAGTGACATGAAGATGAAGGCAAGAGTCCATAAAGGCGGTCGGCAGGCTTGGCAAGTGGCGGCGGCCATGGCCGGCACTAACCTTCAGCTCTTAGCTCAATTGAAGCTCGGGAAGGGAGGAATGGAGAGGAAGTGGGAAAGCGGATAGGGGTGTTTTCACACATAGGAGAAGGCTTCAAGTAGTGAGATGAAGATGAGATTAACGAGCGAGATCAAGGTGGTGACTCGGTTTTCTCACGACTTTCTCTCGCGAGCGGAAAAAGGGCCATTAATGGGGTGGGTGAGGTAGGCGGAGCACGGTGGAGGTGATAGAGGTAGTTGGAGGTCGAAGCGATGGGCAAGCGGTGAAGTCAGTGGGTGTACTGGTAGAGTGGTGCAAGTGCACGCTAGCGACGGGAGAGCAAGGTGGAAGAAGAAGCTGGCGGTGTGTCTTACACGTTAGAGAGAGAGAGGAAATTAAATCGGATTTTATGGAATTAAAGGTGAAGGATTTGCTGAATTTTTGTACTAAGCAAACAAGGTCCTAATTTATGAACATTTTAAGGGCTCCTGACCTAGTGTAGTTGGTCATGTAAATTTTCCAGAACTTTATCTTGTTTGTGATTTTCTAAAAAATTCTTGCAAGTTTCTATTTTTCGTGTAATTGCATTGTTACCCTTGATGAAAATCTACAAAAGTTGCTTAATAAATATTTCCCTAAGCAAATATGCCCAAAATAATTCTCACTTATTCTCATTCTATTTTCCATAAAATTCTTACAAGTGCATGTTTGTATGAATTTCATTATTTGTAAAATATGCTCAAAAATTATTTTCTCATTTAATTCTATTATGTCTTCCCAAATTATGAATTTTGGGATGCTATAGTAGTAATTGGCAGTCTCATCATTGTCAATTAAGGACTTAACTTTGTGCAATATAGAATTGAGCCATAACTGTACGACCACATGCTGGGTATGGGACAGACCTAACTTAATAAGTTATGGAGTTTTGACATTAATTACTTAGGTAGATAGGTGAAGCTGTGTGCTAGGGTGGAGGTGTAATTATGTCTGTGTGACGATTCACATTTATGAACAGTTCACCGTGTCTAGGTCCAACAATGTGCAACGGGCCAACAACCTATGTGGGGGTTTGGTGCTGTCAGTATGCACAACATGAGGGTCAATTGTTGAAATGAAGTTTTGAAAAGGTTTTGTTATGATTGGTGCTAGCTATATGATGAGGGCATCCCTAACACTTATACATCTTTCCCTATTGGTGGTCATACACATACTGAGGTGGACGCCATACGTGACGCTACAAATAATTCAAGTGCGTATGCATATTGGTCCACCGACGAGAGCAAGAGCTAAACTTCTAAATCAACAGTGCTTTTGTTTCTTAATGAATCTTCTATTGTCATTGATGAGAATTGGGTATTACCTCATGCAAATGTTTTGTGCATTCTCGAGTTTGAACATTGTGAAGCCTTTGGAACCAAGAGGGAGGTCGGAGTCAAAGCAATGGAGGAGAAGCTCACGTGGGTCAACCAAGGAGAAAAGCCCAAGAATTCAAGCCCAATTCGGATCTTCCACAAGTGCAACCGAAATTCATCTCGAATCAACTCGAATTCAATTCGGATTCGGTTCGGGACAGCCCAACAGGGCTGTAATAAAACCATAACTTTTGCATACGGAGTCCGATTGGGGTGTTCTTGGACTTGTTTGAAAGCTTATTCCAAGGCCCACACAATGGTTTTGGCCCCAGCTTCAGAAGACTTACGGTCGCGCCGCTATGGCGAAACAATGTGACGGACTTAAGTTAGGTTTTCCTTTTGTGTGTTTTTAGGTCTTAGTCGAGTTAGAGTTTGATTCGGCATGTGTGGCTGGCCCTAGGCGTGCGTGAGTCGTGGAGGGCGCCTTAAATACCCTTGCCCTCCCTTGTATCCATTAGACCAGTTTATGCATAAGATTGAAACATAGCTATTGCTTGTTCTTTCGACACGAGTTCATGCGAGGACTTTGAGAGAGAATTAGGCGATCCATTTGTTTTGTTACGCAATCCAAGGTCAAGCCGTCGTTCCATTGGGAATTGGGGACTTGGCGTTCGTGCGTTCGTGGTCTCGCGACGAACAACTACCCGGTGTATTGTGGGCGTATTCGAAGAGTTGAGGGTTCGTGCATTGGCGCGAGTGTTCATTAGCGACATCGTCTACTTCGCATCAACTATCCACGGTTTCTCACCGAGAAGATCGGCCCCCGTATCATGTGGTATCGATTCTAGGTTTACTCGGTGAGAACTTCTTTACCCGTAGTTAGATTCGTTTTCTTTCCTATCGTACAATAAACCAAAATTGCGTACCAAAACCGTAGTTTAATCTGTTATTTCTTGTGCGTTTAGTTAAGTTTTCATCCATTAGAGTTTTGTTTTAGTGCTGATCCTTGTGTTTCCATTGCGTAGCTTAATCTTTATCAAAAAAAATTTTCTTGATTGAACTCCTCAATTAGCACCCAAAACCATCATCCGATCTCGTCAGTGTGCTGTCTTGCCCACAATCCGAGGCAGTGTTGTTTCTTATCCGAACTCCTCGGTGGGACTAGAGTCCTAATCAACCTCTAGCTCAAACACAATCCGAGTCCAATTGCTCCATCTTGAGTTTGGCCACTACATCATAGCCAGGCGAACCACATTTGGTGTCCTTTTATATCCTTTCATCTTGAGACTAGCTATTGATATTGCACCTAGGGCTGCTCATTCAAGTTGATTACGTTCTTTGTTTTGTGAGGGTTGCAGCAGTTCCACGGGGAGCAAAGCGAGGGAAAAGAAGGAAAAGGCAACCGCATATAGAAAGAGCGCGGCATAAAAAAATGCTAACTTTTGCATACGACCTCCGATTGGGCGTTTCTTGATCCGTTGGAAAGGAAGCGGGAAAATAGAGCCAAAAAAAGAAGTGCGGAAATGCGGGGTTTTACATCCGCGTAAGCCACCAGGCATACGTGTGCGGAAAACTTCGACCCCAAAAAGGTCGTTTAGGGCCTCAAAGCGGGCCCCAAACCGAGAAAAATTCCGGTTTCAGATTTCGCTCAAAATTGTGAGCCCCTCTGCGGTGATTCTAAGGTACCCGTGGCGACGACATCCCTTTTCGAGTTGATCCGCGCATACTTTTAGCTACTACGATGCGGGTCATCTTTTTAGCTTGTGTTTTTCAATTTTGATTGAGCAATCTTGTGCCCTAGTATATTCCTTTGCAATTGGCTAGCGTCTATCCCGTGCTTGGTGCAAAGCGAGCTGGTTTCATCTCTTTTCTGCTCGCTAGCTCAGTCCTTTGTTTGCAAAAGTCTCATTTATCCTTGCGTGTGCGTTCATACACTTCGCTTAAACCCGTTGGATCGAGCACATAGGCAAAATACTCTAGCACGGATCATTACTTAGCTTTACAATACCTTGAATATCAGTTGCATAGGATATACACATACTGTCCAAGCTCCACCTACACCCGTTTGTGTACTCCCTTGCTCTTGGTTACGCTCCTACATTACGGGTTAAGGTCGTTATTTGTCACAATCGCTGCTTTGCCGTCCTTGATTCACTTTGGAGCAGTAAGCTTGTCTTGTTTTCGGATGCGGTGAGTTGCGGCGTAGTATAGCAGAGCTTTTGTTTTACTAACCCGATATAACCTCGTTTCTTGTTTGTGAGTTGTTGCTATGTCAGTCACGAGGAGGATCCACCTAATCCGAGGCGTCGGTTACGTGGACGAGTACACTCGGTTGCGCGAGATGCTACAAAACAACTTCAAGATGGTGACAATGGCGTGCGCGATGAACTCGGGAAGTTGGTCGATGAACACCCTCGGGAGGAGGTCACACAATTGCGTCACGCCATCAACAATAACTTCACGGAGCTACGCGCCATGTTCGCTCAACACAATCACGTGGGGTGCGCAAGCGATGACACGAGTGTGCACGGCCTCGGCCGTTTGCACAATGAGACCGAGGATGGCGTGCTATTCGTGTGGATGAGGAGCGGCGGCGGCGGCGCGTCGCATGGCGGTGCCGCCAAGCGTCGGGATGGCGGCGCGGCACACCTCGAGCTCATGGGCGTGGCGAGGCAACGGCGCGCGGTGGAGGCGCACCGCGGGGTGTCCACGGAGGAGGTGTGCATCGTGCACCTCGTAGCATGGCGGATGAGGCGAGCAATGGGATGACGATTTCCCCATCGGCGACTACGATGACCGACAGCGCCACCATCGCAACAACGTGCAGCGTCGACACGACGGCGCCGACGATTTTGTCGCTAAGCCCAAATTTACTCTTCCTATATTTTGTGTGGTACGGATGTGGAGCAATACCTCACTTGGGAGTGAAGGTGGATAAGTTGTTTCGAATGAACAACTATTCCAATGAGAAGAAGCATTGCTTGCTTCCAATGGCTTGGATGATTATGCTACACATTGGTGGAGCGATTCATTCGTAGCGCATGGAGCGCCATGAGTTGCCGATTACCACGGGAGCGGATGAAGCAACATTTGCGGGCACGCTTTGTACCCGCCACTACAAGCGCTCACTATTTGAGAAGTTGACGGGGCTGCGACAAGGTATGAGGTCAATTGGCGAATATCATAAGGAGATGGAAACTATCATGATACATGCGGATGTCGCGAGAATGAAGAAACGAGACCATGGCGAGATTTCTAGCCGGCATGAATCATCTTCGTCAGCGCATTGTCAATCACCATCCCTATAACGATATGATTGAGTTGTTGCACCAAGCACGCGGCCGGCGACAAGTGATTGAAGATGCGGTTCGCTACCCGTTCACGTCCTTCACCGATCCCAGACAGCCATATAACAACGGCCCCACCAAACAAAAGCACTGTTGATTTAGAAGTTTAGCTCTTGCTCGTCGGTGGACCAATATGCACTACGTACTTGAATTATTTGTAGCGTCACGTATGGCGTCCACCTCGTATGTGTATGACCACCAATAGGGAAAGATGTATAAGTGTTAGGGATGCCCTCATACATAGAACAATGTGAGTGCGATCCGAGTTTCCTAACACCGAGCGGTATTCCATTGTTTGCACGCCAAGGTGCTTAGTGTGATGCCATCACCGTCACTCGAGCAATGGTGCAATTTGTTTCGGACTTGGCGAAGCTTGATAAGGGTAAGGTCCGCAAAGTGATCATTGATGGCGGAAGTTGTCACAATTTGGCTAGCAAGGATATGTGTCATAAGTTGGGTTTGAAGTACTTGCCGCATCCACGTCCTTATCATGTGCAATGGTTGAGCGACAAAGAGGAAGTGAAGGTGAACTATATAGTGCAGTGGCGTTTTCTATTGGGAAGTACACCGACAACGTGGACTGCGATGTTGTGCCTATGACGGTGTGTCACTTGCTCTTGGGACGGCCATGGCAATATGACCGTTCTGCATTCATGATGGCGTACAAATCGCTACACATTTCGATGGAATAATATGGATATCATCTTGAAGCCCTTACACATAGCAGTTGTGAATTCTTCAATGCGAAAAATTGAGATGCACGTTGAGACCGCCAAAGAGCGAGAGAAGAATTTAGTGATGTTAGCCACCAAATCGAAATGAGAGAATTCAGCGAAGATCCCAATTTGGTGCACTTTGTACTATTGTACAAAGACGCCTTGCTTTCGACTAACGACTTGTCTTCTCTTCCTAGTGGTGTTGCTTGTGTTTTGCGGGACTTGAATGACGTCTTTCCAAACGAGGTACCAGCGGGCTACCACCAATTCGTGGGATAGAACATAAGATCGACTTGATTCCGGAGCGTCATCGCCGAACCGACCACCGCATCGCACCAATCCCGGCGAAACAAAGGAAATTCGAAACAAGTACAAGAGCTTCTCTCAAAGGGTATGTACGTGAAAGCTTAAGCCCTTGTCTTTGTTCTGTTATTTTAGTTCCTAAGAAAGATGGTTCATGGCGTATGCGTAGATTGTCGAAGCGATTAATAATATCACAATTCGATATCGTCATCCTATACCTCGCTTAGATGATATGCTAGGCAATTGAGTGGTGCTGTTATTTTCTCTAAGATAGATTTGCGCGATGGTTACCATCAAATTAGGATGCATGAAGGGGATGAGTGGAAAACAGCATTTAAAACAAAATTTGGGTTGTATGAGTGGTTAGTCATGCCTTTTGGTTTAACTAATGCACCTAGTACATTCATGCGCTTAATGAATCATGTTTTAAGGCATTTGATTGGTAAATTTGTGGTTGTGTACTTTGATGATATTCGATTCTGATGCATGTGAATCTGAACACATAGACCATCTTAGACAAGTTCTACAAGTTTTGCGTGAGGCTAGGTTATTGGTAACTTAGAGAAGTGTACCTTTGCAAAGATCGTGTCATCTTTTTGGGCTATGTTGTTTTCGCACGAGGAGTTGAAGTAGATGAGTCTAAAATTGAAGCGATTAAAAATTGGCCAACTCACTGTGAATGTAAGTCGATTAGGAGCTTTCATGGTCTCATTGGTTTTTATCGGCGCTTTGTGAAGGATTTTAGCACCATAGCTGCCCCTTTGAATGAACTTACTAAAGGGTGTTGAATTTGTGTGGGGTAGCGCAAGACAATGCTTTTTTGAACTTAAGAAACGCTTGATCAAGCACCGTTGCTTGTTTTACTGATTTCACTAAAAATTTTGAAATTGAGTGTGATGCTAGTGGATTGGGTATTGGCGGTGTTTTAATGCAAGAGGAAGACCGGTAGCTTATTTTAGTGAGAAACCGAATGGTGCTCAATTGAATTATCCGGTCTATGACAAAGAGCTTTATGCTTTAGTGCGTGCATTAGAAACTTGGCAACATTATTTATGGCCTAAAGAGTTTATTATTCATTCGATCATGAGGCATTAAAGTATTTAAAGGGCCAAGCAAACTGAACCGTAGACATGCCAAATGGGTCGAATTCATTGAGTCGTTTCCTTACATTGTAAAATATAAGAAGGGAAAGGAAAATGTGGTAGTGATGCTCTCTCTAGGAAAAGTGTGCTTTTAACTCAATTAGGAGTGCAAGTTCTGGTTTAGAGAGTTTGCGTGATTTATATGCTCATGACCATGATTTTTCCGTTCCTTATGCACATTGCAAAGAGGGAAAAGGTGGGATAAATTTCACATCCATGATGGGTTTTGTTTCGCACTAACAAATTATGCGTTCAGACTCCTCGTGCGTTTGCTATTCTGCAGGAATCACATGCGGTGGGTTGATGGGACATTTTGGACGTGAGAAGACGTTATCTATCTTTGAGCGATCACTTTTATTGGCCTAAGATGAGGCGAGATGTAGAGAGGTATGTGCAACGATGCATTACTTGCCACAAAGCGAAATCAAAATTAAATCCACACGGTTTGTATACCCTCTACTGTTCCCAATGCACCATGGGAGGATATTAGTATGGATTTTGTTTTAGGATTACCTAGAACTAAGAGGGGAGTGATTACTGTTTTTGTCGTTGTGGATCGTTTTTCAAAGATGGCACACTTTATTCCGTGCCACAAGAGCGGCGATCGTCGCATATTGCTAACTTGTTTTTCGTGGAGATCGTGAGGTGCATGGCGTGCCACGCACTATTGTGTCGATCGTGACGTGAAGTTCATGAGCTACTTTTGGAAGACACTTTGGGGTAAGCGGGAGCGAAGTTGTTATTCAAGACGACTTGTCATCCCCAAGCGATGGTCAAACGGAGGTGGTGAACCGCACACTTTCGATGCTCGCCGGACCATGATCAAGAAGAATCTGCGCGAGTGGGAGGATTGTTTGCCGACGTGGAATTCGCTTATAATCGGGCGTGCACTCCACTACGCGATTGTGTCCTTTTGAAGTGGTGTATGGTTTCAAACCGTTTACGCCGCTTGATTTGCTGCCACTTCAAGTCAACACCGTGTTCATATGGAGGCATCCAAGCGAGTGAGTATGTGAAGAAATTGCATCTCAAAACAAAAGAGGAGATAGAGCGCAAGGTCAAGTCATATCTTTGAGAAGGCGAATAAGAAAGCGGAAGAAGATGATTTTTCAACCGGTGATTTGGTTTGGGTGCACTACCGCAGGATCGTTTTCGAGCAACGCCGCAAGTCTAAATTGCTGCCACGAGGTGATGGACCTTTCAAGGTGCTTGCGAAGATCAACGACAATGCCTACAAGATAGAGCTTTCGGCGATGACTATGGCGTGAGCTCTACTTTCAATGTCGATTTATCACCTTTCTTTGGTGGTGATGATCGTCGAGGGCGCGCCTTTTCAAGAGGGGAGGATGATGAGGGCATCCCTAACACTTATACATCTTTCCCTATTGGTGGTCATACACATCACGAGGTGGGCGCCATACGTGGCGCTACAAATAATTCAAATCTGAAGTGCATATTGGTCCACCGCGAGCAAGAGCTAAACTTCTAAATCAACAGTGCTTTTGTTTCTTAATGAATCTTCTATTGTCATTGATGAGAATTGGGTATTACCTCATGCAAATGTTTTGTGCATTCTCGAGTTTGAACATTGTGAAGCCTTTGGAACCAAGAGGAGGTCGGAGTCAAAGCAATGGAGGAGAAGCTCACGTGGGTCAACCAAGGGAGAAAAGCCCAAGAATTCAAGCCCAATTCGGATCTTCCACAAGTGCAACCGAAATTCATCTCGGAATCAACTCGAATTCAATTCGGATTCGGTTCGGGACAGCCCAACAGGGCTGTAATAAAAGGCCATAACTTTTGCATACGAGTCCGATTGGGGTGTTCTTGGACTTGTTTGAAAGCTTATTCCAAGGCCCACACAATGGTTTTGGCCCCAGCTTCAGAAGACTTACGGTCGCGCCGCTATGGCCAAACAATGTGACGGACTTAAGTTAGGTTTTCCTTTTGTGTGTTTTTAGGTCTTAGTCGAGTTAGAGTTTGATTCGGCATGTGTGGCTGGCCCTAGGCGTGCGTGAGTCGTGGAGGGCGCCTTAAATACCCTTGCCCTCCCTTGTATCCATTAGACCAGTTTATGCATAAGATTGAAACATAGCTATTGCTTGTTCTTTCGACACGAGTTCATGCGAGGACTTTGAGAGAGAATTAGGCGATCCATTTGTTTTGTTCTCGCAATCCAAGGTCAAGCCGTGCGTTCCATTGGGAATTGGGACTTGGCGTTCGTGCGTTCGTGGTCTCGCGACGAACAACTACCCGGTGTATTGTGGGCGTATTCCGAAGAGTTGAGGGTTCGTGCATTGGCGCGAGTGTTATTAGCGACATCGTCTACTTCGCATCAACTATCCACGGTTTCTCCTTGAGAAGATCGGGCCCCGTATCACTATAGTTTTAATCTATTATTTGTATTCAATTGCAATGTCGCTTCTTGCATAATAACTATTGAAGCCATTTTCTTTGGAATAAGCCATCATCTATAATTGCATTATGTGGTACAACTTTTTGTGTACTGAGTACTCATTCTTGCTGCAATCATTCACTGAAGTGGAGGAGTCTTTGCCTATTTTGAGGAGTTTTACGAGGAGGGCGATCGCTAGGTCTTGATCCTAGTTAGTTACCTATGGCAGGTTGATAGATTTCCACTAGAGTTGTTTCTGTTCCGCTGCCATCTTTTTATTTAGTGTTAGCCTTGCGTGGCTTAATAAGTATAAACTCGATCATAAGGTCACAACCGTTATTTATTAATCAAATTAGTTGTTTATTCTTATATTCGTCTTGAATGGATGATATTCATCCATGTTTACACTATGTGCACTAGTGTGATCCTAGACTAGTGTATTATACACAGAGGGTCTAGATTTGCATATTTGGGTCTCGACAATCGGCAAAGGCAATAAGAACATCCCCATCATAATCTTGCTTAGTAACAATGGTGGCTTTAGGATCATCTTCTTGTTTATCCTCTCTGAAATTGCTATTCCTTTTCTCCTTTTCTTTACCCATCAGCACTTAGATTTGTTGTGTCCATCTTTCTTACAATACATGCACGACTTGTACCTGGCTCTGGATTTTGATGTCTTTGTAATTTTTGCTCAGGCTTTTGCCTCTTGAATCATTGTTTGAACTCCTCTCCTGTTGTCTACCATGGATAACAAACCTTCTACATGCAAATTGAACTTTCGTTTGGAACCATGAGTTTTATCTTTTCTTTCACATGCAGTTCTTCATAGACTTCATTAAGTGTAAGAGTATATCAGCCATATAGAATATTATCTCTGAACATAGAGTATGAAATAAACAGCGAGCATAAAAGAATAAAACCCAAATATTCTTCATCATATTTTACCTCCATAAGCTCAAGATTCGAGACTACTTTTTTTAACATTGTCATGTGGTTCAATAATAACTCGCCTTCCACCATCTTGTGCGAATAAAGCTTTTGCCTCAAATGCATCTTACTGGTCAGATCTTTGGTCACATAAATCTGTTCCAGTTTCAACCAACGACGGTCTTCTCCTTCAAAACCTCTAGCAAAATATTATTTGATAGATGAAGATGGATCTCAAATAAGGCCTTAAGATATTTTCTTTGCTTCTCCTCAAGACACCATGTAGCGAGCATCTTGTCTCGATCCAGCAGCGAAAGATTATACTTCAAAATCGCCATGCGGAAGAAATCTCAAATTTGCTGGTGCAAATCTGTGTGTACCTAGCAAAGAATTCCCAAAATCTTGGGTACACTTCTGTGTATATGAAGCAATGAAGACCGGAGTTGCTGGTATGCTTGCTCGTGTGCGCTTAGTAAATCGTTTGGTATGTGTACATAGCAATTTTTGCCGAGATGAATTCAAGAACCGAAGCCAGCCGACTAAATCTCTGCCTGCTCCTATTCGGGTTTAATGTTTTTTCTTTGCAATCAATGCTGCTTTGCCTGGACGCTTGTTCTTTGCGGTCAATGTTGTTGTGCTGTTTTTTCTTTTTCTAGCAATCAATGATGTTGTTTGCTTTGCTCGCGTCGTGATCTGCCTGTTGCGCTTCTTGCTTTATTCCACGTGGAGAAACAACTACTCCTGGTCTTCGATGCGGAGACGACCTCGAATTCGACACCGATTTGATTGTAACTCGTGAGACGTGAGAAGAATCTTTCCTTGAATCTCTTGTGCTCTGATATAGCTTGTTATAATAATACACAAAAATAGGATCGGAAGGCACAAATTATATATGGAAAACCCTTTTGGGAAAAACTATGGGGGCACGAAGGATATGAGGAGATGTTTACGATGAAGCTCTTACTCTTCTCTATGAACTACAAATAAATATTTATAGTGGTACATGAAATACTCTGTATGAAAATAGAACTATGACTTAAAGTAAAAAAAACTCAATTTGTATCACACTCAAACTCAACTAGTACTCAAACTCAACTAGTTATATAAATGTCAGCTTGGTAGTAAAGCATGAAGTTGTCCAATGAGGATATTCTTGACTCGCTTGATGGAGATATCAGTCTGAAAAAGAAACTGTTTCCGGTTTTGAACCGTTAAACGTAGCTATTTGAGAAGTTTACATCAATAACTTTTGACCGAACAATCAGTCCGTGCATTACCCATATTATGTATCGCACTTTTTTTTCCAACTGAATTGGTGCTAGCCATATGGTAGCGACCAAAAGAAGTTGTAGACGACTGAAAATAACTCTTCACGTTTCCAAAGAAACCAACAGGCCCGTCTAGATGCGAGCTTAACTCTTGACAGAACTTGATATTTTACAAATCTTCATAAGAATCAACTAGCACCTCAGTGATTAATATTGCTACTTATTACTAGAGCATATTTTCAATTCTCACATTCATAGGTGTATGTGCAATTGGGATTTATAGGTCGTCCCAATTATCTAGCTAGCTCAATATAATAAGAGAAAAACATTCGATTTTTTAAATAATTAATTATCCATATAATTCCCATCTAGTACATTTGCATCTTTTGCCATCCAAGGTTTAGCCATGATATAACTAAGATCTCAAAGACCAAAATTAACTCAGCACGTGGTACCAAAATTATATATAACTGAACCTGGGATATTTGTTTAGACAGATTTTGTAGGACGACAAACAGTGAGTAGTAATGCAGGTTGGTAGAGACTAGAGAGGGAGAGGCTTGTTCACCTGTTGCATGAAGTGGGTGGGGGTTGCTCCTATTTCTGCTCTCTTGGCAGTGAAGTCAGGGGAGCCATGAGTGCAGTGGCCTAAGTTTAGCTAGCCTGTGATCATGGCCAAGATCCACACACATACATGCCTGGTAGGGTCTCTGATCACTCTGCTGCGGCAATGGGATGGGACATTTGACAGGGTTATGCCAAATCTTCCATTCCGTGGATGGTGATTATTGTTGCTGATTGTGTGTGGTCGATCTTCGATCTTTAGAGGTTTCTTGGCTTCTTTCTCACTTACAAGGGGATGATCATTGCGTAACAAAGTGGTGGGGCCAACATCCCGCACACACTCCTAGACTGGGCGTTCTGGATAAGTGCTATGCTCGACTGGTGCGGAAAATTGGATGATAATGTGGAGGGTGCGTCTTGAGTATTGAGTAATGAAAATTGTGTGAGAGAGAGAGAAAGAAAGAACATATGGAGTTTCGTTTGACTAATGGTGAAAGATTAAGGCAAAATTGATTACAAGACATTAAACTCTTGTGATATTTGTTTGAGGACTGTAATACCCCGAATGTTTCTAAGAAAGGAGAGTAAACAAAAAAAAAGTTTTTCTGTAATACTCTAACTTATTGTAATGAAGGAAGTAGTGAAAAGAGAAATTAGACTTTAGAGGAGGGAAAAACTGCAATTCTTTGACAACCTGGGCTTCGGGCTTTGGTCTAGGAGGCCCATGAGGGGCCGACCACTAATAAAAGGAGGGAGAAACCCTAACCCACCACTGTAGCACGCATTGCTACAGTGTTCCACCACCACTACAGTACTACTACAGTACATACCCTCCTCCTTGAACTCCGTTGCTCCCTCTTGGTTATGCTCTCCCATTGGTGTTGGCCAAGGAGAAAGGTGGAGGGAGAGAGGAGATGAGCATCTAGCGGGGGAATTCAGCGGGCACGCGTGTCTTCAAGGGTAACGATTGCCGGTTGTTGTTGTTTGATTAGTCGTAGAAGTGAAACCGATTAAATTTTGATTGGATCAAAGTCTATCTGCAGTAGATTCGAATCTATTCAGTATGTTGCATGGGCAATTTCGGATTCTTAGAAGTTGAATCAGAAGTGTTGATCTCCTAGACTTATTTAGAAAATGTTCTTAGCTTTCAGTGGCCACCAAGAACACCTGATTTCGATGTACGGATCAAAAGTTATGATCGTTTTAGTTTCTGCTGTCCAGAATTCTGACGAGATCTACCTTTCAAGTTGTCTCCTAAATTATGTTTATGATAATGGACTATTCAGGGTTTTCACTCAACTAGGTTATTTTAGAGAATTTCATGACCTTTTCAAATTGTTAAAGAACGCTCAATGCGGAGTTTTAGATTAAAAGTTATGATCTATTTAGTACTACTGTCTTAATTGTTTAGGCAGTTTCTGTTCTATTATTTCATCTAACTGTTAGTAAATTAAGTTGGCCGAATTGGGTTATCTTGTCGATTAGAATATTGTAGATATGTCAGTTAAGAATCCATAGAAACTGGTCTCACCTTATTCCGAGTTCCAAATCAATAGATATGATTTTTACCGTGCTGCTGTCCAGTTTCGGTTTGTGCCTGAGTTGTCAGTTTTCATATTAGAGTTTTTAGTTGAATCTTGAGTCACCGGGGAAACGTTGTAGAACGTTGTTTAGAAGTGTCATGTGAAATGTGTTCTTATTTCAATTACTTAATTGTTTAGGCGACGAAGCTTCGAGTTTAGGAGCATCGTCGTTGCCTACTGACGCGTCGAAACGCGGAAGGCAAGTACTTTGCTAATATTAATGATTGTGATTGATGAATGCTTAAATGTTTATGTTGTGGTATCCTATGATATATGAGAAGGTGAAATGTCTATGTTCTTTCATATGTGTTGATTCCATGTTTAGAGATGATGTCTTCCATTGTTCATACTTCATTCCATGCATCCATTATGCATGTTTCATCCACGGGAGTGGAATATAAGACCCACCATTCCAATGTGGGCATATTTGGACATTGTCATGTCCCGTCCACGGGAGTGGATTAGAAAGACCCATCAATTCCAGGATGGGCTTGTAAGACCCATTAATTCCAGGATGGGCAGATTAGGACACCCGTATAAAACGTTCTTCATATGGGATTTGGATCCCCGTATTTTTGTTAAGATGCGGGCTTAAGTGAACACTGACGAGTGTGTTACTAGCTATAGTAGTATAAGCACGTGTGCAGTCCATCATTTGATTAATTTCATTCATATCATGCATTCTTAAATATTCATTCGTGGTATGTTCAGAAAATTGTGAAGAGGTTGTCTTGTTCATATTGGATATCTGTTCATTTATTCACTGTACTTGTTGAGTCTTGGACTCACTCTTGCTTTGTTTATTTATTTTTAGGTGAACGTTGATGATGAATCTCTTGGGAGGGAGTAGACATGCACTACCCACTCAGTTCACTTTACACTAGTCTCAATAAAAGAATTGTTATTGCCTTTCATTCGTTAATTGTTGGATTGTAATAAATAAACTTAGACTTGGATGATACCTTACTTAACGTTGAGTTTGTTTAAGTGCTCGTTTATGTTCATTGAATATTCGTTGATAGGATAACGTGCGAATCCATTATTACATTTATGTTTATATTCCAATTGTTGATGATCTATTTAGCTTAGTTGATGAATTATTGTTGAAATTAATCCGCTGTATGGTTATATGTTAGGTCTTTAGGTAGCATTTTGGCTTCCGAATAGCCAAGGTGTTACAAGGACACTGATTTTTTGTGATTTTGCCCAAATATATTGTAAAATTGTGGCTATTTGCGAGGAGACACTTTGGCAATTAAAATAATATATTTGGTTGAGAGCGGTGAAAGAAGATGGGTGATGGTAGCGATATTCGGTTTCCTTGAATAGCTTGATTGTGTTGATTCTAACTGATCGCCTGTAGATATATGAGATCATGTGATCCCTTGTAATCTGTTGTAATCTTTTGTAATCGGTCGTTTCCCTGCGGCCTACTGTAGCCGATCCGGCACATGATATATACATGGGATACCCGGCATTGTCTTGCCGTGCGGTGCTCTTCAAAACCTAGTCTTCCACTTCTACATGGTATCAGATTCGTCATCCTACCAGCCCCACCTTCTCCTTCCTACCACTTGTGCCATGAGCCTCACCACCCCTACCTTCGGCATCTCTGCCTCCAGCGCCGGCGCCACCTCTCAAGCCCTCTCCACCGATCCTTCTGCCTCCCACATGTCTGTCATGGCACCCGTAGTGCAAGCCTTCAATACAGCCAACATCAAAACTCAAATCTCGGTTACACTTGATCTTGTGGCATCCAACTACACCAAGTGGAGGACGTTCTTCACTATCATGCTCGGCAAATTTGACCTCACGGATCATGTCGATGGCTCCGGAGATCCCACGATGTCATCCAACTAGGCTAAACAAGACTTCACTGTCTTGACAAGGCTCTACGGATCCATGTCGGATGAGATCCTTGACATCATCATGGAACCATCTCAGTACGCTCATGAACTATGGACTCCTGCCAAAGACTTTTTTCGCGACAACAAGGGGAGCTGAGCAATGTACCTCACCATGGAGTTCGGTTTGGTGGTGCAAGGTGATCTGTCCGTCACGGCATACTACACGAAGCTCAAATCCATCGTCGGCGCTCTTGGCGTTGTGGCTGTAACATCCCAAAGTTATGTTACCAAAAATAAAATTAATAAAGTAATTATTTTACTAGATTTTCTAAAATTGAAAAGTGTTTTCTTAAGTTTTCTTGAATTTTAAAGTTAAAAATAAAATTTAACTAATTTTCTAGATTAAAAAAGTTTTTCATATTTTAAGAAAATTAAAATAATTTATGTGCAAAAATAAAAGCCAATTTTAAGTTGGAAATAATTCAATTAAGTTCAAAATAATTCAAGAAATTTCTATGAATTTTCCCAGAATTTCTAAACTCTATTTGCTATTTTCTAAAAGCCTATTTGATTTCTTACTATTTCTGAAAATCAAAAATCAATTAAAATTCGTAAATTCTTTTTCGTGCCGAAACCCATTCTCCTTTGGCCCATTTTATTCCTTTCCCAACTTGCTTTGCCCGTCCCATTTCTTCCCGCCGGCCCAGCCGCCTCCAAACCTCTATCTCTCTCTTCCACACGGCCCCACCCGCCAGCCACCCCTCCCTCGCTCTTTCTCACTTCCACTCGGGCCCCGCCTATCAGGTCATCCCTTCTTCCTCCTTCCTTCTTCCTCACGCCGCTCGCATTCAACTGCCATTAGCGCCAGGCCAAAGCTCCTCAACCTCGTGTTTTTCTCCCCCTTTTCTCACGCCATCATGAGCATTGAATGCCCCAATCCCCGCCACCCCCATTCCAGCCATTACCCCCTCCCATAAATGCCCTAACATCGCAAATCTTGCTGCTGCTCCGGTTTGACCTCTGCGCATGATCTCCCTCCCCGCCCCCCTTGCCCTATAAATAGGAGCAACGGGTGCCCCTCGTCCTCCTCATCCTCCACCCCGGAGCTTATCTCCTCTCCCTCCCTCTCGCCAGAATCCACGTTTTCCTCGCATTTGTAACATCCCAGTTTTTCTAAAGTTTTAAACCTTTTTTATTAGTTTAGCCTTTGGAAAATTCACCCAAGAATTTTATTTGAATTTTAAATAAAGCTTAATTTGGACTTTCAATAGCAAAAACATTTAATATGATTAATCCCAACATCAATTATTGTTAAAATTATTTTATTTGGGTTATATATGCTTGAATATATTTTCTAGATTTTTTTTGAGTTCATTGGCTATTTTCTAATTGCTATTTGAATTTTTTTTGTAATTTCTAAAATGAAAAACCTATTTAAAATCTCGGAAACTCCAGGGCCGAACTTCTGCTTTGGCCCATTTCTATTCTTTTCGCCCAATCCATTGCAGCCCATCCTTCTCTCTCTCTCCTTGCACAAGCACTCCGTCCCACCTACGAGGGTCACTCGTGTGTTTTGTCATGCGTTTCCGCCCGAGCCTCGCCCGCTGACAAGTGGGTCCCACCCCGCCACTGTTCATCATCTCCAAGTCAGTTGAGATATGGACTCCGTCGCCGTGTGGCTATTTTCGGTGTTTGCACCTCGAACTCTCCCGAGCGGCCACGTATAAAAGGGAGGAAAGCCCTCGCTTTGCGCAACCCAGCCCTAGCCACCAAAACTCGGGAGCTAAACCCTAGATGCCAGAAACGCTCAAGGAAGTAATCTCGCCCTCACTCGGGGAAGTAATCTTGCCACCAACTCCGACGAGCTAATTCGTCGTTGTCAGTGCCTCTTGAGGTTCATTGTCACCACCGTCAGCATCGCAAGGAGCTGGGCTTTGTCCTCGACACCTTGGTCCCGCCAGAGCATCACCGGAACCCTAATCCCGTCGACCTCGCCACTGGCCACCTTAGTCATCCCCACACACCAGTAAGCACATCCACGAGTTCGCCGGAGCAACCTCTACACGTTGCGCACTCTCGCTGCCGATGAGGAGCCGCCGTTTACCTGAAGCCATTAGACCTGAGCGCCACCTGCATCGCCTTGTTAGCCGCCAGCTCAACTTTCGTGTGTGCGTGTCGCCCATGTGGCTGACACATCCGCGCGCACATGTGCGGTAAACCCCAAACCCTAGATCCAAATCCCGTAAACCCAATCTACCGTCAGCCCAGTCTATGACTTGTGGGTCCCCTTATCAGTTTGATATTCCATAGAATTGTGAACCCGTAGACCCATGCACCAGTTTCACGGACCCAGTCCATGTACCGCGGACCCACATGTCAGTCTCTAAGCCTTTTTCTCTGGATTTATTTTAATTCCAAAAATAAGGGTTGATGTTATGCCGACATCAGAAACCAGTTTTCTAGTAGAAAAATAATTCAGAAAATCTAATTCTGGTATTTCCAGAAGCTCGTTCTTCCTCATCCGAAATCCGATTGAGCCCATTCAAATTTCTAAATTCATCTAAATTTGAGATCTATTTTTCTGAGATTTTTATTTAATTTTTGAAGTTTGTTTTCTCTATATTTTATATTTATTTGTGTTTATTTTGTTTTATTTGTGAGTAGACGTTGATTCTTCGGGAGATTTCGAGAAAGGAGTTCACCAAGACCAATACTAGTACCAAGATCTATTCCAAGGCAAGTTGTACCTTTGATCATATTGAACCCGATTTTTCAAAATTACTTTGATTCAGTTATTGCATTTACTTTAAATATTTATTTAAATGTTTTGGGATTAGTTATACACCATTTGATTATATCCACCTTGCCTATTGTATCATCATGATGTCTTGTCACCCTAGTTTGATTAACTATTTAGTTGGTATTATCGTAACACCAACGTGGGTTAGTTAGATACGAGTAGTTTGCTTAGCCATGCAACGAGTCATTCATTGTCATCTGAGTTGCAAATATAAATTTGACTAAGTTACTCATAGCTGGAGTTTAGTTTCTAGCCAACCTTATCATCTTAGGCACCCAAACTCTAGATGTCATACTTGGTATGGACTGGTTATCGAAGCACAAAGTTGTGCTAAATTATGGTCAAAGGCCATAACAATCGAAGGTACTAATGGAAAGGTGGAGTTTTGAGCCACCTCAGTGCGTGATAGACATATGTTAATCAATAGCATGAAGACCATTTCTTTGGAGGATGTACCTATTGTCAAAGAATATCCAGATGTTTTCCTTGAAGATTTGCTAGGAATGCCACCGGATCGGGACATTAAGCTTGTGATTGATTTAGTACTGGGAACATCACCAATTTTTAAGAGACTCTATCGGATGCCAACCGATGAGTTAGTAGAAATGAAGAAGTAGATTTAAAAACTTCTTAAGAAAGGTTTTGTGAGATCTAGTTCGTCACCTTGGAGAGCGCTAGTCTTGTTTGTCAGGAAGAAAGATGGAAGCATGAGGATGTGTATTGATTATCGTTCTCTTAATGAAGTTACCATTAAGAACAAGTATCCATATCCCCGAATTGATGATTTATGGAATATTTGAGCAAGTTTGTGGTGGTATTCATCGATGATATTTTGGTTTATTCCAAGATAGAATGTCAGGACCCAAAATTACGATTCTGGACCCTCTGTGTATAATGCACTAGTCTAGGATCACGCTAGTGCGCACAGTGTCAACATAGGTGAATATCGATCCACACAAGCGATAAATAAAGTAAAGCGATTAGTTTGAATAAAAATAGGGTTTTGACCTTATGGTCGAGTTTACACTTATTGAGCCACGCATGGCTAACGAGAGAATAAAACAAAGAATGAGCGGAAATAACTTCAGCGTAGATCCCATCAATTCACCACAAGCAACCGACTGGGATCCAGACCTTAACGATCAGCAACCTTCGACGAACTCCTCGAAAGCAGGCGTAGACTCCTCCTCTTCTGTAGGTTTGGGCGCAAGTTTTACAACAAGCGTGAGTACACAACAGTACTCGCAAATCATACCATAGAATGCAATTTGTAGATGCAGGCTTATTCCAAAAGAAAATGCTTATGTGGTTCTTTTGCATAAACGCAATATTTGCAATTGAATACAATAATAGATTGAAAGCATAAATCAAAACAAATAGACAATATTAATTTAACAGTTGATTTCACAAAGACACAAAGCTAAACAGATTATTTCACATAGCCGTATGACTTAGATCACATAGCTCCCATCCCAATATTTTATGAAAACTACCCCTCGTGTGAAATCCCCGAGCATGTCCATGACCGCAGACGCGGCTATTTTACACTCTACAGAGTTTGTACACATTACTCACAAGATACAACTGGTGTAGCTAGCACCAATTGTAACAAAACAGTTCAGAAACTTCATCTCAAATATTGACATTCCCAATGTGCTTTCCCGCCAAACCAGCCCACAAAGAATGCTAGTCTGACACACACCGCTGGACAGGGATGCGACGAACCGTCCCGCGATGCAACTACCATGTAGTCACACCTCCACCCTGTCACACAACCTAACCTATCCACCTGAACATCAATACCGAGAATCCATAACCTACTATGTTAGGCCCGTCCCATCAGGCATGTGGTCGTACAGTAAGGCTCAGTTCAATGGCGCACAAAGTTAAGTCCTTAATTGACCAAGGCAAGACTTTCATTTTCTAACTATGTCACACATACTAAATCCCATGCACACAGCTTCCACCATATCACACAGTATCCACCACTTGCCTCAGTCCAAATCCTTTACCACCCAGTTGGTTTTAGTGCAACACATGCTATCACGAAGTAATAACACATATCACACAATTTTACACAAAATTCCATAGTCACTTTGTCAGATTTAATATTTGCAACACAAAGTAATAACACATAGAAAACTGGGTTCAAGATGATCAAAGGTATGACTTGCCTTGATCTTGAGGTGCTCCTTCTTCTCCAAAATTCCCCGATGTATCGACGTCTACTCGCAAAGGCACCAAATAAACAAAACAAATAAATAACAGAGGCAAAACAAAATCCAAAAATTAAATAAAAATCTCAGAAAAATAGATCTCGAATTTAGATGAATTTAGGAATTTGAATGGGCTCCATCGAAGTTCGGATGCAAAAGTTATGTGCTCTGGAAGTTTCAATCTAAAAGAAACCCTAATTTTGGATTTACTGGAATTTTCGAATTATTTCTTAACAAAAAAATCGGATTATTGCGCAAGCATGACGTCATCACAGGGATTTCGGAAATTAAAAGAGATAAAAAGAAATTACTAACATGTGGGACCCACATGTCTGCGAGATGGCTCACGGTAGACTAAGTCTACCGAGCCGATTAAATCTGGAGCAGGTGGACTGCCCACGCACGCATGCACGTGGACACTGACTGGACGCCACGCACGCGACACATCGGCGAAGGTGCTGACACGGCGCCGAGGTGGCGCTGACGCGGCGGCTAAACGGCGATGGAGGCTCGGGAACCAAGGGTTCCGCCGAATGGCGGCTCCTCGTCGGCGGCGGATGCTACCGGGAGGTAGAGGGGGATGCGGGGATCTCAACGGTGTGCTCACGGGTGCTCGGGGTGGGCGAGGTTGGCGGCGGAGGACTCACATGCTCGGCGGGATTGGCTCTCGGTGATGCTCCGGCGACACGAAGGCCACCACGAGGTAGTGCAGCTCCGTGCGATGCCGACGGTGCAGACCACGAAGCTCGAGCAGCACTGACGGCGGCACACGGGCTTGTTGGAGTTGGCGGCGGCGCGGATCTCTTCTCGAGCTCCTACGGCGGCTAGGGTTCGGCGCGGGTTGAGAGGCGGCTAGGGTTGAGGTGCGGACGCCGAGGGCTCCCTCTCCTTTTATAGGCGGCGGCTCGGGAGAGTCTAGGGCACGAACGCCCAAATTGGGATCGTGCGGTAGCGGCGAATCCCCTAAGCGGTCGGAGGCGATGAGCGGTGGGTCGGTGGGGCCCACCCATCGGCCGATCGTGGCTCGCGAGACCAGCGTGTCAAGCGGCGCGCACGAACGAACTCCAAAGATCTAACCGTCCATCCACGATCGAACGGTCCAAAGCACAGGTGACGTTCGGACCCCCCGACATGTCATCCACATCTGACCATCCATTCTTGATCGAACGGTGGAGGATGAGCCGAGCGCACGGAGAGAGGGGGAGAGACTGAGAGGCTTACAGGTGGGGTCCACCTGTCAGCAAAGGCGGGCGCGCGCGCGGGATTGGGTTGCCTCGCGGGCCTTGTGCGTGGGAAAGGAGATTGGGCCAAGGAGATTCGGCCCAAAGCCAATTCCGAGATTTTAATTAGTTTTTTCTATTTTGGAAAATAGCAGAAATTCCAAATAGCAATAGAAAATAGCAAATGAACTCAGAAAAAATCTAGAAAAATCTAGAAAATATATCTGAGCACATAGAACCCAAATAAAATAGTTTTGACTATTGTTCTTGTTGGGATTATTCACATTAAATGCTTTTGATTCTAAAGTCCAATATTAAGCTTTTGAATTAAATTCAAATAAAACCAAATGATGACTTTTCTCCCTACTAACTATTTAAAAGGTTTTTCAAGCTCAGAAAATTGGGACGTTACAAACCTCCCCCCTTAAAGGAATCTCGACCCCGAGATTCAGGCTAGCTAGGAAAAGGCTAGGAAACTCGGCCAGCTCTTCTTCACGCTCCCACGTTGCTTCTCCTTTTGAGTGGTTGCTCCACCGAACCTTACAAAACCGAGCAGTCTTGCTTCTTGTGTGGCGCTCCACGACATCCAAAATCTTGATTGCTACTCCTTGTAGGTAAGATCCTCCTTCAAGTCAATCGACTCCAGAGGGGCTTGCTCTTTTGGTACACGAAGACATTTCTTCAACTGCGAGACATGAAAGACATCATACACTCCTGCTAATGACTGCAGTAGCTCCAATTGATAAGCAACTTCTTCACGGCGCTCCAAAATCTTGAACGGACCAACATATCTAGGGGAAAGCTTCCCTTTGGCATGAAACCTTTTGACACCTCTGAGCGGAGTAACTCGCAGATAAACAAAATCCTCGGGTTCAAAGCCGAGATCACGACGACGATTATCGCGATAGCTCTTACGCTCGATCGAGCTATCTTCAATCTTTCTCTGATCATGGCCACTTGCGCTTCTGCTTCTTGAATGATGTCTGGACCGAATACCAAACGTTCAGCTGTTTCTGACCAATTCAACGGGGTTCTGCAGGCATGGCCATACAAAGCTTCGAACGGTGACATCTACAGACTAGCTTGATAACTGTTGTTGTACGAGAATTCTGCATATAGTAAACTTTTATCCCAACGGGCAGCATTAGCTAGAGCGCAAGCTCTCAGCATATCCTCCAATATCTGATTAACTCTTTCAGTCTGCCCGTCTGTCTGTGGATGATATGCGGTATTGAAATTCAGATGGGTACCCAATGCTTCATGCAAACTTTACCAGAAACGAGAGGTGAACTGAGATCCTCGATCTAACACTATCTTCCTGGGCACACCGTGCAAACTGACAATTCTTGCCATGTACAACTCTACAAGGCGATCTCCTGAGTAAGTGATTTGGACTGGTAGGAAATGGGCAACCTTGGTCAAACGATCGACTATTACCCAAATCAAATCATAACCCGATTGGGTCTTGGGTAAACCGGTAAAGAAATCCATTCCGATCTCTTCCCACTTCCACTCTGGAATCTTCAGCGGTTGCAACAAACCCGCTGGTCTTTGATGTTCTGCCTTTACCTTCTGACAAATCTCGCACAAGGCAACGAACTCTGCGACTTCTCGCTTCAAATTTGGCCACCAAAATTTAGTCTTAACATCCTGGTACATCTTAGTACATCCAGGTTGAATCGAATACTTCGAGTCATGGGTTTCCTTTAAGATTAGTTGCCTTAACCCATCAATATCTGGTATACAGATACGACCATTAATCCAGAGTATGTATTGATCATCCTTGGTAAAATCTTTGAATTTTTCTTCTGCCATTTTGAGCTTGATGTCTGACAACACGGGATCCTTTGGTTGCGCTTCACGAATCTGCTTCTCCAGGGTAGACTGTACTTCCAAACTGGCCACAAATCCTTCGGATACGACTTCTAACTTCAGCTTTTGGAATTCTTCATAAAGTTTTGGGCGACTTTTCTTTACTTCCGAAGCATTACAATAACTCTTACGGCTCAAAGCATCTGCAATTACATTGGCTTTTCCGGGATGGTAGTGGATTCCAAGATTATAATTTTTGATCAATTCTAACCATCTCCTCTGTCTCATGTTCAGATTCGATTGAGTGAAGATATACTTGTGCTTTTGTGATCTCAGATAAACTTCATGTGATTCTACCGATGAGGTAATGACGCCAAATCTTTAAAGTGTGCACTACGGCAACTAATTCCAAATGATGGGTAGGGTAATTCTCTTCGTGTGGCCTCAATTGCCTTGACGCATAAGCGACAGCTCTTCCTTCTTGCATCAGGACACATCCTAATCCTTGACGCGAAGCATCACAGTAAATGTCAAAATCCTTGCGAATATCTAGCAAAATCAACACTAGGGCTGAAGTCAAATGCTTCTTCAACTCTTGAAAACTTTCCTCACAGGCTGGGGTCCACGTGAACTTTTTCTCCTTCTTCAACAATTGCGTGAGAGGCCTAGCAATCGATGAGAATCCTTCAATGAAACGGTGATAATAACCCGCCATTCCCAAGAAGCTGCGAATCTGAGTTACAATCTTGGGCTGCTCCTAATGTAACACTGCTTTAACTTTACCGGTCAATGCTACTCCTCATTGTCATCACATGACCAAGGAAATCAACTTCCTTCTTCCAAAATCACACTTACTGAACTTAGCATACAACTGATGCTTCCCGAGTTTTTCCAAGACTATCCTTAAATGTTCGGCGTGTTCTTCCTCCGTCTTGGAGTAAACCAAAATATCATCAATGAGCACAACTACGAACTTGTCCAAATATTCCATGAATACTTTATTCATCATGTTCATGAAGTATGCAGGGGCATTAGTCAGACCAAAGGACATAACTAGGAACTCATAATGCCCATACCGCGTTGAGAAAGCGGTCTTCGGTATATTCTTAGGACAAATCTTCAGCTGATGGTGACCTGATCGCAGGTCGATCTTTGAGAACACTCCGGCTCCTTTCATCTGATCAAACAAATCATCAATTCGGGGTAGTGGGTACTTGTTCTTGATGGTAACCTCGTTGAGGGAATGGTAATTAATACACATCCTCATGCTTCCATCCTTCTTCTTAACAAATAACACTGGCGCTCCCCATGGTGACGAACTAGGTCTCACGAAACCTTTCTCAAGAAGTTCTTCTATCTGCTTCTTCATCTCTACCAATTCATCGGCTGACATCCGATATGGTCTCTTTGAAATTGGTGCTGTCCCTCGAACTAGGTCGATGACAAACTCAATGTCACGATCCGGGGGCATTCCTGGTAATTCTTCTGGAAACACATCTCGATACTCGCTGACGACTGGTACCTCTTCTAAAGAAAGGGTCTTCAGGCTGTTCACTAACAGATGTCCATCACGAACTGAGGTGGCTAGAAATTCCACCTTATTCCCCTTGGTATCCTCGACTGTTACGGCTCTTCGGCCACAATCTAGCACGGCTTTGTGCTTGGATAACCAATCCATGCCAAGAATGACCTCTAGGGTTTGGGTATCTAGAACAATTAGGTTGGCGAAAAACTCAACTCTAGCTATGAGTAACTTAGCTCCTAAACATCCCACCCTAGTGCTTAGCTCTACTCCAAGCGACTGGACTAAGAGAGTATGCTTAAGATGAACAACTTCCAGTTTATTCTTGGTTGCAAAAATTCCAGAAACAAACAAATACGAAGCTCTAGAATCAAACAAAACTGATGCAGGTACTGAGTTAACCAGAAACTTACCCAGTACGACGTTCGGTACTTCTTGGGCTCCTTCCAGAGTGACGTGGTTGGCATGGCCTCTGACCACAGACTGCGATGCTCCTCCGGCTTGATCGGCAACTTGTGAAGCTCCTTGGTTGATGCCTGGCGCTGGCGTCTTGGATGGCGTAGCTCCAAGATTGAAGCGTACTGGAGTGATTGTTCCCTTCTACGGACACTGGTTGGCAAAATGTTCTGGCTGACGACAGGCGTAACAGACTCTTGGTATGCTTTGCTGATGGCTTCCCAGGTTGGGGTTGACAGGTGCAGGGTTGCGAAAGTTACGGGCGGTGGACGGCATCGAAATTGGTGCAGTGCCCTTAACGCACTCGCGATGGGAACGATGCGATGGCGGAACTATCCTTATCTTCTGCTTTGACTGATGGTTTCCTTGCTGAGCCATCCGGCACTTACGGCTATCTTCCAGTTCCTTGCGTTTGACCTATAGAACAAAGGCTTTATTGACCAGCTCCTGAAAGTTAGGGAAAGTATGGGGGATCAGACTGACTTGCAATCCAGTGTTCAGCCCCTTCAAAAAGCGACTCTGGCGAGCCTTGTCCGTGGTGACATCCTCTACTGCGTAGCGAGCTAGCTGAGAAAACTTGTTGAGATAGTCAGACACTGACATAGCTCCTTGCTTAAGAGCACGAAACTCATCCTTCTTCAGATCAATAATACCTTCCGGTACATGATATTTGCGAAATGCTGCAGAAAACTCCTCCCTGGTGATATTCTGTGGGGTCTCATGAGCGGCACAGAAGTTCTCCCACCATTCAACAGCTATGCCCTCCATCTGGTGAGTGGCGTACAGAACCTTCTCATGATCTCTGCACTAGGTGATCATCAGCTTCCTTTCAATAACCCGAAGCCAATCATCTGCTTCCACTGGGGAGACGTGTCCAGAGAATGTTGGTGGACGAGTCCTCATAAACTCCGCAAGTTTAGACGGTCCATGGTGACCATGAGCAGCTGGGGCTCCATGCTGATGATTGTTGTTGTTGTCCTGATTGTTCATAGCCTGCATCTGATTCATCATGGTATTCATTAGTTGCGTCTGCGCTGCCATGAAAGCTCCAAAATTTTGCAAGTCAATCGGGGGTGCTTGTGGCGGAACTGCTCTGCGGCTAGTTGCTCATTGCTTCCCAGCGCAGGGTACCGGAACCACTTGCAGCAGTCTGATGAGTTTGAACCATCTGGTGAAGCTCCAAGGGTTAGATGAGGTAGCAAGCACAAGATGAGTTACGAACTAAACAGGGGTAGGTTAAACCCAACAAAACACAGCTCAAGAAACTCAAACGAAATACTTTTATTAATTAAGGTCTTAGCATGGCTGCAACAAATGCCTAAGGGCCTCTGCAGCTCCTACTCGCACACAAAAGAAACAACGACCTAAGCACACAAAACTACTGCCTAAAGGGTGACTTACTAAACTCAAACTGGCTAAGCCTGCAAACTAAAACTTAAGACCAACTACTCAAGAAAGCCTCCACAGCCACCGCGGCGCTCATGCCTGCTGTAGACTCGGAAGTGAGCCAGCATCCTGACAAACTGATCCTGATGCCCTGGTACTGGTGCAGCATGAATAGGCGTTCCTGGCTCTACGGCTCCTTCTGGCTCAACTGGGCCTTGCTCTGGATCTTCTTCGGGGTCCTCCTCGGGGTCTTCCTCCTGGTCATCCTGATCATAGAGAATCTCTTGCAAAATAGCGACCTTTTCTTCAGCTCTCTGTAAGGTCTCATAGACATGATCCAGCTCTGTGGTAGTCCTCTCCAATGCTTCCCCTTGGGCGGCTGCAAACTGGGCGAGGTACACGACTGTAGCGTTGCTCTCTTCTTCTGTAGACGGGTAGTGTGCTGGCAAATCTACGGCTGTAGCTCTGGGGTGGTAACGAAAGACGGTGTCTTGAAGCTCCCATGCGTAGATCTGGCAGATACGTAGCATGGCCAAGCGTGACGACTCCTGGATGCCTTCTAGCCAACTGATCTTCCTTACGGAGATGTGCGAGGGTTGGCTTGCCTTGTTGTTCCTCCTGGCGTAGATCGTCAGACGGCAGATCACTCCGCAATCTTGTCCATTCACAATCCAGTTGTTGCCGATGTACAACGGACGATCAAAACCTCCAAGAACCTGTAGCAGCTTCCAAAGCTCAGCGACGTATCCTCCTGTGCGCTCACCACAGCTCTGGAGATGAGGCATCTGTCATGGCAAACGAAGGGGGGGTAAGAGCAACTTAAAACAGCGGGAAAAGAAAAGATTCTTGCTGTTAATTTTTGCTTTTACAAAATAATTTGGACACTCTAAAGAAAGCCGATCTAGCTAAGGTCAAGACCTACAGTCAGTATGGCTCTGAAACCACCTCTGTCGGGACCCAAAATTACGATTCTGGACCCTCTATGTATAATGCACTAGTCCAGGATCACACTAGTGCACACAGTGTCAACATAGGTGAATATCGATCCACACAAGCGATAAATAAAGTAAATGATTAGTTTGAATAACAAATAGGGGTTTTGACCTTATGGTCGAGTTTACACTTATTGAGCCACGCAGGGCTAACAGAGAATAAAACAGCAGCGGAACGGAAATAACTTCAGCGTAGGTCCCATCAATTCACCACAAGCAACCGACTGGAATCCAGACCTTAACGATCAGCAACTTTCGATGAACTCCTCCTCGAAAGCAGGCATAAACTCCTCCTCTTCTGTAGGTTTGGGCGCAAGTTTTACAACAAACGTGAGTACACAACCGTACTCGCAAATCATACCACAGAATGCAATTTATAGATGCAGGCCTATTCCAAAAGAAAAGGCTTTTGTGGTTCTTTTGCATAAACGCAACATTAGCAATTGAATACAATAATAGATTGAAAGCATAAATCAAAATAAATAGACAATATTAATTTAACAGTTGTTTTCACAAAGACACAAAGCTAAACAGATTATTTCACATGGCCATATGACTTAGATCACATAGCTCCCATCCCAACATTTTATGAAAACTACCCCTCGTGTGAAATCCCCGAGCATGTCCATGACCGCAGACGCGGCTATTCGAATAAATTGATTTTTACACTCTGCAGAGTTTGTACACTTTACCCACAAGATACAACTGGTGTAGCTAGCACCAATTATAACAAAACAGTTCATAAACTTCATCTCAAACATTGACATTCCCAATGTGCTTTCCCGCCAAACTAGCCCACAAAGAATGCTAGTCCGACACACACCACTGGATAGGGATGCGGCGAACCGTCCCGCGATGCAACTACCATGTAGTCACACCTCCACCCTGTCACACAGCCTAACCTATCCACCTGAACATCAATGCTGAGAATCCATAACCTACTATGTTAGGCCCGTCCCATCAAACATGTGGTCGTACAGTAAGGCTCAGTTCAATGGCGCACAAAGTTAAGTCCTTAATTGACCAAGGCAAGACTTCCATTTTCTAACTATGTCACACAGATTAAATCCCATGCACACAGCTTCCACCGTATCACACAGTATCCACCACTTATCTCAGTCCAAATCCTTTACCACCCAGTTGGTTTTAGTGCAACACATGCTATCACGAAGTAATAACACATAGCACACAGTTTTACACAAAGTTCCATAGTCACTTAGTCAGATTTAATATTTGCAACTCGAATAAGATGTGAGACTCGTAGCATGGCTAAGCAATTGTACTCGCATCTAACCAACCCACGTTGGTGCTATAATATTACCAACTAATAAACCAATCTAGGGTGACAAGGGGTTATGACATACAAAGCCAAGGTGTGATAACAAATTGGATAATAACTATACCCAAAAGTATTTAAATAAATAATTAAAGTAGGATGCAATACTTTGAAACAAAGTAATTTGAAAGCTGGGTTCAAGATGATCAAAGGTATGACTTGCCTTGATCTTGAGGTGCTCCTTCTTCTCCAAAATTCCCCGATGTATCGACGTCTACTCGCAAAGGCAACAAATAAACAAAATAAATAAATAATAGAGGCAAAACAAGCTCCAAAAATTAAATAAAAATCTCATATAAATAGATCTCGAATTTAGATGAATTTAGGAATTTGAATGGGCTCAATCGGAGTTCGGATGCAAAAGTTATGGGCTCTGGGAGTTTCAATCTAAAAGAAACCCTAATTTTGGATTTACTAGAATTTCCGAATTATTTCTTAACAGAAAAATCGGATTATTGCGCAAGCATGACGTCAGCATAGGGATTTCGGAAATTAAAAGAAATAAAAAGAAATTACTGACATGTGGGACCCATATGTCAGCGAGATGGCTCACAGTAGACTAAGTCTACCAAGCCGATTAAATCTGGAGCCGGTGGACTACCCACGCACGCGTGCACGTGGACGCTAACTGGACGCCACGCACGCGACACGTCGGCGAAGGTGCTGACACGGCGCCGAGGTGGCGCTGACACGGCGGCTAAACGGCGGCGGAGGCTCGGGAACCCAGGGTTCCGCCGAACGGCGGCGGATGGTACCGGGAGGTAGAGGGGGACGCGGGGATCTCAACGGTGTGCTCACGGGTGCTCGGGGTGGACGAGGTTGAGCGCGAGGATGCAGGCTCGACGGATTGGCTCTCCGGTGATGCTCCGCAACGCAAAGGCCACCACGAGGTAGCGCAGCTCCGTGCGATCTGGCGGTGTAGACCACGGCTCGAGCGGCACTACGGCGCGCGCATCGCTCGTCGAGTTGGCGCGGTGCAGATCTCTTCTCGAGCTCCTACGGCGGCTACGGTTCGGCGCGGGCCGAGAGGCGGCTAGGGTTGAGGTGCGGACGCCGAGGGCTCCCTCTCCTTTTATAGGCGGCGGCTCGGGAGATTCTAGGGCACGAATGCCCAAATCGGGATCGCGCGGCGGCGGTGAATCCCTAACTGATTCGGAGATGATGAACAGTAGATTCGGTGGGACCCACTCGTTAGCGGTTGTGGCTCGTGCGAGATCGCGTGGCAAACGGCGCGGCGAGAACGGACTCCAAAGATCTGACCGTCCATCCACGATCGAACGGTCCAAAGCACAGGTGACGTTCGGACCCCCCCCCCCCCGACATCTCAGCCGCATCTGACCATCCATTCTTGATCGAACGGTGGAGGATGTGCCGAGCGACGGAGAGAGGAGAGAGATCGAGAGATCGGCAGTGGGGTCCACTGCCGCACAAAGCGGTAGCGCGCGGATTGGGCGGGAAAGGAGATTGGGTCGAGGAGATTCGGCCCAAAGCCATGTCCGAGATTTTAATTAGTTTTTTCTATTTTGGAAAATAGCAGAAATTCCAAATAGCAATAGAAAATAGCAAATGAACTCAGAAAAATCTAAAAAATATATCTAAGCACATAGAACCCAAATAAAATAGTTTTGACTATTGTTCATGTTGGGATTATTCACATTAAATGCTTTTGATTCTAAAGTCCAATATTATGCTTTTGAATTAAATTCAAATAAAACCAAATGGTGACTTTTCTCCCTACTAACTATTTAAAAGGTTTTTCAAGCTCAGAAAATTGGGACGTTACATAGAAGAAGAACATGCCGAGCATTTGAGATTAATACTAGAGAAACTTAGAGAGTATCGGATGTATACTAACTTCAGCAAGTGTGATTTTTGGAAAAAGGAAGTTGATTTCCTTAGTTATGTAATGACAGCCGAGGGAGTAGCAGTTGACCTCGGTAAACTTAAAGCTGTGTTACATTGGGAGCAACCCAAGATAGTTACTCAGATCTGTAGTTTCAATTTGGGTAATAGTTGATTGTTTGACAAAGGTTGCCCATTTCTTGCCAGTCAAAACCACATACTCTGGAGATCACCTTGCATAGTTATATATGTTAAGAATTATCAGTTTACATGGTGTGCCCAAGAAGATAGTGTCAGATCGAGGATCTCAGTTCACCTCTCGTTTTTGGTAAAGTCTACATGAAGCCTGGGGATTCATCTGAATTTCAGTATCGCTTATCACCCTTAGACAGATGGGCAGACTGAAAGAGTAAATCAAGTATTGGAGGATGTGTTGAGAGCTTGTTCTCTAGCTGATGCTACAAGTTGTGATAAGAGTTTGTTGTATGTAGAGTTTTCGTATAGCAATAGTTACCAAGTTAGTCTACAGTTGTCACCATTTGAAGCTTTGTATGGTTGTGCATGTAGAACCCCTCTGAATTGGTTAGAAACAGCTAAAAGTTTGGTATTCGGGCCAGATATTATTCAAGAAGCAGAAGACCAAGTGTCTATGATTAGGAAGATTAAGGATAGCTCAGTCTAGGCAGAAGAGTTATGCTGATAACCGTCGTCGTGACCTCAGCTTTGAACTAGAAGACTTCGCTTATCTTCGGGTTACTCCGCTTAAAGGTGTTAGAAGGTTTCATGACAAAGGGAAGTTTGCCCCTAGATAAATTGGTCCATTCAAGATTGTGAGTCGCTGAGGAGAAGTTGTTTATCAGCTTGAACTGCCACAGTCGTTAGCGGGAGTACATGATGTCTTCCATGTCTCTTAGTTGAAGAAGTGTCTTCGTGTGCCAACAGAACAAACCCCTTTGGATTCAATTGAGTTGAAATAAGATTTCACTTATATAGAGCAGCCAGTCAAAATTTTGGATGTCGCAGAGCGTCGGACCAGAAGTAAGACCGTTCGTTTTTGCAAAGTCTAGTGGAGCAACCACTCAGAAGGAGATGCAACGTGGGAGCGTGAAGAAGAACTGAAAGCAAAGTTTCCTAGCCTTTTCTCTAACTAGCCTGAGTCTCAGGGTCGAGATTCCTTTAAGGGGGGAGGTTTGTAGCATCCCAATTTTTCTAAAGTTTAAAAACCTTTTTGATTAGTTTAGCCTTTGGAAAATTCACCCAAGAATTTTGCTTGAATTTTAAATAAAGCTTAATTTTACTTTCAATAAAAAAAATCATTTAAATCAATTAATCCCAACATAAATTATTGTCAAAATTATTTTATTTGGGTTCTATGTGCTTGGATATATTTTCTAGATTTTTCTAGAATTTTTCTGAGTTCATTGGCTATTTTCTAATTCCTATTTGAATTTTTGTAATTTATAAAATGAAAACCTATTAAAATCTCGGAATCCCCATGGGCCAATTCCTTTGCTTCGACCCATTTTTATTCTTTTCCACCCCAATCCGTTGCACAGTGCCTTTCTCTCCATTGCCGCAGCACTGGTCCCACTTGCTAGTGTCACTCGTGTGTTTTGTCACGTGTTTCGCCGAGCCTCGCCCGCCGACAGTGGGTCCCACCTCACTCATCGCTCATCGCCTCCAAGTCGGTTGAGATACGACTCTACCGCCGTGTCGCTGAAATCCTAACTCGCCGAGCCCGAGACATCTCCGCCGCTTCGACCTTGCGCTTGCCACCTCGGTCATCCTCGCACCAATAAGCACATCCACGAGTTCGCCGAGCACCTTTGCACGTTGCACACTCGCCGGCCGAGGAGCCGCCATTCATCTAAAGCCATTGGAACCCGAGCACCACCGCATCGTCGTAGCCCACGTTAGCGCCGTGTCAGCCGCCACCTCAACTTTTGTGCGTGCGTGTCGCCCACGTGGTTGACACATCCGCACGCACGTGTGCGGTAAACCCCAAACCCTAGATCCAAATCCGTAAACCAAATCTACCGCCACCACCGTCTATGACTTGTGGGTCCCGTGTCGATTTGATATTCGTAGAGCATGAACCTGTAGACCCATGCACCAGTTTCGTGGACTCGATCCATTGACTGCGGGCCCACATGTCAGTCTCTAAGCCTTTTTCTCTGGATTTATTTTAATTATGAAAATCAGGGCTGATGTCATGCTGACATCATAAACCAGTTTTCCAGTAGAAAAATAATTCAGGAAATCCAAAAAATCTAATTTTGGTATTTCCTTAGGTGTAGATCTTCCAGAAGCCCGTTCTTCCTCATCCGAACTTCGATTGAGCTCATTCAAATTTCTAAATTCATATAATTTTGAGATCTATTTTCCTAAGATTTTTATTTATTTATTTTAGTTTGTTTTATCTATATTTTATATTTATTTATGTTTATTTGCTTTCGTTTGCGACTAGACGTTGATTCTTCGGGAGATTTCGAGGAAGGAGTTCACCAAGACCAATGCTAGTACCAAGATCTATTCCAAGGCAAGTTGTACCTTTGATCATATTGAACCCAGTTTTTCAAAACTACTCTAATTCAATTATTGTATTTAATTTAAATATTTATTTAAATTTTTTGGGATTAGTTATACACCATTTGATTATATCCACCTTGCCTATTGTATCATCATGATGTTTTGTCACCCTAGTTTGATTAACTATTTAGTTGGTATTATCGTAGAACCAACGTGTCTTGGTTAGATACGAGTAGTTTACTTAGCCATGCAACGAGTCATTCATTGTCATCTAAGTTACAAATATAAATTTGACTAAGTAGGTATGGAATTTTGTGATAAAAACTGTGTGTTGTGTGTCACTACTCGTTGATGGCATGTGTTGCACTTAATCAATAGGGTGGAAAAAAATTTAGACCGAGGCAAGTGATAGAAAATGTATGATATAGTGGAACTTTGTGATTAGGAATGGTAATCTTCGTGGCATAGTCAGAAATTGGAAGTCTTGCCTTGGTCAACTAATAACTTAACTTTGTGCACCATTGAACTGAGCCTAACTGTACGACCACATGCCTAATGGGATAGTCCTAGCTTAGTAAGTTATGGATTCTCAACATTGACTACTCAGGTTGTAGGTTAGGAGCTCAGTGATGGGCGGAGGTGTGACTACTATGTAGGCCACATTTATGAGTGGTTCGTTGTCTTCAAGTCCAATGGTGTGTGTCCTACTAAAGCACTGTGTTGGGGTTGGTATGACGATAAAACACATCGGAGTGTCAATTGTTGAGATGAAGTTTCAGAAAAGTTATGTTATGATTAGTGCTAGCTACACTGATTATATCGTGTGGGTAAAGTGTACAACCTCTACAGAGTGTTAAACAGTCTATTTGAATAGCCTCGTCCGTGGTCATAGATATGCTCAGAAATTTCACCCGAGGGGTAGATTTTTATAAAAACTATTGGGAATGGGCAGCTGTGTGAATTTATTCATGGAATTGTGTGAAAGAATTTGATTAGGCTTTGTGTCCTTTGTGAAAATAACTGTTAAATTATTATTGCTTATTTGTTTTGAATTATGTTTTTAATTTATTATTTGTATTCAATTACAAATATTGCTTTATTGCAAAATAACTACTTAAGCCATTTTAATTGTAACAAGCCATCATCTATATTTGTATTATGTGGTACAACTTGTTGAGTACTCGGAGTACACATTCTTACTGCAATCATTCAGCTGAAGTGGAAGAATCGTCGCCTGCTTTTGAGGAGGAGTTCTACGACAGAGCTGATTGTTAGGTCTAGATCCTAGTTGGTTGCCTATGGTGAATCAATGGGTTTCCGCTGAAGTTTATTTTATTCCATTACTGCTTATTTATTTCTATTAGCCCTGCGTGGCTTAATAAGTGTAAACTTGACCATCAGGTCAAAACCATTATTTGGTATTCAAATTACTCGTTTATTCTATTATTTGTCTTGTGTAGATCGATATTCATTTTTGTTGACACTGTGTCCACTAGCGTGATCCTAGACTAGTGCATTATACACAGAGGGTCCAGAATTGCATTTCTGGGTCCTAGCACCGGCCGCAGGCTCCTCTGTCGCCGATTCTGCCATCGACAGTGAAGCTCCAGCCACACCATCAACACCATCAGCATCACGACTTCACGTTCTACCCAGTGCGCACCTATCCCTTGCTGGAGCACCGCCGGAGAGACCTCATCACCGTCGATCGAATTGTGTTGCTGCCTCTCTCCTCGCATGCTTAGCCACCGAGAAGGTGAGCATCACCTTCACCATCGCCTCCTCTTTCTTTCCCTCACCTCATCACTAGTCGCCATGGCACGTAGCACTGGTGACCATGGGTCCCTGTGTGCCATCGCCGTCGCCGTTGTCATGCCACGTGGCCACCACGTTGGGCCACATGTGCGCCACGCACACGCCACCGCAGCACCTTTGTCCACGTGGCTGCCTACGTGTCACGCATGCATGGTGACCGACACTATGCCATGCGCCCAGTCCACCGTGGACCGGTGCAATTCCATGGACCCATTCCATAGACATGGGGCACCTATCAGTGGCTTATTTCCATTTTATTTAGAAAAATAATTTAGCTGAAATCCATTTATCAGTCGTTGACGTCATGCGAACGCAATGAATTCTTTTTACCTTAGAAAATAATTCCTCAAATTCAGAATTTTCCATTTCTATCATTTCATGTGAAGTTGAATCTTCAGAGAACCCATTCTCCTTCGTTCGAGCTTCAATTGAAGTGATTCAGATTTCTAAATTCATCTAAATTCAATATATATCTCCCATAACCTAAATTATTTAATTTGGATTTAATTTGAATTTTTTTGAATTTAGCTTATTTTTGCGTATAGATTTCGATGACTTCGGAGAACCAGATTTCTACACCATTTTAGAACAACCATTAATTGAGCAATGCAAGTTACATTTTTTTATCATGTTTGATCCTACTATTTCAAATTATTTAAATTCTGTTTTAAATTATTATTGCATTCTTATTTGTAAATAATCAATTTAAATTCCTGTTTTAAAGTCGTAGTTATTCACATTACCTTTGTATAGCCAAAGTTGACCTTGACTCGAATGTTCCTTGACACCTTAGATAAAATCTAGTTGATGCAATAGTATGAACTAGAAAATGTTGGTAAAATATAGACCTAGTCATGCTTAGATCAAAATATTTAATTTGGGGAGTTTTAGCCAAATATTCAATTATGATATAAATTGTATCTATAGCATTGGCATGCCATGGAAGTTTATAAATAATTTTGAAAAATAAAATAAAACAAATTGGTTTAGACTTGGGCGAAATGGATGTTTGGATGGTGCAAGTCGATGCACAAGATCGATTCATTTCTATAATCGAGACCAGGGTTTTATTGAAAGTCATCCGAATTGGTTAAGGACCGGTCTTCGAGCTGCATCTTGCTAAGCTCCACCGTACTATCACAAGTTTGTAGTGGGATAGACTAGGCTAAATAACTTACAACATCCCATTGTTAGTTGTGCCATAATGATGTGTGTGTGTGTGTGTTGGTTAGACAGTATTCCCACTAGGTGCAAGAGGTGGCTTCCGGCGGGTGGTTAGCCCAATGGAAGTGAAACCTTAGCGGGCATAATGACATTGGAATAGAGCATTGTCAAGGTCTTGTGATAATCACTCAGTCGCACACCAACGAAAATGTGTGAAGCGGACATTATAAGTCGATTATCTCTTGTGGGTAAAGTTGTACAACCTCTGCAGAGTGTCAAACATAATTTGAATAGCCATGTCTACGGTCATTGACATGCTGAGTAAAGCCACTCAAAGTTAGACTTTAATTTTATTTTTAAAATATTTTATAAAACAGTTTATGACATGGATGGGTGTCCAAGAGAAAAATTGTGGGCTAAAGCCCTGAGTTGGTGCCCGTGTTTAAGTTAGTATTAGGTCGGTGACTACACTAAGTTTTATTAATTCATTTAAAACTCAATTTTAGATAATGTAAAATTTGAGTTTTTGAACATAGCTATTGTATTTAAAATGTCAAATATTGCTTTTGCACAAATAACCCTTGGATTTTTGGGATTTTAAAAAGATTTTCCTATTTTCCATAAATTAAAAATAATTTATGTCCGAAAATAAAAACCAACTTTAAGTTGGAAATAATTTTATTAAAGTTCAAAATAATTTAGGGAATTTCTATGATTTTTTTGAGAAGTTTTGAACTCTATTTTCTATTTTCTAAAAGCCCTTTCAATTTCTTGCTATTTCTAAAAATCAGAAATCTAATTAAAATCCTCCTATTTGTTTCAGGTCGAAATTCCTGTTCTTTGGTCCATTTTCTCTCCCTCCAGCCCACGGCATCTTTTCTTTTTTCTAGGAGGGCCGAGCCCACTTCCCACCTCCCTCTCTCCCACTGTCTTATAGCCCGGCCCCACCCATCAGGGTCTTCTTCTTCCTCTAGCCACCCGCACCTACCGCCATTAGCGCCCACCGTAAGCTTTAAACTGCCATGATTTTTCTCTCCCGTTGCTCGCAAAAAACGTACGCATCATTACCCTCGTATCTTGCCGTGCCCATTTTGCTTGTTTTTCCCCTCATCTACGTGTGATTTCATCGAACTCTGCAACAGCCGCCACGAATCTTGTCGCCCGATCTCCTCTTCCCCCATCCCCCTCCACCCTTATAAAAGGGAGCACCGAGTGGCCCTCGTCCTCCTCATCCTCCACCCCGAAGCTCATCTCCTCTCTCCCCCTCTCCACACCGCAATCATCATTTTTCCCCTACCGGTGCAAGCTCCTCTGCTGGCGTCCGTGGAGCTCCACCACCATCTTCTACACCGTTGGCTTTGTCGTCACATGTTCTACCCGTGCTCACCTCGCTACCGAGCGCCACCGAGCTACCGTCTTTGTCGCCAACCGAATCTCACCACCGCTTCCTCTTCGCCAGTCGCCATCTCTTCACGCCTCACCGCCACCAAGGTGGATTTTCCTTTAGAAGAATAATATAGAAATTTCCTATTCTATCATTTCTTGTGAAATTCAATCTTTCGAGAGCCCATTCTCCTTGGTTTGAGCTCCAATTCCAGTAATTCAAATTTCTAAATTCATATAAAATCCTAATATAGCTAAATATGCCAAAATTATTTAATTTGTAGTTCATTTGAATTTAGCTTATTTTTGCGTATATATTTTGACGACTCGAGAGAACCAAATTTCAACGCCATTTGAGAATAATAATTAATTGAGAAAGGTAAGTTACATCTTTGATCATGTTTGATCTCAGTATTTTAAATTATTTAAATTCTATTTTAAATTATTATTGCACATTTATTTCAATTCAATATAATTTAAATACCTATTTTGAAATTGTAGTTAATCCCAATACATTTGTATGGCGAAAATTTGACATTGAACCTTGTCACCTTAGATACAATCTAGTCTGCACAATATTATGAACTAGAACATTTTGGGAAACTTAAGCTTAGCCATGCTTAGACCTGGAATATTTGATTTGGGAATTTATAGCCAAAAATCAAAAGTGGTTTAAATTGTATCCCTAGCATTGGTGTGCCATGGAAGAGACGCATCGCCCGTCGGCGCAGGAGATGAAGAGACACATCGTGCGGGAGCTGAAACGTTTAATTATCACAGACGGTTCATGTTAAGAACTGTCTGGGAAGTTTCAGAGGCGGCTGTTTGTTGAAAACCGTCCGTGATAGTTCTAAATATCACAGACGGTTATTTTTATGAACTATTTGTGATACTTTACAAACGGTTTTCATCATGAACCGTCTGTGATATTACCTCTTCACAAATGGTTTTTAGCGCAACTAGTAATACAGACGGTCTCTAAACCAAAACCGTCTATGATTGCATGTAATACAGACAGTTTTGGTCAACCGTCTGTGATAAGGCGTCCAGTATTAGCCTTTTTGTAGTACTGGAACTAGTACGATACACACACGAGAGCTTCGGGTATTCCACTCCCGGGGTCCGACAAGCAGAGAGAGAGAGAGGGGGGAGGGAGCTGTGAGAGTGAGGAGACAGATGCAAATGGGGGAGAGAGTGCAGAGCAAGGGCTGGTCATGGCCGTGAGATTAGAAGGAAGAAGAGAAGGGACCAAGAAGAAGAGAAGAGGATAATTTGGGCATATTTTAGATTTTCTCTCTAACTCATATGCAAATGATATTTTAGTGGCTGAAGTGACTCCCGACAAGTATCCATTATTTTGTAATGTGTTTGAACAAAGGCAAAAAAAAAAGAAAGGAAAAAAAAAAGTATCCTGAAGCAAATGCTACAAAAGTAAATGTCTTGTAGCTAATTTTGACAAATATTAATAAGCGGTTGTCAGTTGTTTAGGCGTCATGTACTAATTACTCTCCCAAAAATCTAGAGTTTGTTGGGTGACACCGTGACAGTGGCTAACTTTTAGGGAAGAACGGCTGTGATTCGTGGCATATCCGTACGTAGCCGAAGAAACTCGTCCCATGGGCCGGCCTTGTACGCAGAGGAACACCATGGAGGCAAAACCCAGCCCACCCAAGCTCCTTTCCCACTCGACTCTCCGGCGTACGCGACTCCACCCTTTCTCGTGCGATCGGTTGACCGGTGGGTTGCTGTCAAACCGAGTTCGATCTGCTGGCTGGTGGTGCAGTTAGGGGTGGATCCAGACATGGGGTGACCTTGATGGCTTATTTTCCTGGATCCGCCGCTGGGTGCGGTGCGTCGCAGCGGTCGAAAGCAAGCAGCTTCGCGCGCGTACGTACGTGCACGTCGCTCGAACGGCAGGCTGCTGGCCCCGCGCGCGTCTCAGATCAATAAAGGCGGTTAGCTCCTCCTCACGTACACTTTCGTTATTGCTGTTCACAGCGAACTCACATGAAACAAACGTAGCATATATGGACACGTTCCTTTTCGCAACCTGTACGTTCTTGTTGCGAATGACGTTCATGCCTTACATGACGGATACTACCGCTTGCTCCCTTCTAGCAAGCGAGGCAGCCCGGCCCTTGCATGCTTGCTTTCTGATGTTGAAACACGTTTGGAGAGCTGAATTATTATATATTCCAAAATAGGCCTCGGCGGCGCATTAGTCATGCGGTCATGCCACGCCATAGCTACCGCACCGGTGCCTTCTCCTCCACCGAGTGCGGCTACGTTTGACTCCACAACCGTCGTCCACCACCACCGCCGCCAAACCCGCGCCCAATTGCACCCTTGCCCACCATCACCCCCTCACTGTGTACGTTGTCAGGTCTCTTTGAATCCCGATACTAAGCTCACCACAGTAAATCCGAGCTAGCTCTAACTCAGTCCTGCCATCGTCGTCGCCGGAGAAGCTCGATCTATATATCGATAGCTCATACGAAAAGTAGAAGACACAATTAGTCCCGACAACTCACTACCGGACACGGCTTCTTTGCCGAGTGTCCCCGCCTTTGCCGAGTGCTTTTATCGGGCACTCGGCAAGAGGCTATTTGCCGAGTGCGGATAGAGAGAACTCGCCAACATCCGCACTCGCAAAGAGATGGTTTGCCGAGGGCGAGCACTCGCAAAAATGCACTCGGCAAAGATAAGGTTTGCCGAAAGTGTCGGGCACTCGGCAAACCGGAACACTCGCAAAGGGCACCACCGTTAACGCCGGCACCGTCGTTAACCCTTTGCCGGTGTCTTATCTCGACACTCGGTAAAGAGGCTTTCGCTGTAAGTGTCATTAAAATGACACTTTCGGCAAACCATATTTTTTCCACTTTTGACCTCCAAACTTTTCTGCAGTCCTCATACAATACCGGTACTCCATGTTCCAATGTGGCACATTGTCGGACTTTTCTATATTTCTTTAATTTATTTCATTAATTGAATTTCTTGGATAATTCAAATTATAATCGCTAGTCATTCAAATAATGAAAAAAATGAATGGAAAAATGATATTCATGTTATTTAGTATAATATGAGGCGTAACGAACAGAACCACCAATTTGAACATCTTGTTCACGAAACATGACCACGAACTTGCGGTCGAGTTGTTTTTAAATTGTATAAAAGCAAGCGAAGTCGAAAATCATGAAACTTGTCAAGATATCATGATATCATATGTGGAGGCTGTGATAAAAATTTGAGAAGGTTTAGCGAAGTTGTCACGTCGATGCTTGCAAACCAAGAAAAAGAAGAATGCGTGACAACTTCTTCGAGATTCTTGGTTTGCAAGTATATGACGTGACAACTTGCGCGAAACCTTCTCAAATTTTATCACAGCCTCCACATATGATATCATGACATCTTGACAAGTTTCATGATTTTCGACTTCGCTTGCTTTTATACAATTTAAAACAACTCGACCGCAAGTTCGTGGTCATGTTTCGTGAACAAGATGTTCGAAATTGGTTTGTTCTGTTACGCCTCACATTATACTAAATAACATGAATATCATTTTTTCATTCATTTTTTTTATTATTCGAATGACTAGCGCTATAATTTGAATTATCCAAGAAAAATTCAATTAATTAAAATAAATTAAAGAAATATAGAAAAGTCCACAAATGTGCCACATTGGAACATGGAGTACTGTGTATTGTATGAGGACCGCATAAAAAGTTTGGAGGTCAAAAGTGAAAAATATGGTTTGCCGAGTGTCAAAAATGACACTCTTGAAGAGCCTCTTTCCGAGTGTCAGATAAGACACTCGGCAAATATTTTTAATTTTTTTAAAACCCTCTTTGCCGAGTGCCACATCGGGGGCACTCGGCAAAGGGGGGATTTAACCGCAGAATAATTTTAAAAAAATTTAAAAAGCTCTTTAAAGTGAGTGCGGACGAGGCACTCGGCAATGGGGATTTAACCCGCACGACTAATTTTATTTTTTTAAAAAAAAACCATCTTTGAGAGTGCAGTTGGGGGCACTCGGCAGGGATTTAACTAGTCGCGCGCACACGCACACCTGCGCAAGCCTGCGCACACACCACACCGGCCGCGCCCGGCCAGCAGTGCGCCACTTGCGCCAGCCTGCTCCGAGAGAGAGAGGAGGACGAGAAAGAGAGGAGGAAGAAGGAGGAAGAGAAGGAGGAGGAGGAAGAAGGAGGAAGGAGGAAGAAGGAGGAGGAGGAGGAGGAGGTGCCTGGCGCCGGTGCCACGCCCCCGACCCTTCCCCAGCCGCCGCCTTGTCCCCTGCGCGCTTGGCCTCCTTCACCACTGCCGCCTACGACGCCCACTAGGTATGCCATACCGCGTCGTCATCGCCGTAGTATTACTAGTAGTTGCGGTAGTAGTAGTGGTAGAGTAGCGATGGTGGTAGTCTAAGTAGTCGTAGGAGTGGTTGTGACATTGTTATATATATGTGGTTGGATATAATCTTGTGCATGTCGCCATCGTGCCGTTCATATATATGTGCATGTCGCCATCGTGTAGTTGGTTTTCTTGCAGAGTTTTGGAAACCTCACCGTGCGAGGAAGTCTTTGCGAAATTTGTATTGACAGCTTTTATGTTTCTTTTTGCGAGAGAAGAGCCGTCGAGCGCGCTGGAGTACCTCGGCGACCGATCGCCTTCCTTCGCCACGTGTCTGCCGCACGCATCGCCGCCATCGCACCGACCCGCCACGCCCGCTAGCCTCGACTCCACCGCCACCTTAGGTATAACCCTCTTTCCGTATCATGGTCATAGATCACGAACCCGATTAAGCGTCTCCGTTCGAAAGAGATACGGTTGGAAATATGCGAATATTTCCATCTCTAAAATCAGATCTGCTTTAATTGTCCACATTTTTGGACAGCCGCGGATGCGAGGTGGGAGGGTTAGTTTCCATGGTTCGCTCCATCCGAGACAGAGTTTGGCATCATCTCTGTTGTTCTCCGGATACACACTCTCCCGGCGGGCGTGTATTTGGAGAACAGCGAGGTGCTGCAAATTTCGCCTCAATAAATAGAGCATGGAAACTAACCTCATCTACGGATCTCTCGATGAGATTAGGACCTATCCTCACCTATTAGATAGTAGGAGCGTCGTGTAGATGCAATTGATGTTTATATTACTCTCGCTATATATGTTAGAGGATGGAGGACCGTGAGTGGATGTACAGCCGCGCAAGTCGGTCAGTCGGCAATGAATGGATCGACAAGACCGATGCTTTCTTGGAGCAGGGCATTTGGCGTGGTACGCTAAAGGAGCGAGTAAAATTTCTTTGTCCTGCGAAGAAATGTGCAAGCGAGAAAAGACAAGCGAAGAAGGTCATGGGGAACCTCTTTGGAAGAATGGATTTACTGGCAGACTATACCCGTGGGTCTACCATGGTGAAGCCGATCGTATGAGAGAGGAGGTGGTGAGACCATGCGTCAAGGATTATGATGCGATGCTTTGGGTAGCGTACATGTTAAATGACTATCACGAGGCACGCAGTTCACAAGGACGACGGAGGAGGAGCGAGGCAACCGCAAAGCGTTCTACGACATGTTTGCCGCGCACGTAAACCCCTTCACGCCGGACAAAGGTTTCTCAACTGATGCCATTGGACACATAATGGTGTTAAAGTCGAGATAGCCGAGTCGAGACGCCTGATGGTATGTTGACGCTATTGGCACCGCTCGGAGGGTCACCTTCTCGCCAAAGAGCATGTACGAGCCACGTAAACTCCTTCGTGCAATTAAGATACCGTATGAGCAGATACATGCTTGCCCGAAGGGGTGCGTCCTATTTAGGAACGTAATACGTGGAAGCAAAATATTGTCCAAAGTGTAAATCATCTAGGTTCGGAGGTAGATTAGGTGATGGCCGAAGAGGCACTTTTGACATTCCCGTGACAATCTCGCACCTTCCGTTCATACCGAGGATCCAGCGGCTATACATGACCGAGGAACTCCGAAATGAATGACATGGCAGAAAATGGCAAGCGATACAATCTCGACAGATGGTACATGCATCCGATGGTGAAGCATGGACCCACTTTGATGGCATTCATCATGAGAAAGCTAAAGAGGCTCATAATGTACGTGTTGCGCTGGCAACATATGGGTTCAATCCTTATGGAATGATGGCTGCCCCATACACATGTTGGCCCGTGTTCGTTATCCCCCTCAATCTCCCCCCCGGCGTATGCTTTCAACGACAGAACATATTCTTGTCGTTGATAATTCCTGGACACCCGGGGAATAATATGGGTGTGTTCATGGATCCTGTGATTGATGAATTGGTCCGTGCTTGGGAGGAAGGAGTATGGACATACGACCGAGCTACAAAGAAAAACTTCAAAATACATGTTTGGTACCACTACTCCATGCATGACTTCTTGGCGTATGGGATATTCTGCGCCTGGTGTGTTCACGGGAAGTTCCCATGCCCGTATATGCAAGGAAGGTCCGAGGTTCATTTGGTTGCGGTAAGGGTGGCAAGTATTCATCGTTCGACAAACATCGGCAATTCCTCCTCTTGACCATGCATTGCAGCGAGACATCAAGAACTTTACGAAAAGGTGTCGAGTAGTGCACTCGCACCACCGATATGATTGGTGCGCGCGTTCGTGAGCAGATGGATGGTCTCGTGGTCAATCCGGAAGGTGGTTTTGTGGGATATGGTGAGCAACATATGTGGACTCAAACCATAAGGCATCTTAAGGGTTGGGATATTGTACGTGGTATCGCCATTACGGTGAAAGTGTTTGTCCCAAACGATGAAGATTACAACTTAGACCCAAACACATATGACGGAGAGTTCTTTCAAGAAGAGGGACTAGAAGGGAGGTTTGAGATAGACTTAACCGAAGCGATCGGAATGGAAGTAGACAATGAAACGGTTATTGAAGAGGACGCTGGAGATGAGGTGCAAAATGTGAAGGACTTACAAATGCTTGAGCGATTACATTTAGACAATGACAATGGCAACATTGCTCATTCGGATAGTGTTGATTATTTCGACATGATTGATAGTGATGATGAGACTTATGATCCAAATTAATCCGATCATGAAGATTATTTCTAATACATGTAATACTATGTTATTTTCTAATTACGTTTTTGTTTATTTTGCATCTCTTTCTAAAGTACTTCTTGTTTATCTGTAGATTTATTGGTTTACTCTTTTTAATTGCGGGTGATTGAACAAAGATGGTGGGCGGTGGGATGAAGCTAACGTCCTTGTACCGGAGACAAGGACCGCTGAACCGAGAGAGTAGGAGGAGGCGGCCGCAGAGGGAGTCGTCGCTGCCGCCCGTCGCGTGTGAGGAGGAGGAGGAGGAGCAGTGTCCTGAGAGGACGCCGAGGAGGCGGGAGCGCCAGGGAGGACGGCGAGGAGGCGCAGGAGGACGCGCAGAGGGCGATGAGGAGGCGCGGGAGGACGCCAGGAGGACGGCGAGGAGGAGGCGACAGCAGGGGTTCCGCTTCCTCTAGTTCGTCGAGCGTCTACTGCGAGGTCCCACGAGCCTCCTCGCCACCGATACCTCGTGAGAGACGCCACGATTCGACCCAGGGGAAAAGTAAGTAACTTTAGATGTTATCACTACTTTATATGATATGTTGAAAATCAAAATAGAAATTAATAATTTTTCTTAATCACTTGGGCGGAACTGGGCGATTGTGGTGGTGGAGGTGCTCACACACGCCAAGTCAGCGACATCCTCGGTCTTCTCGTGCAAGGAGCACTTCCTGGCTGGTTGAGTCGCCGGAGTGGCGGGCCGGCCTACTCGTTTGACCACTACGCCGCCGCCCGATCTTGCAGCATCGCCGCCGCGGTATTCAACAACAAGGCGGAGCGGTGAAGCAAGAGGCTGTGGGTAAGTCTTCTCGCACTACATTGCTCAATACATCGCCATTCATTGGACATTCTTGAAATAATGAATGGATACATCGTGTTTGTATGCAGGATTTCTTTAGATGCCGAGACGAACATGAGGCAGGCGGACGGCGGCTACCAAATGCTGCAAAAAACTTCGTCGTGGACATGCATTACAAGCGCGCATCTAGGCCATCGTAACTTACCGCGGGACCGATCCTTGGGCGAAGGTCACCAAGGACGCAAGAACCATGACGACCAGAGACCGCACTGTG